>JARHVA010003164.1:0-1200000 GCA_037957365.1 Torreya grandis | reverse complement strand
ATATCTATTCTCAACCTCTTACATCACTCAAGTGGTGCATACCTAAGTCCTTCTCATTAATTTAAAGGAACACCAATGTAATAAATAGGATAATCAACTGGTTAAGGAGCAAGTGGGTTAAGGTGACCAGGGAAACTTTGAGCGTCAATGATAATTTAAGAGAAGTTAAAGATAAGGGTGTGCCACCAACAATAGAAGGTTACAATAGTGGAACCCAAATATAATAGGTAGATAGGTCAGTGGTATCACATAATAAAAAGCAAAAAAAAAGGCTAGAAGAGGTCAATTTAGTAGCCAAGGAGCAGCGGCGGATCAACCAATACTAATTTTAACTAAAGACACAACTACCATTGAAGCACAAATAGTTTATCCTCTTGTCTCTATCATTTTATTAGGTACAACACCTCCTCCTATCTCCACTCCACCATCACCTCAAATAATTTTCCACACCATTTCCACCAGCTCACCTATGCCAGTGACTCCATTATCAATAGCCCAATCAACACAATTGGATACTCAGGCTTCACTTTTACTCCCCTCTTCCATAATTCCTTCCATCTCATCCCTCATATCCACCACCACTCCATAAATCACTAACACCACATAAAAATACATGGCTATGGAATTATTCATCCTGACTATAATCCCTCTATCCATCCCCACCATTGAGGTAGTTACTGTTTCATTTTTATCTCCCATCACTTTCCCCATTTCATCAACCTTGATTATCCCCACCAACTTGATTTATTCATTCAAGGCTCTGGATTCCACACTTCCATAGGTTCCCTTATTTTAACTTCCTATGCCTACCCCTCCACTTGTGTCACTTCTAGTTCCAACACCCCCGATAGGCACATCCATTTCCATTGCACCCATTTTTTCCATTTACATAATAACCTAAACCCCCATAAAGGAGCTAGAGATAGAGGAAATCATTGATATAATTAAGGCAACTCAATCCATAAATGGGAAGATATTACCTAAACATTAGCCAAAGATTTAGCAACCATATCAGTGATAGACATAGCACTCATCACAATAACCACTAGTGCAGCAACTTTAGTTGCAGATTCACAGTTGATAATGTTAGGATCATAAGATCCCCTTCCAAACTGGCTAGTGCAATAAATGGGGAAGAAATGGAAACAAATGGTGTCTCCTAACACATTATATTTTGGCCTTATAGAGGGATCAAAGAAATCAAAGGTAGCTCCCAAAACTATATCCAAAATATCATATGATTTAGCAGGGGAGAAATATGTAGAAATTACAGTCCCCCCACCAGACAAACAAAAAAAAGAATTAGTGGTGGGGGATCACCAAATATCCAAAGTAGACCTAGGTCATCCTACAAGAGAGGGATTAAAACATGATGTTTAATCAAGCATTAGCTCTCTTTTTGAGAAGATAGATAGTGTGAAGGTCACAAAAGATAAGTTGAAGAATAAAGTTGAACAATTGATGACTACACTAAAGAAATTCATAGAACCCATAGCCCAACCAACACAATCTATTAATCAGTTACCCAATAAGGAAAAACTTGAAGTGGTATCAAATATTGGTAGTACAAGAAGGGATACAAAGGACTGGGCTAAGGAGATCATCATAAAGGGAAACAAATTAATTGAGCTAGGAATGGATTATTACAAAACTCTAAAAGATGATTGGGAATCTTTAAAGGAATAAGTGAGCAAATGCAAGGAAGATATTGAATGGTTGGACCTATTCTTACAAAAATTATAATCTTTTGATATTATTGAAACTAACACCCTCATTGCAAAAAAGATATTAAAAAATGATATAGAGCATGAGGAATTAGATAGGGCGGCTAATTTCAAAATAAGAATACTCACTGAGAGTACTAATAATGTGAAGGATACATATGATAAGGTCACAAATATGATCTACGACATTGAAGATTTGCTTAATAGATTATCATATGAAGCAACACATTGTCAAGACCAAATCCTTTCAGTACAAGAGGTTCAAGACAAGTTCAAAGCAGTGATCAAGAATGAGTCAGCATGAGATTCAACATTTAACTTGATTTCCATCCATCAATTCATTAGGTATCACAATACACTAGATCATATGGGGAAAGACACTAAAGTATACAAGGCTACATCTAGAGAACACTCCGATACAATTGTAGAATGTGAGATAACTAACCTATATTCACTTGGTTCTAATGAAAATCATATCCTAGAGATATTCAAAATATTTTATGCTTATTGTTAGTAATTTAGATTTTGAAGGTCAAATTACTACCCCTATCAATCGAAACTTTCCAAAATCCAGTCTGCAACCCTTTGCAGTTGGTCAAACTGATCAATTATGGTCTAAAAATGCAAATTTTGGCCCAAAATGGAGTAAAAATCATTAAAAATGGTGTCAAAATTCATTTAATTATCTCAAAAACAGCTTTTAATAGGTTTAAAAAGGTGAAAATAGCCTAATTCTAAAAGTTCAAGTCATAAAAAGGTCATTTGATATCTTAATTAAGCCAAAAAGACCCCAAAATAGCTCTCACATGCCAAATTTACAAGTTCAAAACATGGAAAAGTCTAATTTTTCATTATTTCCATGAAATAATTCTCAAATATTCTTTATCAAGTGGTGGAAAGTGAATTTTAGCTTTTAAAAGGGCAAAAAGACACTTTTTTCACCTATTTTACAAGAGAAGTACAAAATCCATATGGTTTCCATATAATAAAGGTCAAGTATTATCATATACGGGGCATTTCCAGGATCCATAATCAATTTCATGGCAATTCATGGCCATAGAGGCACTAAACTAGCTTCCTTTTGGTTTCTTGCTTCTTGGCATACAGACATACTTATAGGTTTTTTGATGGTACGATCTATTAGAAGAGGGTACAAATATCAAATTTGGAGTGAAGAAAGTAGACTCAGAGGGATTCTTGATGGTCTAAGATGTTTCTTAATTGGATTATCTATGTTCATGAACTATCCAGTTGAAGACAGGTTAATTCTACTACCTTGCAATCAGGAAGGCAACTGGTTTTCTTCAATTTCTCCTCACTTGGGTAGAGTCTTAGAGAAATTAAACTTGTTATAGAATTTTAAGGACTTTATATATCTTTAAATGGAATTATGAAGCTATTATTTAACCAATTCAAAGTCAAGAAAGGATCTTAAAGTCAGCTAGTCAATCTGTAGTTGGAAAGCTTGCAAAGAGAATTTGTATGGTCCAAGGAGAATAAGTTAGCTTAAAATTTTCAATTTTTTTTATTGTTATATAATTTTAAGTACTATATATATATATATATATCTTTAAATGGAATTATGAATTTGATATTAATCCAATTCAAGGTCAAGAAAGGGTCTCAAAGTCAGCCAGTCAATTTGCAGTTGGCAAGCTTGCAAAGAGAAAATATACAATCTAAGGAGAATAAGTTAGCTTCAAATTTTCAATTTTTTTATTTTTCAGGGTTTACATAAATTTTTCATGATTTCCATGCATAAATCTTAGGATATCTCCAAGATTCATAACAAAAAGCCTTCTCCATGCTCACAAGCAAGGTGTTTCAAAAGGGCTAGTTTAGCATGTTTTAAGGTATATTTGCAAATTTTAAGGTTTTTTGGAGAAAACCATGATAAAATTTTGGTATCTTTATATTTAATCTAGGCTTAAAAATTAAATCAAAATGATGTTTTGGTATTCATCTTTCCATTCATTCCTTCTCTTGGTATTTTCATGCTCCTAAATGCTTCTTCCCACCTCTACCTCATTCTCACCATATCATTGCCATACACAGCCATACCATTGTGTTTTCACTTTCATTCCACCCTTAATTGTGTTTTATCCATCATCCTTCATGTCTTTACACTTCACTCACCCTTCAAACCCCACCTCCATTCCAAGTCACCACCATCAAGGAAACAAAGGTTGATCAAGAGTACTATGAGCATGAGAAGAGTGTTTACAGGTTATTCAAACACCAAATACAATCATGGAAAGAGACAAAAAAGTAGGTTCATGAAGTCAAGGAAACCTTGAGGCATCAATATCAAGGTGATAATGTGAGGTTCTCTCTATTATGATTAATGAAGGTGACCTCATCAAGCAATCATAAGGAGGAATGAAGATCAAATATGAATTTGGACCTTCCTTAAGGTCATGAACATGCAATAGTCCATACAATAGGGAATATACAGTCATCTACATTAAAGAAGGTTCAGACATTGTGAATTTTATCATCATGGTAAGATTTTGAGAGCATGGATAATATAAATAATGGTAATATCATGAAGAAGGAAGATGTTTAGGCATACCATAAAGTTTAAAGAAGGATATTTGAGGAGGAAAATTGTAACTATAGTTAGCATGGAAACCTACAAGCAACCTTAAAAGTGGCCTACAACCAAGTAGGTAAATGTGAAGAAAGGATGGATTTTGAAAGGGTTTTGACCACTTCATAAGTTTTTGGATGTTTTAAATTGATCATATTATCATGGAGATAAACATGGCACTTTATACTTTGTACATCAAGAAGGGGTTAGCATGGAGACCATCACTGCTTGAAATGAAACTACAGACCTGTACTGAACCTTCAATTTTAGCCAAACAAGACTTTGGTCAAAAAAAGACCTTTCTTGGATCACTATAATTGCTTGGTTGGCCATGAGGATCCTTAACCTAATTATAGGGCTTAAGTGATAAGACAATCTTCTACATATTCTGAAGGAAAAGAGACCTATAGCCATCATAATATGGTACCCTACAGTCAAATTAATCTCACACGGTAGCTCACTAGCCATGTATTAGGGGTTTCAAGCACATCGATCCTTGTTAGGGGTCTCATATTTATGGAGGTTTCATAAATAATTATAGTTGAGATTATGAGATAGGAAAGGAGTTTTAGTAGGGTTTGCCACCTATAACAAGCCCAAATCTTCCATCTACAGCCAGCTCTTGTGACCTTTTGCATACATGTGGGCTTTTGGGTTTTTGAAGACCTAAAATGAATATGGATATTCTAGAGAAAGGTATAGTTCAAAACATATTGGGAGTCAATATGGTTTAATTAAAATCACTTTGTATGACCATGACTAAATTAGATATGCACCTACAGTCCCATGTCTGTACACTCAGGGCAAGGACTCACCATACAAAGGAAAGTCAAGTATCTTTTGCACCAAGAAGTAAAATATGATGGAAAGGTAATGTTTTAGGAGAATTTCCATAGGGTTTTTGTCAAATTCACCTTGTTAATGAACCAAACTCATTTCTTCTCCTTGGTTTTACATCTACAGCCAACGTTGGGAGCTAGTATACAGCTAAAAAGGTAGATTGATGCAATGATTATATGAGGGTTACATCATCATATGGAATTTCAAAGGGTTATGTGAATTTCTAAGTAATAATTATGCCAATGGTAAACTCATTCACATTTAATTCTTTGACTATTTCCATGAGACACCTCAATTTTATAGACCCAGTCCATATAATCAACCTTAAACACAGTCAATACCTAATGAAAGCTTGTGGAAAAGGAAAGTTTGTGAAATATCAGTGATGTATGGAGGGGGTTTTTTATTTAAAGATCAAAGAATTTGATCCTTATTATTCATTCTCTAGGTATTATTCAATCATAAGCATCCTATTCACCCTAAGGGACCCTGCTTACAGTCATAAGAAGTGACTGTAGATTGGCAAGTATATAGTATAAGGGAGAAGGGTTCTTTAGGTTTCAAGTTTTCAAATGTGCTTTGAAGGAGTTAGATAGAATGTGAATGAATTTTTATTGAAACAAAAGACAAAGTGCACCTACAATCAAATATAATGACCTACAACAAACCTGAAAGCGCCTATAGTCCTATTGATGACAAAATTCTACAGGTCATATATCTCAGAGGTCATGGATCCACTTAGAATATGAAAGAATGTTCTTAAATCATGATTGACATACTCATATGAGGATGAAGAATTTAATATAATAATTCACTCATTTGCAAATATCACCTTAAAATCACTATCACAATGGACCTTAGTTAAGCTTAAACACACCTTTCAGCCACCTCAAAGGATTTCTACAGCCATCATAAGACTAAGAGCTTTCCTCCAAACCAGCAATAGGGGTTTCAAGCAAGTGAAAGTGGTATTTGAATTTAAGGTTAAAAGTGATTTGGACAATGAGGAGGTAAGTTTTGTTAAAAAGGAAGCTTCAAGAATAGCATACAGTAAGTTATCTACAAAAAAGCAAGCCTTAGCCTACTTAAGCACAGTCAAGGACCTTTCAATGCTAGTAAGAATAAGAGTAAGGTAGAGGCTTGTAGCATTGTTTCATGTCCAAAACATGGGAGGTTTGATGAGTAAAATGTTGATAATATCATCCATGATTCATGAATAAAATCTTAGAGGACACCCATACAGTCAAGTACATCAAACATGTGCAGAATAGTGTTGTTCAAAAGCTTTAAAGCATGGTTTGAAAGTCATAGAGTTGTCAATGGCATGTGAAAATGGTTTTCAGGTGATTTAAAGGTCTCCAAGGCACCATGAATGTGATAATATTATAAATAACTTCATTTATTACCATATCTCACCTACAACTGTGTAAACATAGTCATTTGAAGCCTAAATGCCTTGTTGGAGGTTAAATCATGCTTGAAAATAGGGGTAAAGCTAAGGAGGATATTGAGATAAATTAATATTATTTTTATCTTAAAATTTAATCTTCAAAACACCAAAACTCAGTGTAAAATGCAGACAGTCCATGCATAGAGATCAAAATTAAGGGAAAATTGAAGATTTTGAGAGCTACAAATGGATTTAAGACATCAAATTTTGTACACAAGATTTTCATGAGTTGGATAAACATATGAAAAAATTTCATGGCCATTTTTAAAGTGATCATATTATTTGTTTTGTCTCAGACCTTAGCCTATTTGTTTGAGATCACCATTGGAGTATGCTTCATTCTGGAGTGCCTTAGAAGCTTATAATCCCAAGTAAAACATTAAAAAGTATGGGATGATATTTTAAAATCATAATAAGACATTTAAATATTTTAAAAACTCTAAATTTTATGCAAACCATGCTCATATAGGCTTTTACAAGCAAATAGGCACATAGGCCAAAAAGGTATTTTCGGACTTCTCAAGCAAAAATGAATTTTAGAGTGTTTTAATAGCATGGTACAGGTCCTAAAATAATTTTTTCAGGATTTTTAAAGCTTTGAAGGAACTATTTTCATTTTAGTGAAGTTTTTCAATTTTTATAGTTTTAGGCACCCTTCAAAGCCTCATGTTCAGATGCTCATTTTGTTCACCACGTGTAGAATTTGGTCAAACACTCTTATCAATTTTTTAGGAACCCTATGTGATTATAATTAATGAAAAATTTAGATCATTTTTAGGGGTTGTGATTTATGAACAATCACTAAGAGCGTAGGTAGCCCATAATGCAAGCTAAACCCCATAGGCAATTTTCATTCACATGGTAACTTTTCATATATTTTGCATGGGAGCCCAATATTTTTAAGTATGTTATAGGGGTAAATGTGATACACATAAATGGAAATGTTTCAAGATTTGGAGGTTTTTACTTCATTAATCATCAGTTTGAAGATTCAGCTTCAAAACCCTCATAAACCCCTAAAAACTAGTTTTGAGAAAAGTGGATGTTATTACCATAAAATCATCATGAATAAATCTTAAAAAATTTCAAATGTCAATTACACTCATAGAGGATTCCAAAAATGTAAATTTTATGCATGGACTTATACAAATGAAGATATAAATCATGTTTTTTGTGAGAATAAACATGTAAAATGAAGTACAAGGTAGTTCAACACAATATAATCAATGGAGATAGAATCCTAGGACTTTTTATTCATCCTCAAATCTTAAATTTATCATAAATAATCCTATAAGTATCCCTACCAACCCAATCAAAATGGATAGTCTATTGGAAAATGGAGTAAGTTTGGCCTAGTCAACCCTGTTGACTGAATGACAAAGGTTTTCACATTAAAATCACATATTTGATGATGAGTAAAGTTGTTCCAGGTCTAATTATTAGTTTTTGCAGTTTCATGGCTTCTTATTTCAAGTTTCATGGTGTCCAAGTGCACAAGTTGGCTAATAGGCCTATTTGGGTTAGTTGGTCTAATTGTTCAAAAGTCAAGTTAGAGTTTGGCATTGGGATTAGTTATCAAAGAGTTCCAATTAGATTTCCACACCACTTTTATGTTTTTCTATGGATATTTAATGCACATTTCAATATTCAAGGTCCATTTTCATGCAAAGGAGGGCTATTTTAAGATTGACTAGTCTTATTTTAGTTGACTAATTGTCAAGTGCCACAGTTATTCTTGATGATCTTGTTTATTAAAATATTCAAGCACTTTAAAATATTAAATATTGAGTTCTCCACCTAAGGATTGCATAGAATCATTCATGAAATATGGAGTTAATTGGAGTTGACTTGTCAAATCTTGTCATGCATCTTCCTTGATTTCCATGCAAAGGGGGACATTCTCATGTTCCAACTCAGCTTTCAAACAAATCAAGTGGAGTTCATTTTTTGGATTTTCACATATATTTTCATGTGAAGAGAGTTTGACTTATAAAACTTGGGCCCCCATATTTTTCCTATGCCAAAGTTTGAAGCTTTTCATGCAAATTTTATGGAGTTTAAAGGATTTTTGAACTGTTTAAACTTTGTAAAATGAGTTGTCTTAAGTTGAGTCAACCAAGACCACCCCTTATCCATTTTCAATGCCACTTAGGTATTGGATTAGGTTTAGAGAAATATATATTGGCTTTTTCAAGCCATTGTTTTCATTATTCCTAGAGCTGAAGTAGAAATTATAATCTAGACCATTTATCAATAAAAGAGAATTTTTATTTGCACATGAGTTTTGACAGATAATAGAGTGTAATTGATTATGTATCAGCATACAAATGAGATTATATCTCCTTTTGGAAGGTCCTTTTCTCATCTATTGCTTTCTATCTCACCTTTTTCAGGTCATTTGAAGAGGTAAAAAAGAAATTTTGTAATCCAAAGTTCTATTAATCTTTCATCTAAAATATTTATGCTTAAGGGCAATATATAACTTTTGTTGACTCACATGTGTGCATTAGTTTCAATATTTTCTAGAGAATATAAGCAATTCATGTGCATCACCTAATTAGATAGGATGTCCTTTTAGTTTTCCCTTCCCCTTTTCATCCCAAAAATCATAGTAGATCAAATTTAACTACTAAATCTTAAGGGAACCAGCCCTCTTTGGAGGTTATTCTCAGCACAGATTCACCCACACTCTGAGATGTTCCAATTGTATTAGTTGGAGAGGTGCGCTTTGCACATCTACAAGTAGGGTGCACTCAAGAGTGATAATAGTTTATGGCATGCTTGGTGGGACAACTTATTCACACTTTTGAATTATTATCTATGTATCTGAGTATATTATTCATTTCTAGATTTTCATTTCAAATTTGTATACTTTTCATGCCACCAAGAGTTGTCAAAAGATCATTTGCAAAAGGGAAAGAAAAAAATTTCTTTGAGTTATCTTTCCAATCAGAAAAGAATAAGAAAGCCTCTCAGTCAAATCCAAATCCTACACCTTCTGTTACCCATACTATTGCACAAAATCCTCCTGTCTAAGTCAATATTGTTTAGCCAAATATTCTTTTAAATCTTATACCTCAAATTTTTATTCTCAAAAGATAGGATTTTATTGCATTCAATGGTGGTAGTCCTCTAAATCTCAGTCAATGGGATGATATTCTAATTTCTACTATGAAGGCTCTTCCTTATTTCATAGAATAAAATCCAACAACTCCTATAGAACATATTGCTAATATTTGTTCAGTGCATCGTGTGACATAGGAAAATGTAGTAATAAGGTTATTGGCAGCTTGCACTTATGTGGTATAGAGGTTTAGCTCCTGCATCAATCAACAACTAGGATGAATTTGGAGAACTTCTATGCAAATATTTTGAAGACAAGATGGATCATCTTTCACTTTTGTAACAGCTTACAATAATTAAAATATTCAATCATGAATTTATGGTGGATTTCAACTATAGATTCTAGAAGACATGGGACAGAATTCTTGCAATGATCAAGCCTACACCTAACTATGATTTTTTGTACTATCTGAAGGCTCTTAATTAAGATGTGTCTATCATGATTCAATCCATGGTAGGTAACTTTACCTAAAGCTTTTGAAGTAGCAATCAAGTTTGAAAATTGCCTTATACAAGTAGGCAAGTTATCTCCAAGGCCTCTAATGCCTCTTTTTCCAGAGATCCATTCTCCTACTCCAACTATTTCTCTAATTCTAGAGTCATAAAATTCCATAAAATAGAAGGTGATCAAACTAATAGATTGGAGAAGATAGAGATCCTTCTTAAGGCTTAGACTAACAATTTGGTTGTAATAGAGAGGCTACAAGCTTCACTATATAGGCCATATCAGAATACCAATCAAAATTATCAGCGTAATAGGCCATCCTATCAATCCAATCAGTAAGGACAAGGGAAAAATTATCAATTAAGGAAATATAATCCTAATGCTCCAAGAAATTCCAAATCTATTGTGCTAACTCAGAGAAATTATGTTCAAGAAGGACAATGGAATAATCAATGGGATCAAGCAAACAACATGGCAATGGCTCCAACTAGTGAGAGTTCTCATCAATATTTTATGCAACAAAGTTCAGTTCTTCCTTCATTTGAAAATCAACCACCTTCTCAAAATAAGTAAGCCTCTCTACCCTATGAAAACATTCCTTCATTCACTAAAGCAAAAGTGTCAAATCAACAAGGAGAAGGAAGTGGTAAGGCACCTACTGAAACTATGCTTGTGAACTTCCAGGAAGGTGAGAATTATTTTGAGCACTTGGCTATAAATCAAAGTCAAGATTTACCTAATGTTGATTATTTAGTTACATCTTATACTATATCCAAGAAAAGAGCAATTAGTGAAGGTTAAATTCCTGATAATACAGCCCCTTCTTCTCAGCCACAACAAAAGACAATAACTCATGAGTTGCCTCAAAAAAGTTCCAATCAATAAGCTCAAGATCCAAAAGATAAGAATGTGAAAGGGCCTTATATGCCTCAGCTCACAAAACATTTGTGAACTCCTTATGATCCTAAATTGTATTCAAGGGTAGCCACTTCTCTACTCAATATTGTGGATCATATGAAGAATTCTTCAGTATCAATTTCAATGTGGGATACTCTACTAATCCTAGTACAAAAAGAGTACTTACAAGAGGAACCTTCAAAGTTCATTATCCCTAATAGACCATCTAAAAAGGAAAGAGTAAGTGTAATCCTAACTGATTCTAATCCAGTTGTTGAGTCTCAACCTCTTAAGGTGACTAAGCCTCCTCTATTTTACCTTTCTGTTATCATTGAAGATTATCTTGTTCATAACTATATGATTGATAGTGGAGCTAGTACTTCTATCATGCCCAAATCAATAGCTGATAAGTTAGGATTGCAATATGAACCCCATGATAAAGGTGTCTTGAAATTAGATGGGTCTCCTTCCAATACTTTAGGTGTGTTTAAAGATCCAAAAATCATACTTGTTGCTTGTCCAAATTTCATCATTTTATAGGATGTTTTTGATTTACCTCCATATTTTACACTATGCCTATCCAAAGATTTCACTACTAAAATAAGAGGTTACCTTTCCTCAAATTGGTCATACACAGTTTTTAGAACTAGGTATGGAACCAAAATTACTATTATATCTGAGCCTATTTTGAGATTTCACCTTGAACCATATATGCCAAATATGTCAAATGTGAATTGCAGTATTTCAGAAGAAGATGATAACACTATTGAGCAAGATCTTTCTAAGCCTCTTTAAGGCATACCAAATCTTCTTTTGGATGAGTGGGTTTTTGAAAATCATGGATATGACCCCTATAAAAGTATTAAAGATCTTGGTTTTGGAGTTTACTGTATGCATGAAGAGGGTGATTTATTGCCTAGTCTCACTAGCTTAATGCAGGATCAAGAAGGAGTTTAGAATATATTCTTTGATGGATCCAGAACAAAGAATGGAAGTGGGGATAGTGTAATATTAGTTTCACCACAAAATCAAAGGTATTATTATTTTGTTATATTCTATTTCAGTTGTACTTCCAATACTGTAGAGTATGATGCTCTTATTTATGGTCTTCAGTGGGCTAGAAAAAGAGATATTAAGATCTAACAAGTAAAGGGTGATAGTGAGTTAGTAGTCATGAAAGTTAGAGGTTTAAGTGTAGCAATGAATCATCTTTTTAATTCTTAAAAACATAGATTTTGGGACCTCATGGAAGATTTCCTTACTTTTGACATTCACCCCATCCCTAGAGGAGCAAATCAGCATGTGGATAAAATTGTTGCCATAGTAGCACAATATGATATTTTGGATCAGATTAAGGACAATAAAAATAAAACCTAAATCAAGGTTTTATGTAGGCATTCAATCCCAAATAATGATGTAATTTGGCAAGTTTTTTATTCTAATATGCAAATAGCATATTTTCTACAGAATGAGGCAGAGTTTTGCCAAAGAAATCATGATAAATTGCAGGATCAATATGAAAATCAAATTGTGAAATTGAAATAAAATAAGATGAAAAAATATTTGGTGAATTTAGAAAGTATTTTAAATGAATATGATCATCTAAAGAAAGACAAGGTGAGAATTTCTTCCAAAAAAGAGCATTATGAGCCTATTAGCATAGTTGAAGGTAAGCAACTAAAGTTGGATAAAGTGAATATTGATTCTGAGAGAGTAACTTTAATTTCATTATGTCAAAAATGTATGGATGTATTTACTTGGGAATACCATGATTTGAAATATTTTGATCCTAGATTGGCACAACATACTATTGAACTGGAATAGGATGCAAAATCGATAAGACAAAAGCAAAGGCCTATCAACCCCAAGGTTGAGATTCTCATGAGGAAAGAGCTTATAAAGATGATTGAATTAGGTATTATTTTTCCTATAAAGCATTAAATATGGGTAGTAAATCTTGTACCGGTAAGAAAGAATAATGGAGAGATATGGTTATGTGTAGATTTCAAGCGTTTAAACAGAGTATCACTGAAAGATCATTATCCACTTCCTTATATGGATAAAATCTTGTAGAGAGTATCAGGTTCACAGAGGTTCTCTTTACTAGATGGGTACTCAAGATATAACTAGATATTGGTGAAAGATCAAAACCAGCATAAAACAACATTCACCACCAAATGGGGTACATTTGCTTACAAGAAGATGCCTTTTAGACTCTCCAATGTTGGAAAAATGTATGGATGTATTTACTTGGGAATACCATGATTTGAAATATTTTGATCCTAGATTGGCACAACATACTATTGAACTGGAATAGGATGCAAAATCGATAAGACAAAAGCAAAGGCCTATCAACCCCAAGGTTAAGATTCTCATGAGGAAAGAGCTTATAAAGATGATTGAATCAGGTATTATTTTTCCTATAAAGCATTCAATATGGGTAGTAAATCTTGTACCAATAAGAAAGAATAATGGAGAGATATGGTTATGTGTAGATTTCAAGTGTTTAAACATAGTATCACTGAAAGATCATTATTCACTTCCTTCTATGGATAAAATCTTGTAGAGAGTATCAGGTTCACAGAGGTTCTCTTTACTAGATGGGTACTCAAGATATAAATAGATATTGGTGAAAGATCAAAACCAGCATAAAACAACATTCACCACCAAATGGGGTACATTTGCTTACAAGAAGATGCCTTTTGGACTCTCCAATGTTGAAAAAATGTATGGATGTATTTACTTGGGAATACCATGATTTGAAATATTTTGATCCTAGATTGGCACAACATACTATTGAACTGGAATAGGATGCAAAATTGATAAGACAAAAGCAAAGGCCTATCAACCCCAAGGTTGAGATTCTCATGAGGAAAGAGCTTATAAAGATGATTGAATCAGGTATTATTTTTCCTATAAAGCATTCAATATGGGTAGTAAATCTTGTACCAGTAAGAAAGAATAATGGAGAGATATGGTTATGTGTAGATTTCAAGCGTTTAAACAGAGTATCACTGAAAGATCATTATCCACTTCCTTCTATGGATAAAATCTTGTAGAGAGTATCAGGTTCACAGAGGTTCTCTTTACTAGATGGGTACTCAAGATATAACTAGATATTGGTGAAAGATCAAAACCAGCATAAAACAACATTCACCACCAAATGGGGTACATTTGCTTACAAGAAGATGCCTTTTGGACTCTCCAATGTTGGAAAAATGTATGGATGTATTTACTTGGGAATACCATGATTTGAAATATTTTGATCCTAGATTGGCACAACATACTATTGAACTGGAATAGGATGCAAAATCGATAAGACAAAAGCAAAGGCCTATCAACCCCAAGGTTGAGATTCTCATGAGAAAAGAGCTTATAAAGATGATTGAATCAGGTATTATTTTTCCTATAAAGCATTCAATATGGGTAGTAAATCTTGTACCAGTAAGAAAGAATAATGGAGAGATATGGTTATGTGTAGATTTCAAGCGTTTAAACAGAGTATCACTGAAAGATCATTATCCACTTCTTTCTATGGATAAAATCTTGTAGAGAGTATCAGGTTCACAGAGGTTCTCTTTACTAGATGGGTACTCAAGATATAACTAGATATTGGTGAAAGATCAAAACCAGCATAAAACAACATTCACCACCAAATGGGGTACATTTGCTTACAAGAAGATGCCTTTTGGACTCTCCAATGTTGGAGTTACCTTCTAAAGGGCAATGGATGTTATTTTTCATGGCTTATTGAATGAAATGGTTATAGTCTATCTTGATGACATTATATTATTTTCAAATAATCTTAATGATCATCTAATATACTTGAAAATTATTTTTTATAGATGTAGACAATTTGGAGTCTCATTGAATTCAAAGAAATGCATTTTTTCAGTGCATGAGGGGAGACTTCTTGGGCATTTGGTGTCCAAATCTAGTCTTTCTATTAATCCACATAGGATAGAGGCAATCCTTTCTCTATCATTTCATAAACACAAGAAATGACTGCATAGCTTCTTGGGTAAGATAAACTTTATCAGAAGATTCATTCCTGGTTTTGTAGAACTAGTAAAGCCACTTACTCAAATGCTGAAGAAACACCAATAATTCACTTGGAGTAAATAAGGTAAAAGGAGTTTTGAAGCTATCAAAGAAGCAATTAGCCAAGCTCCTACTTTTCTCAATCTAGATTTCAGTAAGGATTTCTTCTTATATGTTTTCTCTACTTCTAGTACTATTTTAGCCATGCATATGCAGTAGAATGATGAAGGCTTGGAACAGCCCATTGCTTTTTTTAGTCAATATTTAGAGGGTTATGAAGAGAGGTATTATGTTTTATAAAATCATGTTCTTGTTGTTAAAAGATGTTTGAAAAAAATCAGACATTTGGTTTCAAATAATAAGATTATATTAATGGTTGCTCATCCAAGTGTGAAGGACTTCATTCTCAATAGAGATTTGAGCAAAAAGAGAGTTGGATGGCTCACTAAATGCATGGAATATGACATTGAATTAAAGGTTAAAAATTTGGTCTAAGGCAAAGTATTATATGAACATCTTGTAGAAAATGTGAAATAAGAAAAAGAAATAATTTTGATAATTCAGGACACTCAGCACGAAGTTGAAAATACGCCTCCTACAAGTTGGACACAGAATATTGCTAGATTTCTTCAAACTAGAAAATGTCCAATGGGTTCAAATGCATCACAAAGAAGATACTTTAAGCTAAAATTTGTACCATACATTTTGATTAATGGAGTGCTTTTCCAAAAATACATTGGAGATATGCTTTTAAGGTGTGTTGAAATTAGTCAATTTAACAAGCTTTTTGAGCAATTTCATGACAGTCCTTCTGGAGGTCATTTTTCAACCAAGACCATAGCCAAAAAAATCATTATATCTGGTTATTTTAGGCCTAATTTATTCAGAGATGCACATGCATGGGTTAATAAATGTACAAAGTGTGCAATGTTTGTAGGGAAACAGAGACTAGTTGTTATGCCACTAAAGTCAATTCAGGTTGAGCAGCCTTTCATGCAATGGGGTTTAGAATTAATTGGGATGATTCATCCTCCATTTAGTGCTGGTAATAAGTGGATATTGATAGCTACAGACTATTTCACTAGGTGGGTGGAAGCAGTGCCTTTGAAAGATGCAAATGAGAACTCCGTTCTTGAATTTTATGAGAGTCTAATCACCCATTTTGGAGCTCCTTCTACTATAATATCATATAGTGCTTTGGCATTAAGAACTAAAAAGGTATGTAAATGGGATCTTGAACATAGTATTTATTTGAAATCTTCATCAAATTACTATCCATAGGGTAATGGACTAGCTAAGTCTACTAACAAGAACTTGATTTGGATCATCAAAAGAACAATGGAAGATAATCAGAGGTCTTGGCATACAAAGTTGAAGACTGCTTTATGGGTTGATAGGATCACTCGTAGGAAGGCCATTGGTCATTTAACTTATCTCATAGTTTATGGAAGAGAAGCAAGGCTACCTATCTCATTGGAGCTTCTAGCTTTGGAGCTTGCAAATCAGCTAGAGCTTATGGAAAGTGATGCAATGGGGGTCAAAATGAATGAACTGAGAGAATTGGAGGACATAAGAGATGATGCTATGCACACCATGTGGTTAAATAAGTAGCAAGTCAAGAAGATATTTGATAAAAGAGTTTCATCAAAAATATTTTATCAAGGAGACATAGTACTCAAATGGGATAAAGAGCATACAAAGCTAGGTAATCTCTCCAAATTTGCTAGCCTTTAGATTAGACCTTATATTATCACTAATTATAAGAAGAATAATGTTTTTCAATTATCTAGATTGAGTGGAAAAGAGCTTCCCATTCCTATGAATGGGATGTTTTTTAAATACTGTTATTAGGAGAGTCACTCCTTTGTACACAGTCATAGTTTCATTCCTTTAAGTGTTTTTCTGCACATGCTTTTAGTAGTTGTTTTTTTTCTTTCCATGTTTTTTTGGTCCATTCCTCTAAGTGCACATGTTTATTGTTTTTTGTGTCAATTTCTCTTATTATGTCTTGGTCTGCAAGCTTTTCTAGTTTTAGTGTTTGTCCTAGTCTATTGTTAAGGTGTGGAGCTAAAAGCTTCAACTGTTTACAGACACAAGGAAGGATGCTGAAGGACCAGAGCCACCAGCGTCGGTAGCATGACTGACGTCAGTCAGATGCAATGGAGAAGGAGATCGGCGATGGCAAAGAGTTGGCCGACGTCGACAGCACCAGACAAGCAGGGACCGGTGTCGATTGCCTGTGTATTTCCAGAACTGCTGTTGACAAACAGTTAGTTAAGTGAAGCGAGTGTTTGCATGTCAAATGACTAATTATAGTCACGAGCTGCGTGTCTAATTATTTTAACTAGAGTTCTATTTTTTTAAGCATGGGATCCTATTTAAAGACCCATAAGGCATGTAAAAACATTGAAGCAAGCAAGGTCAAAGAGATCTACAGCTGTAAGGTCAAGGAGATCAGCTGAAACATTCAAGGAGGGATAATAACTCAGGTTATAGAGTTGTTGTGTTGAGCAAGAGAGAGAGGGAAGAAGGTCTTGAGGTGTGGCAAGCCTTTGAGGTGGAGGAAGAAGTAGCATCCTCTTTATTGTATTTTCTTCTAGTAATATTTAATACAAGAGTGTGTATTGTCTCTCAAATTCTTTGTTGTCTCAAGTTTCTAGTTACTTTATCATTCTGGTATAATTTCGTGTTTAATTTCTTATAAGAAAGTAATCAATTGTGCTTCCGTTGGATAAGGGGTCACCTAACAGTTAATATCAGAGCATATTGATTGTTGTAGGTGTTGTTCTTCCCCTGACATCTATCCTTGCCAGAGTTCTGATTTCTTTTGACTAGTAGGCTAGTCAACTCCTGAAAGTTGCCAAAATTGTAATTAATTTGGCGTATCAAGGTCAAATTACTACCCCTATATCAATCAAAACTTTTCAAAATCCAAATTATTACCCCTTTGTAGTTGGTCAAACCAATCAATTATGATCTAAAAATGCAAATTTTGGTCAAAAATGGTGTCAAAATTCATTGAATTATCTTAAAAAAAGATTTGAATAAGTTTTAAAAGGTGAAAATAGCCTAAGTCTAAAATTTCAAGTCATGAAAAGGTCATTTGATATCTTAATGAAGCCAAAAAGACCACAAAATAGCTCCCACGTGCCAAATTTTCAAGTTTAAAACATGTAAAAGTCTAATTTTGCATGATTTCTATGAAATACTTCTCAAAACTTCTTTACCAAGATGTGGAAAGTGAATTTTAGCTTTTAAAAGGGCAAAAAGACTCTTTTTTCACCTATTTTGCAAAAGAAGTATAGAATCTATATAGTTTCCATACAATACAAGTTAGGGATTATCATCTATGGGGAATTTTTAGGCTCTATCAAAAAAATTATGGAAATTCATGACCATATAGGCCCTAAACTAGCTTCCTTTTGGTTTCTTGCTTCATGGCATAGAGAGACCAACCTGTAGGTTTTTTTATGGTATGGTATTCTGGAGAGGGTAAAGGTCTCGAATATGGTCTGAAGAAATTAGACTCAGAGGGATTCCTAATGGTCTATGCGATTTCTCAATTGGATTCTCCATGCTCATGAACCATCTTGTTGAAGATAGGTCAAATTCTATTGCTTTTCAACCAAGAAGGCAACTACTTTTTTTTAATTTCTCCTCACTTAGGCAGAGTTTCAGAGAAATTCAACTTGTTATAGAATATTGAGGACTTTATCTATCTTTCCATGTCATTTTTAAGGTATTAATCATCTAATTCAAGGTCAATAAAGGGTCTTAAAGTCAGCCAGTCGGTCTACAATGTTGGCAAGCTCACAGAGAGAATTTATACAGCCTAAAGAGAAGAAATTAGCTTCAAATTTTAAATTTTTTATGTTTTTTAGGGTTTACATCAATTTTTCATGATTTTCATACATAACTCTTAGAAGATATCCAATATTCATAGCAGAAAGTCTTCTCCATGCTCAAGTAAAGTGTTTCAAAAGGGCTAGTTTAGCATTTTTTCAGGTTTCTTTGCAAATTTTAAGGTTTTTGGAGAAAACCATGATACAATTTCAGTCTCTTTCTATTTATTCTTGGCATCCAAAGTTAGGTAGAATGATGGCCTATTATTCATCTTTTTATTCACTCCTCTTGGTCTTTTCATTCTCCCAAATGCTTCTTCCCACCTCCACCTCATTCTCACCATATCACTGCCATACACAGCCATACAATTATGTTTTCACCTTCATTCCACTCTTCATTGTGTTTTCTCCATCATCCTTCATGCCTTTCCACTTCACTCACCCTTCAAACCCCACCTCCATTCCAAGTCACCACCATCAAGGAAATAAAGGTTGATCAAGAATACTATGAGCATGAGAAGAGTGTTTTTAGGTTATTTAAACATCAAATACAGTCATGAAAAGAGACAAAAAAGTAGGTTCATCAAGTCATGGAAACCCTCAGGCATCAATATCAAGGTGATAATGTGAGATTATCTCTATTATGCTAAATGAAGGTGACCTCATCAAGTAATCATAAGGAGGAATGAATATCAAATATGCATTTGGACCTTCCTTAAGGTTATGAATAGGGTATATTCTATACAATAGGGCATATACCGTCATCTACATTAAAGAAGGTTCAGACATTGTGAATTTTACCATCATGGTAAGAGTTTAAGAGCATGGATATTATAAGTATGGTAACCTCATGAAGAAGGAAGATGTTCAAGCATACCATAAAGTTTAAACAAGGCTATTTGAGGAGGAAAAGTGTAGCTACAGGTAGCATGGAAACCTACAAGCAACCTGAAAAGTGACCTATAGCCAAGTAGGTGAATGTAAAGAAAGGATGGATTTTGAAAGGGTTTTGACCACTTCATAAGGTTTTGGGTGTTTTAAACATATCATGGTAGCATGGAGATAAACATGTAAATTTATACTTTCTACATCAAGAAGGGGTTAGCATGGAGATCTACACTGCTTGAAATGAAACTACAGAGCTATACTTAACCTTCAATTTTAGCCAAAAAAGAGTTTGGTCAATAAAAATACCTTTCTTAGATTACTACCATTGCTTAGTTGGCCATGAGGATCCTTAACCTCATTATATGGCTTAAGTGATAAGATAATCTTCTACATATTCTCAAGGAAAAGAGACATACAACCATCATAATATGATACCCTACAGTCAAATTAATCTAACATGTTAGCTCACTGACCATGTATTAGGGTTTCAATCACATTGATCCTTGTTAGGGGTGTCATATTTATGGAGGTTTCATAAATAATTATATTTGAGATTATGAAATAGGAAAGGAGTTTTAGTAGGGTTCACCACCTATAGTAGGCCCAAATATTCCATCTACAGCTAGCTCTCTTGAACATTTGCATACATGTGGAGTTTTCAGTTTTTGAAGACAAAGAATGCATATGGATCTTTCCAAGCAAGGTATAGGTCATAACATATTGGGATTGAATATGGTTTAATTAAAATCACATTGTATGACTATGACTAAATTAGATATGCCCCTGTAGTCCCCTATCTATACACTCAGGGCAAGGATTCACCATACAAAAGATAGTCAAGTATCTTTTGCACCAGGAGGTAAAATATGATGGAAAGGTAATTTTTTAGGAGAATTTCCATAGGTTTTGTGTCAAAGTCACCTTGTGAATGAACCAAACTCATTTCTTCTCCTTGGTTTTACTCTACATCCAACCTTAGGAGCTAATATACAACCAAAAAGGTAGATTGATGTAATGATTGTATAAGGGTTACTTCATCATATGGAATTTCAAAGGGTTATGTGAATTTTTAATTAATCATGATGCCAATGGTAAACTCATTTACATTTAATGCTTTGACTATTTCCATGAGACACCTCAATCTTACAGACCCAATCCATACAATCAACCTTAAACACATTCAATACCTAATGATTGTCTATGGCAAAGGAAAGTTTGTGAAATATCAATGATATATGGAGCAGGTTTTTTATTTAAAGAGCAAAGAATTTGATCCTTATGATTCATGGTGTAGGGATTCTTCAAGCATAAGCATCCTATTTACCCTAAGGGACCCTGCTTACAGTCATATGAAGTGACTGTAGATTGGCAAGTATGCAGTATAAGGGAGGAGGGTTCTTTAGGTTTGAAGTTTTCAAATGTGATTTGAAGGAGTTAGATAGAATTTGAATGAATTTTTATTGAACTAGGGGATAAAGTTCACCTACAGTCAAATATGATGACTTACAGCAAACTTGAAAGCACATATAGGCCTATTGATGACAAAATTTTATAGGTCATATATCTTAGAGGTCATGGATCCACTTAGAATTTGAAAGAATGTTCTTAAATTGTGATTGACATACTCATCTAAGGATGAAGAATTTCATATCTTAATTCACTCAAAGTCAAATATCACCTTACAGTCACTATCACAATGGACCTTAGTTAAGCTTAAACATACCTTTCATCCACCTCAAAGGAGTTCTACAGCCATCATACGACTAAGAGCTTTCCTCCAAACCATAAATAAGGGTTTCAATAAAGTGAAAGTGGTGTTTAAATTTAAGGTTCAAAGTGAGTTGGATAATGAGGAGGTAAGTTTTGTTAACAAGGGAGCTTCAATAATAGTCCACAGTAAGTTATCTACAAAGAAGCAAGCCTTAGCCTACTTAAGCACAGTTAAAGACCTTTCAATGCTAGTAAGAATAAGAGGAAGGTAGTGGCTTGTAGAATTGTTTCATTTCCAACCCATGGGAGGTTTGATGAGGAAAATATTGACAAGATCATCCATGATTCATGAATAAACTCTTAGAGGACCACCCATATAGTCAAGTACATTAGACATGTGTGGAACAATGTTGTTCAAAATCTTTAGAGCATGGTTTGAAAGTCATAGGGTTGTCAATGGCACGTGACAATGGTTTTTAGGTGATTTAATGGTATCCAAGGCACCATTAAGGTTATAATATTATAAATACCTTTATTGCTTACCATATCTCACCTACAATTGTGTAGACATAGTCATTTGAAGCCTAAATGCCTTATTAGAGGACAAATCATGCTTAAAAATAAGGGTAGAGGAGTTTTCAAAACTCTTAAGGAGGATATTGAGATAAATTAATATTATTTTGACCTTAAAACCTCTAAAATCCATGAAATTCATTTTCAAAACACTAAAACTCAATCAAAAATGCAAACAGTCCATGCACATAGATCAAAATTAAGGGAAAATTGAAGATTACAGATGGAGTTAAGACCTCAAAGTTTTTGCATAAGGTAATAATGAGCTGGATAACCATCTGAAAAATTTTCATGTCCATTGGAAAATTGGACATATTCACTATTTTGTCTCAAACCTCAGCCTATTCGTTTGAGATCACCATTAGAGCATGCTTCGTTCTAGAGTGCCTCAAAAGCTTCTAAGCCCAAGTAAAAGATTTAAAAGCATGGGATGGTGTTTTTACATCATAATAATACATATAAATTGTGTGAAAACTCTAAATTCTATGCAAACCATGCTCATATAGGCTTTTACAAGCAAATATGCACATAGGCCAAAAAGGCATTTTTGGACTTTTCAAGCAAAAATAACTTTTATAGTGATTTTATAGAATGGTATAGATAAAAAATGATTTTTTCATTATTTTTGAAGCTTGGAAGGAACTATTTTCATTTTAATGAAGTTTTTCACTTTTTACAGTTCTAGGCACCCTTTCAAGCCTCTTGTTCAGATGCTCATTTTGTTCGCCACATGTGGAGTTTGGTTGAATGTTATTAGTGTTTTTTGAGGAAACCTATGTACTTAGAATTCATGAATAAGTGAGATCAGGTTATGGTATATGATTTATGAACAATCACTAAGAGCGTAGGCAACCCAGAAAGCAAGCTAAACCCCGCAGGCAATTTTCATTCACATGGTAACTTTTCATATCTTTTGCATGGGAGCCCAATATTTTCAGGGATATCAAAGGGGTAAATTTTATACACATAAAATGAAAAATTTTATATATTTGGAGGTTTGTACTTCATGAATCATTAGTTTGAATATTCAGATTTAAACCCCTCCTAAACCCCTAAAAACCCAATTTTGAGAAAAGTGAATTTTATTTCCATAAAATCATCATGAATCAACCTAAAACCTTTTCAAACATCAAGTAAATTTAGAGATGATTCTATAAATGTAAATTTTATGCATGGATCTATACAAATGAAGGTAAAATTCATGTTTTTTATGGAAAAAAGCATGTAAAATGAAGTACATAGTAGTTCAATAGAATATAATCAATGAAGATAGAATCCTATGAATTTTTATTCATCCTCAAATATTCAATTGATCGTAAATCACCCTAAAAGTATCCCTACTATCCCAATCAAAATGGCCAGTCTGCTGGAAAATGGAGCAAGCTTGGCCTTATCAACCCTATTGATTGAATGACAAAGGTTTTTGCATCAAAATCACATATTTGATGATGAATAAAGTTGTTCCAGGTCTAATTATTGATTTTTTTAGGTTTCATGGCTTTTTATTTCAGCTTTCATGGTGTCCAAGTGCATAAGTTGGCTAATAGGCCTTTTGGCTTAGTTGGCCTAATTGTCCAAAAGTCAAGTTGGAGTTTGGCGTTGGGATTGGTCATCAAAGAGTTAAAATTAGATTTCCATGCCACTTTTATAATATTTCATAGAGATATCATGCATGTTTCAATCTTAAAGGTCCATTTTCATGAAAAGGATGGCTATTTTGGGATTGACTAGTCTTACTTCAGTACCACATCTATTCTTGATGATCTTGTTTATTAAAAGATTTCAAGCACTTTAAAGTATTTTGGGATTGACAAGTGCCACATATATTCTTGATGATATTATTTAATAATATTTAAATCACTCTAAACTCTTCAATCTTGAGTTCTCCACCCAAGGATTGGTGTAACATCATTCATGTAAGATGGACTTAACTGGAGTTGACTTGTCAAAGCTTGTCATGCATCTTCCTTGATTTCCACGCAAAGGGTTCCAACTCAGATTTCAAACAAATCAAGTGGAGTTCCTTTTTTTATTTTGGTGCACCTTTTCATGCAAAGAGAGTTTGACTTGTCAAATTTGGGCCCACCATATTTTTCCTACACCAAAGTTTGAAGCTTTTCATGCAAATTTTGTGGAGTTTAAAGGATTTTTGAATTGATTAAACTTTGTAAAAGGAGTTGTATTGAGTTAAGTCAACCAAGACCTCCCCTTATCCATTTTCAATGTCACTTAGGGCTTGGATTAGGTTTAGAGACATATATATTGGCTTTTTCAAGCCATTATTTTCATTATTCCTAGCGCTGAAGCATAAATTATAATCTGGACCATATATCAATAAAGGAGATTTTTTATTCACACATGAGTTTTGATAGATAATAGAGTGTAATTAATTTTGTATCAGCATATAAGTGAGATTATATCTCCTTTTGGCAGGGCTTTCCTCACCTATTGCTTTCTATCTCACCTTCTACATGTCATTTGAAGAGGTAAAAAAGGAATTTTGTTATCCAAAGTTCTATTAATCCTTCATCTAAAATATTTATGCTTAAGTTCAATATATAAATTTTATTGAATCACATGTATGCATCAATTTCAATAGTTTTTATAGAATATAAACAATTCAGGTGCATCACCCAATTAGATAGGATTTCCTTTCAGTTTTCCCTTCCCCTTTTCATCCCAAAAATCACAATAGATCAGATTTAATTGATAAATATTAAGGGAAAAAACCCTCTATAGAGGTTCTTCTCATCATAGAGTCACCCACACTCTAATAAGTTCCAATTGTATTAGTTGTAGAGAAGGTGTGTTTTGCACATCTTCAATCAGGTTACACTCCAGAGTGATAACACTTATATTGAGAAGATGTAGGCAAAGAAGGACAATGAATCTTTAGAGGTTATGGTTGTAGATTAAATCTTTCAATCAAATACATTATGTATGTTACATTTATTTATTGTAAAATATATTGTAAAGTTACAGGTTACAAATTACATCTTTCATTTTGGTATCTCTTTTGTAGAAAGAGCCACGTGTAATTTTCAAGTATCTTTTTGTCAGGTTTAAGAGTTATAAAAATAAAACTTGTAAATTGTACTTTTATTTTTGACAAAGTCTAAGTTGCCTAACTTGAAAAAACTCATGTTGTAAATTGCATTTCTGGTTTTGTCAAAGTTAGATGACTTAAAAGTTGTAAAAGTCTCAACTGAAAAATACAAGTTTGATTTTTTAATAAATAACCTAAAATATTTAAAAGCTTTTAATTATAATAAGTGTTAGTTCATTTTTGGCATCTCATTCCATGGAAAAGATAATAGTAGCTGAGCTGAAGACAAGGATGACATTGCATAAAGATTCTATAAAATTTCTCCATGCCTACAGCACTTGTTGAAATGTTTAGCAAGAGCATGTTCCTTTTTCCAGTCATTTATCTCATTAAAGATGCCATTCTAGCTAAATATCATGTCCTTTGCATGAGGTTTTCTGACTTTACTTGCTCTTTAATTGGGAGAAGGGTTTTTGATAACTACCTCTCTTTCAAGAGAGTATTTTGTAGGGTACAATGGCATAGCCCATTTATCTTTTAGCTTTTGGAAAGATTATTTTGCATTTTAAGCAATTGATCTACATGTTGTAACCTGGAGAATGATAATATATTAAAGTTTTGCCTCCCTTATTTATGTTATCTTTGTGTATACAAGGCTATTTGTCAAATTTGTGAATGCTTTCATTCTTGTTTCAGTCACAAAATTTCATCTATGGTATTATTTTTCCCTTTTGAAAAGATTGTTTGATTAAAATAAATAATCTCATTCCTTATATGATAAATGCCCAATATTACCTTTGGTTTCATATTTTCATGAGTTTGTGGTCCAATAAATTTTAAAATATTTATTGTTCTACTGAGTTCATACAAAGCATGCATTAATATCCACTATAATTATTTAATGTAACTACCATTTCTAGTTTTTCAAAAAAACCATTTCTAAAAAACTCTTTTCCTCATAAGTCAAACCCTAGTTAGGAGCAAGATCACTAAGAAGAAGTATTTTAATGTGAATTAGTAATTTATCAGTTGAACTAAACTTAGTGAAAGGAAGTCAACCTTCTCCATAGGTTCACCTCAATTTGTCTAGATCCCATAGCTTGGAGGTGATCCCATTGTATCATTATATTTTTCATAGTTTATAACACATACTAAACATCATATTACAACACAAAGATGAGTGCAAAATCTGTGTACTAGAGTATAATCTATAAATCTATTTGCATATCCTAAAAATACCCACAATAATTTCATACCTCTTATTATGGCCTTGAGAAATAAAAATTTCATAGCCTTCAATGGAGTAGCCATTTCAATTGGCCTAGTATGATAACATACCCACCTCAGCTCTACAAATCCTTCCATATGTTACTGGTGAAACTTCCACCACTCCCATAGAACATATACAAGACATTACTAATATATTTTAAATTCACAATATAGTACAAGTAAATGTTACAATTAGACTTCTTGTCTCCTCATTTGAGGGTAAATCCTTACAATGGTATAGAGGTTTACTTCCCTATTCCATTTGTATTTGGGATGACTTAGGAACTGCACTATGAATGCAATTAAAAAACAAGAGTGATCACCTCTCCCTAGTTGAACAACTAATATTTATTCAATGGGCTCCTCATGAGTTCATGACTAATTTCAATTTTTGCTTTCAAAAGACATGTAATAGAATTCAAGTGTTGGTCAAACCAACCCCAAATAATATTTTTCTATATTACTTAAGAGTTTTAAATAGTGATATAGTTGTCATGATTCAGTCAATGGGTGGTACCATACTCTCCAATGCCTATGAAATTGTAATAAGAGCAAAAAATTTCCTAATTAAAGCTTGAAAAATTGCCCTCAGCCTCCAATGCCTTTATTTCTAGAAGTGCCTCCTACACAACCTAAATTTACCTCAATTCCCACCACAAACAAAGCACCAGCTTTAACTCCTACTCCTACTGATGGATTAGATGAGGTTAAATCCCTGTTTAAAAGCTTTGGTAATGAGTTGTTAGAAATGAAAAGGTAGCAATCCTAGAACTACAGGCCTTACCAGCAAGCTAACCAAAGATACCAACTTAATAGGCAGCCATACCAAGGAAATTTGCA
This sequence comes from Torreya grandis, assembly GCA_037957365.1. NCBI lineage: Eukaryota > Viridiplantae > Streptophyta > Pinopsida > Cupressales > Taxaceae > Torreya > Torreya grandis. The sequence goes on along the minus strand of JARHVA010003164.1, from coordinate 1,172,722 downwards.
ACCACAAATTCAAAATATGCAAGCAAAACCTCTAAGCATCTAAGCTCTACCTGTATTAGGTACTTATAAAGCTATTTTACCTATTCAAAATAACTTGGCTCAGGTGTACGAGTGGTGTTACCCTTTTGCTCAACCACATAATCAGAATGTTTATCCTAATGGTATCATCAGTCAAGCCTTTATGGTGTAAATCATATCAAACACTCAAGGATAGAAATAATAAGCCAATTCCCAACAAGAAGATACATAAGATCCTACTCAGAGTGAAGATACCCTTTTGAACTAACAAGAGAAGGGTTTTTTTGGGGTAAATCAGGAGGAAGCACTAATCAATGGTGGTGGTTCACTGGTAGCAAATACATGATCTAAGAAGAGGTAAATTGAAAGTGATCAACCCCCCAAGGTGAATAGGCTACAACTTCTAAATTTATATAAGTCTATAAAAAGCAACATAGTTTATAGGCCACCCAATGTGCCAATGGGTCAGTCAAAGTCAAAATTACTGACCCCACATATCATGAAAGAAGATATAGTTCCAATAAAGGCACCAGTTAAGGTTGGTAACATTCCTTTCAGTATTTTTGAACAAATTAATAAAACTAATTTGAATGTCACCATGTCGGAAGCACTGTATATTCCATCACAAAGGGACTTGCTACAAGAAATTTTCAATTTTTTTCAAATAACAGACAAAGTTTTGGCTAAGGGATCCAATGTTGTAGTTAATTTGTGTCAACCACAAACTAACACCAAAGAAAGTAAAAATGGTAAGCCTCTCCCTTTTACCTTTTACTCATAGTTGGGAAACATCTCATCCATAATTGCATGGTAGACTCAAGGGCTAGTAGTTTTATTATGCCCAAGAAAATATCCGATGCTCTTGGTATGAAGAATACACCTGTCATAAAAGGTGTGATTTAATTGGATGGGACTATTGTTCAAATAGTCATGACTATAAAAAATTTAAACCTTACCATCCATGCATGTCCAAGCTCATCAATTTCCCAAGATATCTCAGTTATTAAGATCCCCCTTTATTTTGCTATCTATCTTTCTTGAGACTTCACTATAAAAATGGAAGGGTATCTATCTGCTAACTTGTTCCACATATTTCTTAGGATGAGATATGGAACATGAGTAATAATAAGAGTTAATCCAATTATTAAATACCATATCAAGTTATACACTCCTATCCCTGTGGATATGAATTGCACATTACAAGATTAAGAGAGATTGATTATGAGGTTGCAACACCCATGGAATAAATTCCAAACACTCATATGGATGAATGGGGTTCAGCTCTCCAATTTGATCCTTATGATTATGTAAAATAAACCCAGTTGGGTACATATTACATCCATTAAAATGATGTAATCATTTTGAATCTTGTAAAACTAGCTGAGGATCTTCAAGGAATGTGGCAACTATTATTCGATGGCTCAAGAAGTAGGAATGGTGCAGGTACAGGTATTATTTTGATCTTTCTGAAAAAAAGATTTATTTCTATTCTTTCAAACTCTAGTTCAGCTACACTAATAATGTAGTTGAATATGAAGATTTGATTTGAGGTCTCCAATTGGCGAAGGAAAGAGGGGCACAATCACTACATGTATTTGATGACAATGAGTTGATTTTCCACCAAGTAAGATCTAAAATCATAACCAATAATAATTTTTTGAGATCTTACAAACATAGGGTTTGGGACATGTTAGAAAACTTTACCACTTTAAACATTCAAGCGGCACCAAGAACATAGAACAAAGATGTTGATCATATGGCCTTAGTAGGCTCCCAATATAACATCCCTAAATAAATAAAGAGGAAAACCAGCTAGCATTCCATCATTTCTTGATAATCCAACCAACTAGAAAGTCTTTGACAGTGATCATCAAATTGTAAATTTTCTAAGAGAGGAAGCTAAATTCTGTAATAAAAACTAGTCAAGAGTCCAAGATCAATACAAAGATAAAATCATTCAGTTAAAGACAAATAAATTACCAATTGGCCTTGTTACTTTGAAGAGTATCTTCAACTTTGATGATTAGGTGAAAGGTGAAAAGAATAATATCATGGTTAGTGAAGAAGACTATGAGCCAGTAGGCATTTCAGAAGGCAAAACATTGAAGATTGGAAAGGTATGTAATGTTTCTGAAAAGCAAGATTTTATTGAATTGTGTCAAGAATTTGATGAAAACTTCACTTGGAGTTATAAATATCTAAGGGGGTTTGACCCTATCTAAGGCCAATACACAATAGAGCTTAATCCAAATTCCAACCCTATTAGACATAAACATAGACCAATCAATCCAAAAATAGAACCGTTGATGAAGAGTGAGTTGTCCAAAATAACAGAGGCTAATATCATTTTCCCTATCAAACACTCATCCTGGGTTGTTGACTTGGTCCCTGTAAGGAAAACAAATGTTGAAATCAAGCTTTGTGTAGATTTTAGGGACATAAACAAAACATCCCTTAAGGATCATTATCCCCTTCCATCCATGGAACAAATTCTTCAAACTATATCAAGATTTGAAAGTTTATTCTTTTTATATAATTATTCTAGATATAACCAAATGCTAGTGTAGAAATCAGAACAGTTTAAGACTACTTTCACTATAAAATGGATCACATATGTATATAAAAATATGATTTTTCATCTAACGTTGGTGTTATAATCCAAAGAGCCATGGATATGGATTTCAGAGGTTTGATAAATGAGATGATCTTGGCATACCTAGATAACATCATTGTTTATTCAAAACATGTTGATGCACATCTAGATCACCTTAGGCAAGTTTTTGAAAGGTGCAAAGAGTTTAGAGTTTCCCTCAATTCAAAAAATTACATTTTCATAGTTCATGAAGGGAAACTACTAGGACACATTGTTTCAAAAGAGGGTCTTACAATAGACCTAGAGAAAGTAAGTGTTATATCTACACTAACACTCCTGATTCATTAAAAGGGGTTATAAATTTTCCTAGGAAAGATCAACTTTGTAAGAAGGTTCGTTCCACCTTTTTTGCCTCCATGGCCAAACCCCTTACTGCCATGCTTAAGAAGGGTGTTAGTGTCAGTTGGACACAAGAAGGAAAAGATAGTTTTGAAGCCATCAAGTAGGATATTTCTCAAGCTCCTACCCTTGTTAACCCCAACTATAATAGTGATTTCACTCTCTATGCTTTTGGAGGGGAAGGTATCATATCAACTATTCTAACCCAACATAATAAAGAACAGTTAGAATAGCTGATCTTTTTCTTCAATCAATCCTTGAAGGATTATGAGTAACAGTAGAGTTTTGTGAAGAAACAAGTATATGTTGTAATAAAATCTCTCGAAATTTTCAAACATATGCTTTCCAATAATAAAATTCACCTTATGGTTAGTCACCAAAGCATTAAGTATTTGTTATTGAGCTGGGAAATAAACAAAAAAAGAGCAGGATGGATCATAAAAGTCATGAAATATGATGTGAACATCAAAATTACAAAGCTTTTAAGAGGAAAGGGTTTATGTGAACAATTGGATTTTGATATAAATATTGTTGAGGCAATATCTGATGTAGTATATGCTCAAAATACATCCCAGCCATCCACTCCACCTCTATTCAATAGTTGGATCTGTGACATGACTATTTTCCTGTAGAGTGGCAAGTACCTATATGATTTCTAGCAATCCAAGAAGAGGTATTTTAGACTCCAATCTATTCCTTATGTTCTTATTGATGGAGTATTATTTATAAAATATATGAATGGATTCATCCTAAGGTGTGTCAAGCATGGCTAAGATACTCAAAGATTTTCATGATGGTCTATCAGGTGGACATTTCTTTGCAAAAACCACTACCATTAAAATAATGATAGGGGGATATTATTGACCTGACATATTCAAAAATTACCATCAATGGGTAAGGAATTGTGAAAAGTGTGTTTACTTTATAGGCAATCAAATATTAGTAACTCTCCTTCTCAAACCAATCTAAGTTGACCAACCATTTACCCAATAGAGATTGGATTTCATTGGCATGATCAATCCACCATGGAGTGTAGGCCATAAATGGGTCCTTACAAAAATTGATTATTTCACTAGTTAGATTGAAGGAGTTACACTGAAATATGCCACAGAGGCATCTATCTTGGAATTCATGGTTGGCATTGTCACAAAATTTGGTGTTCCTTACACCATTATCTTAGATAATGCCAAAGCTTTTATGGGCACTCAAGTGAGTGAATGGGTTATAAGGCACAATGTATTTATGAGTACTTCATCCAATTATTACTCTCAAGGTAATGGCTTGGCAAAGTCTACCAATAAAAATATCATAAGGATTATCACAAATACAATGGAAGATAACCAAAAGACATGGCACACAGAGTTAAAATAATCACTTTTGGGCCGATAAGATCACTCCCAAGAGAGCCATTGGAAATTCTCCATTCATGTTGGTATATGGAAAGGAATCTAGAATTTTGTTGTGAATTGAGTTACTATATCTAGAGCTTAATCATCAGTTGGAATTGATTGAAAATAATGAAATGACAGTATGATTGGCAAAACCTATGGAACTAGAATAAATCAAGAACCAATCAATGAAATTTTTAATAAGCAATCAGGCTCAAACAAAGAAAACTTTTGATTAAAAAAATCATCTGATAGGAGCTTCAACAGAGGCATGGTCCTAAAATGGGATGCTAAAAGAGCTAAACTAGGCAAGCATACAAAGTTTGATGCTATATGGAATGGTCCATACATCATAATTCAGTACAAAGTAGCAAATGCATTTCAACTATCCAAGCTCGATGGATCAGAACTACCTATCCCTATCAACAGGATATACCTCAAAGCTTGCTTTTGAGATTAGAATTCTTTCCAAAAAATATTGTATATATTAGGTTTAGTTATTTTACCCAAATAAATGCTTTTGTATAAGTCAAAATATTTGGAGTTTTTGTTTCTATTTTTCCCTTTTTTTGTTTTTGATTAGTTAAAATCTCAGTTTTTTGCTTCCCCAGTTAAAGTTGTGTTAAAGCTTAAAATGACTCCATGCCCAATGAACTAGAAGGCTACTAGAAATAAATTGATTAGTGGGAAATCACCCTATAGAGGTCACCAAAAATGTTGATATTTTTCCCCAAAAATATCAAAACATCTATTACCCTAAGGGAGATGCATCATTTTTTTGGGAAAAAGTCCTTAAAGTGATCCCGGATACCCTTTTCTCAAGCTAGTGAAAACCGAAGATTTGTATGCAATTTTCAAATTACAAACTTGAAAATTACATCCCAACCTTCACTTCTCACTTTACACATACCCGATGAAAATTGAAGATCAGATGCAATTTGAAACTTGCAAACTTGCAAATTGCATCCCAACTTCTGCTTCCTGCATACCCCATGACCGATGAAATTTGAAACCCTGGTCATAATTTATAACTTACAAAGTTAAAAATTATAAATATAGCTTTGATTTTCACCAAACACATTCCTCATGGAAACCAAACATTTAGATGCAATTTAAAACTTATAAATTGTAATCGAACCTCTATTTCTTGTTTATCTAACTCCCATTATAAACTAGAACTCTGGTTGTAATTTGTAAATTATAACTTGAGTTCCACTTCCCATCGACTACCCTTCATACAGAAACTAGAACTCTCGTTGAAATTTACAACACGTAAAGTTTCAAATTTCACCTCAAGTTCCATTTTCCCACTTTCAATACACCAAGTCGCCCGGTAGAAAGTAGAGGTTGGAGTTCAAAATGCACTTTTGCATAATTAAAAAATTATGCCTTGACTCTGAATCTCATGCCATTTCTCCAAACCACTAACCTTAAGGCATTAAATGTAGGATTATATTAATCAAATTAGGGTTTTTTGTGAAATAATTATTTAATTTACAAATTGAGGAATCAGAACTCTGCACCAAGTGACCCTTGCCAAGCCACAATGCCAAACAATGTTATGCCTTGCTAACATAGCCCTGAACCATGGTCACCATTACTATCCTGTACATGGTATTCCTATATTTTCTCCTATGTTTTCCATCTATCATTTTCACTATCAAGCTAGCATATCTTTCTTTCATGCCATTTTTCCTATCTTGTAGCAAATTTAGGGTTTTCCTTTACTTGGCATCCATAGGTTTCTTCTTTTGCTTGCCTGTGTTTTCTCAAAATTGTTTGCATTTCCCATAGTTATTATCAAAGTCAATTCATACATTTTTATATCTTGAAAAATTCCTAGGGTTTGAAAAAAATAGTATAATATTCCATAAATATCCCCTACATAGACCCCATAGAGTTTTGACCTGCAATCACAAGTCTAAAACCCATGGAGATTTTACTTGCAAAATCAATCCTACGACACTACAGACAATCCTAGTGTAAAAGCAACTCTAAATCCCACCAAAACTTTTTCCTTAAATCACAATTTTGAAACTTGTTGGAGGTTTTCATTAGACCTTGCAAGTACATTTAGGAACTCCAAATTTTGTAAGACATTTTACCTACAAAATCAAATATAAAACCTATTAAACATTTAACCTATATTTACAACCCCAAAGCCTGCCAACTCTGTAGTTGGTAGAACCTATGTCTCAAAAATAAATGAAGTTCAAATCCAAGGGACCTGATGTCCTACTTAGCTTGGACTTTAACACCAATGAAATCACAAACATAGACTTAGGTCACATAAACCTAGATGATTTCTAGACAAGGGTAAATGTTGAATTCAAAAATGATTGGATTCAAAACATTTATGACTGTTGACTATCCCAGGCAATAGCCTTCCCCTTATCAGTGTAGATCCTTAAGTTTGTGCTCACATTGGTGAAGCACGATGATGTAGAAAAGAGAGAAGTATTGAACAATAAGGGAGAAAGGATTTTGAACCTGGACCCTGACTTCATTAACTCAGTGTTCCTAATTATAGAGTATGAGATTTATCTTGATATAACCCTTGACTCATCCAAGAATTTTTATCAAGATAATAACACTGGATGTCTAAGGGTCCTCGATAAACAATGGATAAAAGTCTCTAGGCCTAAATCGATGAGACTACCTAAAACACTAGTAAGAATAGATTTCAAGGAGGAATTGGGTGACATGATCATACTCTTGCATAGAGTCACTAAGAACCCATATGCCAAGAACTTTTAGGATTGGATGTACCAATACATATGGGTAATTTACCAAAATAATTAGTATAACAATTGAGCCTAGTTGATAAGTGATTCTATCCATCAACAATTGGTAGAAGGCCAAAATATAGGGAAGTTCTACATGACTTCATATTTAGTCTAAATATTAGCAAAGGGAAGGACTTTCCTAGGGTTGAACCTAGTGCCTGACCAAGTCAACAAGGTCTTCAATTATTACCTTGACCTCACCCTTGAGGAAAGTAGACAACATTTCAAAAGGGTAAATGATGAATTCATAAACTGCATCATTATTATGTTTGATAAAGAGCTAGAAAAGAGGATATTCTCTGATGCTCTAACTTTTGAGATCACAAAGTGGGGATTGTATTTCATTCAATTCCCAACATACTCATACATCAAAGTAGGAGGATTCAATGGTTGTCCTTACACCCTCTCAAGGTATGTAAGTGACAAATGGGATTTAATGGAACTTATGAGGTGCTTGTAGAGACTCACAATTTTTTATCAAGCAAACATAAGGTAGGAATCCATTTCTCCATTAGCATAGGGAGGTATACATGCCCTTCCCTATCCAAATCCAAGTGTGCAGACACTGAGATAACTTAGATGGTTTTAATATCTCTAGATGCAAGGATATTTTATGATGTGAATGGTAGCATTACTAGTATATTATGGATCACAACATATTCCCATGTTCCCTATCATGAAGATTACTGGGAAGACCTACAAGATGAAGAGGAAGTGAGACTAAAATATTATTCCAGGATGACCCTGGATCAAATCAAAGCTTATAGCATGGCACAAGACCTTGAGGGTTTAATATATGATGAATATCTAGAGGATAGGGTTTATTATGACAACAAGATCTATTCCTAACCTCTTTGAGTATTCAAGTGGTCCATACCTGAGTCCTTCTCATTAATGGGTAGGACCACCAATGTAATAAATAGGAAACTCTACTAGTTAAGGAGCAAAGGGTTCATGATGACCAAGGAAACTTTGAGCATCAGTGATAAGTTAAGAGAAGTTAAAGAGAAGGGTGTGACACCAACAGCTTAAGGTTCCAATAGTGGAACCCAAATAGAATAGGTAGATAGGCCAGTGGTATCACACAAGAGAAAGAAGAAACAAAAGGCTAGAAAAATCCAATCTACTATCCAAAGAGCAACAATGGATTAGCCAATGCTAATTTCAACTAAAGACATAGCTAACACTAAAGCATAAATTGTTTTTCCTCCTATCTTTATAATTTCACTAGTTATAATATATCCTCCTCTCGTTTCCACTCTACCATTACCTCATACAATTTCGCCCTTCATTTCCACCAACTCATCTATGTCAGTGACTCCATTATCAATATCCCAGTCAACATAATTGGACACTTAGACTTTACTTTCACTCCCCCCTTCCACAATTCCTTTCATCTCATCCCTCATATCCACCACCACTTCATTAATCACTAACACCACACAATAGTACATGGTTGCAAATTTAGTTATCCTAACTACAATCCCTCTATCCATCCCCATCACTAGGGAAGCTATTGCTTCATTTTCATCTCCCATCATTTTCCCCATTTCATAAACCTTGAGTGTCCCTACCACTTTGATTCATTCATTCAAAGCTTTAGATTCCACACTTCCACAAGTTCCCCTATTTCAACTTCCCATGCCTACCCCTCCACTTGGGTCACTTCCAGTTCCATCACCTCGGTGGGCACATCTCTTTCCATTACACCCATTTCTTCCATTTCCACAATAACCCAAATCCCCATAAAGGAGGTAGAGACAGAGGAAACCATTGATATAACTGAGGCTACTCAACCCAAATATGGGGAAGTGATTTCTAAAACATCAACCAAATATTTAATGGCCATATCAGTGATAGAGATAACACTCATCATTACTAGTGCAGCAACTTCAATTGTAGATTCATAGTTGATAGTGCTAGGATCATAGGATGCCCCTCCAAAATGGCTAATGCAATCAGTGGGGAAGAAATGGAAACAAATGGTGTCCCTTATCAAATTAAATTTTGTCCTTACAGATTCATCAAAAAAATCAAAGGCAGCTCCCAAAACTATATTCAAAATATTATATGATTTAGCAGGGGAAAAATATGTAGAAATTACAATCCCCCCACCAAATAAACAAAAAGAAGATCTAGTGGTGGCGGATTACAAATATCCAAAGTGCACCTAGGTCATCCTACAAGAGAGGGATTGAAACATGATGTTCAATAAAACATTATCTCTATTTTTGAGAAGATGGATAGTGACAAGGTCACAAAAGATGAGTTGAAAAATAAAGTTGAATAATTGATGACTGCACTAAAGAAGTTCATAGAGCCCGTAGCCCAACCAACATAATCTATTACTTAGTTTCTAGATAAGGAAAAACTTGAAGCATTAATAGAGATTGGAAGTATGGTAAGGGCTACGAAGTACTGGGTTGAGGAGCTCATCACAAAGGGAAATAGAGTAACTGAGCTAGCAATGGATTATTACAAAACTTTGAAAGATGATCAGGGATTTTTAAAGGCATCAATGAATAAATATGAGGAAGAGACTGAAAGGTTGAACATATTCTTCCCAAAATTACAAGTTCTTGACATGATTAAAACTAACCCCCAATTTTACAAAAAAATCATTTCTAAAAAATATTTTCCTCATAAGTCAAAACCTAGTTAGGAGAAAGATCACTAAGAAGCAGTATTTTAACTTGAACTAGTAATTTATCAGTTACACTGAACTTAGTGAAAGGAATTTGGCCTTTTCTAAAATTTCACCTTAATTTTCCAAGGTCTCACAACTTGTAGGTGATCCCATCATATCATTAGTTTTTTTACAGTTTGTAACACATACTAAACACCATATTATAACACAAAGATGGGTGTGTAATCTATGTGAAAATATTTTTTGGCACATTTGGTGGGACCTAAAGATCATTACTAAGAGATTGGTGTTATTCTCATATGTTGGGGGAATCAAGAACATAAACAGCTCTGATTCCACTTGTTAGGATCTTGCTCCTCAATAAGAGCACAATATGATTACCTTGTATAAGCAACTAAACATGCGAAATTAACCAAAAGCAATAAGTAACTAGAATTCACAAATGACACAGAATATGAGAGACAACACAAACTGTATTAATACTCATTTAGAAAAGAATAAAATGAAGAGACGCCACACTCTTCCACACCTTTCAGGCTTCCCACACCAAGTGTACAGTAATTCTTCTCAAGAGTTCACTCTCCTACCAAAAATGGTCCCAACACACAACTCAAACACAGAATTGGTGTTCACCTCCAACCAGTCAGTAATAACACTATCAGTACACAAGTACTCAAAGTACTTCAAGTAGATCTCCCATGAACTTGCAACAACCTGCAACTCAAATGATCTTACTTACACATGTAGATCTACCATGAACTTGCAACAACATGCAATTCAAATGATCTTACAATTGGAAGGATCTTCCTTGCCTTCCTCTATTAGCTCTCTATGGAACTAGGAGGAACACACACTTTGTTCTCTTCACTAGCACATTTTACAATACATGCCAATGGGTCTATAAATAGATCCCACACTTAAACAATAACTTAGACTTCTAATTTACAATGATTAGACACGCAGCTCAAGACTCAAAATAGCCTTTACATGCAAACACTCAGTTCAACGAACTAACTGTTTATGTAACCAATAGTTCTGGAACCGCACAGGTGACTGACATCGGTCCTTGTCTGCCTAGAGGTGATCGACGTCGGCCAACCTCCTACAGATATCAGTTGCCCTTCTATTCACCACTGACCGACGTCGGTCATACTGTCGATGCCGGTATACCTAGAACTTAGCAACCTCCATGTCTGCAACAGTTGAAGCTTTTAGCTCCACAACCTAATAATCTTCCACTTGGAAATAAACAGTTGCAACTGTACCTGTACTTGTACATCATCTAGTTTGTTTCCTTGGCTTTGTATCCCTCTTTAAGATCACTCTTGAAGACCAACCACCACAAATCATGTAGTGCAACTCCTGTCATCCAAATCACCTGCCACATCTGCATCTACAACTCATGTAGAAAATAACTTGACCCTGCATAGCATGTGCACCTACTGCTGGTCCCTCTAAGAATCCACTGAACTGCCCTCTAGTGCTTCTTTTCTGGATTGGCTCCAAACTTGTGACAACTCCCACTGCTTGAGAAAACTCAGGTCTAGTACATACCATGCACTTAATCTTATTATGTGAATCAGGACACTGCTCATAGAACTGTCCAACCATCAGCGTGCTAATCGATTTCACACAATCATCTGGAGACAAAATCAACCTGTGATCTTCCATGTCTCTATAACACACTCATGCCAAAGAATCTTGTTGCTCCCAGATTCCTCATGACATACCTCTGAACTAGCTTTACCTTTAGTTCAACAACTCCCTGTATATGTAACCCTGCAACAAGCACATCATACAGTAACAGGATAATGTAGCTAATATTATCCAACTTGATAAAGAGAAACACAATGATCAAACCTCCATTATCCTGCAGCTTACTCAAGACCATATACCTTGGCCTTCCGTCTCACGTATCCATTTCTGCTCTTCTTTATCCTAAAAATCCATTTGTCTCTTAGTGCTCTGTTTCAGCTGGCAACTCCACCAAAAACTTCCGTTTGGTTCTTCTCCAAGGAATCACATTCCTCATCCATGCCAAGCTCCCACTGTTTCCTAGATCTACCTGCTCTGCTTCTTTAATAACTTTCTAGTTCTTGACCATCAGTGAGCAATAAGTAGTGTAAAGAAGGGAAATGATGAATTTGAGGCTTACTTACCCTTTAAGTCCTCCATATGGGCGCTTGAGACTCTCTGACAGCTTGTTGTCTGCCCAAAATTCATCTCAGTGACCGATGCCAGTCACATCGACCGATGCCAGTCACATCCCAGTCTGCATCCGACTGATGTCGATTCCATGTGACTGCCTCATCACCGATGTCAGTTCCCCCTGATCGACACTGGTGTTTATCTATCCCTGAGTCACTGATGTTGGGCTGCACATAGCCGATGTCAGTCCCTATCTGGATGCCGACACTGATTTTCTAACCGATGTCGGTCTCTGTGTTTTACTTGTGAGCGATGACATTTACCCGTGAGCTCCTTTTAGATCAAACCCTTGTCCAAATCAACCTTGCTCTGCTCAGAATTCCTCAGCCCCTGTGACTGATCTCTGTCCGTCATCTTCTCCTTAAAAACCAAGGCTTTTCTATTCTTGTCACTAACATCAGATTTCTCAAAAAATGTCACTTTCTTCTTTTGCATACAAAAATCACGATCCATGTCTTTCAAATCTGAAAGCATACCCTTTGACTCAAGAACATCCATCCCTTTCATATTCATGTGACCAAGCCTATTAAGCCACATTTTTAAATCTACAGCTGAAGTAGATAAACCAAAAAGAGAATTAGTAATACAAGTAGATAGATAAAGTGTACCTAATTTTTTACCTCTTGCTACAACAAGTGCACCCTTAGTAACCTTCCAAGAGTTCGCTATGAGAGTTACTGTGCAACCCTCATCACCCAACTTTCTAACAAAAATCAAATTCTGCTCTAGGATTGGGATATGCATGACCTCCTCCAACACCCATGTGTTGCCCGTCTGCAATTTCAGCTTCACTTTCCCTTTGCTAACCATTTGACAAGGCTTACCATCCCCTAAATAAATTTATCCAAAGTCTCCCTGGACATACTCATGAAAAAAATCCCTATTTGGGGATGCATAAAAAGAGGCACCAAAATCTAAAACCCAAGATTTTACTTTATCCAAGGAACATACCAGAGCATCTTGTGAAACAACATTTGCTTCTTCTTCATGTCCTTCATGCTGATCTTCATCTCAAAAATCTCTCTTTAAGTGCCCTTGCTTTCCACATTTCCAGCAGGTTATTCTGCCATACCTGGACTTAGATCTCTTGCCTATCTTTAACCTTGATCTCCCATGCTCAATCTTCTCTCTTTGCCTTCCCCTAATTTCAACACTCAAATCATTCCTTGATGATTCACCTGTGCTTTTCCTGTGAATTTCTTCATTCAAGATTACACTCACAACATCATCCACTTTTAAGACTTTAGAAGCAGATGCAATATTACTAACTGCCATTACCAAACTCTCCCAACTTTCAAGTAATGAGCATAAGATTAAGAGAGTCTTAATTTCATCATCAAAAACAAGATTGACTGAATTTAACTGGTTTATCAAACCATGGAAATCACTAAGATGACTATGTATAGATCCACCTTCCAACATTTGCAAATTAAATAATTGCTTCATAAGAAATACCTTATTCGAAGCTGAAGGTTTTTCATATAAATTTGCCAAAGATTCCGTCAACTCTACCATTGTCTTAGCCTATGATAAGTTGGAAATCACAGACGATGCAAGACTCAACCTTATAGATCCCAGAGCCTTCCGATCAAGAACCTTCCATTCTTCATCCTTCATATCTATGGGTTTACATGCAACCCCACCCAACGGTAAGTACAAATCTTTCTGATACAGATAATCTTCTATCTGCATCCTCCATAATTGATAGTTTTTGCCATTAAACTTCTCCATTCGTAGCTTACTTTCTTCTGCCATTGCTATACTCCCACTCAAATAGAAACTCCTGTGAGTAACCTGTAATCAACAAACACTAATCAGATTTGATACAACCTGTTGGTAACCTAACCAAAAGCTCTGATACCAGTTGTTGGGGGAATCAAGAACATAAATAGCTCTGATTCCACTTGTTAGGATCTTGATCCTCAATAAGAGCACAATATGATTACCTTGTATAATCAACTAAACATGCGAAATTAACCAAAAGCAATAAGTAACTAGAATTCACAAATGACACAGAGTATGAGAGACAACACAAATTGTATTAATACTCATCCAAAAAAGAATACAATGAAGAGACGCCACACTCTTCCACACCTTTCAGGCTTCCCACACCAAGTGTACATTAATTCTTCTCAAGAGTTCACTCTCCTACCAAAAATGGTCCCAACACACAACTCAAACACAGAATTGGTGTTCACCTCCAACCAGTCAGTAATAACACTGTCAGTACACAAATACTCAAAGTACTTCAAGTAGATCTCCCATGAACTTGCAACAACCTGCAACTCAAATGATCTTACTTACACATGTAGATCTACCATGAACTTGCAACAACCTACAATTCAAATGATCTTACAATTGGAAGGATCTTCCTTGCCTTCCTCTATTAGCTCTCTGTGGAACTAGGAGGAACACACACTTTGTTCTCTTCACTAACACACTTTACAATACATGCCAATGGGTCTATAAATAGATCCCACACTTAAACAATAACTTAGACTTCTAATTTACAATGATTAGACAAGCAGCTCAAGACTCAAAATAGCCTTTACATGCAAACACTCGATTCAACGAACTAACTGTTCATGCAACAAACAGTTCTAGAACCGCCCAGGTGACCGACGTCAGTCCCTATCTGCCTGGAGGTGACTGACATTGGCCGACCTCCTGCCAATGCCGGTTGCCCTTCTATTCACCACTGATCGACGTCGATCATACTGCTGATGCCGGTATACCTGAAACTCAGCAACCTCCATGTCTACAACAGTTGAAGCTTTTAGCTCCACAACCTAACATCATCAAGAATTGTATGAGTCTCTTACATATTTTAAAATCACCTGGTGGCTCCATTGGCTTACAAATTCAAGAAATCCAAGTTTATGCATGCCAAAGATACAAATAAGATCATCTACTAAAGGTAAGAAAGATGACTTTCAACAATTATCATTTCTATATAAAAATAAATCAAGATCAATTGTACATTACACTAAAGTATATCTTGAAAATATGTTTACATCTCCTAAAAATACCCACAGTAATTTCATACCTCCTATTATGGCCTTGAGAAATCAAAATTTCATAACCGTCAATGGAGGCAACCCACTTCAGTTGGCCCTGTATGATGACATACCCACCTCGGCTCTGAAAAGCCTTCCATATTTTACTAGTGAAATTTCCACCACTCCCATGGAATATATACAAGACATTACTAATATTTGTTCAGTTCATAATATAATATAATAAAATGCTACAATCAGACTTCTTGTCTCCTCATTTAAGGGTAAAGCCTTACAATGGTACATAGGTCTACTTCCCAATTCCATTTGTGTTTGAGATGACTTAGGAACTACACTATGCATGTAATTTGAAGACAAAAGTGATCACCTCTTCCTAGTTGAACAGCTAACTACTATTCAATGGGCTCATCATGATTATATGAGTGATTTCAATTTTTGCTTTCAAAAGACATGGAATAGAATTCTAGTGTTGGTCAAACCAACCCCAAATAATGCTTCCATGTATTACTTAAGAGCTTTAAATAGTGATATAGATGTCATGATTCAGTCAATAGGTGGCACCACACTTTTCAATGGGTATAAAATTTTAATAAGAGCATAAAATTACCTAATTCAAGCTATAAAAATTGCCCCTGACCTCCAATGTCTCTATTTCTAGAAGTGCCTCCTATGTAACTTGTAGCTGCCCCAAATCCCACCATAAGCAAAGCACTAGCTTTAACTCCTGCTCCTACTGATTATTTATATGAGGTTAAGTCACTACTTAAAAGCTTTGGTAATGAGTTGGTAGTAATGAAACGGTATCAATCCCAGAACTACAGGCCTTATCAACAAGCAAACCAAACATACCAACCCAATAGGCATCCATACCAAGGAAATTCACAACCATAAAGTCAAAATATGCAAAAAAAACCTCTGAATATATGTGCTTTACCTGCATCAAGTACTTATAAAGCTATTTTAATTATTTAGAACAACCTGGCTTAGAGGTACAAGTGGTGTTACCCTTGTGCTCAACCACATAATAAGAATGTGTGTCCTAATGGTGTCATCAGTCAAGCCTTGATGGTGTAAAATATATCAAACACTCAAGGAGATCAAGAAGAATCCACTTCCTAGTAGTAGTATACATAATCACCTCCTTAGAATAAAACTACCCTTTTTAACTGGCAAGAGGAGGATTTTTGTGATATAAATCAAAAGGAAGCACTAATCAATGGTGGTGGTTCAGTGGTAGAAAATAAACCATCTAAGAAGAGGGTAATTGAAAGCGATTAAACCCCTAGGATTGAATAGGCTAAAACTTCTAAAGTTATACAAGAGTCTTCAAAAGGCAACATAGTCCATAGGCCACCCAATGTGCCAATGGGCCAGTCAAAGTTAAAATTACTGACCCCAAATATCATGAAAGATGATATAGCTCCCATAAAGGTAGCAGCTCAGGTTGGTAACATTCCTTTCAGTATTTTATAACAAATAAAGAAAGGTAATTTGAATGTCACCATGTGGGAAGCACTGTCTGTTCTAGCATAAAGGGACTTTCTACAAGAAGCTTTGAAAAATTCTCAAATAACGGACAAAGTTCTGACCAAGGGACCCAATGCTGCAGTTAATTTGTGTCAACCACAAACTGACACCAAAGCAATCAAAAATAGTAAGCCTCCCCCTTTTTACATTTCACTCATATTTGGGAAATATCTTGTCCATAACTGCATGGTAGACTCAGGGGCTAACAGTTCTATTATACCTAAGAAAATAGTTGATGTTCTTGATATTAAATATGCACCTATAACAAAAAGTATGGTTTAATTGGATGGGACTATTATTCAAATAGTTGGGACTATAAAAGGTTTAAACCTTTACATCCATGCATGTCCAATATTATCAATTTTCCAAGATATTTTAGTTATTGACCTTCCCCCTTATTTTGCTATCTGTCTTTCTTGAGACTTCACTGCAAAAATGGGAGGGTATATATATGTTGACTAGTCCCATATGTTGCTTAGGACAAGATATGGAATGAGAGTAACAATAAGAGTTGAGCCAATTGCTAAATACCATATTTTTTCATACACACCTATCCTTCTAGATATGAATTACACATTAAAATGAATTACACATTAAAACATCAGGAAGAGGAGCTTGATCATGAGGTTGCAACACCTATGGAAGAAATTCTAGACACTCATTTGGACGAATGGGGATCATCTCTCTAATTTAATCCTTATGATTATGTAAAAGAAACCAAGTTAGGTACATATTGCATCCATGAAAATGATGCAATCATTATGAATCTTATAAAACCAATTGAGGATCTTTAAGGAATGTGGCAACTATTCTTCAATGGCTCCAAAAGTAGGAATGGTGCAGGTGTAGGTATTATTTTGATCTCTCCACAAAAAGAGATTTATTTTTATTCTTTTAGACTCTAGTTTAGATGCACTAACAATGTAGCTAAATATTAATATTTGATTCAATGTCTCCAACTAGCCAAGGAAAGAGGGATCAATCACTACAAGTATTTGGTGACAGTGAGTTGATTGTTTACCAAGTAAGATCAAAAATTATAACCAAGAATAACTTGTTGAGATCTTACAAACATAAGGTTTGGGACCTGTTAGAATAGTTTACTGCTTTAAACATTCAAGTGGTACTAAAATCACAAAACAAATATGTTGATCATATGGCCTCAATAGGTTCCTAATATAACCTACCTAAAGAAATAAAGAAAAAAAATAACCAGCATGTAAAGTTGATAGTAAGGCCATCAGTTCCTAATAATGCAACCAACTGGCAAGTCTTCGATAGTGATCAACAAACTAAAAATTTTATGAGAGAAGAAGCTAAATTCTCTAATAAAAACCAATCTATACTCCAAGATCAATACAATGATCAAAGCATTCAGTTAAAGATAAATAAATTACCCATGGGCCTTGTTACTTTGAAGAGTATCTTCAACTCTAATGATCAGTTGAAAGGTGAAAAAAAGAATATCACGGTTAGTGAAGAAGACTATGAGCTATTAGTCATTTTAGAAGGCAAAACATTGAAGATTGGAAAGGTATATAATGTTTTTGAGAAGCAGGATTTTATTGAATTATGTCAAGAGTTTGATGATAACTTCACTTGGAGTTATAAAGATATAAAGGGGTTTGACCCTAGCTTAGCCCAACACATAATAGAGCTTCACCCAAATACCAAGTCTATTAGATAGAAATAGAGACCAATCAATCCAAAAATATAACCCTTGATGAAGAGTGAGTTGTCCAAACTGATAGAGGCTAATATCATTTTTCCTATCAAACACTTATCCTGGGTTGCTAACTTGGTCCCTGTAAAGAAAAATAATGGTGAAATTAGGTTTTGTGTATATATTAGGGACATAAATAAATCATCCCTTAAGTATCATTATCCCCTTCCACCCATAGAATAAATTCTTCAAACTGTATTAAGATCTGAAAGGTTTTCCCTTCTAGACAATTATTCTAGATATAACTAAATCCTAGTGTAGGAATCATACTAGTTCAAGACTACTTTCACTACAAAATGGAGCACATATGCATATAAAAATATGCCTTTCAGTATAACTAACATTGGTGGTATATTCCAAAGAGCCATGGATATGGCTTTCAGAGGTTTGATAAATGAAATGATCTTGGTATACCTAGATGACATCATTGTTTATTCAAAACATGTTGATGCACACCTAGATCACCTTAGGAAAGTTTTTGAAAGGTGTAGAGAGTTTGGAGTTTCCCTTAATCCAAAAAAGTGCATTTTTTTAGTTCATGAAGGGAAAATACTAGGACACATTATTTCAAAAGAGGGTCTTACAAAAGACCCAGAGAGAGGAAGTGTTATATCTACACTAGCACTCTCAAGTCATAAAAAGGGGTTACAAAGTTTCCTAGGAAAGATCAACTTCATAAGAAAGTTCATTCCAAATTTCTCCTTCATGGCCAAGCCCCTTACTACCATAATGATTAAAAAAGTTGTTAGTTTCAACTGGACATAAGAAGGAAAAGATAGTTTTGAATCCATTAAGTAGGCTACTTCTCAAGATCCTACCTTTGTTAACCCCAACTACAAGAATTATTTCATTTTCTATGCTTTTAGAGGGAAAGGTAACATATCAGCTATTCTAACCCAACACAATAAAGAATAGTTGGAACGGCCAATCTCTTTCTTTAGTCAATCCTTGAAGGATTATGAGGAAAAGTACCATTTTGTGGAGAAGTAAGTAAATTTTGTAATAAAAGCTCTCAAAAAGTTCAAGCCAATGCTCTCTAATAATAAAATTCACACAATGGTTAGTCACCAAAATGTTAAGGAGTCCCTGTTCAGTTGAAAAATAAATGAAAAAAGAGCAGGATGGATCACAAAAGTCAAGGAATATGATGTGAACATCAAAATTACAAAGTCTGTAAGAGGAAAGGGCTTATGTGAATAGTTGGCTTCTGATATAAAGACTATTGAGGTAGTATCTAATTTAGTATATGCTCAAAATACATTCTAACTAGCCATTCCACCTTTATTCAACAGTTAGATCCATGACATGACTATTTTCTTGCAGGCTGGCGAGTACCCATATGATTTTTAATAGTCCAAGATGAGGTATTTCAAACTCCAATCTATTCTTTATGTCCTTGTTGATGGATTATTATTTAGGAAATATATGAATAGAGTCATGTTGAGGTGTATCGAACACAACCAAGGTACTCGAGGAGTTTCATGATGGTCCATTAAGTGCACATTTATTTGCAAGAACCACTGGCATCAAAATAATAAGAGGGGGTTATTATTAGCCTGAAATATTCAAAAATGTCCATCAATGGGTAAAAAACTATGAAAAGTGTGCTTACTTTATAGGCAAGCAAATATTAGCATCTCTTCCTCTCAAACCAATCTAATCTGACCAACCATTTTCCCACTGGGGATTGGATTTCATTGGAATGATAAATCCACCATCAAGTGAAGGCCACAAATGGGTCCTTATAGCAACTAGTTATTTCCCCAAATGGACAGAAGCAATTGTACTAAAAGATACCATAGAGGTATCTATCTTGGAATTCATAAATAGCATTGTCACAATATTTGGTGTTTCTTATACCATTATCTCAGACAATGCCAAAACTTTTATGAGCACTCGAGTGAGTGAATGGGTTGTACGACATAATTTATACCTGAGTACTTCACCCAATTGTTATCCATAGGGTAATGGCTTGGTTGAGTCTACCAATAAAAATATTATAAGGATTATCAAAAGGAAAATGGAAGACAACCAAAGGACATGGCACACAAAGTTAAAATTAGTACTTTGGGTTAATAGGATAAATCCCAAGAGAGCCATTGGAAATTCTCCATTCATGTTGGTATATCGAAGGGAAACTAGATTCCATTATCAATTGAGTTACCATCTATAAAACTCAATCATCGATCAGAATTGATTGGCAATGATGAAATGATAGTACGATTGGCAGAACTCATGGAACTAAAAGAAGTTAGGAACCAGTCAATGAAAGTTTTAGAATTAAATCAAGCTCAAATAAAGAAAACTTTCAATAAAAAATCATCTGACAAGAGCTTCAATGAAGGAGACATGGTCTTAAAATGGGATGCTGAAAGAGCTAAACCAGGAAAGCATATAAAGTTTGATGTTATATGAAGTGGTCCATACATCATAACTCAATGTAAAGAAGTAAATGCATTCTAGCTATCCAAGCTCGATGGATCAGAACTACCTATTCTAGTCAGCCAAATATACCTCAAAGTTTGCTTTTGAGATTGGAATTCTTTCCCAAAAATATTGTATATACTAGGTTTAGTTATTTTCCCCAAATAAGTACTTTCATATAGGTAAACTCATTAAGAGTTTTTGTTTCCTTAGTTTATTTTTATTTTTCCCTATTTCATTCTTGTTTGGGCAAAATCTTGGTTTTGTTCTTCCCCAGTTAAAGTTGTGTTAAAGCTTAAAATGACTCCATGCCCAATGAACTAGAAGGGTACTAGAAAGAAACTGATTCTCAGGTTATCACCCTATAGAGGTCACCAAATATGTTGATATTTTTTCCCCAAAAATGTCAAAACATCTAGTACCCTAAGGAATATCCATCAATTATTTGGGAAAAGGCCTTAAAGTGACCCTGGATAGTATTTTCTCAAGCCATTGGAAATTGAAGATTTGGATGCAATTTATAACTTGCAAATTTCATCCCAACCTCTGCTTACCACTTTACACAGACCTGAGAGAATTTGGAGATTTAGATGCAATTTTTAACTTGCAAACAAATTGCATCCCAACCTCCACTTCTTGTACACCCCACGATTAATAGAACCCAGAACTTCAGTCATAATTTACAACTTAAAAAGTTGAAAATTACAAATAGAGCTTTGTTATCTACCAAACAAATTCCTCATGGAAACTAGAGATTCAGATGCAATTTATAACTTATAAACTTGTAAATTGCAATCAAACCTCCACTTCCTATGCATCCAACTCCCATCAAAAACCAAAACTCTGGTTGCAACTCAAGTCCCACTTCCTATTGACTACCCTTCCTATGAAAATCAAAACTCTGGTTGCAATTTACAACTCACAAAGTTTTAAAATTGCACCTCAATTTTTGATTTCCTAATTCTAATGTACCAAGTCACCTGATGGAAAGCAGAGGTTGGAGTGCAAAAATACATTTTTACAAAATTGTAAAATTGTGCCACGACTTTGAAACTCCCAAAATTTCTCCCAACCACTAACCTAAGGGCATAAAATATAGGCTTATATTAATCAAATTAGGTTTTTTTTTTAAATCATTATTTAATTTACAAATTAAGGAATTGGAGCTCTGCACCAAGTGACCCTTGCCAAGTCATGACATCGAACAATGCCATGCCTCACGAATACAACCCTGAACCAAGATCATCATTGTTATCCTCTACATGGTATTCCTCTATTTCTTATTATGTTTTCCATCTATAATTTTTGTTGTCAATCTATCATACCTTGTTTTCATGCCATTTTTCTTATTTTGTAGTGAATTTAGGGTTTTCCTTTGCTTGGTGTCTATATGTTTCTTCTTTTACTTGCCTATGTCTTCTCAAAATTGTCTACATTTCCCAAAATTCTTATCAAAGTCATTTCAAACATTTTTATAACTTGAGAGAGTCCTAAGGTTTGAACAAATTATTAAAATATTTCATAAATATCCCCTACACAAACCACATGGAGTTTTGACCTACGACTGCAAGCACAAAACCCATGGAGATTTCACTTGTAAAAGCAACATTATGACTACGTAGACAATCCTAGTGCAAAATCAACTCTAAATCCCATCAAAAAAATTTCCTAAAATCACAAGTTTGAAACTCGCTGGAGGTTTTCATTAGACCTTGAAAGTACATTTTGTAACTCCAAATCTCACTGAACATTTTACCTACAAAAGCAACTATAAAACCCATCAGACATTTAACCTGTATTTACAACCCCAAAGCCCACCAACTCTACAGTTGGTTTTCCCATATCAAATTTCTTAGAACCTATGTTTGGAAAAGAAATGAAGTTTAAATATAAGGGACCTGGTGTCCCACTTAACTTGAACTCTAACACTAATGAAATTACAAACATTGACCTAGGTCACACAAAGCTAGGTGATTTTTGGACAAGGGTAAATGTTGAATTTTAAAATGATTAGATTCAAAGCATTTACGACTATGGACTACCCTAGGTAGTAGCCTTCCCCTTATCAATATAGAGCCTTGAACTTGTGCTCACATTGGCGAAACACTATGATGCAGAAAAGAGAGAAGTAGATAACATTTTAGATGAACATAGGGCCTAACCAAGCCAACAAGGTCTTCAATTATTACCTTGACCTCACCCTTGAGGGAAGTAGACAACATTTCAGAAGGGTAAATGATGCATTCATATACTGCATCATTATTATGTTTGATAAAGAGCTAGAAAAGAGGAGATTCTCTAATGTTATTACTTTTAAGATCACAAATTGGGGGTCGTATTTCATTCAATTCCTAACATACTTATACATCAAAGTAGGAGGATTTAGTGGTTGTCATTACACCCTCCCAAGGTATGTATGTAAGTGACAAATGGACTTCAATATAACTTGTGAGGCAACTTGTAGAGACTCATAAACTATTATAAATAAAACATAAGGCAAGAATCCATTAACCCATTAGCGTTGGGAGGTATACATGCCCTTCCCTACCCAAATTCAAGTGTACAGATGTTGAGATGAATCAGATGACGTTAAGAGCTCTCAATGCAAGGCCATTTTATGATGTGAATGGAAGCATTATGTATATATTGGGGATCACAACATATTTTCACATTCTCTTTTATGAAAATTATTGGGAAGACCTGTAAGATGAAGAGGAAGTGAGACTAAAATATTATTTCATGATGACCCTCAAGCAGATCAAAGCTTATAACATGGCACCAGTCCCTGGGGACTTAATAGAAAATGAATCTCTAGTGGACAGGGTTTACTATGACAACAAGATCTATTCCCTCCCTCTTCCATCAAGGTGGTCCATACCTGAGTCTTTATCATTAATGGATAGGACCACCAATGTAATAAATAAGATAATCAACTAGTTAAGGAGCAAAGGGGTCAAGGTGACCAAGGAAACTTTGAGCATCAGTGATAAGTTAAGAAAAGTTAAAGATAAGAGTGTGACACTAATAGCAAAAGGTTCCAATAGGGGAACCCAAATAGAATAGGCAAATAGGCCAGTGGTATCACATAAGAGAACATAGAAATAAAAGGCTAGAAGAGGTCAATCTAGTAGCCAAGAAGTAGCAGTAGATCAGCCAATACTAATTTCAACTGAAGACATAGCTACCGCTAAAGCACAAACAATTTATCCTTTTGTCTCTATCATTACACCAACTACAATACCTCTTCTTCCTATCTCCACTCCACCATCAACTAAAACAATTTCCCCCTCTGTTTCCACTAGCTCACCTATGCCAGTGACTCCATTGTCAATATTCCAATCAACAAAATTAGGCACTCAAGATTTACTTCCACTCCCCTCTTCTATAATTCCTTTCATCTCATTCCTCATAGCTACCACCACTCTATTAATCATTAAAACTACACAATAGTACATGGACATGGATTCAATCTTCCTAACTACAATCCCTCTAGCCATCCCCACCATTAGGGTAGCTACTTCTTCATTTTCATCTCTCATCACTTTCCCCATTTCTTCAACCATGGGTGTCCCCACCACCTTGATTCATTCATTCAAGGCTCTGAATTCCACACTTCCATAGGTTCCCCTATTTCAATTTTTTATGTCTACCCCTTCACTTGTGGCACTTCCAGTTCCAACATCCTCGATAGGCACATCCATTTCCACTACACCCATTTATTTCATTTCCATAATAACATAAACCCCTATAAAGGAGGTAAAGATAGAGGAAATCATTGATATAACTAAGTCTACTCAACCCACAGATGGGGAAGATATTTCCAAAACATCAATCGAAGATTCAATAGCCATATCACTGATAGACATAGCACTCATCACAATAACCACCAATGAAGCAAATTCACAGTTGACATTGCCAAGATCACAGGATGCCCCTCCAAATTGGCTAGGGCAATAAGTGGGGAATAAATAGAAATAAATGGTGTCTCCTATCACATTATATTTTGTCCTTACATAGGCATCAAAGAAATCATAGGCATCTCCCAGAACTATATCCAAAATATTATATGATTCAGCATGGGATAAATATGTAAAAATTGTAGTCCCCCCACCAAACAAATAAAAATAAGATCTAGTGGTGGGAGATTACCAAATATCCAAAGTGCACCTAGGTCATCAAACAAGAGAGGGATTGAAACATGATGTTCAATCAAGCATTAGCTCTCTTTTTGAGATGATGGATAGTGATAAGGTCATAAAAGATGAGTTGAAGAATAAATTTGAACAATTGATGACTTCACTGAAGAAGTTCATAGAGCCCGTAGCCCAACCAACACAATCTATTACTCAATTCCCTAATTAGAAAAATCTTAAATCAGTAACATATATTGGTAGTATGGGATGGGGTACAAAGGACTAGGTTGAGGAGCTTGTCACAAAAAGAAACAGAGTAATTGAGCTAGCAATTGATTATTACAAAACATTGAAACATTATCAGGCATCTTTGAAGGGATCAATGAGCATATACAAGGAAGAGATTGAAAGGTTGAACCTATTATTCCCAAAATTACAATCTGTTGACATGATTGAAACTAACATCCTCGTTGCATAAAAGATATTGAAAAATGATGCAGAGTATGAGGAATTGGATAGGACAGCTAATTTCATAATAAGAATACTCACTAAGAGTATTAATAAGGTTAAGGCTATATATGATAAGGTCATAGATATGATCTATAACGTTGACTATTATCTTAATAAATTATCATGTGAAGCAATAGATCATCAAGACCAAATCCTTTTAGTATAAGAGGTTCAAGACAAGTTCAAAGGAGTAGTCGAGAAAGATTTAACACGAGATA
This sequence comes from Torreya grandis, assembly GCA_037957365.1. NCBI lineage: Eukaryota > Viridiplantae > Streptophyta > Pinopsida > Cupressales > Taxaceae > Torreya > Torreya grandis. The sequence goes on along the minus strand of JARHVA010003164.1, from coordinate 1,147,131 downwards.
CAACATTCAATTTGAGTTCCATCCACTAATTCATCAAGTATCACAATACACTAGGTCATATGGGAAAAGACACTCAAGTATACAGGGCTACATCTAGATAACTCTTTGATACAATTTCAGAATGTGAGATAAGAAACCTATATTCACTTGGTCCTGATGAAGATCACATCCTAGAGATCTTTAAAAACTTTGGTGCTTATATTGAGAAGATGTAAGCAAAGAAGGACAAGGAATCTTCAGAGATTATGGTTGTAGATTAATTATTTCAATCAAATACATTTTGTATATTACATTTCTTTATTGTAAAATATATTGTAAAGTTATAGGTTGCAAATAACAACTATCATTTTGGCAGCTCTTTTGTATAAAAAGCCACTTGTACTTTTTAAGTATCTTTGTGATAGATTTAGTAGTTGTAAAAATCAAACTTGTAAATTGCACTTTTATTTTTGACAAGTCTAAGTTTCTTAACTTGTAAAAACTCATGTTGTAAATTGCATTTTCAGTTTTGTAAAAGTTGGATGACTTAAAAGTTATAAAAGTCTCAACTAAAAAATACAAGTTAGGTTTTGCAAGAAATAATCTAAAATATTTAAAAGCTTTCTATTGTATTAAGTGTTAGTTCATTTTTAGTGCCTCATTTCATGGAAGAGATAATAGCAGTTGAACTGAAGACAAGGATGACATTGCATGAAGATTCTACAAAATTTCTCCACACCTCTAGCATTTGTTGAAATGCCTAGTAGTTGCATGTTTCTTTTCCAGTTGTTTACCTCACTAAAGACGTCATTCTAGCTGAAGATCACACCCTTTGCATAAGTTTTTCTGATTTTGCTTGCTCTTTAACTGGACATAGGTTTTTGATAACTACCTCTCTTTCAAGAGAGTATTTTATATAAATATGGGTACCATGGCATAGCCCATTTATCTTTTTGTTGTTCGCAAGATTATTTTACATTTTGAACAAATAATCTGTTAGGATCCTGCTCCTTAAGAGCACAATTGATTACCTTTGTATAAGCAACTAAACACGAAATTAAACCAGAAGTAATATGTAACTAGAATTCAAAAATAGCACAAAATATGAGAGACAATACAATCTTGTATTAACACTCTTCCACAAGGAAATACAATGAAGAAATTACACTCTTCCCACACCTCTTAGGCATATAGTAATTCTCCCTCAAGAGTTCTTTCTCTCAATCAATTACAAACACAACTCAACACTGAGTTGTTCCCTCCACCAGTCAGTGACAATCAACCCAATGGTTGTTGTTTCCTACTACCAATCCACCAAGTACTCCAAGTACTCTAAGTAGATCTCCCTGATCTTACACACCTGCAGATCTAACTGATCTTACTTACCATGTAGATCTCCCTGATCTTGCTACCTGCAAATCAACTGATCTTACACTCAGAAGGATCTCTTCCTTGTCCTTGATTATAATACAGCCCCAAGGGTCTATTAAATAGATCCCAAAACAAATAATAATTAGAAATGCAGACTCAAGACTAAAATTAGTCTTTACATGCAAACTAACTATCCGTCTAAAATTAGACCAATTCTGGAAATGCATGCAAATGCACACACACACAGGTTGCCAATGTCGGTCCCTATCTGACTGATGCTGGTCGACCCATAATCGATGTCAGTTATTATGTAACTGAATATGACTGACGTCGATTGATCAATCTGACGTTAGTTACTTTAATACTCAACAACCTCCACCATTTGCATCAGTGAAGCTTTTAGCTCCACAACTTAACAATCTCTCACTTGGAGATAAATAGTTGCACCTGTTCTTGTACCTGTACTTGAAGACCAATAGAAGTTGAATAAAGATTCAACTTCTCCTTTGTTCCCGACTTTGTTAACATTTTCGCAAGCTTCTTATCCTTGCTAGCCTCTGTGACTGCAACAACCTTCTGCATCTCTGAAATCTAGCTAACTGTCGTACCACCAACAGTGAACACATATCCTATGGTACTTCTCTTGTCAACCAAGTCACCTACCATATCCGAATCTACATACCCATGTAGAGAAATGCTTGACCCTGCATAGCATGTAAACCTGCTACCGGTCCCTCTCAGATACCTGAGAATCCACTGAACTACTTTTCAGTGCTCCTTTTTTGGATTGGCCATAAACTTGCTAACAACTCCCATTGCTTGGGCAATATCAGGTCTAGTTCTCATGTACTCAACTTTATCATGTGATTTAGGACACTGTTCTGTGAACTGTCCAATCATAGGAGTGTTAACTGATTCTCCATCCTGCATATTGAACCTCTCCACTACCTTATTCACATAATCCTCTGGAGACAAAATCAACCTGTGACTTTCTCTGTCTCTAGAAATAATCATGCCAAGGATTTTCTTTGTTGCTTCCAAATCTTTTAAGGCAAACCTCTGAACTAATTTTACCTTTAGCTCAGTAATCTCCTGCATGTGTGACCTTGCAACAAGCATATACACTACATATAGTAACAGGATAATGTCGCGACATTATCCAATCTGGTAAAATAAACACAATAGTAACATTGACATTGACTAAAGCAATGCTTTGTCATACACCTGTCAAACCTTAAACATCATTGTCCTGCAGCTTGCTCAAGACCATATAACCTGGCCTTCTGTCTCACATGTCCATTCTCTCCTTTCTTTAACCTAGGAATCTATTCGTCTTTCAGTGCTTTCTTTCCAGCTGGCAACTCTACCAAATCTCCTATTTGGTTCTCTTCCAAGGAATCAATTTTTTTTTCATGCCATGCTCCCACTATTTCCTAGATTTTACCTACATTGCCTCTTCAAAACTTCTTGGTTCTTGACCATCAGTGAGCAACAAGTAGTATAAAGAAGGGGAATAACGAATTTGAGGCTTACTTACCCTTTTAGTCCTCCACATGGGCATTTGAGACTCCTTGACAGCTTGATGTCCACCCAAAATCCATTTTAATAGTGACCGATCTTAGTCACCTCTGGCCGACCTTGGTCTGCACCCAATCGATGTCGATTCCACCTGATCACCGATGTCAGCTCCCTGACTGACGTCAGTGTCCACCTGCCCGTCGACATCGGCTCCCTGATCGACGTCAGTGTCAACCTGCCTGACATCACCAACTTTGGTCTGCACATGATCGATGTCGATTCCTGCCTGTTCGACGTTGATTCTCACTTGATCGACGTTGATAACTGTGTTTTCCTCTGAGTGATAATTTTTGCTCGTGAGCTCTTTTTGGATCATAAACTTGTCCAAATCAACACTGCCCTACTCAGAATTATTCAGCCTCTTGAGTTGATCTATGTCCATCATCTTCTCCTTGAAAACCAAGGCTTTCCTCTTCTTATCATTGTCAAAAATATCAGATTTTTTCTTTATGCAATATTGTGATCCTCCAATAGAAGCTCTCTTCTTTGTTGACCCAGTTTCAAGAAACCTCACTTTATTTTGTTGCTTACAGAAATCTCGATCTATACTTTTCAAATTCGAAAGCTTTCCATTTGACTTAAGAACATCCATTCCATTCTCACTCATGTGACCAAGCCTATAGAGCCATATCTTTGCATCTACATCTGAAGTAGATAAAATAGAAGGAGAATCAGTAATACAAGTAGATAGATAAAGTGTACCTACTTTCTTACCTCTTGCTAAAACAAGTGCACCTTTGGAAACTTTCCAAGATTCTACTGTGAGAGTTAATGTGCATCCCTCATCACCCAACTTTCTTACAGAAATCAAATTCTGCTTTAGGACTGGGACATGTATGACATCCTTCAACACCCATGTGTTGCCATTCTGCAATTTCAGCTGCACTTCCCCTTTGCCAACCATTTGACAAGGCTTACCATCCCCTAAATAAAAATTTTCAAAGTCTCCATGGACATAATCATGAAAAAATTCTCTATTTGTGGTTGCATGGAAAGAGGCACCAGAATCTAAATCCCAAGATTCCACTTTATCCAAAGAACGTACAAGAGCATCTTGTGCAACAATACCTGCATCTTTTGCTTCTTCATTTCCTTCATGCTGATCTTTTACCAACCAACAATCTTTCTTTACATGCCCTTTCTTTCCATAATTTCAGCAGGTTATACCTTCATTTCTGGATTTGGATCTACTGCCTATCTTTGACCTTGATTTTCTTTGCTTGCTCTTCTCTCTTTGCCTTCTCCTGCTTTCAACACTTAAAGCATTATCTGATGATTCTCCTGTATTTTTTCTGCAAATTTTTTCATTCAAGATTACACTAACAACATCATCAACTTTCAAGATATTTAAAGCAGACACAGTATTACTAACTACCATTACCAAAATATCTCAACTTTCAGGTAAAGAGCATAAGATTAAGAGAGCCTTAATTTCATCATCAAAATTTATATTGATTGAAACTAACTGATTTACTAATCCATGGAAATCACTAACATGACTGTGTACCGATCCACCTTCCTGCATTTGCAAATTAAATAATTGCTTCATAAGAAATACCTTATTTGAAGCTGAGGGTTTTTCATATAAATTTGCTAAAAATTCTATTAACTCTACCATTGTCTTTGCCTGTGATAAGTTGGAAATCACAGACGATGTCAGGCTCAACCTTATAGATTCTAGAGCCTTCCGAGTCAAGAACATTCCATTCTTCATCTTTCATATCTGTGGGCTTGCATGCAACCCCACTTAACAGTAAGTACAGATCTTTTTGATACAGATAATCTTCTATCTGCATTCTCTATAATTGATAATTCTTGCCATTGAATTTCTCCATTCTTAGCTTATTTTTTTTGCCATTATTTTACTCCCACTCAAACAGAAACCCCTGTGAGTGACCTGTAATCAACAAACACTAACATGATCTAATACCACCTGTTAGTGAACCAAGCTCTGATACCAATTGTTAGAATCATTCTCCTTAAGAGCATAATTGATTACCTTTGTATAAGCAACTAAACACGGAATTAAACTAGAAGTAATATGTAACTAGAATTCAGAAACAGCACAGAATATGAGAGACAATACAATCTTGTATTAACACTCTTCCAGAAGGAAATAAAATGAAGAAATTACACTCTTCCCACATCTCTTGGGTGTATAGTAATTCTCCCTCAAGAGTTCTTTCTCTCAATCAATTACAAACACAACTCAACACTGAGTTGTTCCCTCCACCAGTCAATGACAATCAACCTAATGGTTGTTGTTGCCTACTACCAGTCCACCAAGTACTCCAAGTAGATCTCCCTGATCTTGCACACCTGTAGATCTAACTGATCTTACTTACCATGTAGATCTCCCTGATCTTGCTACCTGCAGATCAATTGATCTTACACTCAGAAGGATCTCTTCCTTGTCCTTGATTACAATACAGCCCCATGGGTCTATTAAATAGATCCCAAAACAAACAATAATTAGAAACACAGACTCAAGACTAAAATTAGTCTTTACATGCAAACTAATTGTCAATCTAAAATTAGACCAGTTCTAGAAATGCATGCAAACGCACACACACAGGTTGTCGATGTCAGTTCCTATCTGACCGATGCTGACCGACCCATAATCGATGTTGGTTACTGTGTAACTAAATATGATAGACGTCGATTGATCAATCTAATGTCGGTTACTTTAACACTCAACAACCTCCACCATTTGCATTAGTGAAGCTTTTAGCTTCACAACTTAACATAATCTACATGATATAACCTGGAGAATGATAATATATTGAAGTTTTACCTCCCTTGTATGTGTTATCTTTATGTATGCAAGGCTATTTATCAAATTTGTGAATGCTTTCATTCTTGTTTCAATCACAAAATTTCATGTGGTATTATTTTGCTCTTTTGAAAAGATTATTTGATTAAAATAAAGAATCTCATTCCTTATATGATAAATGCCCAATATTACCTTTGGTTTCATATTTGCATGAGTTTGTGCTTCAATAAATTTCAATATATTTATTGTTATGTTGTTTTTATACAAATCAAGCATTAATATCGACTATAATTATTTGGTGTAATCACCATTTCTAGTTTTACAAAAATTAAAATTAAAAACTCTTTTCCTCATAAGTCAAACCTTAGTTAAGAGTAAGATAACTAAGAAGTAGTATTTTAATGTGAACTGGTAATTTATAAATTACACCAAACTTAGAGAAAGAAATTCGGTCTTCTCTAGAGCTTCATCTCAATTTTCCAAGGTCCCATAGCTTGGAGGTGATCCCATCGTATCATTAGATTTCCTATAGCTTGTAACACATATTGAACATCATATTACAACACAAAGACGAGTGTGAAATCTATGTGATAACAGTTATAAAGAGAGCCAAGGGATGACATATCACTTTGGTCAAAGATTAATTGTTCGCATGAGGATAGATGTATAATCAAATCTTAGAATTTGTTTGGGCTTATGTCATTTATAACTTGGGATTGGCTAAAGAATTTTGTTATAATGTTCTTATGGATAGTAGACATATGCAACAAATCCATAATAGATATTTGTACGAGTGTCTTATGAAGTTGTTCTACAATGTCAAAAGTATTTTCCTTAATAGTGGTATATGGCTTATTCCTAACTAGGATGGTGGGTTGGATTGGTTCGTTAGTAAGGGTTGTGGGTCAGGAATGGTAATCTTTGATCATCGAGTTGTGATTGAACAATCAAGATTAGATATAAAATCATTATTATTAGAAAATAAGGGTAGAGAGGGGCCAAATATGATAAGTCTTGATAGGTAATGATGAGTTATCATTTTAAGGTCTAAAAATAGTAATCCCTTATTGCTAGTGTGTATGTTTGTAGTCCTAGGTCAAGGAAGGATCACTAGCATAGATGGGTTGATTGGAATTATTTAGTAATGATTATATTATGTTAGCACTTGGTCTTGGATTGATGGTGATGGTGGAAATGTGACCTCCTGCAATATGACCACAACTTTAGTGTAGTCATGTGCAACTATATGGTAAGTCTTTTAGGAATTAGAATCATTCTGTCCTTGGTGCCTTTCATTTGATTGACATGGTTTTTGTTGTTGTCTCAACTGTTGCTATTGTTATAGCATTTGTTGTTGTTGGTTGTTATTATTTTGTTGTAGAAAAGGGTTTTGGTAGATACCCAGGTTCTGATTGGATTGTTGGAATAATTGTCATTGATGTCAAAGGAATTATAGTGGATATGAACGAAATTGTTGTCAGAAGTGAACAGAAGTGTCAAACATACTTGTTGTCGAAAGTGAATAGAATTGTTGCTAGAAGTGAAAGGAAATGTCAACATAAATATTAATGGAATTATTGTTATAAATGTTGACAAAAATTACAATGGTCACATCTTTTGGTGAAGACGTGCCTCTTGGATGAGATGCATCTTTTAAAAGCTATATAAGGGAGAAGAGATGTGTAAATATAACAAGCATTTGATTTGATGAAGATAATATAAGTGTGAGAGAGAAGAAAGAGAGGAAGCGTGAAATTTTGTTTATTTATATCATTTAGGCGAAGAAGAAGAGAAGAGTAGAAAATGAAATAAAATATCTCTTAAGAAAATAAGTGTTAAGGGTAGATTTATTCTAATGAATAATATCATTTGAGAATTGTGAAAGATAGGAGAGATAAAAGTATATAATAAAATAAATGAGAGAGAAAGTGTAATATAAGCAAATCCATCATTTGATTTAAGAAGAAATCATAAACGGTGGAATCAATTTGGCTTGGGGTCGGTGCCTCGTAGTCTAGGGGTTGGTGCGCATGTGGGTCGGTACTCATGAATTGGTTAGGTTGGTGTTTGGTGAAAGGGATCGGTGTCTCCAGTGGGTGGGTGCTCACAAATTGACCGAGTTGGTGTTTGGTTTGGGGATTGGTATCTCTAGTAGGTTGGTGCCTGCAAACATTGTAAAAAAGTTATATATATATGCAATATTTTGTCATGGTTTTCTCCCAAAAGGGTTTCCACATATATCTTGTGCTCTCGTGTTATTAATTTCTAGATCTTAAATGTTTATGGTCATTTTGGTTGATTAAATTTAAAATATTATTTTATACTGATTCACCCCCAGTATAAGCTTGTGCTTAACAATTACTATCAGAGTGGTTCCTTCAGAATCAGTCTAATCACTAAAAGGTAGATCTTGGAAGCATACATGGCTAGTCATCAAGGTCAGGACAATTTATCTACAAACAAAGCACCTTTGTTTGATGGAATGAATTATGTTTTTTGGTGTATAAGGAAGAAAACATATCTTATGGCTCTAGGGTTTGATATTTGGTTATTATTAGCGACAGGGTACATAGCACCAATAAATCATCCAATGGATTAGGTTGGAAAGAAGACATGTGAGAATAATGCAAAAATGATTAATGCCATTTTATGTGGCTTATTAGAATCAGAGTTCGTAAAAGTAATGCATTGTGTGTCAACAAAAGATATATGGGACAAGTTTTATAATATCCATGAAGGTGATGATAAGGTCAAGAAGGTGAAGCTTCAAACACATAGAAGGTAGTTTGAAACTCTTGAGATGAAAGATGAAGAAAATGTTGCAGCCTATCTTCTCTATGTGGATGAAAGAGTCAACACCATCAAAGGGCTAATTGAAAAAATAGAAGAATCAACAATAGTACAGAAAGTACTAAGGTCACTTCTTATGAGGTATGACGTGAAAGTTCTAGTTATTGAAGAAATGAAGAACTTGTTCACATTGAAGATGGATGAATTACATGAAATCCTCATAACATATGAAATGAGGATAAAAATAGAAAAACTATCAAAGCACGAAGCAGCCTTTAAAGCTTCAAAGAAAGTCAAAAATGTAAAACTTGAGTCAAGTGATGAATCAAAAGAAGAAGAAGCTCTTTTTGTGAGAAATCTTAAAAAGGGATCTAGCAAGTATAAAGGTAAGCTTCCTTTCAAATGTTTCAATTGTGGTGAGATAGGGCATTTTGCTTCTAAGTGTCCTCATGCAAAAGATGATAATAGTGATGAAGAAAAACATGCTAAGGTAGGAAAGAACAAACATTCATACAAAAATAACTATAATCCAAGTAAATGTGAAAAAAAGAAAAACTCTTATAGATATAAGAAAAGCTTTTACACCAAGGAGAGTAACTCAGAAGAAGAGAGTAATGAGAGTATTTTAGAGAGTGATAAAGAAGAAACTCTTATCATGGCAATAGAAACAAATAATGATGAAGACTAAATGTTTCTAGAAGAGGAAGAAAATATTGAGGATGAAGGAAAAGTGGATCTGGAAGAAGAACTTATATGTGCCTTGAATGAAATAAAGAGGCTTAGGAAAAAGAATTTGAAGAAAAAATTACAACTTTAGAAAAATGAATAAGAAGGTGGAAATTTGAAAATGAACATATCTCAAAGATTCAAAGAGTCTTAAAAGATCATTACCAATCTAAAAACTCAATTGGAAGAGGTGAAAATAATTGAGGTAATAAGAGATCAGCTGAAATCCAAAGAGGAAAATCTTGCTAAGCTTGAATTTGAGATTGTTGATTTAAGAAAGGAATTGGAGAAGTCTAGTGTTAAGTTGACAATCAACGTAAGATTTGAGAAGAGCATCGAGATTGTAGATAAGATTCTAGATCATTAGATGTCACTATTCGACAAGTCAGGTCTTGGCTATGGAGATGAACAAAAGGTGACCAAGGAGGATGTTGAAATTACTAAACTTGTGAAGATAGAAGATAAGACTTCCCCAAAGAATGAATTTCTGCAAGTATAAAATAAAGAAAAGAACCATTGGCATGATAGAAGATCATTTTTGCCAAAACAATCTGATAGGTACGAAGGATCATTTTATGGTTATTACTTTAATTGCAACATTTTTGATCATAGAGAAAATGAGTGTAAGAGACATTCGAGGAATGGATACACATGGAACAGTGGCAGAAATGTAGATAAGAGGAATGGGCATGTGAAAAATGAGTATGCATGAAACTATGGCACAAGTGAAGGATGTGAGAGGAATGGGCATGGTTGGAATGGAAACAAAGATGCATATGGTTTCTTAGGTAGAAATTCATTTACTCCATTGTCAAAAGACATTGAATGTTATAATTGCAATAAGTATGGATATATAGAGAGATAATGTGGAAGTAATCCTATAGACTAGAACAAGAAAGAGGATGCCTGAACCAAACTCAAAAGAGAATTTATGCAAGTTTGGAAGCGGATGCAGTAGCTAGACAATTAAAAAGAATAATTTGTGCTTGTGTAAAAGGCACAAGGAAAAACTGATGGGAGGACATGATGGAGCACAAAGCATAAGGATAAATGGTAGTAAAGATCATGTTGAATCAAGAGATATATGATGTGCATAGTGGAAAGATGCTATGAAGAGGAACAATAAAATAAGATATTACAATAAGTGGTATAAAATAAATTCAAGATTGCAATGAAGATAGTAGAAGAAGATAATACTTTTTTCCTGTTGACTATGAGAAGAAGCATCAGCTCAGGGGGAGCAAGGTGTATAACCCTTTGCCATTGATGTCAAAGATGGAGAGATAAAATACAAGGGGATCACTACAGTAAGAGGAAAACCATGGACAACCCTTTGTCATTGATGTCAAATGGGGATAATTGAAGACAAGAGGAGCAAAGGAGGAGAACCACAACAAGGAGGAGTTCATATACTAATTCATGGGGATTGCCATCAATGACAAAGGGGGAGATTGTTGGAATAATTTTCATTGATGCCAAAAGAATAACAATGGATATGAACAGAAATGTCAAACAGAATTGTTGTTGAAAGTGAATGGAAGTGTCAAATAGAATCGTTGCCAGAAGTGAATGAAATTGTTATCAGAAGTGAATAGAAATGTTGATGAAAATGTTAACAAAATTATTGCCAAAAATGTTGATGGAAATGTCAATGGTCACATATTTTGGTGAAGAGGTGTCTCTTGGATGGGAAGCATCTTTTAAAAGCTATATAATGGAGAAGAGATGTGGAAGTATAACAAGCATTCGATTTGATTGAAGATCATATAAGTGTGAGAGAGAAGGAAGAGAGGAAGAGCATAATTTTGTTTATTCATATCATTTCAGTGAAGAAGAGAAGAACAGAAAATGAAATAGAATATCTTTTAATAAAATATGTGTGAAGGGTAGCTATCATTTGAGAATTGTGAAATAGAGGAGAGTAGAAAGTATATAAGAAAATTAGTGAGAGATAAAGTGTAAGATAAGTAAATTCATCATTCGATTGAAGAAGCAATCATAAAGATTTGAATCGATTTGGCTTAGGGTCGGTGCCTCATAGTCTAGGGGTTGGTGCTCCTATGGGTCGGTGCTCACAAATTGGCTGGGTTGGTGCTTGGCAAAGAAGATCGGTGTCTCCAATGGGTGGGTGTTCATAAATTGACCGATTTGGTGCTTGGTTTGGGGATTGGTATCTCGAGTAGGTTGGTGCTTGAAAACATTGTAAAAGAGTTTTATATATATATATATATATATATATATATATATATATAATCAATATTTTGTCATAGTTTTCTCCCAAAAGGGTTTCCATGTAAATCTTGTGTTCTCTTGTGTTATTAATTGCTAAATCTTGAATGTTTATGGTTGTTGTGATTGATTAAATTTAAAATATTAAAATATTATCTTATAGTGATTTACCTCCCTCTCAGTATAAACATGTGTTTAACATAGATGTAGATGCTCTATTATCTAATATAATCTCTCCATTTTTAGCATATTTTCAATGAGGTGTTTAATCTACACATAAAGGAATAGATTATGTCCATGAACACAATGGTATTCACATAACTCATTCTCTCTATACCAGTCTAGATACGGGATACCCTCAGGACAATGCTTCAGAATTGGCCAACTAATCATGTTAACTATAGCTAGATTGAGAAACATGACTTCAATAGGATCTCCAAGATCACTGAAAACTCGATGAATAGGGGCATTTCTTCTTGGAGGAGGGGTTTCAAAGGTAATGGTTGTTGTGTTTGTTAAACTGGTCTAGGTTGTTATAAAGGCTATGCTTGTTGAATAGGTTGTTGATGAGGAGTAAGTTACATTTACATCATTGGTTAAGCAGACAGTGTTTGCACCATTTGGAGATGATGTAATTAGGTTACTCAATTTCCAATAACATTCTTATTGCAGTTAAATTGCTTGGATTTTTCATAATTACTAGTCTGGGTTGGTGCCAACATTTCCACTTGGACTTGGTTTTAGTTTTGGTTTTGGTCCTTTTCTTGGTTTTGGTTCTAATTTTGATTCGATGAGGTTAACTTAATAATCCCTTTTTTAATAAAGGCCTTTTTGAATCAAACCTTTATTGATGATTTCTTTGAAGGTATGTGTGCACTGAAGCTCCAGATGATAGGATATCTTATTGTGCATTTTTTTGGTAAACACAGTGGCCAATTATTTGTCTAGTAAGTTGTGGGTGAAGTGACTGGAAAGTGTTCTCCATCTCTGTAGATAACTTGAAAATATTCCACTAATTTTTTACTTGGCCTGAGTTAAATATACCAATAAAACCTCATGTTCGATATTGTAACAATGTTGCATAAATTTGTCCAAGAGATCGTCAAAATCAGACAAAGAATTCTTTGGCAATTTTAGGAACCACTCTAAAGCCTATCCTACTAGACTTTGAGGAAATTAAAAAAGTAAATAAATGTTACTATAAGCCATTGGTTGGAAAGTAACAAATAATTCTATCAAATAGGACTTAGGGTCTCCTTTACCCTTGTATTTATCAAATTTTGGTGGTTCATACCCTTGAAGAAATGGCATTTATAGATACTCCATGTTGAATGGGTATGAACACACATCATCTAACTTAAACTTCTTGGTCTATTTCCCTACTTGAATGGTGGAAATTTCATCCTTCATTTGTTGCAATTCTTATGCCAAGAAATTAGATGGAACATTGATTTGGGGTGGAGGCTGGGTGATTAAATATGGATTACCTTGATCAGGGTATAATGGAGGAATGGTTTGTTGTGAAATGTTGGCTTGAGTGAATCGACCAAGAATATGCATCCACAAATTTGGATGCATTTGTTAGAATTGCATGCATTATGGTGTGATATTCTAGTTTGGGTTATGTATATAGGCCTAATTTTGAGAGAATTATGGCTTGATTGAAGGATATGGCTTGGGATAAAGTATTGTGCCTGCTAAGGTTGAATAGGGACTTATTGTCGACTAGTCAAACATGGATGTATAAGGGGAACTTATTGTGGACCAAAGATCTATCGTTGGATCCATGGAAATTTTTGAACAAAAGGCAATTAATTGGTACTTATTGGATAGTAGTACCTCTTGGTTATGTGAACACCTGTTGTGAACTAGATGTTTGTTAGATGTTCAGCATTTATCTTTTACCAATGTACATACGTTGTTGATTAGATAACATTTGTGATTGTAAATGTATGTTGGTCTACACTGTAGAGTTACACTTGTCACTACCTATCGAGGTGGAACATTTGTTTCCCCCTGTTGAGGTGGAAAAATATTATGCCTCTACTATAATGGTATATTAGACTATGGTTGTTGTTGTGGAATGTTAATCATCACCTATTGAGGTGGAGTAGCATTCATCACATTTGGTTGAGGGAAGGCACTAGTTGGCACTTGATTACTTAATCCTTGTAGTTGTGTGCTTGAAGAAGCAATTGGCTGAGGATTAAAGGTAGCTTGTTGCAGTTGGGACGTAGGAGTTCCTACCTCCTATTGTTATGAACCACTCATGGTATTAACTAAAAACACTTGTTGTGAACTATTTTTGGTTCAGTTAAACCACTTTAGCTTGGATTGAAAGATACTTGTGTGTTATCCACTATTTTTGGCACATTTATCTATGTAGAAGCAGTAGCCACTTATTCAATAGATGGTGTAGACACCTAAAATTGGCCACCAATGACCTCCAACTAGGCTTTTGACCAATTTCTACCAAAATGCACAATTTGGCCTAAAAACACTAAAACATGTTAAATGAGTTGAATTTGTCATATTCAAGTAAACATTTTGGCTAGAGTATCATTAAATAGGGCAATGCATTTTATGAAGCAACTAACTTTGATCAGATCATTTTGAGTCAAAATGACATTTTTGCACCTGAGTGCTCTGGATTGCTCTTTTCTACCAAATTTATTCCGTGAGACAAGTACCTTTGTTATTTTGTATTGACAACATCTTAAATGGGATAACGGATCCAATGCATCTAACATCTCATCCTAATTCCAATCCAATCATATTTTGAGCCAATAAATATGACATTTTGACCAATTTGATTAATTTGTGCACCAATTACCAAGATTTGCACCAAATTTAATAAATCAGGTTTAAGGCTAATTAATCTTAATCAAGAGCCTAATTAAGAATTCTATGTAACTTGTTGAATATTTATTTTTGGAAATTGATATTGAATAACTACATCATCAAGTGACATCATTTATTTGAAAGATATCACTAAGCCATAAATGCATAAAATATCAGGATTAAGCCCTCCCATGCCTCATCAATGCCCTCCCATACCTCATTAATGCCTCTCTATCCCAAATATTTATGAAAGAATTTATTGAGCATGGCCTCCAAAATTGAATGGATTCTTAGCCACACATCTCCATCTTGAGATGGATGGTTCATGTTCATCCTAATTATTTTGCAAAATCTATAAATATGACGCCTTACCTATTGAATTGAGAGCTCAATTAAAGTAATGTTATAATGCAGGATTTCATTCATGAAGCATATGCATAATGTTACAATGCCAAATCAATCCACATAAAGCCATAGCCAAGCCAAGCAAAGATACCAAAAGGAGATGAAGGTAGCCACCCTCCATTGATGAAGATCTCTTGAAGCACAAGTCAAGCAAGCCAATGAAGGAGACTTTTGGAGCAATCAAGGATTTGGTGATAAGTTTGTGTTTTGTGTTCACATTTCTCATTTATTTCCATTTTTAGTTGTGTTTTCAGATGGTTTTTCCTCACTAAGCTTCCCCTAATGACTAGGCCTAGAGATGTTATGCTAGTTAGTATGTTTCTTTCATTTTATTTTTATTTTGGAATTAACACGATACTAACCCTTCTCTATTGAGTCAAATTCCTAGATCACATAATGGCATGCCCAAAGGACTTGTACGCTTTGAATTATGCGAGTAACTAAGCTCCATAGTATCATTGGCTATCACTAACCCTCCTTCAAACTATAAAGCTACCAAGCTCCATAGTATCCAAGGAATACCATTACCATTCCAGGACCTCATCCTTTGGCTCATATGATCAATCAAACTCCATGATACCCTAGCCTTATCCTTCTAGGACCTCATCTTTTGGCTTATGCGAGCAATCAAGCTCCACAATATCATGTTATTTATATCCCAGGACCTCATCCTTTAGCTTTTGCAAGAAACCAAGATCCACAATGTCCTTTTATTATCCAACATAGGTCATTCCTCATCTTGTACCAATCCAATCAATCCCTCAATCAAGCCAATCATTCGAAGACCAAGCTGTGTTCAAAACTGATATTTACAAACTCATTGGAAACCAAGGCCAAGATAACTAACTGATCTAAGATGTTTTTATTTAACCAACCACTTGTAATAAGTTAACCTATGATGAATCACTTAGTGATCCTATACTAGTTGTCAAGGAGTCTCACTCTAGCGAGCCAATATTTGTTGACTCACTTCTTAATGATTATAACCATCTTTGGACAAATCATTATCTTGACCATATGCCTATTTTTTAATAGCTTCTTATTGACAAGTTAGTCTCTGAGGAGTTGTATCTTGACCTTTTTCCCATTATAGAGGAGTATCACTTTGACAAACTAGTCTCTATGGATCCCATTATGCCATCACAGGTCGTTACTTGTCCAATACCAAACATACAATAAGACATTATTGTAACTAAGTACCCATTAGATGATGAATAAAAATTAGATTCAAGTTTTATTCTTGGACCGACATCAAATTTAGCATCAGAATCAGAATCGACATCAGTCTCAACATTGGATTCAGAGTCCTTTGAGTTGGATTCAGATTCAGAAGGAGAGTACATTCATGGTTGTTACAACATTGGTTATGCATGTTTTGTAAATCAATTTGAATATATTTGTGATCCTTCTATGGTTTTTGAGAATGAATACTTGAGCATAGACATAAATTCTCCTAGTATATTCTATGAGGATTATGCAGACTCTCCCCATTCTATTACCATTCCACATATCATTACCACCAACCAACATAGCCATTTCATTGACATTCCATCTCCCACAAGTGTTGATTGGGATCGACAGAATCACACTTTATTGAACTACATCCATTGAGACATAGTAGTTGAAGAAAAGCAAGGAGGCCAAGATCACATTCATGCATAAGAAGAACCATCTCCTAGTGAAACCTTTTCGGAGGCACTAGACGACAATCAAAGTTCAAACTCAGTATTTTCAAGTGAAACCTTTTTGGAGGCACTAGAAGAAAATCAAAGTCAAAATTTAACATTCCTTAGTGAAACCTTTTTGAAGGCATTATGGAACAATCAAGACAATTTCATTGGTGAAAACCTCTCCAAGGCAAGAATAGCTGAGCACAAGAGTTCTTCACTACTTGATGAAGACAAAATCAAAGATCAAATCAAAATAACTTCCAATCTACAACCTAATCAGATGGTAGCTACTCTCAAGATCAAATAATAACAAATTTTGGTGGTCCTATCGAGACCATATTCAGAGGTCTTCAGCCCTACCATATCCAAAGTTATGTCAAATCTAGAATCAACAACATTACCCGATCTTCATTTGTTTTCCCACCACCATACATTCCATTATCATCCACCATTCTATTTCACAAACAAGCCTATCATCCAACATTTATCCTTATTTACCATCCATGGACACACTTTCCTTTGTAGAGGTTACAAAAATACTTTGTCTCAATGCTTGAAGGAAACATAATCAACGACCAATGAAGATCACAACAATATTCTTTGCATCCAAATCTACAAGCAGTTCTTAATAGAGCAGCTATTCAAAAGAGGTGTGGGGTAGTAATTAACATGATTGATTATATTGTTTTATTATTTTTTGATTAGGACGTGCATCTCCACTTCAGCAAGAACAACATAATCATATGCCATTTTACCATATCCAGGCCAAACATATCAAAAAAACCAACAGCTATCACCCAAGCCAAAAACATGTACCATACCATTTCATTTTGTCAGGATTAGGAGCACACTTGATTACCTTTGTATAAGCAACTAAACACGAGATTTAGCCAGAAGTAAAATATAACTAAAATTCAGAAATAACACAGAATATGAGAGACAATACAATCTTGTATTCAACTCATCTAGAAAGAAAATACAATAAAGAAGATGCCACACTCTTCTCACACCTCTGAGGCTTTCACACCTCTAGGGCATACAACAATCTCCCTCAAGAGTTCTCTCTCTCAATTACGGTCACAACAATCAATTCAAACACAGAGTTGTTGTTCACCTCCACCAGTCAGTAACAATACTGCCAGTACACAAGTACTCAATGTACTCCAAGTAGATCTCACCTGATCTTGCTCCTTGTTATGTTGTTGATCTCCCTGATTTTGCTGCCACCTACAGATCAACTTGGTTTTGCACACTTGCAAACCTAGATCTCGCACACACACACACACACCTGCAGATCAACTGACCTTACTTACACATGTAGATCTCACCTGATCTTGCTATACCGCAGATCAATCTGGCCTTGCACACCTGCTAACCTAGATCATACACACATGAAGAACCCTTGTCCTTGCCTCACTAAGTCCTTATGATTCTTCACGGATAGAACTCTGATTCTACAGAACTGATTCTAAAAGAATATTTGAGAGTCTACACCTTTACAATATAGCCCATGAGTTTATTATATAGATCCCATACAAATAATAATTAGAATTTTCAATTACAATAATTAGAAACTGCAGCTAAAGACTAAAATTAGTCTTTACATGCAAACAACCAGTTCGTTAAACAAACTATTCGTGAACTAACAGTTTTGAAACCGCACAGGCGATCGACGTCGGTCGATGTCTGTCTGGAGATGACCGATGTTGGCCGATCCATGACCGATGTCGGTAGCTTCCTATTCACCCCTAACTGACGTCGATTGGCCTGACCGACGTCGATGACTATGACACTCAGCAACCTCCTCCATGTTTGCATAACAGTGAAGCTTTTAGCTCCACAACCTAACAATCTCCCACTTGGAGATAAACAGTTGCACCTGTACCTATACCTGTACATCATCTAATTTATTTTTTGGCTTGGATCCCTCTTCAAGATCAATCATGAAGACCAACCACCACACATCTTGTGGTGCTCCGCATGTCATCCAAGTAACCTGCCATATCCAAACCTACATACCCATGTAGAGAAGTCCCTGACCCTGCATAGCATGAATCCCTGCGCTGGTCCCTCTCAAATACCTGAGAATCTACTGAACTGCTCTCCAGTGCTTCTTTCTTGAATTGGCTATGAACTTGCTGACAACACCCGCTACTGGGGCAACAACAGGTCCAGTACACATGTACTTAACCTCATCATGTGAATTGGGACACTGTTTTGTGAATTGTCCATCCATAGGTGTGCTAACTGGTTCTGCATCCTGCAACTTGAACCTCGCCACTACCTTATCCACATAATCATCTGGAGACAAAATCAACTTGTGACCTTTCATGTCTCTAGAAAAACTCATGCCAAAGAATTTCACTCCTCCAAAATTCTTCATGACACACCTCTGAACTAACTTTACTTTTAGCTCAGCAAAACCCTACATGTGTGACCCCACTACATACAGTAACAGGATAATGTCGCGACCACTATCCAACCTGGTAAATTAAACACAATGGTTACAATGACATTGACTAAAGCCATGCTTTGTCATACACCTATCAAACCTGTACCATTGTCTTGGAGTTTTCTCAACACCATATGACCTGGCCTTCCGTCTCACGTGTCCATTCTCTTTCTTCTTTAACCAAAGAATCTATTCATCTGTCAGTGCTTTTTTTTTTGGCCGGCAACTCTATCAAATCTCTCATTTGATTCTCTTCCAAAGAATTCATGCCATGCTTCCACTATTTCATGGATCCTACCTGCTTTGTAGTGAGCAACAAGTATAAAGAAGGCGAATAACGAATTTGAGGCTTACTTACCCTTTCAGTCCTCCATATGGGCATTTGAGACTCTTTAACAGCTTGTTGTCTGCCCAAAATCTGTTCCCTGGTCGACCCTGGTCGGTACCCGACCGATGTCGAATCCA
The DNA here is from genome assembly GCA_037957365.1 of Torreya grandis. Lineage (NCBI taxonomy): Eukaryota > Viridiplantae > Streptophyta > Pinopsida > Cupressales > Taxaceae > Torreya > Torreya grandis. The sequence continues at coordinate 1,127,852 of JARHVA010003164.1, read as the reverse complement.
CCTGATCGCCGACGCCGGTTCCCTGACTGACGTCGGTGTCCTTCTTGTCACCGACATCGGTTCCCTAACCGACGCCAATAGCCACCTGCCTGACACCACTGACTTCTTCAGTCTACACATAACCGACGTCGGTGCCTGTCTGTTTGAAGTCAATTTCACCTGACCGATGCCGGTAACTGTATTTCCCTGTGAGTGATGACTTTTTACCCGCGAGCTCACCTTAGATCAAAACCTTGTCCAAAATGCCCTGCTCAGAGTTATTCAGTCCCTTCCGCTGATCTTTGTCCATCATCTCCTCCATGAACACTAAGGCTTTTCAGTTCTTAAGTTTGTTAAACACATCTGACTTCTTCTTAAGAACATGCATCTCCTTCTTACTCATGTGACCAAGCTTATAAAGCCACGTCTTCGCAATAGAAAGAGAATCAGTAATACAAGCAGGTAGATAAAGAGTACCTATTTTCTTACCACATGCTAATTCAAGTGCATCCACTGTGAGAGTTACTGTGCATCTCTCATCACCCAACTTTTTTGAAGAAATTAGCCTCATCTTCAGAACTGAGCCCTGTATGACATCCTTCAACACCCATGTGTTGGCCGTCTGTAATTTCAGCCGCACTTTCCCTTTGCCAACAATTTGACAAGGCTCACCAACCCCTAAATAAATCTTTCCAAAAAGTCTCCATGGACCTTAACATGGAAAAATACTCTATTTGAGGCTGCATGAAAAGGGGCAACAGAATCTATAAACCAAGATTCTACTTTATCTAAGGAACATATAAGAACAACCAGTGCAATAATACCTGCAACACATCCTTCTTTATTTTCTTCATGCTGATCTTCTACCAACCAGCAATCTTTCTTTACCTGCTCTTTCTTTCTATAACACCGTAATTGATCATTTTTGCTTTTGAATTCCTCCATTCTTAGTGTACTTTCTTCTGCCATTGCTATACTCCCACTCAATCACAAACCTCTGAGAGTGACCTGTAATCAAACACAACCTACTCCGAACCAGGCTCTGTGAACCTGCAACCCTAGCTTTGATACCACTTTGTCAGGATTAGGAACACACTTGATTACCTTTGTATAAGCAACTAAACACGGAATTTAACCAAAAGTAAAATATAACTAGAATTCAGAAATAACACAGAATATGAGAGACAATACAATCTTGTATTCAACTCATCTAGAAAGAAAATATAATAAAGAAGATGCCACACTCTTCTCACACCTCTGAGGCTTCCACACCTCTAGGGCATACAACAATCTCCCTCAAGAGTTCTCTCTCTCAATTACGGTCACAACAATCAACTCAAACACAGAGTTGTTGTTCACCTCCACCAGTCAGTAACAATATTGTCAGTACACAAGTACTCAATATACTCCAAGTAGATCTCACCTGATTTTGCTCCTTGTTGTGTTACTGATCTCCTTGATCTTGCTGCCACATGCAGATCAACTTGGTTTTGCACACCTGCAAACCTAGATCTCGCACACACACACACACCTGCAGATCAACCGACCTTACTTACACATGTAGATCTCACCTGATCTTGCTATACTGCAGATCAATCTGGCCTTGCACACCTGTCGACCTAGATCATACACACATGAAGAACCCTTGTCTTTGCCTCACCAAGTCCTTATGATTCTCTACAAATAGAACTCTAATTCTATAGAACTGATTCTACAAGAATCCTTGAGAGTCTACACTTTTACAATATAGCCCATGAGTCTATTATATAGATCCCATACAAACAATAATTAGACTTTCCAATTACAATAATTAGAAATCACAGCTCAAAACTAAAATTAGTCTTTACATGCAAACAACCGATTCGTTAAACAAACTGTTCATGAACTAACAATTTTGGAACCGCACAGGCCATCGATGTTGGTCGCTATCTGTCTGGAGATGACCAATGTCGATCGATCCATGACCGATGTCGACAGCTTCTTGTTCACCCCTGACCGATGTCGGTTGGCTTGACCAACGTCGGTGACTGTGACACTCAGCAACCTCCTCCATGTTTGCATAACAGTGAAGCTTTTAGCTCCACAACCTAACACATTTACCATATCCATTTTCTATTGTCACATATCCTAGCTAATCACCTTCTCACTTGGGGGCAACCCTCTTACCATTTTATCCAGTCTATTGAAAACCATCATTATACTAAATCAAGTCCATGCCATCCTATCATTCCTTTCCTATTTAGACCAAACCCTATTTTTAGTCATCTTATCCAATCTTATTTTGATCTTGGTTACTTTAATTCTTGCACTTTTTGTGAGGGGATTCCGATCAAGTTTCAATAATAAATCAAATCTATGTTTACAGTGACAGTCTATGAAAGTAGTGTGACAGTTGATCTAAAAAGATATCTTTCATCCTATATTAATTTTATTTATATGAGTCTGATTATAACTGCCTATGGGAAAATCAGTGTCTCACTGGTCTTGCTACTAATTATACCCATCTATGGGCAAATTAGTATCATTTATCTGATCTATTGTATCCTAATTATAACCGCTTATGGGCAAACTAGGGGAAACACTTGTTTATCATGCATTGTCGCATCACCTTGTCATTGTTGTTTTCATTTGACTGACCATTTGTCAGATTTGAGAACTTGTTGGGACCTAGTTGGTTTTTCCTTGCCTTTTGTGTAGATGGACTTACTGTGACTTGAGGACATCTCAGGACTATGTAGGCCATGCTCAATTCATGTTGAAGTCATTTCAGTCCCCCTTTCTATGTGCTCTCACTATTTTATGAGTAATTTAAGCCAATGCTCTTGCCATTTTATGAGTAGATATCTTATCATTCTCTAACGAGTTGAATTACCTCAAAATTGTCAAAAACATTTCAAATATTTCAAAAATCCAAAAACATTTGTCCCGTCTAAGCCTAGTCAGTTATCCTCGCTTCACCCTACTAGGGCATGGTCATTATTAGGATGCTTTCTTTTGTTTTTGTTTTCAAGCTTTCAATTTGTTTGTTTCAAGTTGTTTATTTGTGTGCTTTTTGTGTGTTTCTTTGTTTGTTTGTCTTCTTCCCTGTTTGTTTACTTTTAGCATTTTTTCCTCGACTCAATCTATATGCATTCGTTGAGTGATTCTTCGAACACATTATCTATCCATATTCATACGTTGACATTGTCATCATGGTTTTTATCAGTGGTGCATTGTTTTCGAGTGTTTATTGGATCAGGAGTCAATCCTTATGCATATTTTAGGATAGTCTTTATGGTGTTCTATCATGATGCTTACCATCACATGTTACAGTAAAAATCAGCTTCAAAAAGGTCTACAATCAATGGAGCCATAGAAGTTTCTCCTTGGCACCTTGGAAAATATTTCCATCCCATCTTGATTAAATCACCCCATTGACCATTCTAGTTGTATCATTGATAATTAGGATGAACATCTCCTCATTGACAGATACAACTGAATCTTTTCTATTGATCAATCTCATTCTTTTATCCATCTCTTTCATCACTTTGCATCCTCATATGCCTCGTTGTTTGTGGCTTCTTTAGTCATTAGACCATCGCATCTATGTTTGCACCCGCTCATTTTTAATTTGTACTCCAAGTTATATCCTTGAGTTATGCTTGTTAATCTATCCTACTAGGGGCACAACCAGATCAAACATCATCTTTCACCAATCTAGGTCCTCTTAATGATTATAACCGCCTCTGGACAAATCATTATTTTGACTTTTATTCTTGATTATAACCACCTTTAGGCAAATTAATAATTTTTAAATCAATTCATGCAAGCATTTTCTCATTTGGATTAATCTCAACCATAGGTTAATCTCACCTTTCTTGCTTCTTTTCGAGGGACCATCCGTCCACATATATGATGACCACTCCCTCAAGGGGGCATCATCATAGGTTTTTTAAAAACCATTTGGAGTTTTGTTCTTCAATCATCATCTTATTTTTGATATACAGGATCGTTTCATTATTTGAGAAGATGTTACTATGCTTATAGCTTTCAACACCTTCCTAAATAGGGGCAAACTATAAACACCTAAAAATGGTCACCAATGACCTCCAACTAGGCTTTTGACCAATTTCTACCAAAATTGCACAATTTGACCTAAAACATTAAAACATGTTAAATGAGTTGAATCTGTCATATTCAAATAAAGATTTTGGACAGAGTATCATTAAATGGGGTAATATATTTTATAAAGCAGTTAACTTTGATCAGATCATTTCGAATTAAAATGATATTTTTGCACCTAAATGCTTTGAATTGCTCTTTTCCACCAAATTTTTTGCACACAAGACACGTGCCTTTGTTATTTTGTGTTAAAAACATCCTAAATGGGATAACGGATCCAACACTTCTAACATCGCATCCTAATTCTAATCCAGTCACATTTCAATCCAATAAATATGACATTTTGACCAATTTGATTAATTTGTGCACCAATTGCCAAGTTTTGCACCAAAATTGCTAAATCAGGTTTAAGACTAATTGATATTAATCAGGATCTTAATTAAGAATTTCATGTAACTTGTTGAATATTTATTTTTAGAAATTGATATTGAATAACTGCATCATCAAGTGACATCATTTTTTGGGAAGACATATTTAGGCCATAAATACATAAAATATCAAGATTAAGCCCTCTCGTGCCTCATCAATGCCCTCCCATGCCTCATTAATGCCTCTCTATCTCAAATATTTATGAAGATATTTATTAAACATGGCCTCCAAAATTGAATGAATTATTAGCCACACATCACCATCATGAGATGGATGGTTCAAGGTCATTCTGATCATTTTACAAAATCTACAAATAAGAGGCCTTGCCTATTGAATTGAGAGCTCAATCAAAGTAATGTTATAATGCAAGATTTCATTTATGAAGCATATGAATAATGTTACAATTCTAAATCAAGCCACATAAAGCCATAGCCAAGCCAAACAAAGGTGCCAAGAGGAGATGAAGGTAGCCACCCTCTATTGATGAAGATCTCTTAATGCACAAGCTGAGCAAGCCAATGAAAGAGCCTTTTGGAGCAATCAAGGATTTGGTAAGAAGTTTATGTTTTGTGTTCATATTTGTCATTTATTTCCATTTCTAATTGTGTTTTCAAATGGTTTTTTCTCACTAAGTTGCCCCTAGTGACTAGGCCTAGAGATGTTATGCTAATTAGTGTGTTTCTTTCATTTTGTTTTCATTTTGGACATAACACGATACTAACCATCCTCTCTTGAGTCAAATTCCTAGGTCATGGATGGGACATTGTACATGTCACCAACTGAAATGATTTGTGCAAAGGGTTCTATACCCGAATTATCTTGACCTGTCAATTCAATTAATATCCCTGTTGAAGGAATTAACTCGAATAGTGGAGCATTTGACATAGCCATGTTATTAAAATTGTGTGCTAGATTCAAATAGGTTTCATATACTTGTTGCATTTATATAAAGTGGTCCTCTATGAGGTCCTTTCTTTTGACAAGCATATTAGGTCTTGATACGACATTAGCACGAGCACTTGAGGATTGCTAGTAGAGACATGTTCAATGGTTTGGTTATAAGGCATGTTAAAAGGCACTCTAACTAGGCTAGGCAATTTTTTATGGGAGACGTTTGCTGGAAACTTGGCCCCTACCTCCACAGCTCGAACTAAAATTTTGTCCTTGTTTTCAAGCAAGTGATGATCAAACAAATAAGGATCATATGTCAATGGCATAGTAATGTAGTACATTTTTTGTTGAACTTGGTCTACAATTGATGGTAAGCTAGCAAGGTATTATGCAATTTGTTCTTGGTCTTGCTTTCAATACAGAGGCATGTTAACCAAATAATGGGCTAAGGGATCTTGGCTTTGTTCCTCAGATTGAGTATTGTAAGGAGGATAAGGATCTATCTCACAAACAACATCATCACCATAGGGGTCTTGAACAAAGTCATCTTGTGTAACCACATTATCATAATTTGGATTATACGTGGCTCCACTACAAGTGTAACAAGACATATCCAAATCAATAGCAAATGCTCTACAAAGAAGGCCTAGAGTTCTACTAACTCTAAAAAATAATGTTCAAATGACAAATGGTCCAAAATTGGTCTAACTTGGTCTAAAAGTGGAGTTGTATCTCCAAAAAAAGTCTATGATAAAACTTGGTTTAAAACAGTCTAATGTCAAATGTTTTACACAAAGAGGTCAAGTGGATGAAATAAAACCAAAATTCCAAACTTACATATAAAGTGTTTTAAACAAATCTAATCTATGTCTAAAGAAACAAAAGTTGCTAGGTCTTTTGGAAACCAAGGCACAAAAGCTAGGCTCAAAATAGGCATTGCTACCAATATAAGCATATCATACAAGTCCTTGCATATATGTGTTAGAAAAAATGTCATGTAATATAGCATATCAAGTACATGATGTGAGATGTAAACATGAATGTAGGCATGTGTAAGCATTAGTATATAAGTTCGACATGATAATGTAAAAGTGACCATAAAATAATATAGCATGTATCAATTGTGACCAAAGGAGCAGATGCCCCCAACTTAGTATGCCACGTGAGAAGAGGAAAGGTCCAACATCTATATGTACAAGTATCATGGGTCTGGTGTCTGTATGTATTACACTCAAGTATGTGTGAAACATGTGTGTATAGAAAGGAAATGATATGCTATCTATTAAGATAAAGTAAACAACAGAGATGCCAAGGAGCTAGTAAACATGTGTATGCTGAATGATTTTTATATTTTTGATTTATTTGGATGTTTTTGTATTTTCTTGAAATATTTGATTTTTTAGATTTTTGAAATATTTAATCTATTTTGGTCAATGTGCATCAAATGGATCATGGTTCTTATGATTAGAGAGTTTTGAGTGAGAGAGGTTTGTAGCATGCTCCTCTTCGCTCCTTACTTGCTTAGTAGAATTAGCATCACCATCATGTGATATGTGAACTAATCTTCCCTTGTAGGAAAATGAAATACCTTGTTAATTTTGATCAATTTTAGCTTCCATTTGATATAGCCAAAATCTTCCCAATGTAAAATTGTGCTGAGTTGTATGGGGCATGACCCACACTTTCGTTTGGACAACAAATGGACCACAAGCAATTGGTAATATTATGAATCCCAATGAGTTTTTCCAACTTCTTTTATGATGTAAGTCTTTTATGGTATAGCCAAGTTGTGAAAAACATCTTTCATTACAAAATGTTTCTTTCTTTGTAGGATCAATATGGTTATGGTGAAAATAAACTTTACCCAATATTAATGTAATTGTTAAATCCTTTTAGCAAGGAAGATTCTTGTTTGGTGACATTGGAAGTGGTTGTGGAGTATGCCCATACAGTATTGGTCCTGTATTGAACAACCTTTGCGAAGGTGTCATATAAAGATTTGGAATACCACATATTTGTTCGTTATATTTGTTAGGCAATTCATTCCTATTGTATGTATCTTTGACAAAGAATTTGTACTTTGTAAGAGATGTATTTAATTCTTTGTTATACTTGATTACGAAACAAGCATATATATGTGTATTATATAAGTGGCTATATGAGGTGTAACATTTAATGCCCTTTCTTTGAGTGGAGAAGTAAGACCTATACTAAATATGAATTGTAGTTCCAAATTTGAAGGTCGATATGCTAAGGAGTATGATGTACAATCTTGAAGGGACTTGTCATCTTGTTGTTTGAAGTTTTGTAAATGTTTTAAAGAAAACTTAGGTATTTTGTGTATTAAATGCCAAGAAGAAAACATCTTATAATTGCTCAAATTTAGTTAAAGAACCATTTGGTAAACTATAGAACCAATCCCAAGCTTCTTGTGTGAGGCTTCCTTGGAATGCTTTTAATAATATTCGCTCATCGTTAGCCCAATGATCAAAAGAATGTATATATTTAATTATATGGTTGAAAGGATCTTCATTGCCAAAAAATAAAGATAACATTGGCATGGTAAACTCTTGTGGATAAGGATATTCAAATACACATTTTGCAAGAGTTTGGTTTTTTATGATGTTATCATTAGCAGTAGCATTATAAGATAACATTTGTACTTTGATAAGTGCAACTTGCCTTTGGAGCTCTCCTATACTACTCATCATATACATAAGATTAGTAGGAATTGTTGAGGTTTGTAAAGATATAACCATTGGTTGTAATTCACCCTTTATTTGGAACATAGGAGTAATTGATGTCTCGTCATTATGAGCGATTTATTTATGATTTGCATGGTTCAAAAAGTTTTGAACCTTTAGTAATTGAACCCCATTGGAAAACTTTAGAACTTTTGGTAATGGTACCTCCGTTGGAAATTTTAGAACCTTTGGTAATGTTATATTATTTAAAACTTTTGGAATATTTGGTAATGGTGCCTCATTTAATAATTTTGGAATCTTTGGTAATGATGCATCATTTGAAAGCCTTGTAATCTTTTGTAATGGTACATTGTTTGGAAATGTTAAAACTTCGGGTAATAGTACATTGTTTGGAGTTTGCAAGGAAGCCATGATTTCCTTATGAATATCGTAGAGAATTTCATGATCAAATGATGGAAAATTTGGCCCATGTGTATCCAATTTTAATTTAGAAAGTGTAGGAACATGTTGACCATCAACATGATGTGATGACCTACATTTTTGGTGACTAATAGCATGGACCACATAACCTAACATAGGTTGTCAACAAATAATGGGCATGGGATGGTGGCTATTAGAACCTCGAAGGGTAGGCAGTTCAATGAAGCGTGTCAAACATGACTGCCTTTGATCACTTGGTAACAATTGAAATTGCTTGTGCTCAATATTTATTTATTTGTAAATAAATACCTTTCTTGCTCGTAGGTTATGCTTGATTTGACATATTTTTCCATGGGAGACTTTTTTATTTTATCTTTGGTAAAATATATGATGAAATGGATCCACAATAATATATAAAACCCTAGTAAGTTCAAGAACCATAGAGCAAGCAATAGTTGCATAAGGAAACTCAGAGGTCGAGTTCACCAAAATATGTAACCTTTTTTGGATTGGTGTGTTAGGATTAAAGAATAGAATAGCCTAGTCAAATGGACGAGTAAAATTATTCTATAGTAGGTGAACTAAACTTATTCAGATATCACAAATATATTGAATTTAAAAAATTACTAAAGATGGAAAGTATAATGCCAATTGATACTTTGATAATTTCAACATAACAAAAGAATAATACTTAGCTTATTTGTAGATGTGCATGCAGATCTGAGTTGTGCAGAGGTGGACGTAGACAGATTGATGCTCAAGATCCAATTGTCAGATTTTGTTAATATTATTTTTGAAGCCCTGGAAACTTGCATCAACGCTTATGTTTGAATCTCGACACAACTGTCATGTACAGAATATTCACTATATTGCGAAGAGACCATCTATATTTGTGAGGTTTTTTTGTAGTCTTTATGTTGATGTATGTAAATCGGACACATAGGTTTTGTATGACTATATATAGCTCAAACCCTAATTCTTCACCTTAGGTTAAATCACCTTGCCAAAAATGGGTTAGTGGATTCACGAAGTTAAACTAGGCTCAAGGATCCCTTTGCTAATGAGCATTGCCTATATAGACAATGCTCCAAAAAGAGCCTCGGAGATATGTAATTCTCCCCTAAGTGTGGGCTTATGTGTGCACAAAGATTTAATACGTTATACACAAGAGCATGCAATGATTTGGCTTGTAACTTAACAAATACCACTCATGGGATGTTCTTTAAATGCTTGAGACGTATGATATGACTGCTCCTATGACTAATATAGAAATAGGGAAGAATAGGGAAGTATGACTCAATTGTACAATTGATTGAATAAACTTGAATATGTGTTTGCTTGGTATTTGTTGCATGTGTTTGATAATGATGAATGATATTTGTTTTGTATTTATACCGCACCTTTTAAAAATATCTCACAAAAGGGTTAGATAAGACAAATAGGCCAACCCATATGTTCCGAAAGATTTGAAATTTAGACGACTTTTGAAGTATAGACACTTGATAAGGAAACTGAACACTAACATCGACGTTCTTGTCCATGTGTAATGCAAGTGTCTAACAAGATAGAAACTTGTTTAAACTTTATAACAAATATTAAAAGATATAGATCATATTTTAAGCTTTTTGGAGTGTACAGATGATTGGGGTCATCAGATTGATAAGGTCGAATATAAGATAAGCAGTTAGATACAATGAAATGGTGAATACGAGCCTCTCGATAGCCAGAAGGTCTACGATTAGAAGGTAGAGCCCTTATTGTTATTTGTCAAGTATACATGATTGAGATGCTATTAATAATCAAATTTTAGTATCTACAACATGTCATTAAAATTGTTAAACAAACTAAAAGGGGAATCCAAAACTCGGTAGTAGAATTTTTTTAATTTTGAAATCACTTTTTAATACAAAACATTATTATATGTTGAAATTGTTAATGTAAGAGAATATATAACTTGCATTCTACATACACATGAAAATAAAGATAATTAGTAATAAAGGGGAAAAAAGAAGACATCACTTTCCTGGTATCATATCAAATGTGGAGAAGTTGTCCATCTACGGCAATTCAAGTTGTGCATCCACGGCAAGTCAACAACTTAACAATAATATCTTCAGGGCATGGATCGTAAGGAATGACTAGGTTCCAAACTGTGTTGGTATGTCATATATGTTTCCTTCAATAACTTCATCAAGTAAATAAACAATTGGAAGTGTTTACAAAATACTACCATATAGATTTTCATAAAACGTTAAAAAAATTTACAGTACATAAATTTTGTTAGACGTAAAATGAAAAACCCTTAAAAGATCTAACCTAATTAGAATTTTGTTTGACAGGCATGGGTTGGCCGTGAAATTGTAGGCCAAATGCTTGTATGGAAAAGTAAAAGCAGAGTAAGAAAGGAACCAGTGGGGATGATACATTCACTTTAGCTTTAGCTGGCGGTGCAGATTAGAAGCATTTTCCATATCTCCAAGAATAAAGTGCACTTCAAATTGAAGAGTTGCGAACATTGTAGCATCCGATGCGCATTAGTTTTTAAAAAATGTTTGTGAACACAAAGTCTTTACGCCTCAGCGTTGAAATTTCGAAGAAAGGTTATAAATTTGCTTTCGAGACGGATTCAGCAACACGTACAAAAGCCAAAGTTTAAAGCATTTTATTACTTAATGCACCTCGCTTTCATTGTGGGCTATAATAATAATATGATAAACATGGTTATGGTTGATCCCAAAACCCAAAGCAGGCTATCAGTGCTGTATTTTTTCTGGGTAAGTTTTGCCAGTTTATGCATTCAAAGAAATGGAAGTGAGGCTAGGCTTGAGTATTGCCGGTAACAGAGACACAGAAGATCCACCCCGTCCTCGTGATGATCATGACGCTTCAGGCTCATATGTGACAGAAGAGATCGACCCCCATATCGAAATCACAGAGAGCCCACACTCTTTCTTACTCGTGGCCCAACTCCCAGGTACTGAGTATGCCTTGCCACAATCTTTATTTTTTTGCCCACAATTATATTTACTTGAGAAATCTAGGGATAATTCTAAGTTAGCTTGTCAATGTTGAAGGATTTCGCAAGCAGAATGTAAAAGTGGATATTGATAATACGGGGACGCTGATATTAAGCGGAGAAAGAGTTGTGGAAGAAATGGTAATGGCGGGGTGGACGTGGCACAGAAAGGAACGCAGGTGTCTCAGGTTTAAAAAGTCTTTTGGAATACCTGACAACGTGAATTTGGACGCCATTGCTGGGAGCTTTGAAAGGCGTGCCTTGTATATTATTATGCCCAAATTAAGGCCTGGAGAGGTCAGGCAGATTGCCGTTGCAGAAGTGTATGCTCCTCCGGCTGCGGAAGAGCCACCTCAGCCCGTAGAAGAAGAAGATGCTCTTCCGCTGAGGGAACTGGAAATTCCAGAGGTAATTGAAATGTCAAGCGACGAGTGGCCCAGCACCTCTGCACCTGAGACTGCACCACCATCTCCTCCTCCACCATCTCCCCCTCTTCCTCCATCTCCCCCTCCTCCTCCTCCAATGTCAACACCTCCTCCAACTCCACCTCCTCCTCTAATGCAGATACCTTCTCCTCCTCCTCCAATGCCGACACCACCTCCTCCTCCTCCTCCAATGCCGACACCATCTCCTCCTCCTCCAATGCCAACACCACCTCCTCCTCGCCCACCTCCACCTCCACTGCCAACACCACCCCCACCTCCACCTCCACCCCCACCCCCAATGCCAACACCCCCTCCAACCCCACCTCCACCTCCACCTCCACCTCCACCCCCAACCCCAACACCCCCTCCAACCCCACCTCCACCTCCACCCCCACCTTCAATGCCAACACCCCCTCCAACCCCACCTGCACCCTCACCCCCACCCCGGACTCCGACTCCAACTCCAATGCTAACACCTCCTCCTCTTCCACCACCACCTCCACCTCCAACACCCCCTCCACCCCCACCTGCACCCTCACCCCCACCCCCGACTCCAACTCCAACTCCAATGCTAACACCTCCTCCTCTTCCACCACCACCTCCACCTCCACCTGCAATGCCACCACCTCCTACTCCACAACCACCACCTCCTCCTCCCACGAAGGTGCAACAAGCCCCTGAATCGTCGAAGGAACCAGAAGCGCCAAATAATGTAAGTCTTTTAAAGCAGTTCTTGGTAACAGCAGGTAGCGCAGGTATCGGCTTGGTTAGCATTTATACATTAGTCAAAACTGTCAACGAATTTAGGGACGATAAGAGCTGGGTCAAATAGCCAGCATCGTTGCCCCTACACATTTCAATAAAAATTTCATGCTCTCGTGTTAAGTTGGCAGTCTATGACAAATTTCTACTTGAATTTAATGTTTGTTTATTTGCTCTTTTTCTCGTTTTCTCATTTGAAGCACATTTGAAAATGCAAATTAAAGTTATGGAGGGGTGGGCTGGAGGCAAATTTCCATGCAAACAATATAGTAGAAGAAAATGATTTCAAATGCAATTGAGCCGAAACCAACTTTAAAGTTACTAGAGTTGCAATCCGACTATTCCCTCGCCATTTTCAAAAGTAAAATAAGAAAATCTTTGAACAAATAAATTTAGAGAAACACTTTAGCTTCAGCTTTAACTCGGATACTTTACAACAAACCACAAATCAAAGGCGGTTTTGACGAGGGACCTTAACATCATCTCTCTCCTCCGCATCACATAACCAAACAAATAAACTTTTAAGATGCAAATAAGAAGCACCATTTCCTACTCGACTTTCTTCGTATGGTTTCTTTTCTGCCAACTTTCTTTTTTATTTTTTATTTTAGTTTTTCATTTTACGTGATTTTCAAAGTTGCCTTCCTAATTTTTTTATAATACTTGGAAGGCTTATTAATATTCTTTCAATATTTCAAATTTATAATTAGAAAGTGATTTCTATTTTAAAAGATATCACAATTTCAAGAAAAACTACCTTATGACGATCAAATGGACATCAAATTTAAGATTATCTATTAATTGTTATACACTCCTGAATATTAGAATCCACCACCCCCAAACTGTCATTGTATTGGCATAACGAACCAAACACACTTTTGTTAAGGTCGCCACTTGACCTCCAAAACGTGCAGTTAAGAAAAGTTTCATGCCACTTGGCAAAATCCTAGGTTTAAAATTTGATGTAACCATTGGGTGGCTTCATGCTTTGTTTGGACTGACATCGGTCATATACTACTTTTAAAAACCCGTGATCATTATGATTATATTTTCTTCCAATTTACATCATGTGATTTGTCTATGCCATCCTCACCAAATAGGACTTACTGGTTTTCACATTATTTTGCTACCGTAAAAAAATTCAAGATATGAATTTGGTTGGACATTAATTAACAAACATTAAAAAAAGTGTTTATAGGAATTCAGTTTAAACAAAACTAACTTTAATTTTAAGTATTAAATTTTCTTGGGATTTATAAGATCGAAGTATCCAGAACAGGTTAAAACTCTTACAGAAGAAACTTGAGGTACTTATTTAGATACCAACATAGCCAAAAGATAGGACAAATTTAAAAGCACCTGATCTAGTACAAAAAGTTGCGGACCATATGGTTCACCGACTTGCGCACACACATCCTAGTCCAAGCGATTGGATATAACAGACTTTTATTCCCTTGCACATGGAGTTCAAAAAACATATGGTAACTGCAGATCCCAGTCATAACTTGTATGTTTTCAGGGGTTTTTTCATTTACTTGTATGCATGGTTGCTATAGGAAGCCAATGAATTTCCAAGACAAGCTGAAGATATCTCTGGTCGATCTGAAGAACTTCCAGCAGACGGTGCTCCAATCCAGGTGCCTGGTATTTCAGAGATGACAGAACCATCCAGTAAGCCCAAAGGTCAATATCACTACCAAGTTGAGCAACCAGAGGACACAATTGAAACGCCAGTACAAACAGTGCAAGCTCCAACTGCCATTGAAGAGCCAACACCTTCACCTGAAGCTGAAACTAGGGATGCTCTAAAGGATATCCAGACCTTACCAGAGGTGAGAGAAGGGGAGAAAGTTAAGCCAGTTAAATCAGCAGAAGAAAAACCTGAGGAAGTCAACTCCCCAAAAACTCTCTCTGAAGCTCCCACACCTATCATTCCACTAAAATGTCCACCAAAAATCCCTCAAGTTCCAGTGAAAGGTGGTGGTAAACCTATTACCCTGGAAATTTCGAAGGAGATACAACAGCCCACTGTTGAGGTTGAAGAGAAGCCAGTAGAACCAAAACAGAAAGAAGACGAGGGGGACAAGAAATCAGTAAATGAAGCGGATATGCAACCACCACAAACAGTACAAGAACAAAAGGACAACGTAACAGCTCCTACTGCTATCAAAGATGCCGACAATCCTCCACTGCAGGCACCTGATATTCCAGACATGACGGAACCATCCAGTAAGCCCAAAGAATACCTAGTTGAGCAACCAGAGGATACAATTGAAACGCCAGTACAAATAGTGCAAGCTCCAACTGCCATTGAAGAGCCAACACCTTCACCTGAAGCTGAAACTAGGGATGCTCTAAAGGATATCCAGACCTTACTAGAGGTGAGAGAAGGGGAGAAAGTTAAGCCAGTTAAATCAGCAGAAGAAAAACCTGAGGAAGTCAACTCCCCAGAAACTCTCTCTGAAGCTCCCACACCTATCATTCCACTAAAACGTCCACCAAAAATCCCTCAAGTTCCAGTGAAAGGTGGTGGTAAACCAATTACCCTTGAAATTTCAAAGGAGATACAACAGCACACTGTTGAGGTTGAAGAGAAGCCAGTAGAACCAAAACAGAAAGAAGACGACGGGGACAAGAAATCAGTAAATGGAGCGGATATGCAACCACCGCAAACAGTACAAGAACCAAAGGGCAAAGTAACAGCTCCTACTGCTATCAAAGATGCCGACAATCCTCCACTGCAGGCACCTGATATTCCAGACATGACGGAACCATCCAGTAAGCCCAAAGAATACCTAGTTGAGCAACCAGAGGATACAATTGAAACGCCAGTACAAACAGTGCAAGCTCCAACTGCCATTGAAGAGCCAACACCTTCACCTGAAGCTGAAACTAGGGATGCTCTAAAGGATATCCAGACCTTACCAGAGGTGAGAGAAGGGGAGAAAGTTAAGCCAGTTAAATCAGCAGAAGAAAAACCTGAGGAAGTCAACTCCCCAGAAACTCTCTCTGAAGCTCCCACACCTATCATTCCACTAAAACGTCCACCAAAAATCCCTCAAGTTCCAGTGAAAGGTGGTGGTAAACCTATTACCCTTGAAATTTCAAAGGAGATACAACAGCCCACTGTTGAGGTTGAAGAGAAGCCAGTAGAACCAAAACAGAAAGAAGACGACGGGGACAAGAAATCAGTAAATGGAGCGGATATGCAACCACTGCAAACAGTACAAGAACCAAAGGGCAAGGTAACAGCTCCTACTGCTATCAAAGATGCCGACAATCCTCCACTGCAGGCACCTGATATTCCAGACATGATGGAACCATCCAGTAAGCCCAAAGAATACCTAGTTGAGCAACCAGAGGATACAATTGAAACGCCAGTACAAACATTACAAGCTCCAACTGCCATTGAAGAGCCAACACCTTCACCTGAAGCTGAAACTAGGGATGCTCTAAAGGATATCCAGACCTTACCAGAGGTGAGAGAAGGGGAGAAAGTTAAGCCAGTTAAATCAGCAGAAGAAAAACTTGAGGAAGTCAACTCCCCAAAAACTTTCTCTGAAGCTCCCACACCTATCATTCCACTAAAACGTCCACCAAAAATCCCTCAAGTTCCAGTGAAAGGTGGTGGTAAACCTATTACCCTTGAAATTTCAAAGGAGATACAACAGCCCACTGTTGAGGTTGAAGAGAAGCCAGTAGAACCAAAACAGAAAGAAGACAAGGGGGACAAGAAATCAGTAAATGAAGCGGATATGCAACCACCGCAAACAGTACAAGAACAAAAGGACAAGGTAACAGCTCCTACTGCTATCAAAGATGCCGACAATCCTCCACTGCAGGCACCTGATATTCCAGACATGACGGAACCCTCCAGTAAGCCCAAAGAATACCAAGTTGAGCAACCAGAGGATACAATTGAAACGCCAGTACAAACAGTGCAAGCTCCAACTGCCATTGAAGAGCCAACACCTTCACCTGAAGCTGAAAATATGGATGCTCTAAAGGATATCCAAAGCTTACCAGAGGTGAGAGAAGGGGAGAAGGATAAGCCAGTTAAATCAGCAGAAGAAAAACCTGAGGAAGTCGACTCCCCAAAAACTTTCTCTGAAGCTCCCACACATATCATTCCAGAAAAACGTCCACCGAAAGTCCCTCAAGTTCCAGTGAAAGAAAGTGCTAAACCTATTACTCTTGAAATTTCAAAGGAAATGCAGCAACCCACTGTTGAGATCGAATACAAGCCAGTAGAACCAAAACAGAAAGAAGAGGATGGGGAAGAGAAAGAAGTAAACGAAGCGGATATGCAACCGCCACAAACAGTTCAAGAACAAAAGGACAAGGAGACAGCTCCTGTTGCTGTCAAGGATGCGGACATTCCTCCACTGCAGGTGCCTAGCATTCTAGACATGAAAGAACCCTCCAGTAAGTCCAAAGTTCAATTTCAATACCAAGTTGAGCAACCAGAGTATACAATTGAAACCCCAGTACAAACAGTGCAAACTCCGGCTGCCACTGAAGTGCCACCATCTTATGCTGAAGCTGAAAAGACAGTTGTTCCCAAGGATATTCAAAGCTTTCCAGACGTGACAGAAGGGGAAGAAGATAAGCCATTTAAATCAGCAGAAGAAAAACCTGAGAATATCACCTTGCCAAAAATTATCTCTGAAGCTCCCACGCCTATCATCCCACAAGAATGTCCACCAAAAATCCCTCAAGTTCCAGTGAAAGGAAGTGCCAAACCAACTCCCCTTGAAATTCCAAAGGAGATGCAACAACCCACTGTTGAGGTCAAAGATAAGCCGCTCATGCCAAAATGGAAAGAGGAGGGGGAAGAAAGAGAAACAAATGAAGAGGAGATGCAACCACCAAACCCCATTCAAGAAGACACGGACAAGGAGACACCTTCTTCTGATCTCAAGGATGTAAGTTTGGCTTTAAATTCAAATCCACTAAAGCAGTTGTTGGTCCCAGAAGGTCACACTTTCTTAGCTTGCACTATTGCATTCACTATTAATCGATTCCGGAATTGAAATGTTAATAATAAGTTTCCGATCATTCTTTTCTCATTTGCCTTGCACAATTTATTATGTTCTCGATCCTCTGTGGCCATGTTTGTGATTGGATTTCTTTTGCAAAGAAATGAATTAGATTCACTGTATGGGTAGGGGAAATACACCAAACATTTTAAAATAAATTTAGACGTTTGAATTTCATGATGCATTAAAGACTAAAGTGAACTCACTCGGCACACTTTTCATGGATGTAGGATGCCATCGTTCTCTAAATGGGGGATTTGGTCCATTAACTTATTGTTTCTAGGAATATACAATATGTGCATATGGTAAAGCATAACCAAACATAAACAAAAGAAAATGTGCAAATGTATTTTATATAAACTGGGGGAGCTCTAAAATGTTGAATTACCATCATAATTCATAAAATATGGATCTGCATATTTGAATCGTCAACAAACTAAAACTCCAACTAGAAAACTTAAAATGCTTACCTAGATAATGTTTAATCTAGCTAAAGGCAAAGAGGCCTTGGATCTATGGGTGTTGAATATAAAAAGCACAAGAGCTTTCTCTGATAATGCTTTTGTACACAATTCCAAGCAGTTGATATAACACAATTATTTTTAAATCCACAGAATAAACCAATTGATATAAAACACACTTTATTTCATTTTTCTGTGAAATACATATAGAGAGATTATTTGTAAACCTTAGTTTAGATTATATGGGATTGTCGGCGTTACTCTAACTGGCATAGCTTCACATTTTATCTTAATAGTAGTTTTAAGGCGATCTTCTCATTGACCTTTTTGTACAACAGCTGCTGGAGAGACTCAATGAATTTCCAAGACAAGATAAAGATAGATATGATAAATTTGAAGAACCGTCATATATTCCTCCAATTCAAGCCGCTGATGTTCCAGAGATGATGGAACCGTCAATCAGTGAATGTACCTTGAGACAAATTCCCAAGGCCAAAGCTCATGTTCCATACAAAACTGAGGATACAAAGGAGCCTATGAGCACATCTAGAGAAGCTACAGAGAAAACAGTCAAGCTGCCAGTACAAACAGTAGAAACTCCCATTGTATTTAAAGAAGCACCACCTTGTACAGAATCTAAGAAGCTGCATGTCCTTGTGGAGACCCCATGCTTGCCAGAGATTACGAAAAGAGAGCTACTTGATAAAGGGGAAGAACCTTCTCATGTTCCCGTTAAAGAAGAAGAAACATCATCCCCTAATGGTCCTAGTCACGTCCAAGGCCTTCCTGAACAAATCAAAGAAGATGGTTATCCAATACCTTCTGAGCCAGATGTCACACCACCTGCAATTGTATCTGATGCTTCAATAATAAATACTCCACAACAGTGTGCCCCGGAAGTCTCTGAGCAAGATATTTATGACACAATGCCTCCTAACACATTAAATGAGCCACAAAAGCCCAATATTGTGGTTGGAGCTGAGCCATTGGAAGCATCACAAGAAGATGGCAAGAAAACAGCTTTAAAAGAAGCAGCTGCTTCAAGCAATGCACTTGAAAACAGAAAGGCAGAGGATTCAGAGAATAAGGAAATTGCCATATCTGAAAACCCTTCAAAGCCTCCTATAGCAGATAATCTAAAAGAATGTCCACAAATTCACAAAGTGCAGGAAGAAATTGGAGAGGCAAGTCCAATGACAAAAGAGGCTAAGCCAACTTCTCTCAGAACTCCAAAGCAGCTGCAAAACCCCACTATTGAGGTTGAAGATAAACCAATTAAACCAGAAGAAGAAGAACCAAAGGAAATGGCCTCGCCTACAATCATCTCTGATATTCCACAAGAATGTCGACCAATAATTCCTGAAGTTCAAGAGGAACAATCAATCAGTGAATGTCCTTTGAGACAAAGCCCACACATCGAAGTTCAAGTTCCGTACAAAGCTGAGGATACAAAGGAACCTATGAGCACATCCAGAAAAGCTGCAGAGGAAACAGATAAGTTGCCAGTACAGAGAGTTGAAACAGCCACTGCCATTAAAGAGCCGCCACCTTATGCAGAACCTGAGAAGCTGGATCCCATGGAGATCCCAAGCTTGCCAAAGATTGAAAAAGGGGAGCTATTTGATG
Source organism: Torreya grandis (assembly GCA_037957365.1). Taxonomy (NCBI): domain Eukaryota; kingdom Viridiplantae; phylum Streptophyta; class Pinopsida; order Cupressales; family Taxaceae; genus Torreya; species Torreya grandis. The sequence goes on along the minus strand of JARHVA010003164.1, from coordinate 1,107,998 downwards.
AAGGGGATGAACCTTTTCATGTTCTCATTAAAGAGACAACCACCCCTAGTGATCCTAGCCACAGCGAAAGCCTTACTGAACAAATCAAAAAGGGAGGTTGTCCGATACATCTAAAGCCAGATATCACACCACCTGCAATTGTATCTGATGCTTTGATGATAAATGCTCCACAACAGTGTCCACCAGATTCCTCTACAGTCCAAAAGGAGCCTGAGCAAGAAATATATGACACAATTCCTCCCAAGACGATAAACGAGCCACAAAACCCCATTACTGAGCTTGTCGATGAACCATTGGAAGCCTCACAAGTAAATGGCAAGAAAATGGCTTTAGAAGAAGCAGCTACTCCAAGCAATGCACTTGAAAACAGACATGCAGAAGAGTCAGAGCACAAGGAAATCACCATACCTGAAAACATTCCAGAACTTCCTACACCACAGAGTCCAAAAGAATGTCCTCCAAACATTCACGAAGTACAAGAAGAAATCTTAGAAGCAAGTCCAATGAAAGAAGAGGCTAAGCCAACTCCTCTCCAAACTCCAAAGCAGCTGCAAAAACCCCCTATTGAGGTCAGAGATAAGCCAATCAAACCAGCAGTAGAAGAACCTGAGGAAATCACCTCCCCTCAAATCATCTATGAAGCTCCCACACCAGATATTCTACAAGAATGTCAACCAGAAATCCCTGAAGTTCAAGAGGAACAGTCAAATAGTGAATGTCTCTTGAGACAAAACCCCCGGACTGAAGCTAAAGTTCCATACAAAGCTGAGGATACAAAGAAGCCTATCAGCACATCTAGAGACGCTGCAGAGGAAACGGGTAAGCCGCCAGTACAAACAGTGGAAACAGACAGTGCCATCAAAGAGACGCAACCTTGTGCAGAATCTGAGAAGATGCATGTCCCCAGGGAGATCTCATGCATGCCACAGATTAAAAAAACAAAGCGACATGATAAAAAGGAAGAACCTTCTCGTGTTCCAGTAGAAGAAGAAACAGCATCCCCTAGTGGTCCTAGCCACACCCAAAGCCTTCCTATACCAATCAAAGAGGAAGAATATGCAATAACTCCAGAACCAGATATCACACCGCCTGCAATTGTATCTGATGCTTCAATGGTAAATGCTCCACAACAATGTCTTCCGGATGTCTCTAAAGTACAAAAAGAGCCTGAGCAAGAAATTTATGATAAAATTCCTCCCAACACAGTAAATTTGCCACAAAAATCCATTATTGAGGTTGGAGATGAGCCATTGGGAGCATCACAAGAAGATGACAAGCAAAAAGCTTTAGAAGAAGCAGCTACTTCAAGCAATGCACTTGAAAACAGAAATGCAGAGGAGTCAAAGCACAAGGAAATCGCCATACCTGAAACCCCTTCAGAACCTCCTACATCAGAAAATCTAAAAGAATGTCCAAACATTCACATCGAGCAGGAAAACATTGTAGAAGCAAGTTCAATGACAGAAGAGGCTAGGCTAACTCCTCTCAAAACTCCAAAGCAGCTGCAAAAACCCATTATTGGGGTTGAAGTTAAGCCGATCAAACCAGAAGAAGAACCTAAGGAACTAACCTCGCCTAAAATCATATTTGAACCTCCCACACCAGATATTCCACAAGAATGTCGACCAAAAATACCTGAAGTTCAAGAGGAACCTACAAAAATAGGTCCAATGGAAGAAATTGCCAAACCATCTAACTTTGAAACCCCAAAGGAGATGCAACAACCAACCATTGAGGTCAAAGATGATTTGCTGGAAACAGCTGAAGAACAGAAGTCAAAACAGAAGGAAATCACCTTGCCTGAAATTGTCTCAGAAGCTTCCATACCCAATATTCCTCAAGAATGTCCACCAGATCTTATTCAAAAGAGAAAATGTCCCAAGAAGGGCAGTCCACTGCAAGAAGGGGCTGAGTGGTCTCCTGGAACTCCTATGGAGCTTCAACGTCCTAGCATCAACATAGAACACACGCCACAAGAAAATGAGGGGAGGATGCCTTTCGAAGAAGTAGCTTCTCCAGATAATGTACCTGAACAAAAGAATGCAAAGTTGGATGATCCTAACCAAGAGAAAATCAGGCCCCTTGAAATTGTTTGTGAAGCTCCCATATTAAATGTTCCACGAGAATTTCAAATGAATATTCCTAAAGGCCAAGAGGAGTCTAACAAGATCAGTTCAATGCAGGAAAGTGTTATGCCAACTCCTCCAAGAACTCCAGAGGAGATGCAAAAAATAATTATTGAGGTAAAAAATGAGCCAATGCAACTAACAAAGCAGAAAAAACCAACAGAAGAGGAAATTACCCTTCCTGAAATTGTCTCAAAATCTCCTATACCTGATAGTCCACAAGAATGTTCAGCAGAAATCATTGAATCCCAAAAAGAAACTGGAGAAATGAGTCCAATACAGATAAGCAGCCATCCAACTTCTGAAACTCCAAGGCAACTACAACAACCTGCCATCAAGGTCAAAGATGAGCCAATCAATGAAGCAGAAAAGGAGGAGCCAACACAGAAGGAAATTACCTCACCTAAAATGGTCTCAAAACCTCCCACACTTGATAATCCTAAAGAAAATCAACTGGATATCTTTAAGATCCCAAAAAATCACATTGAGATGAGTCCAGTGCAGAAGATTGCTAAGCCAGCTCCTCCTGAAACTCCAATAACACTGCAACAACCCAGAATTGAGATAGAAGAGAAGTCAATGGCTGCAACAACAGAAGTTCAAGAGAGGACAACTTTAGAAGAAGCAGCTACTTCAAGTAATGCACACAAAGAAGCAAAGGAGCCAACTCAGGAGGAAATTATTCCTACAAAACTTAATCTAGAAGCTCCATCTGATAGTCCAAAAGAACGTCCACTAGAATTTCCAGACGAGTCCAGAACAAGTCAATTGCAGGAAAGTTCTGAGTCATCTCCACCTGAGACTCCAAAAGAGTTGGAACAGCCTATTATTGAGATGCAAGACATTAGGCCAAAGGAAGCACCACAAAGAGATGATACAGAGGGAGCACCTTTGAAAAACATAACAGCTCCAATGGACTTACCAGAAGAAAAGAATGCTAGGGAGAAGTCCAAGCAAGGGTATAGCCATTCACCTGATATCATTAAACAAGCTCCCAGGCTTAATATTGCACAAGAATATTCACCCGCAGAAAAGGACATTAACCCACCTGAAATCATAACAGAAGCACCGAGTCCAGTGCAGGAAAAATCTGACCCAATGCCTGAAACTCCCAAGGAGCTACAAAAAACCATTGTTCAGATTGAGGATGAGCCAGTCCAACCACCGCCTGAAGAAGAAGAGGAGACGATCAGACCGCCTGAGATTGTCTTAGGATATCCTGGTCAAGTGCAGGAGCAATCTGAAACTACGCCTCCTGAAACTCCCAAGGAGGTACAACAAACCCCTGAACCATCAGACGGAGAAGCAGAAGCACCACCAATGCAGGAGGAAGAGGAAATACAACCGCCAAATCCAGTGCAATCAGCAGAACAAGAAGAAAAGAAGCCACCACCTTCTGAGGCTCCAAATGATGTAAGTTGTGATGCTTCAAATCCAAATCCAAATCCATTAATGCAGTATTTGGTACGCACAGGTTTTGGCTTGGTTTGCATTCTTGTATTCATCAAAATTGTCAAAAAAATTAGGGACGATAAGAGCTGAGTCAAATAAACAGACTCATTGTTTCTGCACATTGCAATGAAATATTATGTTTCTTTTCTCATTGGCGGAGCCTGACAAGTTTTCACCTATTTTATTTTTTCCATTGCACCACATTTTAAAAGGCAACATTCATCTTCATATAGATAATGAAATAAGAATTTTGGAGGAATTCATTTTTGTTGTTATTTATTCAGACATGTCTGAATATACAAAAATTCAAAAGTCAAAAATGCTACAATAATCACTTGGAAAGGAAAATAAAATTAAGGATGAAAAATTATCTAATAAAGGTATTTAATGGCATCAGGGACACTAAAAGGTAAGCTTGGTTTATTCAATTAAAGACGTAAAATATATGATAGTGTATACACCTAAATTCGCTTGCTTCATTTATCGTCACTAATATTATTATTAGTCGACATTAATTCTATTTATCTCATTTATCCCCTCTAATTCTGTCCTAATATCACTCCTAGTCATTTATTTAACATCCCCTTCATTCTTCTTCATCCACTACCCTTATTCCTATCCTACAAGGCAATTAGTCATTCTTCTAATATGTCATTTATCACTTAATCCTATTCTAACCCCACTTATCTATTATTCGAGAATTTAAAATTCCCATGGCCCACCTACCCTATCCTATTCCTAGGCTCTCCTACACCCCTAGTCCCTAATAACCTATCTAATCACCCATCCTAATCCCCTACTAATCCTAATTAATCCCTAAGGAGATTCTAGAATTCTCCAATTCTAGAACCTCCTCTAATAGACTTCGAAGGAAATTTTAATTCCTTGAAAATTCCTTCACCCTTGATCTTCATGGCTCAAATTTGAACATGAGATGTAGATCTTCCCTCTATGGCCTATATATACAATCCATTCCTCCATGGCCAAAAAATTTAAGGAAACCATACAATCTCCATGCCAAATATATAATCATAATCATTGATCAAGCTATCATAATGTCAAAATTTTGAGTCCAATGGCAATCTAGCAATCCAACAATTTGGTTTAAAGATCTTGGAGGGAGGCTAGTTGAAGCAAGGAATAGGTAAGATCTTCATCTTATTGTTTCTGAGTTGCTTCAATAATCTCTCCTATTAAGTGTATTGTGCATTTTGGGTTTAAATTGTCATATTTAGGTAGTTTAATCTAAGTGCTCAAAATTACAATCACAGTTAGCAAAATAACTAAGAGGAGAAGGATTTCAAATGCCATGGAGCTGAAATCACTTTTAAATTCATTACAAGAACAATCCAACTGCTCCCTTGCCCCCCTCACCCCCCACTTTTCAAAAATAAATTAAAAAAACATGCAACTAAAATCAATTAGACGTGTACTTTATCTTTATAACAAGATAAGGGTATTTTATAACAGACCACACAAAATAAAAGGTGGTTTAAGCATACAAGATCTTAGCTATATGTCTCAATGCCATCCCTCCCTCAGGAGCACATTCAGAAACAAAGAGGCTTTACATTGCATAAAATGAAGACCATATTCTATTTGGCTTTCCTAATGATTTCTATAAATTCTCAACTTTATTTTTCTATTTGTTTTATGTTTATTTTCATTTCATTGCTATGTCGCCTCAATGATTTTTTTATTATAGCTAGAAGGCCTATCAACATTATTAGCCAATGATTTCCATCTTATTCATTATTCATGGAATCAAATTCCTTTTGTTAGAAGTCAACAAAGCCTTCACAATGTGCTATCCCGGTCTTTTCATCGAAGGATAGGAAGCTTCTTGTCACTAGCAACAGCCCGGGATCAAATTTTATTTGTAACTATTTAGTGACTTCATGATTTCATCATACTGCAATCACATTAGTCATATTAGAACTCCCAAGTTCCCTTGGCAATTACAATCAACGAAATACCAAATGATCATTTTTGGCTTAGGTTTTATAGTTTCTACATTCCAATCCTCACCAAATGGGACCCATTGCTCTTTTTATTGTTTTACTGCTGTAGTTATGCATTTGGCAAATGACTAACTCAAAAGAATGTGTGTCTATGCATGCAGCCGTATGTGTCTCTTCAAGCATATGACCATGTGTGCACACGTGTGAATGTGTGTGTGCACACATGTGAGTGAATGCATTGTGTGATTACATACTGCATTTCCTTAGCATTAGTAAGATTGATTAAATTTTGGTACTGCATTTTCTAGTTCAACAAGTAAATAAAGAGCATACAGTTCACCCATTTACACAAAAACATCCTTGTCCAAGCAATTGGATATAACCAAAATTTCATTTCCCAGCCCATGGAATTGCTAAAATGTATAGTAGCTTCATATCCTAGTCTAACATGTATGGTTCAGGTGTTTTTTCATTTACATATACATGGTTGCTATAGGGATACAATAAATTTCCAATACAAGACGGAGATATCTCTGGTCAACCAGAAGAACCTCCAGCAGATGCTCCTCCAGTCCAGCACCTTAACACTCCAGGGATGGAAAAATCCAGTGTTGAATGCCCATTGAGACGAGGCCCCCAAAGCAAGCCCAAAGTTGAACTTCCATGGGAAGGTGGGCACCCAGAGGATAAAATTGTATTACCAGTACAGACAGTGGAAGCTTCCACTGCCATTGTAAATCCAGCAACTTCTGTTGAATTTGAAAAGGCGGACATTACCATAAATACCCTGAGCTTGCCAGAGGTGAGAGAAGGCAAAGACAAGCCAGTTCCACCCGTCAAGGAACCTGAGGAAATCACCATACCCGACATTCAACAAGAGTGTCCATCAGATATCCCTAGAGTTTCAATGGAAGAAAGTGCTGAACCAGATCCCCTTGAAACTCCAAAGGAGATGCCACAACCCACTGTTAAGGTTAAAAATAAGCAAATCCGACCAAAACTGGAAGAGGAGGAAGAGAAAGAAGGAAAGGAAGAGGAGATGCAATTACCAAAGCTGATACCAAAAGGAACGGAAGAGGAGATCCTTGTGCATGCAGAACAGTTGGAAAAGGAAGGTGACAAAGAGCCACCTTCTTCTTCTCCCAAAGATGTAAGTATTTCTTGAAATTCAAATCCATCAAAGCTAAGTAGACGAGTTCGCCCCTCCCCAGGCCCGAAGCCTGTTTTTTCAAATTGTTTTTAAATTTTTTACTACTTCAACTTTGAATTTGAAAAATTAAAACACCCTCATATGTTGGTCCAAGCAGTTTATATAACACCTTTTTTTTTCTTTTATCTGCAGAATAAACCAATTGTTATAACACGTTTTTGTTTCCTTTATCTGCAGAATATATGTAGAGAGAGAAATTGTAGACCTCGGTCTATTTTATATGGTAGTTATAGACATTAGTCTAACTGGCATACTTTCAAGCTTTCATCTGAAGAATAGTTCTAAGGCTGTCTGCTTATTTAACCTTTTTGTACCACAGCTGCCACAGGGACTCGATGAATTTCCAAGACAAGATGAAGATGGGTATGGTCAATTTGAAGTATCCTCACCATATATTCCTTCAATCCAAGCAGTTGATAATCCAAGGATGATGGAACTATCAATCAGTAAATGCCCCTTAAAACAAAGTTTCCAGGTCAAAGCTCAACTTCCATACAAAGCTGAGGACACAGAGGAGCCTATGACCACATCTAGAGAAACTGCAAAGAAAACAATTAAGCCATCAGAACAAACGGTTGAAGCTCCCACCACCGTTAAAGAGCCACCACCCTATGCAAAAGCTAAGAAGCTGAATGTTCCTGTCAAAAAGCCACCCTTGTCAGAGGTTAAAAAAGTGGAGCTACAAGATAAAGAGGAAGAAGACAAGCCTTCTCATGTTCCAGTTGAAGAAGAGACAGCGCCACCTGATGGTCCTAGTCACACCCAACCCCTTCCCAAACTAATCAAAGGAGAAGCGTATCCAACACATACAGAGCCAGATATCACACCACACACAAGTGTATCTAATTCTTCAATAATAAATGCTACAAAACAGTGTCCACTGGATGTCTCTAAAGTCCAAAAAGAGCCTGAGCAAGAAAATTATGACACAATTCCTCCCAAGACAGTAAATGAACCAGAAAACCCCATTATGGAATTTGGATATGAGCCATTGGAAGCGTCGGTGGAATATAGGCAGAAAACAACTTTAGAAAAAGTGGCTATCTCAAGCAATGCACTTGAAAACAGACCTACCGTGGAGTCAGAGCACAAGGAATTCCCCATACCTGTAATCCTTCTAAAACTTGCTAATCCTAAAGAATGCCCTCCAAATATTAATAAAATCCAGGAGGAAACTTTAGAGGCAACTCCAACGATGGAAAAGGCTAAGCCAACTCCTCTCCAAGCTCCAAAGCAGCTGCAAAAACCCGCTATTGAAGTCAAAGATAAGTCAATAGAATTACCTAAGGAAATCACCTCATCTAAAATCATTTCTAAAGCTCCCACCCCTGATATTCCACAAGAATGTATTAGTGTAGGTTTTTATTTTTCCATATTTTTTAATTAGGGAAATTGTATTTTTTGTGCATACATGGAGTTTTCCTACATTTGTGCGATAGGCTAGCTTATGTGGAGATGTGTGTCATAGATGTGTCATAGGTGTCATAAGTAACTCCCTTGATTGGAGTTACTTCTCTATTCTTAGCACTTTGTCACCACCTTTCATAGAAGAGTTACAGTCTATTCTTGGAGTGTCTTGGCCACCTTTTGTGGAGGAATTACTTACCTGCTCTCCTATATGTATTCTTCACTTTGGCCATTTCATGTTCATCAGATTTTGATTTTCTCCATTTTGTCTTGTGCAATTTAGCTTCTTGTATAATTTCAAATTGCTTTAGCATCTATGTGGTGTGCACTTGCTTCATCTCGTGTGATCACGTCTCCATTGCATTCGCATTATTCGGATTCTGGCAACAACTCCGATATGGTATCAGAGCCACTCCAGTAATCGTGTGTCTGGTTATGCTATTATGAAATTCTTACTTTGTTTTCTTAGTATTTTTTTTAACTCCGTTGTTTTGGTAGAATTTTTTGAAAACTCATGCAAATCCATACGGAAACTTGTTCAAAAATTACTTCTGAGTTAGAATTTGCCAAAACATCTTGTCTAGATCTGTTGTGGCTTTAGCAAACGTAGTAGAATTCCTTTTCTTTTGGTCATTCTGCAGGAAAAGACAGTGCAGTCCAGCTCCACGACATACTTTTCTCGTTGCAAGTTAAAGTTATTCTCATCTGAATCTGTCATTTGAAAAGTGGAGAGAGGCGCAGTCTAGTGACAGATCGCCCATTTCAACGCCTTCATTTCTTTTGCTCCTGCTTCAAGGAAGGGGTCCGCTGCATATGGGACTCGGCCTAAGCGCTAACCTCAGCTTGCAAGAGTCAGCGGACTGTTGCCTGACTGTTTGACAAAATTCTGTTGTTATTTTTCTGCCACGCCAAGCTTTTGCAACGCTAGACACTCTTCTGGTCTATGCCAAGCTTCTGGAACTCCACGCCAAGTCCTTCCAGCAGACCTTTCTCTGTTTGCAAGGCACCAAGCAGCTGTACGGCATCCAGCAAGTCTGCAGTTCATTTCTTTTATTTTTTTGGAGCAAAATCTAGACTGTATTTTTTTTGGCGCCCCTTCCTTGCTTGGCGTCCCATGTGGGCCCTTGGACACTTGGCATCCATCAAATTGTCCTTTGCTTTATTTTCTTTTCAGTTAAAAAATTGACTTGTAAAAAAATCAGTGAATTTGACTAAATATTAAGTTTTTTAGACAGTTTGATAATTTGGGGGTTTACATTTAAAACTTCTATCTTCAACCTACGAAGACGAAGGGTGAGGATCGGGTTGGCAAGAGGCCAATTCTCCCTCACACAAACCTCCTTTGGATTCTTCGTTCCGTGTCAAATCCAACGAGTGGTTGGAAGACCACTTTCTCTCTCTAAACAGGCATTTTTTTAATGTTTTAATGTTTTTTTTGCAAAAACACTAGTTTACAGGAAAATTGAACTTTTAATATCTTGCAAACGGTAACTCGGATTTGGGTGTCGTTTCTTGCAAAAGTGTTTGTAATTCAATTCTCCACAACGTAGGCTTGTTATTTGTCAAAAACGCACTAGTTTTAATATGCTTAAAATATGGGTCTCCTGAGACGCATTTTCAGCTGAGTCCGACGTCTTGTTTGCTTAAGTCTTGCACTGATTGCTCTAAGACGCATTCTCAGCTGAGCCCGACTTCTTTTGAGCGTGCACTTGCATATTTGGGGGACTCAATATTTTCGAGGGGGTGATTGTTTTTCACAACTTGCAAATCTTTGCTTTCATTCTCCTTTTTGCATAATTTCACAACTTGCAATCAACACAACTTCACCTAAATTCAGCTTAAAATGGATTCTTTTCAACTTAAACCCCTAACACCCTTCAACTATCATGAATGAAAGGTTAAAATGTCAATCATTCTTAGAAGCAAAGAGTTGTATAGGATCACCATGGGTATTGAAGTAAAACCCAACACTGATGCTGAAAAGGTCAAGTGGTACAATCATAGTGATGAAGCCTATGGATTACTAAGCTTGTATGTGTCTCCAGAACTTCTCTTCCATTTAGAAACCTCCAAGACTCCCAAAGACATATGGGACACTTTAGAACTCTTATTTGGGAAGCTTGATGAGATGAGAGGATATAAGCTTGAAAACGAACTCATAAGTCTAAGTCAAGCAACTTTAGAAAAAGTGGCTATCTCAAGCAATGCACTTGAAAACAGACCTACCGTGGAGTCAGAGCACAAGGAATTCCCCATACCTGTAATCCTTCTAAAACTTGCTAATCCTAAAGAATGCCCTCCAAATATTAATAAAATCCAGGAGGAAACTTTAGAGGCAACTCCAACGATGGAAAAGGCTAAGCCAACTCCTCTCCAAGCTCCAAAGCAGCTGCAAAAACCCGCTATTGAAGTCAAAGATAAGTCAATAGAATTACCTAAGGAAATCACTTCATCTAAAATCATTTCTAAAGCTCCCATGCCTGATATTCCACAAGAATGTATTAATGTAGGTTTTTATTTTTCCATATTTTTTAATTAGGGAAATTGTATTTTTTGTGCATACATGGAGTTTTCCTACATTTGTGCGATAAGCTAGCTTATGTGGAGATGTGTGTCATAGATGTGTCATAGGTGTCATAAGTAACTCCCTTGATTGGAGTTACTTCTCTATTCTTAGCACCTTGTCACCACCTTTCATAGAAGAGTTACAGTCTATTCTTGGAGTGTCTTGGCCACTTTTTGTGGAGGAGTTACTTACGTGCTCTCCTATATGTATTCTTCACTTTGGCCATCTCATGTTAATCAGAGTTTGATTTTCTCCATTTTGTCTTGTGCAATTTAGCTTCTTGTATAATTTCAAATTGTTTTAGCATCTATGTGGTGTGCACTTGCTTCATCTCGTGTGATCACGTCTCCATTGCATTCGCATTATTCGGATTCTGGCAACAACTCCGATATGGTATCAGAGCCACTCCGGTAATCGTGTGTCTGGTTATGCTATTATGAAATTCTTACTTTGTTTTCTTAGTATTTTTTTTAACTCCGTTGTTTTGGTAGAATTTTTTGAAAACTCATGCAAATTCATACGAAAACTTGTTCAAAAATTACTTCTGAGTTAGAATTTGCCAAAACATCTTGTCTAGATCTGTTGTGGCTTTAGCAAACGTAGTAGAATTCCTTTTCTTTTGGTCATTCTGCAGGAAAAGACAGTGCAGTCCAGCTCCACGGCATACTTCTCTCGTTGCAAGTTAAAGTTATTCTCATCTGAATCTGTCATTTGAAAAGTGGAGAGAGGCGCAGTCTAGTGACAGATCGCCCATTTCAACGCCTTCATTTCTTTTGCTCCTGCTTCAAGGAAGGGGTTCGCTGCATATGGGACTCGGCCTAAGCGCTAACCTCAGCTTGCAAGAGTCAGCGGACTGTTGTCTGACTGTTTGACAAAATTCTGTTGTTATCTTTCTGCCACGCCAAGCTTTTGCAACGCTAGACACTCTTCTGGTCTATGCCAAGCTTCTGGAACTCCACGCCAAGTCCTTCCAGCAGACCTTTCTCTGTTTGCAAGGCACCAAGCAGCTGTACGGCATCCAGCAAGTCTGCGTTTCATTTCTTTTATTTTTTCTGAGCAAAATCTAGACTGTATTTTTTTTGGCGCCCCTTCCTTGCTTGGCGTCCCATGTGGGCCCTTGGACACTTGGCATCCATCAAATTGTCCTTTGCTTTATTTTCTTTTCAGTTGAAGAATTGACTTGTAAAAAAAATTAGTGAATTTGACTAAATATTAAGTTTTTTAGACAGTTTGATAATTTGGGGGTTTACATTTAAAACTTGTATCTTCAACCTACGAAGACGAAGGGTGAGGCTCGGGTTGGCAAGAGGCCAATTCTCCCTCACACAAACTTCTTTTGGATTCTTCGTTCCGTGTCAAATCCAACGAGTGGTTGGAAGACCACTTTCCTCTCTAAACAGGTATTTTTTTAATGTTTTAATGTTTTTTTTGCAAAAACACTAGTTTACAAGAAAATTGAACCTTTAATATCTTGCAAACGGTAACTCGGATTTGGGTGTCGTTTCTTGCAAAAGTGTTTGTAATTCAATTCTCCACAACGTAGGCTTGTTATTTGTCAAAAACGCACTAGTTTTAAAATGCCTAAAATTTGGGTCTCCCGAGACGCATTTTCAGCTGAGTCCGACGTCTGGTTTGCTTAAGTCTTGCACTGATTGCTCTAAGACGCATTCTCAGCTGAGCCCGACTTCTTTTGAGCGTGCACTTGCATATTTGGGGGGCTCAATATTTTCGAGGGGGTGATTGTTTTTCACAACTTGCAAATCTTTGCTTTCATTCTCCTTTTTGCATAATTTCACAACTTGCAATCAACACAACTTCACCTAAATTCAGCTTAAAATAGATTCTTTTCAACTTAAACCCCTAACACCCTTCAACTATCATGAATAAAAGGTTAAAATGTCAATCATTCTTAGAAGCAAAGAGTTGTATAGGATCACCATGGGTATTGAAGTAAAATCCAACACTGATGCTGAAAAGGTCAAGTGGTACAATCATAGTGATGAAGCCTATGGATTACTAAGCTTGTCTGTGTCTCCAGAACTTCTCTTCCATTTAGAAACCTCCAAGACTCCCAAAGACATATGGGACACCTTAGAACTCTTATTTGGGAAGCTTGATGAGATGAGAGGATATAAGCTTGAAAACGAACTCATAAGTCTAAGTCCTAGCAACTTTGACACCCTATAAGACTTCTTCACTAAGTTTAAGGCCCTTAGATTGCAATTGAAAGAATGCGGGTTAGAGAAGAAAAATGATCAACTCATTCTTTCTATTCTCACAAAGTTAGGTCCAAGCTATTCAGTCTTTGTCTCCACTTTCCATGCCACAAAAAGTGCCCTTGGCACTACATGAAAAATGCCTTCTTTGGATTCATTCATTGCCGACTTGACTAGGGAGTAAGATAAGCTAATTCAAATGGGCACAATGAAGTCTACTCAACCTCAAACTTTGATAGCTGGAAATGGTAAGGATGAGACTTTAACAAAAGAGAAGAAAAAAAGAACAAGGACCAGGAGAAGAAGAAAGAAAACAACCCTGCCAAAAACAACACTGAGTCTTCATCCCCCAATGCTAAACCTAAGAAGGAGAAGGTTAAGTGTGCCTATTGTAAAAAGACAGGGCATGATGAACACAAATGAATGAAGAAACAAATAGATCACCTAACGCATCTTCTAGAGAAGCACAACATAGGTGTTCATGAGTCCATCAAGCAGAATTCATCTACCCAAGATTCTACTAAGGCAAAAGGCAAGGGTAAGGAGAAAGAAAAGGGCAAGGCCCTTGTAGCTACTACAGCTTCTACATCATCATGGGTCATTGATTCGGGTGCTTCTCACCACATGGGCTTTTCACTAGTTGAATTTTCATCTTTAGAGCCTTGTAGCATGACTTCAATTAATTTGGGTGATGACACATCAGTTTCTATTGCAGGGAGAGGGTCAGTTGAAATAAAAGAAGGAACATTCAATAATGTTCTAAGTGTTCCTTCTCTTTCAACCAATCTCTTATCAGTGTACCAAATCACTCACATTGGTCAGGGCATGAGAGTTGAGTTTTTCTCAGATTCAGTGGCTATCAGGGAGTTGCATAGTGATACCACAGTGGCAGTGGGTAGGGTAGATCACCAAGCAAGGTTATATACCTTCTCACATTTTGCACTAGATTCTTCTCCAACAGCATTGCTGACTCATTCAGATGAAGTTAGCAAATTATGGCATGAGCGGTTCGGCCACCTTAACTACCACTACTTTGCAAAAATGACATGGTCATTGGCTTGCCTCGTGTCCAATTCTCAAAATGACTTTGCGAGGGGTGCTTCCTTGGGAAGCATCCCGAAGCAAAATTTGACAAAGGCAAAGCTTGGAGGGCTTCACAACTTTTGGAGTTAGTCCACAGTGATGTATCAGAACCCTTTCCCAAACCATCTTTCACAAGGGCCAAGTACATCCTCACTTTCATTGATGATTTCTCTAGGTACACTTGGATATATTTTCTCAAACAAAAGTCTGAAGTGTTTGAAAATTTTCTAGACTTCAAGGCTCTTGTTGAGAAACAGAGTGAGAAATCCATCAAGGTTCTTCGAACTGATAATGGAGGGGAGTATCTCAGCATCAGGGTTGAGCAGTTTTGCACCACAGAGGGGATTGATTTGCAGCGCACAGTCACTTACAGTCCTTCACAGAATGGGGTTGCAGAACGCAAAAATAGGTTCTTGAAAGAGATGGGTAGCTGTATGATTCACTCCAAATTTTTAGCACCACAGTACTGGGCCGAAGCCATCAATTGTGCTTGCTACATTCAAAACAAGGTTCCTCACAAAGCTTTGAAAGGGATAACACCCTTTGAAGCTTGGCATAAAAAGAAACCTGATGTTGAGCACTTTAGGGTTTTCAGATCCCCAGCCATAGCCCGCATACCGAAGAAGAAACGCAAAGCTATGGAACGTCAGTCCAAGCCTTGCATTTTTGTATGATATCCGAAGGGTATTAAGGGGTATCGCCTTCTAGATCCAGTTACTCATGAGTTGTTCATCGAGAGAAGTGTCCATTTTCAGGGGAGTCCTAGAGACTCAACACTTGACACTTCTCCCTCATCGGATCTACTTCATGATGACTCCTCATCAGATTCAGATCAGCCACAACAGGTTCTTAAGCCAGAGACATCTTCTTCGAGTTCAGACAGCGAGGACAGTGATGCAGAGTCATCCACCTCTAGTCAGTCAGAGGATGAGGAGTTAGCACCTGACTCGCCCACTTCCGAGCCACTTTGGGTCAGACAGACACTTGAGAGTGCTGGCACTTGGGCAGGAGATCTCGCAGATGACAGACGTCCTAGAGGGGATTTTCAGAGAGATCCACATCCTTCTTTGCTTCAGTTTCGAATCCACAGACTTTTTGAGAGGCATCTGAGGTACCTGAGTGGGATAATGCTATAGAAGAAGAATATTCTTCCTTAATCGAAAATCACACTTGGGATTTGACTTCACTTCTTAAGGGAAGAAAGATGGTTCGATGTAGGTGGATATATCGGACCAAGTTTGCAGCAGATGAGTCGGTTGATAAGTACAAGGCACGATTGGTCGCCAAGGGTTTCTCACAGGTGGCAGGCATTGACTACTCAAAGACCTTTGCACCCATTGCAAAGATGACTTCTATCCGACTCACCTTGGCTATTGCCACAACACATGGTTGGGATGTGCACCAAATGGATGTGAAGAGTGTCTTTCTTCACGGAAACCTAGAGGAGAAGATCTACATGGAGCAACGGCTAGGATTTGTTCAGGATTCTTATTTAGTATGCAGACTTAGGAAATCTATCTATGGCCTCAAACAGGCCCCTCGGGCTTGGTATGCCAAGATGGATTCCTTCCTTCTCACAGCAAGTTTCACTAGGTGCCATTCTGATCCCAATGTCTACTTGCGGCAGGATGATTTGCTCCTGATTTTGGTTCTATATGTTGATGACCTTTTGATCACCGAAAGTTCTTCATCGGCTATTGCAGCGGTGAAGGCATCTCTCCAGGATAGATTTGACATGACAGACTTGGGTCTGTTGCACTACTTCCTTGGCATCGAGATCTCACAGTCAGAGTCAGAGATTTCTTTTGCACAGCCTAAGTATGCTCTTGACTTATTGGCTCGATTTCATATGGCTGATTGCAAGCCATCTCCAACTCTCTTTCTATCAGGAGTCAAGCTTGAGGTTGATTGGTCTTCACCATTGGTTGATGCCACTCAGTATTGACAACTTGGTAGTCTCATCTACTTGACTCACACCAGGCCTGACATATCATATACAGTGGGACTTGTCTCCAGATTCATGCAGGAACCTCATGAGCTGCATTGGAAAGCAGCGAAGAGGATCTTGCATTATATAGAGTTCACATAGATACGGAATTCATTACAGATTTGGCATAGAGGTTGACTTGGTTGGATATACAGATTCAGAGTAGGCTGGCGATTCACAGACTCGCAAGTCCACTTTTGGTTACAGTTTCTCTCTAGGTTCTGGTCCTATCAGTTGGTCTAGCAAGAAGCAAAATGCCATTGCTATATCATCCACAGAGGCAGAGTACAGGGGAGCTGTTAATGCAGCTACTGAGGCTATTTGGCTTCAGGGGATTCTTTCTGAGTTTGGCATTCCTATCAGAGAGCCCACCATCATTTATTGTGACAACCAGAGTACCATTCAGATTTGCAGGAATCCAGTTCAGCACCAGCGGACCAAGCACATAGAGATTCACATGCATTTCATTCGGGAGCTTATTCATAGTCAGATCATTGACTTGATATTTTGCCAGTCTTCGGAGCAGGTTGCAGACATCTTCACCAAACTTTTCACCGAGAGCAAGTTCATTCATCTACGAGCTCTTCTTGGGGTGCGGTCTACATCTGCAGCAGCATCATCTTCAGGGGGGCCCACTAGCCTCTTCTTTCTTTTATGTCTCTCTTTTGGGGAGGAAAGTTTTTTCCTACGGGTTTTCTCCTTTTCTCTATCTTATGGGAGAATTGCATTTGTACATGGATACCTCATCAGGCCTAGTTGCCGAGACCCATTTAGTATTTCCACATTGCCCACCTAAGCTGCACTTATGGGGGGGTATTAGTGTAGGTTTTTATTTTTCCCTATTTTTTAATTAGGGAAATTGTATTTCTTGTGCATACATGGAGTTTTCCTACATTTGTGGGATAGGCTAGCTTATGTGGAGATGTGTGTCATAGATGTGTCATAAGTGTCATAAGAATGTCATAAGTAACTCCTTTGATGGGAGTTACTTCTCTATTCTTAGCACCTTGTCACCACCTTGCATAGAGGAGTTACAGTCTATTCTTGGGGTGCCTTGGCCACCTTTTGTGGAGGAGTTACGTGCTCTCCTATATGTATTCTTCACTTTGGCCATTTCATGTTAATCAAATTTTGGTTTTCTCCATTTTGTCTTGTGCAATTTAGCTTCTTGTATAATTTCAAATTGCTTTAGCATCTATGTGGCGTGCACTTGTTTCATCTCGTGTGATCACGTCTCCATTGCATTCGCATTATTCGAATTCTGGCAACAACTCTGATAGAATGTCATCCAAAAATCCTTGGAGTTCAAGAGGGACCTATGGAAATCGGTCCAATACAAGAAATTGCTAAACCATCTACCTTTGAAACTCCAAAGGAGGTTCAACAACCTACCATTGAGATCAAAGATGACTTTCTGATAACAGTTGAAGAAGAGGAATCAAAACAAAAAGAGATCCCCTCAACTGAAATAGTCTCAGAAGTTCCCACACCTAATATTCCTCAAGAATGTCCACAAGATCTTCACATGGGGAAAATGCTTATAGAGAGCCATCCAGTGCAAGAAGAGGCTGAACGGACTCCTGGAACTCCTATAGAACTTCAACATAGTAGCTTCGATATAGAACACATGCCACAAGAAAATGAGGAGAGGATGCCCCTCGAAGATGTAGCTACTCCAAGTAATGTACCTGAAGAAAAACATGCAAATGTGGAGGATACTAAGCAAAAGAAAATCAAAGCCCCTAACATTGTTGATGAAGCTCCCATATCTGATATTCCACAGGAATGTTCATCAAATATTCCTCAAGTCTTAAAAAAGGATGTTAAGATGACTCCAGTTAAGCAAAAAGTGAAGCAGACCCCTGACACTCCAGGGAGTCTGCTTCAACCAAGCATTGAGATAAAAGAAAGGCCAATGGAAATAATACGAGAAGAAAATCAAGAGAGGACACAGTTAGGAGTAGGTGCCCCAAGTAATGTACCAGAAGAAAACCATGCCAGCAAGAAGTCCAAGGAAGAGGAAAATGCTCCACTTGAAATCATTCTAAGCGCTCCTAAATTTGATGTTCCAACAGAGGGACCACTACAACATTCCAACGTCCAAGGACAGCCTATAAAAATTCCTTTACAGGGAAGTGTTGGGCCACCTCCTTCTGCAACTCAAAATAATAATATACAACACAAGCTAACAAACGCAGCACAAAAAGAAAAGACAGATTTAGAAAAGGTTGCCCCACCAAGTTGTGCAGCTCAAGAGAAGCATGCAGAAGAGAAGCGCAAGCAAGAGAACATCATCAGCCCACCTAAAAATTTTCAAGAGACGTGCATAACTGATATTCCACGAGAAAGTCCACCAAAGATTCTCAAAGCCCAAGAAGACTCCGATAAGATAAGCCCAGTTCAAGAAAGTGTTGGGCCAACTCCTAATACTCCAAAGAAGATGCAGCAACTAATTCTGGAGGTGAAAGTTGAGCCAGTCAAAACAGTAGAAACAGAGAAGCCAACGCACAAGGAATTCACTTCACCTAAAATCATCTCTATAGTTCCGAAAATTGATAGTCCTCAAGAATATCCAAACATCAGCCCAAGGCAGGAAAGTATTAAACCAACTCTTGAAACTCCAGAAGAGGTGAAAAAACCCACCATTATGGTTGAAAAGGAGCCAATAAAAGCAGAAGAAGAAGAAGAAGAAGAAGAAGAAGAAGAAGAAGAGCTAATACTAAAAACATTAACCCAACCTAAAGTTGTCTCAGAAGCTCCCACAATTGAAAATTCACAAGAATGTTTACCAAAAGTACCTGAAGTCCCCGGAAAACATGTTAAAAGGAGTCAAGCACAGGAAAACACTGAGTTGGATATTTCTGAAACTCCAATGGGGTTACCAAAACATCAGACTATTCAAATCGAAGACAAGCCAATGGATGTAGCACATAGAACATCTTTAGAAGCAGCAGTTACTCCAGCTAATGCATCAGAAAAAGAAACAAAAATGGAGGAGATGCATAAGGAGGAAGAAATTGCTCCATCTACAATCATTCCAGAGGCCCCCACACCTGATATTCCACAAGAATGTTTACTAAAAATTCCACAAAATGAAGAGAAGCTTATAACAAGTCTATTAGAAGAACATATAGAACCAATTGCTCTTGAAACTTCAGAGGAACTACAACCATGCACAACAGAGGTCAAAGATGAGCCACTCATATTAGAAAAAGAGGAGTAGCCAATGCCAAAGGAAATCGCCCCGTCTGGAATCAATGAGGAAGCTCCCAAATTTGATATTCCTCAAGAGTGCCCACTAGATATATCCCAAGCGCTAGAAAAAACTACTGAGACAAGTTCAACACTTGAAAAAGCTAAGCTAGTGAGTCCTCCTAAAGATCCAGCAGAGCTACAAAAACCCAGTATTAAGATAGAAGACAAGAAAATGGAAGTAGAACCAGAAGATGAAAAGAGCACATATTTAAAAGTTGTTGCTCCAAGTGAAGCAACTGAAGAAAAGCATGCAAAGGCAGAAGAGCCAAGGCAATCACCCGATACTTCACAAAAAATGCCTTCCAAAACTACCAAATTTGAAGAGCAAACGGCAAAGAAAAGCCATGTGCAGGAAAGTTCTACACCAATTCATCCTGAAAGTCCAAGGGTTCTGCAACAAACCACAATTGAGGTCAAAGATGAGCCAGTGGAAGCAGTCATTGACAAGCCAATAGAAACAGCACAGGAAACATATAAAGTGAGCAGATGTTTCAAAGAAACAGGTGCTCCAAGAGATGCACTTGAAGAAACGCACGAGGCAGATCTTATTGAAACTCCAAAAGAGCTAAAACAACCTAATATTGAAATAGAAAACAAGGCAATGGAAACAGCACCAGAAGAAGATGAAAAGAGGACAGCTTTAGAAGAATCAGTTGCTCCAGGTAATGCACCAGAACAGAAAAAGATGGAAATGCATGAGGAAGAAGAAATTGCTCCTTCTAAAATTATTCAAGAAGCCACCCATCCTGATATTTCACAAGGAACTTCACCAGAAATTCCCCTAGTAGAAGAGAAGCTTACACCAAGTCCAATGGAGGAAACTTTGGAGGATCTACAACAACCCACCGTGGAGGTCAAAAATGAGCCACTAAAAGCAGTAGACAAAGAGGAGACAATGCTGACAGAAGTCACACTACCTGAAGCCATAATAACGCCTGTTGAGAAGAGTCCAGCGCAAGAAAAAGTTGAGCTTGTGAGTCCTAAAACTTCACCGGAACGACAAAAACCAGATATTAAGAGAGAAAACAAGCAAATGGAAGTAGCACCAGAAGAAGATGAAAAGAAGAGACATTTAAAAGTAGTAGTTGTGCCAAGATATGCAACTGAAAGAAAACAAGCAAAGGTAGAGGAGCCGACACGTGAACATATAAGCCTACAAAAAATCATTCCAGAAGCTCAGACACCCAGTACTTCACAAGAGTTTCCTTCAAAAAATTCCAAAGTCCCAGAAAAAACTACAAGGACGAGACCTGTGCAGGAAAGTCCTACGCCAACTCATCCTGAAAGTCCAGTGCTTCTGGAACAAGCCACAATTGAAGTCAAAGATAAGCCAGTAAAAGTAGTTGGAAACAAGCCAATAGAAGTAGCATGGGAAGGACATAAAGAGAGAACATATTTCAAAGAAGTGGTTGCACCAAGTGATATACTTGAAAAAAAGCATGGAAAGGAGGAAGCATCAAAGCAAACATGAAATCACCCCATCTAAAATCATTCAAGAAGCTCCCACAGCTAATATTCCACAAGAAAGTACCCCAAAATTTCCCAAAATCCAAAACAAGTTTGCAGAGATGAGCCCACTGCAAAAAACTGCTGAGCTAAGTCCTTCTAAAACCCTGGACGGAATGCAACAACCCACTTCTGATGTGAAATAAGAGCCAGTCAAACTAGTAGAAGCAGAGAAGGAACAAAAGCAGGAGAACACCTCACCTGAAATGGTCTCAAAAGCCACCACACCCAATACTCCCCAAGAGTTTCCTCGGCAAATCCTTGAAGCCCGAGAAGATCTAGTGCAAACAACTGCCAAACCAATTCCTCCTGAAATCCTGAAGGAGTTGCAAAAACATACTGCTGAGGTCAAATATAAGCCAATCAAAGAACCAGAAAAAGACAAATTGAGGCAGAAGGAAATCAGCTCGCCTGAAAGTATTTCAAAAGCTCCCACGCTTGATTTTCCTCGACAACCACAAAAAATCCTTCGAGTCCAAGAGGAACTGCCAAAGACGAAACAATTACAGGAAGCAGTTCAGTCAACTCCTCCTGAAATCCCAAAGGCCTTGCCCCAATTCACTGTTCATGTCAAAGGTGAGCCATCAGAACCAGCTGGAAAAAATGAAGAAATACTACAGGAGAAGCAAATGCAACCACCAAAACCACAATTAGGAGGAGGATTAGAAGATGAGGAGCTCCCTTTAAATGACAAAAATTTGGAAAAAGAAGAGGACAGAGAGGATAGTGAGCCACCTTTCTCTCCCAAAGATGTAGGTGTTGATCCAAGTCCTCTATGGTCTAATAAGTTACTGGTACCAGCTGTTCTAAGCTTTATAGCTTGCATTATTGCATTCTGTTATCACAAAGTAAATAGTCGCAAACAAAAATAAGTTAGGGGAAGGATGCTCGTAGTGAAGCAACCTCAGGAACAGTTCCAGAACTGAATTGACCAGGTCAGTTGCCAATTTGGATATACAGCATAAGCTCAAAAAACTCGATTCAGGAATTACATGGCTCGGCACCATATAAATAGAGATGGTCATTGATATTGTCAATTGAGGTGTAGACCATAACATGTCCACTTGGCAGGGGTAGAAGTGACAACATTAGTGTCTTCTCAGAGCTGGTCCATCTCTAGTGCTGACCTTTGTTGCCGGGGCTCTCTCTATACAGATGAAAGGACTTCAATAATGTTTGCTGCACAAGTTGGCCTCGGCACCATTCACAATGACTCAGGTATCATTCATCACCTACAGACATTTTGAAACGCTTCTGTCTTTAGTTTTTGGTGTTTCTAAGCGCCAAATCAGCTGAATGCCTAGATACCACTCCCTCACCTTGCAGGTGATGAAATTCTATTATCATGTCAATGAGATTATTATATTTGTAATTCTTCATAGGCATTGCTAATTTTTTGTTTGAAAATTGCTAATTTGCCTAGCACAGTTCTGTGGAAAAGGAAACTTCAGTTTCATGATGTGCAGAGATTGCTTTTTTGCTTTTGTAATTTTTTTGTTTTTGGCTAGTAATGCACTTCATTTGACCTCAACAGATACAAATACTTGTTCTGGAGGAAATGCATGCCTTCTTGGGCACCGGCTTCTTAGCAGAGGTCATCATTTTACTGCACGGTCATTGACGACCAGAAAATTTTCCTAATCGCTGGTAATTTCATATTGTTTACGCAAATTTTCATGTTTATCGGCTACCAACATCCTTCATTTGGCCTCTATGAAGAGTCTCACACTGTAGAACTTACTGTACAATATTATGATGATGAATTGCATGGCATCTTAGCACATGCTGCGAGGAGAAGGAATAATTTTCTACTAAATTAATTTTGAGCTAGTGAGGTTTGGATCTAAAAAGTTAATCCACGCTTATTGGGATGTTCAATTTATGGCTCTCAAATACAGACAAAAAAACTCTACTGTAGGGTATATATTGGTTGTTGATAGCAAGAAATTTCTGGTGATCCAATCTGGGTAAGCTACGAATTGAACATAGCCAGAAAAATCATAAACTCCCATCCATATGCTACAATGCCAAAGCTCAACATGCTAATAGTTGAATAATCTTTCCTCTGCATACCAGACGAGAATTTGTCATACCCAATAGTCAGCTCAAAGATGATGATAGCTTTATTTGTCATGACAATAACACTGCATTGAATGACAATGCCCTCCATGTGGTTCTGTGCAGTGTTGTATATTGAATATTGATTTTTAACATCGGCACTTTCTTTTGACCCTGATTTTTGAGTGTGGTCACTACTGGGTTCACATATAGTTCATATTTCCATTTGCTAAATCTGTATATGTAGTATGTAAGATTAGGCATACATATTTGCCTTTAAGTTTATAGACAAAAGATGGTTAGAAGTTAAAAGATTATATAGCAATCATGTGAGAATTTTTTCTTGCACTGTTTGATTATAATCTTTTGGATTTGAGATTAACATACGAGTAACGAGATTTTGTAATAATTTATTATTTGAGAGAATTTAGGGAAACATAGTATGGAAGGTTCATCTAAACAAGATTCATTCATCAATTCTTGATTTTAATAACATATTGTATGTTAACGAGTTGGTCACATAGAAAATAAAATTTCTATAAATTTGAACATCATGTTTAGATTTTCTGCCCGTACAACCTTAAATACCGTTGGCCTTATAAGACCATTAAATTTCTGATGATGTAGATTTAAGCATCTTAGCTCTATGTATAGACAATGGAAGTTTTCTTTTACACCTCATATATGCACCCATGTAATTCCCAATGTTCTACTTAGAAGAGGCAATGAAATAGATCACTTTGGCTTTCACATCTCCTATATTTCTAGACAACATTACAAATACTAGGATAGGATTAAATTACAATTAGCATACAATAATCTTATTTCTGATGAATACACAATCAGCTTGGTAATATGTTGAACAGATTAGGCTTTCCAAACTTAAATTAAACAAAATAGAGCAGGTTGAGCAATGAAATTAGATTAGAGTATGTAAATTCAATTTGTCTCTACTATTAACTTTGTTTGTAGGTCCGTTCTTTATTGAATCCGTCGAAGATCAGAACCCTAATCATAATCAAACTTTAACATTACAATATTAGCTACGCCTTGGTTAGTAACTCGAAGCTCTTATTTGAGGAAAAGAAAGGCTCTGTGGAAATGCCCACATTGTTAGGACCTGCTTAATTTAATTTTTACTCCACTTCTACACTACGTTTATTCTAAAAATCCTAATGAGTATAGATATTCAGAGGGATTTGTCTGCAAACTGATGCTCTATAGTGCAATTGAGGCATTTCAATAATTTTCTGAAACTTTAAATTGAGATCTAATTGGATTCATCAAAAATTAGAAATCCTTCACAGCACACAGTGAATTCTCACTTTGGGATAGAAGGTATTACTAAGGTGCAACATTATCAATTACAGGGTGTCCCATTTGGTCTGGACATACATTTTTGTGTGAATTGGATCATGAAACAATGGTAAAGATCATGAGAAATAAAAATAGAAGACTGTTGTCAATCTCAAAAAGCACTAAATTATTGTCTGGTGAATATCTGATCCAGTATGTTCCTACCAAGTAGTAAGTAAATCAAAGCCTTTGGGACTGAACATGGATAATGGCCAGAATGTAACTTCAAGTGTATATGATCCATATGATCTTTTATCATATCGCAATGTCTTTAATAGCATAACCATGCAATATGATAGGCAACCGCCAAATAATAATGAATATTAATGTATTACCAACCATCCCCATAGAACTAAAACTTATGTTACGAAGTGACAACACATTATATCATATAGAAAAGAGAGGCTGTAACGAGTCAGCTTGGGAATGAACCCAAACCACTGTGGCCTATGACCCTGAGGTTTTATGTAACCCAAAATTTGCTAATAAAGATCAGTAAATTTGTGCTTGATTGTATCAATTCTATGTATATCTCTATGTACTTCTCTTTGGCTTTGGAAGATGAAGTGGTGAGGGGACATCTTTCCATCAGCATTTGGACTGATTGAATGAATTGGTCTTTTTTCCTTTAAAAATTTGGTGCTGTAGAACATACAAAGAGCCACAAAATAACCTGGGAAATTCGACAAACTCAGATTCAAGCAAAGACAGTAGAGGATTCAGCTTGCAGTTGAGTTCCTGATCGAATACTCAGTGTCAATTGCATAATAGACAAAGGTGCCAACAGGTTGAGAACCAAACACAGACAGCGAAACTCATGAATAGCGGGGCAAGTGGCATGACAAAAAAGTATACAAATCCAGTATAAAGTGCAAACACAAGTAGGGCTGTTAGGAATCAAAAAACACTGATATAGATTAAAAAACAAAATGTTGCAACCTCTGGAGAGATGACCCAAACTGTTACAAGCAGGGGTAAAACAATTACACTCACTGATGGTTCAAGAATGCCATTTGGCATTGACATAAACCACGTGATATGGCAATTGAGTGACGCCTAGAGTATTGTGTACATGTTATATTTTTGTTAATATTATTCAGATTCTGAAAATGCTTCTGACATCTTTTTTAATTTGAATTTACATTGTTTGGCCAAACTATGCTCTTTGTACTCGTTCTTTTGCAGTGGCAGAAGCATTTACTTTAATCTTCAGTTGGATGTCATCTAGAAAGAGCAGAAATCTGTTACTGAATTGTAAAGGTCTATCTACTCGTATTACCGTATGAATATAACAGTTTTGGCGAATCAAAGCATGCAATGCTTTGGTGGTTTGAGATGGCCGTTACAATGCAGGGGCATAAAGTAAAGATTAAAGTGTAAATTTGCAAATAAAATATTATCGAAAATATCCACAGTACCCTTGAAAAGAAAAAAATAGAAGAAATTGGGGGGGGTTTACCACCTCTAGCCCAGGTTCCATTCTCAAGACTGTGTGCGGGCTTGCAGGCCTAGAAACACAGCATCATCCCAAGGTTCTACCCTTCCCCGCCAAATTCCAGGAGAAAGGGTTCATCTCACAATAAAAGCAAACAAAGAATAAACAAGAGCATAAGATAATAACAAATGACGAGCACTTAGGAGATAAGATGCCCAGTGTATGGATTTACAAACGAATACAAAAAGGGTCTCCTTAGAGAAGCCTTCCAGAGTTCATATTCAAGAAGGAAGCATCAAAACATTATTTTGATTGTGGAGCCGTCATGCCTAAAATAAGAATGCAGAAATGCCTCAGTCAAAATAATTTCAACCTAACAGCTTGGGTTCTAGGGCTTTCTAGTTCAAAATCACGTTGGATACTAGGGTTTTGGGTTTAGGACTTCATGATACATTTTCGTGTTTACATTGTTTGAGTTTTAGTCTTAAATTTGAGATAGAAACCCCTGCAGTTCCATATGTTGTAATATAGATTAAAAAAGGGGGTCAACAAATGGAAATACTCTGAAATGCCGATGAGGAGGGCCGGAGCATACGTAATGTCATTGATAATGCACCAATTGTGTGAAATGGCGCGAAGCAATATCTCCTCTACATGAAGCAGTTGCGCAATGAGCAGTACTTTTAACGTGAAGAGGCTTATCAGAGGCGGCATTATTAGCCATATCTGCTACAGATTCACACATTGTGCTAAACTATTCCGTCTAAGGAACCTTAATTTATATCGAAGCTTCATGAATGAAAGAATAATGAACGAATATTTTTTTTCAGCCATTTAAGAATTAGGAGATCCGCAAGGGCTTTTTGTTATAAAAATTGTGCCTCAGTAGAAGAAGATGATGTGCGCAGTGCGTTGGAGGACAGAGAGCGCCTAAATGCGCCACTTCAAAGCTTTTATTCTTCCCAATAATGCAGTAACAAGTTGATTGATTGTGTGTCAAAATTTTACACCCCTGCACAAAAGGAAAAAAACTTGGTTGGGTGGCAACTTCCTCCTCCTTCTCTGTTGGCTAAGATGGTTGGGATGTTCATTCTCTTTCTCTGTGTTTAGATACTTGGGGGACATCTCTTGGAGGTTGGTCAAATGTGCTAGATAAGTTCCCCAAGTTCTCTCGGGGCATTTCCCCTATTTGAACATAAAAAGATGATAAGGACACTGATCACGTTTCTGGTTGGAAGGTAATGACTTGCCAAGTTCACATTGGAGTCGTGATGATATGGATCCTCCACCTTTCGACCTTACTCTCGCAACGTAATATTTTCTCGTATGATGTTCTAATGACTTGTTGCTAGACGAGACCTAGTTGTTTTTGCTTATATTATCCTTGTTCCTAGGTTTTACCGAATCTAAAGTTGAAGTGTGCTTCCATACTGCCTTTTTTTTTGAATTATTTGTATATTTATTTTGATAATATATATAAATATTTTCAATTATTTATATATATATATACATATATATATATATACACACACACACACACACATATATATACATATATATATATATATATATATATATACATACATACATACATACATATATATATATATATATATATATATATATATATATATATATATATATATATATATATATATATATAATTATAATTAAGTTAAAACGTGACTAACATTAATCATTGAAATAATTCAATAATTTGATGTTTAAATGAGTACAAAATATAAAGATTCCACAAAGAGAAAAGGCTAGTTAATATAAAAAATTGTTCATAAAGGAAATAGGCTAGAATAAATTAAGATAATAAAGACTAAGATAAATTTGTATTTATCTTTTTTGTATCAATTTGAGTTTTTCCATAATCTTATTGAGTACAGCTCATGCTTCCCGATGTTCTTTTGTTTCAATTACAAACAAATATAAGATATAATATGATTTTGGTGAATAGTTAGTACAATACCTTCAATTTTATTATTGGAACATGTCATATAACTATTATTAATAAAATAATAATAATGTACCACAACGATTACAACAATAAAGCAGTCAATTAGAATTCATGGTTCGTATTTTATGGTGAAGGAAAAATCTAGTTCATATACCAAAAAATGTGGATAAAAATGGTGACCTAGAGTTACCAAAAATAATAGAAAAAGATAAAACACATCTTTCAGGGACAAGCCGCAATACTAGGAGGAGGAGGCAAATCATCTTGGGATGTTGCAATGCCAAGTGGAAGGTTATATTGAAGGAGGATTGGGTGCCACCCAATCACCCTGAGTAATATTGGAGGGGCAAGGGGGGCAAAGAAACAATTATGCCCCAACCAAATGGTGATAAAATAACACTAACAATTGGGCCATCTCTCTAAATAGGGGAGATCCACCTTAACGAGCAATAACAGACTTCCCACAAGACGGTGATGGACTCTGACCCCCCACTAAGGAGGAGTGGAAAAATAATTGTAGTTGTGAAAGCGACTTCACCAGTCCTTGGGTGCTGATGAAGGAGAGCCATGAAGTGGGTGGTCTAGGGGGACGCAACTCATAGTGCAAGGAACACTCTCCCTAGGGTTGAGAAACCCTTGTAAGTGTTGAAATATGAGCACCACCTTCTTGGCTTGAGCTTGAATCTACATACGAGTCAAAGAGATAATAATTACCTTATCATTAATAGAGAATTGAGAAGATGGTCATGCATTGTTCAACACATATGCATATATAAACTTCCATAACTCAAATAAAATTATAGCTCTGAAGAGGTTCCAAAGAGAATCAATATAAGTCGGCCATTGAGCATTATCCCCAAATAAAACCATACAACAGGAAAATGGCTCTGGGTGGAAAGGTTGGAAAAGGTTGTGAATCCAATGCCATGCATATTGAGCTTTTAGGCAAGATTGAAAGAGATGTTTGAAGGAATCGACTCTTGAACATCGGGGACATTTGGATTGAGCAATCCTAATGTCTAAAATATGCTCCCCAAGAGGAAGGCCTTAGTAAACCAAACCCCAAAAAAATTGAGGTTGGGCTCAAGTTTAGAATTTCAAATTTTGTTAAGTTTGGTGAGCCAAGCCTCAAGTGAAGAATTTAAATTCCAACACCTACTTAACATGTCCAAAATTGAGGTAAACAAACTCGTAATTTGATAAATGAGACCTAGACAGTAATTTTTAAGCTAAGTGCCACATTTCCACCTCTAGTCCTTCTACCAAGCATGTAGAGGTTACAGACCCATCTTATGAAGCATAACATCAAGCATCAATTATTGAATACACAAAATAAAAGGTAAGTCTGAATTGAGCAGCATCTATTTGTCCTTTATAAAATGCCATGGAATCCAATCACGTGAGGAAGTCAATTCCTTAACAATATGAATTCATGTTTTAAATAAACACAGAGCTTTGATACCTGGCATTTTTGCTAAGGGAAGATTGGTATTGGTCAGGATGGGGGACCACCAAATATTGTGAGCATAGAAGGAAAGACCATTGTGAAAACCATTGCCAACCCATCTTAGAAAGGGTTTCATAGCTTCAAAAGATTTTCGAATACTTTTGGCAACAAAATAATCTTCAATTTCGACTAGGGAAATGGCGATCAACAAAGTATGAAACACAATGTTTTTCCAACTATCCTTATCATAGGGGGGTACCTATGGAAATGTAGTGCATTAGGAGGATTTCCAAGGCTCGTTACCTTCAATTGCTTGAACCACCCATTTAGCACAAAGAGCAGTACTTTGTATGTAGATATCAATAATGCCCATATCTCCTTTATCATGAGGAAGACATCAAATATCCTAGGCAACCCTATGATAACCTTAATTTTGCCTGGGATTGGCCAAAAGAAAATCCCTGAGAACATATCATAAGGGAATTTGGAAGAGGCCCAACAAGAAGAAAAATAAAATGGGTGGCCACCAAAATCTTGGTAAAAACATTAAATTTACCTATTAAATAGATGGGTTTGGATATCCAGGATGCATCATTTTTTCCCACTTTACAAATGACATGTTACCACAGCTCTAAGGAGAACTGTCAAAAGTGAAGGGAATACTAAGGAATTTGAATCTATCTCCCTTCTATATCTTCTTCTTGCAAAATTGCTTGAGCCACTCAGGATAGGCATCACGCTCTATCTGTCGCATTTGTTTTTGGCCCATTCCAAACTAGAACCCAAGGCCTTCTAAAAGACTTCATGGCAATGCAAAGCTTCTTTAAATGAAGTTTCTTGTTCGGTAAGAGTGAGAAAGGTATCATCAACAAAGTGCCCATTGATGCGTTGAGAGGTTCAATTAGGAAGTGCAATGCCCCTGATGAGTCCCAATTTCACTCTGTGAGCAAAAATAAATCCAAACGCCTTGGCTACCAAAACATATCAGGCCAAAGTCAATAGTCAACCCTGTCTAATGGAGCTGAAAAGCCCAAATTTGTTAGATTTATGCCCATTGTTAGTGAGGCACAAGAATCTAGAGCCCATTCCATTTTTCCCAAACTACAATAAGATTATCCAATATTCATCTATTCTTAATGAAATCATTTTCTTTGTTCTATAATGGTAGGCAATATAAGGTGAAGACGGTTCACAAGGGTTGTGGTGATGATTTTATAAGAAACATTGCAAAGCACAGTGAGGCACCAATTAGTAATAAGCTCTAGCTCACCGGCTTTAGGGTTAAACTTGATATTTCTTCTATTGATGAGAGAAGTAATGATTTGTTTTGTAGAGCTTCTTTGTAAATTTACAATAAGTCAAACCCTACAAAATGCCAAGTAGATTTATAAAATTCATAAGAGAAGCCATCAATACTTAGAGCTTTGTTGATGGCAATGCATTGTACTCCATGAAAGAGTTCCTCAAAAGAAAGAGGGGCATTCTCAGAGTTTTTAGTTTTCAAGACTTAGACTATGAGACACCACATCCAAACACTCTTACAAAGCTTGCTCTTTTTCCATCGAATCTCCCTAGGCTTGTAACAACAATTTGTAATGTTCCAAAAAGGTTGAAGAGATATCAAGTAGATGATTATGGCATTGACGGGGAAGCTTGGTTTCTTTGATTTTATCCTTCACTTGTTTGGACCTAGTAAACTTAACTAAGTCTTTTGAAACACGATCTCTGGTTTTAAGTTAAAAAAGATGGGCTTGAATTTGAGCGCCTCTAGTTACATGGCAATCAACAACTTTGATCTTGTACTTGAGATAAGCTACCAAAAGTTGTCGTGGTTTGAAACTCTAAGTCAAAAGGGTTGTGCTCAAAGATAAAAGAAATTATTTGGAACTCTTTAAGCATAACACCATCGCCCTGCTTTCATACTCATGCAATTTGCTCTCTGTAGAGGCAGTGCAGTTGATTGCCTCATTCTACCACTCAATCCAGTTGATAGTGTAAGGCCGACATGGAATAGATTACACACTCTGGAAATGAGTCTGATGGTGCTCTCATGGTAGAGGAGGGACGTGTTTAAAAAGAATTGATTGTGTGACACTTTGAAGTGGCCACCACCCCACTCAACTCTACAGGTGATGGGACTATGATTAGAAAGGACAATTTTTGGATGGACAATAATAACTTGCCTATTAGAGAATGAAAAGAACATGTATTACTCTATAAGCATGATATGGTCTAACTATGTGAGGACCTATCAGTGTCTGCATGGTAGTTGGACAATGTAAACCAAGGCGAATTATTTAAAACATGCCACTAGAGGAGGGGGTCAACTAAGCCCCATTAGTATTCAAAATAAAACTACGCTTCATGTTCTCCTAAGCACCACTACATTGGGAGGGCACCAATTTTTTCCTTAAGACTTTCAATCGTATTAAACTCACCACATATCACCCCAAGTGGAGAGGGGCAAATTGTTAGCAAGCCATCATCATAATGTCTTTCTATCAAGGCCATCATTTGGGGCATAACTATTAAGAACCCTTAAAGAATGACCATTAATGTTGAGTAATACCCAAATAACTTGATATGAAGGATCTTCCCTTGAGAAAACCTAAGGGGGTGAATTCCAGGGAAACCAAAATATTGGTGATGCCATGTCCATCTTCATGCAAAGTGGAAAAAGTGAGATGCGTCACACCAAATACTTTTCAAAGCAAATTGTAGAAGAAATCCTAAAATCTTAAGTTCTTGCAAACAAATGAAATCTAAAACTCCCAAACGCTAACAAACAATGTGCACAAAAAAATTACATGAGGAATCTATGAGGCTTCGAACATTCCAGGAGGGTAAATTCACTTGGTAGAATTTTCCATGAGTAGTTATCCATGACCATCACTTGTATCTTCTCTTGAAACAAGTTTTGTAAATTAATTTCCCAATAGAGATTTTTGGTTTGGCATTATGAAATACCCAAGCAAAAGGGAGCGATGTTTAGCCCCATTGTCCTCGTAAAGAGAGTCACTATTGTCATGAGGTATAAACTACATGACCAGTGAGGGGTAAAACCACTTGCACAAGGTGTCCCAGCATGAAAATAACTTACTAAACTGGTTAACTTAAGAAACTAGGCTCTAATAGGCCATTAGAGAACTACAAAATTGGGGGGGTCAACAAGGGGGGAAACGAAATCCCTTCGGTCCTCTTGAGAGGATTTGGTAAGGGGGCGAGTGCAAGGGGGTTGGAGGGGATGTGGGTTGCCTTGGAATTCTTATGTCCAATGGTATTTTTTAATTATCCACTATTGTCCAACAACTTAATATATTTTTAATTGAGTGAATCAAACTTAATAGATTTAAACTATTGAAATTGAAATGCATAAATACATAAATTTGATGATGAAATACAATATGCAACAAAATTATACAAAATTCGAAATTAACTAAAAATAATAAATTGCCCTACAAATTTGCAAACCTCTATTAAACAAAACTTATGTTGATTGTACAATCTGACTATAATTGAAAATTGTTTGGAAAGAAATATATATTATGTCGTGATCAAATGTAAGAATTTAAATTATGTTGGGACAAGTCCACTGTTAGAGGATAGGGTTTCATTACAACTTTTTTTGATGACTATGATCATGTCTTGGTTGACTATGCACCTGATTTTTTGATTTGGGCCCGTGTGACTGGCTATGAGTGTTTGCCGATTAATTATTTGTGTCGATATGTTGCACGAAAGACTTGTAAAAGACAAACTCTTATTTTTGCACAAAAACCAAACAGGTGATCAAATGTAAAATGGGGCAATGGGTAAGGGGAATAGTTGAGTTATCCTCATAATAATCGTTGTAATCTAAGTACTACTTACATAGCTCAAATGGGCCTCAAGTTGATGTAGTTCACTTTCTAAGGTTGATTGTGTGATCCATGATTATGCAATTCTATGAATGTAGCTAGAAGATTGATTTAAATTCTTGACAATGGATGCCCTTAACATGCAATAAAAAATATTGAAATTTTTTCTATGACTATTAAAATTCAACAAAATTGAAATTAGAATAAACAATGTTCTTTTGCTTAGTGTGCAGTAAGATTGTCAAGTGATTGCAGGATGTGTTTGGATAAGCCTTGATGTGCTCATATAAGGTAATCTTTAAAATATTTTCACCAACCAACTTTAAAAAATATGTGGGAGATTTGTTGCATAATGTCTCATTTTGAAGAAGTATGTAATGAAATTACTTAGACGATTCATAAAAATAGAATAATAAGTCGCAGAATTAAGAGCAAGATAAATAGATCCACAACAATAATTAGAGAAATAGCAAAATACTTGAATATTATGAATGAGCCACTTCAAGGGGGCAACCTTTACAATAATGCAATAAGAACAAAATTTGCAATATGATCATTAAAGACTAACCACTACCTCCCATATATAGTCTACTTAACCAAGGTTATTCCATAGGTTGACCATACTAAGAACATAGAGAAATACAACAAGATAATATGAAGGTGTGTAAGCCATAAGTCAGCCACACATATCCCTAAATGCACTATAAGTTAAGATAATAGCATGTCCCTCCCAATCAAAATAATGTTGTTATCAACGTTGAATCAAACCAAGATGTTGTAAGAATGCTTCATCCTCCCATGTTGCATCTTCAGAATGCAGGTTCTTCTATTTGATCAGATACTCCTTAATAGCTCTGGTCCACAGTTACTTAGTGCGTGTGTAAAGGATACCTTTAGGCTCTAGAATGATTCATCCTCTTCATCCAATTCATGTAACTCATTATGAGTGGAAACTCTATGTCCAATTACCTTCTTCAGGCAAGATACATGAAATAACAGATGTATGTGAGTGGATGGAGGTAATTCTAGCTTGTAATCCACACTACCAATTTTTTTCAAGATCTTATAAGGGCCATAATACTTAGATGACGGTTTCTTATCCTTTTTTTGTTGCTTCAGAGACATCTATTTATATGGATATAAACATTAAAAGACCTAACACCTATGTCAAAATGACGTTCACTACAGTGTTGATCTACTTGTTGCTTCATTCTATTTTGTGCCATTGCTAAATTTTCTTGCAAACTAACTAGCACTTCCTGTTGATGGTGAATGTGTTCCTAAATAGCTCGAACCTTAAGATGCACTGTCAAAGTTTAAGTGATGGATGGGGGTGATACCCATACAATGCCACAAAGGGAGATATCTTGGGATAAGTGTGAAAAGAAGTGTTATACCACCATTCAGTAAGTGGCAGCCAATGAACCTATTTTTCATGTTTGTTAGAAACAAAACAATGAAGATACCTTTCTAGACATTTATTGTCTACCTCTCTTTGTCCATCAGATTGAGGATGATAGGATGAGCTATGAGCTAATTGGGTACCCAAACATGCAAATAATTTAGTCCAAAAATTACTAGTACATATGAAATATCAATCACTTAATGATCTTTGGAGCACCATGCAATTTATGAACTGTATTAAGAAAAGTGGAAACTACTGTATTGGCAAAAAATAGACATGATAAGGAACAAAAATGAGCATACTTAGTGAGTCAATCCATGACTACCATGATAACATTTTTACCTTTAGATCGTGGTAACCCCTAATGAAATCCATGGAAACCTCCAAATGTTGCTTAGAAATGGATAAGGTTGTAAAAGACCTAGGATCTTAATGGTTTCACCTTTCTTTTTTTGACATACCATACATTCAATCACATATTTTTGGACATCCCCCTTGAGTCCTTCCCAAAATAAATCCTTCTTGATTCTATGATATGTTCTCAAAAATCTAGAGCGACCTCCAAGTGGAGAGACATGAAGTTCTTGAAGAATTTTATGTTTGAGGAGAGAATGTTTACAAAGGTATCATCTATATTTATACTATAATGTGTTCCCCTTCCATGTAAAATTTTTAGATTCATCAAAACCCTATTGAATATTTTGAATCAAATTCTTGGTAGCATTATCATTCTCTCATTCAGATTGTAGTGTAAATTTTGAGGTATTTGATTAAATCACATGAACATTAAAATTTGAA
This sequence comes from Torreya grandis, assembly GCA_037957365.1. NCBI lineage: Eukaryota > Viridiplantae > Streptophyta > Pinopsida > Cupressales > Taxaceae > Torreya > Torreya grandis. The sequence continues at coordinate 1,072,907 of JARHVA010003164.1, read as the reverse complement.
CTCAAAACATTAGACTACTTATTAGGAAGGATTGTGGAAATAAATCAGAATCATAAGATAAATATTATCGAACTCCTTGTTTCAGCTAGCCTCCTTCCAAGATGTTCAAGCAGATAGTTAATTGCATGTAAACTCAGATTTTGACATTATGATGGCATGATGTAGGATTGTTGATGATAGATGCTTGAGATTAATTTGGCATGGAGACTCTATGGATTTCTAAGTTAGCTTTAATGGAGAAGATGGGTGGTTTAAATAGAAAGAGGAAGGAAAGATCTATGGTGGAGATTTGAAGTTGGAGGAAGGAGATCAAGGATGGAGAATTAAAAAGAATTTAAAATTTATTGGAAGCCTTTAGATTTAGAGGCTTCTAAAGAAGAGGGGTAAGAATAGAGAGGGTTCTAGATTTGAAAGGTTCTAGAGTCCTTTGGGTTAATGATGATTAGATGGGGGATTAGATAGGTATTAGGTGGGTGATTAGGGACTAGGGGTGTAGGAGAGTGTTTCAATGAGATTTTGTTATATTTCCTCAAGAAGAAAGAGTAAAAGTGAAAAGAAAGGTAAGGTTGGTAGAAGTTGGATTTGGTTTGCACTCTATAATTTAGACAATTGTGATAGCTCCTCTTTGGCTTAGGAGGATGACCTATAGATAAGAAAGTACTAAAGAAATGGTTGATTAGTTAGGTAAAAGGGTGAATTGCCCAACAAGCTAGATCAAAGAAGTACATGACTTTTTTGGAGGTCGTCAATCCACTTTTTAAGATAAATTAATGCTGATAAAGTTACTGATAAAAGAGGTTGCATAACATAAATGAAAGTACTTAAACAAAAGAAATAAATACTTTTTAAAATAAATGCTTAGATTAACAAGATAACATCAAGGTGAATGTCAAACTGTCAAAATATGGTTTAGGTATGGTTAGGTTGTTTTCAATCTGTATTGTGACATAAGTCAATAAAATAAGGTTTTAGTTGAAGTTGAGAAGTGGTTTCTGCTTGTTGATTTTAGGTGTCTAGTTTTACATAGTGATCATCAGTGGTTAAGGTGACCCTTGATGATTAGTGTGACTGTTGGTGGTCAGGATGACCGTTGATGGTTACTGTCAATTTGGGTTCAAATCAAGAAGGTTGCTTGGTTGAGGTTGTAGAATGGTTATGGAAGGTGGGTTTGAGTCAGATATTGGTTGCAAGAGAGAGGGTAAGATTTATAGGTGGTTGGTTCAAGGGTTAGTTATTTAGATGATTGAAAAGAGGTTATGGGTGGATGGGTGCAATTTATAAACTAAATAATTGAAACTTGAAATAAAAAATAATATACTTAGCTCATGGTTTGACAGTTAATGGTTGATGGATTGGAGAAGTTTTAGAGCTTGCTGAAGATGATTGTCAATGAAGAGATACTTGCACAAGAAGTTGATGATGGATCTTGATCTCTATTCTCTCTCTTACTCTTGCCTTCTGATGATATGCTTACTTGATCTCTCTCCCTCTAGTTCTGCCTCTTTCACCTCCTCCTCTCTTTATGTAGAAGGAAGGGAGAGGTGGAAGTGTAGGTTCAAGAGGGGTTTAACACCATGTTCTAATTTTAGTCTTAACATGCATAATTCACAAATGGCTAAGAATAAAAAAGCAAATTGGAGTTGTTAAGTGTTAAGGTGGTGAAACCTGACCATCAATAGTCAAGGTGACCCTCGATGATCATAGTGACCCTTGATGGTTAAGGTGACCCTTGACAGTTGACAGGGCCAAGGTAGAAAGGTTTAGGAGGTGGGCTAGTTAGTGGGTCAAAACTAACTTGGGTTAGTTTTAGTTTGTGGTCAAGAGGTGAGGGTTGGGTCCCTAGGGGGTCCTGAGGTGGTCCAAGGGAGTTTGTGACATTCAGAATCATTATGTGTAGATTTTTGGTGTGTATAGTGAGCCTAGGGATAGGCTTAGTAGGTGGGTAGGTAGGTCATGAAATTTTAAAATTCTCAAATAATAGGTAAGATAGGATTAAGATAGGATAATGGGGATTTAGGATAAATTAATGATCAGTGGGATAGAATAAGGTTAGTGGATGAAGAAAAATTGAAGAAGGGGATATTAGATAAATGACTAAAAGGGGGGATAAATTAGCGAGATAAATTAGAATAAATGAGATGAGTGGAATTAGTACCAACTAATAGGAATATACTAAATAGAGTGAATGAATTTAGATGCATACATTTTGCCCCTCTCTAGGAGTAATGGTCTTTCAAAGAAAAACTATGTTGTGGATGAATGTTAGTAGATGATGTTAGTGGATATGATGCCCCCTTGAGGGAACATGTGAGAAAGAATGAGATAGATGGCCACTCAAAAGAGGAAACGAGGGGTGGAATGAGATGGATAGACAATGGGATGGGATGCTAGATGAGAGATAAATGATGAAGTAGAATTTGACTTGAGTAATGAGCTATAGATTGATGTGCCTCTAACAAGGACACATGCATAGGGAGTAAAGATGATGTTGTCATGATTGTCGACACATCGCAAAGGGGAATCAACCATAACATGATGATAATATGATTAAAAGGCCACAAGCTTTAGACATATCCTGAGCAAAGACGTATGCAAGGGAGAACTATAAGCTAGGATAAGATGATTTGATATGATTGATGATGGGTGTAGCTCAAAACTAAATTGATCAATGTGATGTAGGTGATGATAGAGAAGAATTAATATGATTAAATGACCAATAGTCAAGGAAAAGAATTAGACTGCATTGCATCAAATCGATGAGCCCTAATGTGATTAATGATGATGCCCCTAACAAGGACACAGTCAAGGGAGTGATAGAGGAGATAGTGGTCGAGCTATCATTGGGCACTAAAAAAGTGGCCAAGTGCTACCTACATAGTCTGAAAAGACCTCAAGCTGATGTAGTTATGACTTAGGGGTGAATGATAAGTGATAGAGGAGATGGTAATGATGATTAGTGATTAGAGGATGATGTTAGTAATTAGAGGATATGACTTAGATGATGAGATGAGGATTAACGATTGGATGTTAGCCGAATGGGTTATGAAGATTGGATTAGTAATGATAATACATATGATTAGATAGATGATGAGGTGTAGGTGATCAAGCCATCACAAATGTCATAAATATCATCTTAGTCTAATCAATCTAATAGATATAGCACTTGGCAGTATGCCCCATAATATAAGTATGACTAAGAGGACATTGTGTCAAAGTGCATGGGCAAATAGTGAACCCTGCATCATTGAGGGCCCTTATAATCATTATGATAGCTTTGATGACCTCATAGCATCCTCATTCATTTCCCAAAAGATAAAACGAAACATGATGCAAACAAAATATATACATGATGCAAACAAGTCAAACAACATAGAACACACATACGTAACACACACAAATATCTACATCACAATGTCTTGTCCAACGATGGGATGAGTGATTGGGTGATGGGTTGGACTAAGAGGTGATTATGGACTTAGGATAGACTTAGATTTGGATAAGATGATCATAATTAGGATTAGGTATTGCCCCTATTTTAGGATAGAAGGATGGATGATGTGATAAGGTCTTTGAATATTGATTTGGTCTCAAAATCAAATTGAAAATTGGCCAAGGAAGGTGATTTATAAAAGTGATGACCAAGGATTACCAACAGACAAGGCCCTGCAAGAGTTCAATCTAGGAAAGAAACTAGAAGATGATGGGATCAAATACCTTTCATACTAGCAAAGAGTGATTTGATGGGTGCTAGATATGAAGAGGCAATGATAAAGACATTGATGGGATCAAGTACCTTCCACACTAGCAAAGACGTGATGTGATGGGTGCTAGGTGCGAATAGGCAATAATAGAAAAGTGATGGGTGCCAAGTTAAATTCTTTGACAAGGTGATGTGTGCCATTAATACCTATTCCAAGGATGAGATTGAAGATATGAAGGGATGGGTGACCACTAGGATTGGATTTCAAGACTACATATTTGTATCCAAAGGTTAGAATGGGAAAATATGAATGGTAGGGAAATGGATGCGACTGGGGGATTAGGGATACGATAAAATATCATGGACTATTTGTGGCTTTTTCAAATTATACACTATACAAAAGGGGGTTGCTAGCAAAGGGAATACCAATCCTAGCAACCAGGATGAGGATGGATGGAATCATGGATGGGATGACAAAAGGATGAGAGTGATACGAAAAAGGGGATGAGGGACGAGGATGGAGGGACTGGGGATTGCCAATGACCACATCGTGAAGAAACTAGATGATTAGTTGTTTGAGTGTCCATTAAAGGATATGTCGAGATGATGTCAAAACATTTATCAAAACACCTTCTGTCAGGAATCTAGAACAACAAACATGCTCTGATACCACTTGTCAGGAATCTAGAACAACAAACATGCTCTGATACCACTTGTTGGGAGGGGAGATGGAAGATAAATTCAAGAACAAACACACCTGTTCTAATTCCACCTCCTAGGATCTTGCTCCTCAGAAAGAGCACAGTATGATTACCAAATATAAGCAATTGAATATGCGGAAATAACCAGAAACACAAGTAACTAGAATTCACCAATAGCACAGAATATGAGAGACAATACACTATCTTGTATTAACACTAACAGAAAAAAATACAACAAAGAGCCGCCACACTCTTTCACCTTACAGAGATTCGCCACACCTCAAGTGTTCAGTAATTCTTCTCACACACACTCTCCTACACAAAAAACGGTCCCAACAACCAACTCACACACAGAATTGGTGTTCACCTCACCAACCAGTCAGTAATAACCCTGCCGGTACATCAAGCACTCTACAGCACTTCAAGCTGATCTCTCATGAACCTGCAACCTGCAATTCAAAGACCAAACTTACATGTAGATCCCCAATGAGCTTGCAACAACCTAAAACTCACAGATCTTACAACTAGAAGGAACTCTTCCTTTCTATCTCATGCCTTATACAATACATGCCAATGGGTCTATAAATAGATCCCTAACTCAAACAATAACTTAGACTCTTAATTTAGACAATTGTCCTCGCAGCCCAAGACTCTAACTGGTCTCAACATGCAAACTCTTCGTTCACTTAACTAACTGTCTGTGAAACGAGCAGTTCTGGAACACACAGGCGACCGACGTCGGTCCCTGCTTGTCTGGTTCTGCCGACGTCGGCCGACTTCCTGCCGTCGCCGGTGGCCTTCTGCACTGGACTCTGCCGACGTCGGTCCTGCTGCCGATGCCGGTTCCTGTAGAACTCAGCAACCATCTGTTCCTCAGTTTGCAAAGGTTGAAGCTTTTAGCTCTACAACCTAACAATCTCCCACTTGGAGATAAACAACTGCAACCTGTACCTGTACCTGTACACCGTCTAGTTTGTTCCCTTGGCTATGTATCCATCTTCAAAATCACCCTTGAAGACCAACCACCACAAAATCCGTGGTGCAAAACCTGTCATCCAAATCACCTACCACATCCACATCTACAACCATGTAGAAATAAACCTGAACTTGCATAGCATGTGCACCTGCTACTAGTCCCTGTAAGAATCCACTGAACTGTCCTCCAATGGTTCTCTCCCGGATTGGCTCCTAACTTGTGACAACTCCCACTGCTTGGGAAAACTCAGGTTTAGTACATACCATGCACTCAACCTCATTATGTGAATCAAGACACCTGTTCTATGAACTGTCTAACCATCGGCGTGCTAACCGGTTTCACACAATCATCCTGAAACAAAGTCAACACATGACCTTCCATGTCTCTAGAACACACTCATGCCAAAGAATCTTGCTGCTCCCAGATTCTCCATGACAAACACCTGAACTAGCTTTACCTTTAGTTCAGCAATACCTATATATGTAACCCTGCAACAAGCACATCATACAGAAAATAGGATAGTGTAGCTAATACTATCCAACCTGGTAAAGAGAAACACAATGAACAAACCTCCATTGCCCTGCAGCTAATACAAGATCATATACCCTGATCTTCCATCTCACGTATCCATTTCCGCTCTTCTTTATCCTCAACATCTATTCATCTCTCAGTGCTTACTTCCAGCTGGCCACACTACCCAAAACACCTGTTTGGTTCTCCTCCAAGGAATCACATCCTCATTCATGCCTAACTCCCACTGTTTCCTGGATCTACCTGTTCTGCTTCTTCAATAACTTCCTGGTCCTATGCCATAAGTGAGCAACAAGTAGTGTAAAGAAGGGAAATGACGAATTTAAGAACTTATTTACACCTTCAGTCCTCCATATGGGCGCTTGAGACTCCATGACAACTTGCTGTCCACCCAAAATTCGTCTCAGTGACCGATGCCGATCACATCTCAGTCTACAGCCGACCGATGTCGGTTCCCTGTGACTGCCTCTCTGCCAACGTCGGTTTCCCCTGGCCGACGCCGGTCTTTGTCTGCCCCGAGTCACCGACATCGGGCTTCACATAGCCGACGTCGGTCCCTGTCTGGACACCGACGCCGGTTTTCCTGCCGACGTCGGTCTCTGTGTTTTTCTTGTGAGACCTGACTTTTTCTCGCGAGCTCCTTTTGGATCAAACCCTTGTCCAAATCACCCTTGCTCTGCTCAGAATTCCTCTGCACATTGTGCTGAACTCTGTCCGTCACTTTCTCCTTGAAAACCAAGGCTTTCCTGTTCTTGTCACTAACATCGGATTCCTCAAGAAACCTCACCTTCTTCTTCTGCATACAGAAATCATGATCCATGCCTTCCAAATCTGAAAGCATACTCTTTGACTCAAGAACCAGCATCTCCTTCTTATCTATGTGACAAGCCTATCAAGCCACATCTCTGAATCTACAGCTGAAGTAGATAACCCAAAAGAAGAATCAGTAAAACAAGTAGATAGATAAAGCGTACCTACTTTCTTACCTCTAGCTACAACAAGTGTACCCTTGGTAACCTTCCAAGAGTCCGCTGTGAGAGTTACTGTGCAACCCTCTTCACCCAAACTTTTGACAGAAATCAGATTCCGCTTCAGAACTGGGACGTGCATGACCTCCTTTAACACCCATGTGTTACCTGTCTGCAGTTTCAGCTTCACTTTGCCTTTGCCAACAATCTGACAAGGCTTACCATCCCCTACACAAATTTCTCCAAAATCTCCTTGGACATACTCATGAAAAAATTTCCTATGTGGGGATGCATGAAAAGAGGCACCAGAATCTAATACCCAAGATTCTACTTTATCCAAAGAACATACCAGAGCATCCTGTGCAACGTAACCTGCAACATCTGCTTCTTCTTCATGTTCTTCATGCTGATCTGTACCCGATCTGCAATCTCTCTTTAAGTGCCCTTGCTTTCCACATTTCCAGCAGGTTATTCTGCCATACCTGGACTTGGATCTCTTGCCCATCTTCGACCTTGATCTCCCACGCTCTATCTTCTCTCTTGGCCTTTCTCTTCCTTCAACACTCAAAGCATCTCCAGATGATTCACCTGTGCTTTTCCTGCGTATCTCTTCGTTGAAGATCACACTCACAATATCATCCACTTTTAAGACTTTTGAAGGAGACACAGTATTAAAAACTGCCATTACCAAACCTTCCCAACTTTCAGGTAATGAACACAAGATTAAGAGAGCTCTTATTTCATCATCAAATACAATATTGACTGAACTTAACTGGTTTACTAAACCATGGAAATCACTAAGATGGTTATGAACAGATCCACCTTCCAACATTTGCAAATTAAATAAACGCTTCATAAAAAATACCTTATTCGAAGCTGAGGGTTTTTCATACAAATTTGCCAAAGATTTCATCAACTCCACCGTTGTCTTACACTGTGATAAGCTGGAAATCACAGATGATTCAAGACTCAATCTAACAGATCCCAGAGCCTTCCGATCAAGAACCTCCCATTCTTCATCTTTCATATCCACGGGTTTGCTAGCAACCCCACCCAACGGTAAGTACAAATCTTTCTGATACAGATAGTCCTCAATCTGCATCCTCCATAATTGGTAGTTCTTGCCATTGAACTTCTCCATTCGTAGTTGACTGCTTTTTGTCATTGCTCAACTCCCACTCAAACAGAAACCCTGTGAGTAACTTGTAATCAAAACACACTACCCAGATCTACACCAATCTGTTAGTATCTCAACCAAAAGCTCTGATACCACTTGTCAGGAGTCTAGAACAACAAACATGCTCTGATACCACTTGTCAGGAATCTAGAACAACAAACATGCTCTGATACCACTTGTCAGGAATCTAGAACAACAAACATGCTCTGATACCACTTGTTGGGAGGGGAGATGGAAGATAAATCCAAGAACAAACACACCTGTTCTAATTCCACCTCCTAGGATCTTGCTCCTCAAAAAGAGCACAGTATGATTACCAAATATAAGCAATTGAATATGCAGAAATAACCAAAAACACAAGTAACTAGAATTCACCAATAGCACAGAATATGAGAGACAATACACTATCTTGTATTAACACTAACAGAAAAGAATACAACAAAGAGCCGCCACACTCTTTCACCTTACAGAGATTCGCCACACCTCAAGTGTTCAGTAATTCTTCTCATACACACTCTCCTACACAAAAAACGGTCCCAACAACCAACTCACACACAGAATTGGTGTTCACCTCACCAACCAGTCAGTAATAACCCTGCCGGTATATCAAGCACTTTACAGCACTTCAAGCTGATCTCTCATGAACCTGCAACCTGCAATTCAAAGACCAAACTTACATGTAGATCCCCAATGAGCTTGCAATAACCTGCAACTCACAGATCTTACAACTAGAAGGAACTCTTCCTTTCTATCTCATGCCTTATACAATACATGCCAATGGGTCTATAAATAGATCCCTAACTCAAACAATAACTTAGACTCTTAATTTAGACAATTGTCCTCGCAACCCAAGACTCTAACTGGTCTCAACATGCAAAATCTTCGTTCACTTAACTAACTGTCCGTGAAACGAGCAGTTCTGGAACACACAGGCGATCGACGTCGGTCCCTGCTTGTCTGGTTCTGCTGACGTCGGCCGACTTCCTGCCGTCGCCGATGGCCTTCTGCACTGGACTCTGCCGACGTCGGTCCTGCTGTCGACGCCGGTTCCTGTAGAACTTAGCAACCATCTGTTCCTCAGTTTGCAAAGGTTGAAGCTTTTAGCTCCACAACCTAACACCTTCCACTTCCTTATGAAGGACAAGATGAGAAGGAATGAGAGATACGGTGGATGACATGATGGCAGATGATGGATAGGTGATATGGACACATTTGATGAGGGATGGATGAAATGGATGGATTGTGCCCTAAGTGGTGAGGTATAATGCAAATAATAAATGATTTTACCATGATGTCAAAAACTGGTTTTCATCATGGTACTTGCCCAAGGAGATTGGTTTGCACCATTGGATGAATGATTTTTTTTTTGACTTTTGATTTTTGAATGGCATCTCAATTTATTGGATATGGGTACGAGATGCAGGAATGTTGATACTGGCTAGATCCTTAACCAACACCAGTTTTGGAGATGTGTGGTGTTAAGATGATGTTATCATTGTTGGATGTATTATGGTCTATGTGACCCTTGTTGATTCTTGATTGTGACCCCTCTAGATATCTAGACTAGGTGTCTTCGTCACCCCTATAAGAGACAATACTACCTAGGGAGGTGATGTGAACTATGGATTGAATTAGATCATGATGTTGGTGGGGGTGTATTAGACTAGAATAAATGGTAGGGCTTGACAAGATTGTGAGAGCATGATAGGATGGTGTGATGGGTGGTGGAATATTAGGACTAGTAGTTAAACACATCATTGGAGATGTTAGACATTCCACATTTGATCGATGCCATATGACAAAAGACTGCAAGAGATCCAAGATGCTTTGATGATGTGATTATTTGATATGATAATTTAAAGGATTATCAGTCGTATGGATAGTGCTTTTGATATTATTTTGACTTTGAGACTGAAGTTGACATTGACTTCCCCCTAGTGCCTAATTTTGGGCTTCACTATGGGAGTTTGATTTTTGACTTGATATAAGATGATTAATTTGACTTTGATGGTCCCCTAGTGCCTAATATGGGCTTCACTAAGGGAATACACTTGTTGATTAGGCTAATGATTTGAATTTTCTTGATTTTGATTGATAGGATCAAACATGACTTTATCATGATTTATGACTTCTAGGATATGGTCTTGGACCTTTGTATTTGTGGCACACTTTATATTGCTTGAGGAAGGATCCAACAATGTATGTGTCTATTCGTCCATATGAAGGGAGGTGATTAAATGATCATTGATAGGAAGGAAGGGATCTATGATGGATGAAGGTGGTAGAGGTGGCAAGATGAGATCAATGAGTGGTGATGGGGTAACATGGTCTTTATAAGGGTTCATATGAGACCTAGTTTTGACATCAGAGAAAATCTCCTCAAAATCAACAAAAGGATCACTAGGACTAGGTGTAGTAGACACATCCAAAATAGGATCAGATTCACCTTGACTATCTTTGATAGAGAATGCTTATAATAATTCTATTATGACTTCATCATCCTAATTAGGATTTAAAGATACACCTGGTGATGGATTGTCATCCAAATTAGAGGTATCTTCAAAAGGGCAGGCATATTATCATTTGTTACAACATCAATGATGGATGATGTTTTTGATGAGGAATCTGATTTGGATTTTGGTGTTGTACATGATCCTAATGAAGATAAGAGTTTTGATGCTGACTTTGATGTATAAGATGCGATGCTGACTTTGATGTGATGGGTGAGGCGGTTCATGAGATATGGGAGGACTAGGATCATGGGGAGTAAACTCAGCTTTGATGGAGGATTTTTGAGGATGGGGGGATCATGTAGTATGGGTGTGGAGTCTTGACCTTGGCTTGGAAAGGGAAGGGCTTGATCATGATTTTGAAGGAAATCTTGGCTTTCTTCTTTTTGTTCACCCAGAGATTGAGACTCATTTGGTTCATCCTTGATTATTATGTCACCACGATCAATGAAGTCTTGGACATAATTATGGAAAGGTTGACATCGATTAATGGTATGCCCCTAAGTTTGATGATATGGATAGTATTGGTTTGCTTTATACCATAAAGGCTTAGGCTTAATTTGATCAAGATGTCAGATGGGTGGATAGACCATCATGTTTGTGATGACTAATTATTTGAGAAGGGCTTGCAAGGATATAGGAAGGGAAGTATAAGGCCCTGATTCACTTTGTGATTTGGAAGTGGAAGCATTGAACTTATGATCAAATGGTGGTTGATACGAGGGGGTGGAGGGAGTCAAGGTAGCCAAGATTGGATTCCCTTCACTAGTATGGGAATGAGTAGACAGTGGTTTATAACTAACAGATGTAGGATTGGTACGGGACTCACATGAAGGGGCTTGGATGGGAGGTGCAATGAGTTGAAGGGGATCAACACCTTTGAGAAGTGGCACACCCATCAGAATAAGTCGCAGGAGGATTTCATCCTTGTTGGAAACTATGTATTGGTATATGAAAGCGGGTTATAACTCCATGGGGGATGAATGATAAGAGATGGATGATGGGAGGGAGGCTAAGGGTTAAATATGGTTCCTTGAATAAAGTGGGTATAATGATCGAGCTAGTATGATAGGTGATGATGATGAGGTGGACTAAATATGATTATGATGATGTAGGACTAAGGTCAGATTTTAGATGGATAGTTCAATAGGCACTAACTTCTTATCAATGATGGATAATTGTTAATATAGAAAAAGGATTGAGGATTTGATGGTGCCTATATTTAAACTAGCGAGAGGACAATATGATGGGTGCTAATTATGCGTAGGCAAGGATGATAGAGACTGGATTAATGATGGGTTTGCTAGATTGAAATTTGACAAAGTGATAAAATGCTAGAAAAATATTGACTAGAGATTCGACTAATGGGATGAGTGATAGTGGATTAGGATGATATGATGATGTGGATAAGAAGATTAGCTCAAAACCTTAAACCAATTTTTCTCAAGATAAGATGGGATATGATTTATGTGATGAAAGTGATTAGGATAAGGGACAATAAGTATAATTATAGGTGATGATGAAGTGATGAAGGGGTAATGATGGGATGCAGGTGAGGATGATAAAGGATAATGTAAATGAGATGGGGATAGTTTAGACCCTAAAGCACCAAGTAGGATAAGATGAGAATGAAATTAGACTAGATGGGTGATGAGGACAAGGTCTAGACAAAGGATTGATGATGGACTTAGGATAAGATGTGGAGGATGAAACAAGGTGTGATTAAAATATGTAAAGTAATAGGGGCATGATTAATGATGGATGGGTTTAGGATAGGATGTGATTGGAAGGATGTACGGAGAACAAAGATATATATAAGAGGGTAAGATAAGGATATATAAGATGATGACTAGGATATGCAAGCGATGAGGTAACGATCAATGATGAGTGGATATGATCAATGATGATGGGGATGAGGATAAGATGGGAGATAAGATAGGCTAAAAATAATAAGAGGATTATGAGATGCTTATAAAATGATATGTGCAAAAGGCAAGGATATACAAGGTGGTCTTGGGACAAGGTGTGGAGGACTAGAGGTGATTAGGATATGTGACTAATGGAATATGATCACAATATGGATTTATCTATGTAAATTCAAACCCAAATATCAAACTACTTAGTTATGGTCTAGAACCATTAGAACCCAAATGCAATTAGATGAATAAACTATTCAATCCTACACTTAAATTCTAAAGCTAAATGCTCTAAACCAAGATCAAGCATAATAAAAAAACAAGATGATGGATTGCTTACCTTAACTCAGAAATTTAACATAGTGGCGTTGTTTGATCAATGATGTTGATGATTGATTTATGGACATGGATTCAATGCCTGGTTGCTAGTTAGCTCCAATGGAGGATGGATATTATTTAAATAGATTTTGGAGGGAGAAATTAATGGATGAGATTTGAAGTTGGATGAAGGAGATCAAGAGTTGAGGTTTATTTAAGGAATTTAAAATTCTTTGGAAGCCTCTAGATTTAAAGGGTTCTAGAATCTTTCTTACATGTTAATTATGAATAAAATAGGGGATTAGATAGGAATTAGGTGAGTATTAGGGACTAGGGATGTAGGATAGCCTAGGAATAACCTAGTAGGTGGGCCATTGGGAATTTAAAATTCTCAAACAATAGAATAAGTGGGGTTAGGATGGGATAATAGGGATTTAGAATGGATTAATAAATTGGCGGGGATGTGTAAAGTTAGTATATGAAGAAATATAGAAAAAAAACATTTAGATAAATGATTAGGAAATGGATAAATTAGTGAGATTAAAGGGGATAAATTAGATAAGTGGAATCAGTATTGACTAATAGTAATATTAGTGATGATAATGTAGGTGAGTGAATTTAGGTGTATATATTTTTCCCCTCTTTGCAACGGTATTACAAGTGAAGTGAAATGAAAGGAGTAATGGTCTTTCAAAGAAAAACCATGTCATGGATAAATGTTAGTAGATGTGATGTTAGTGGATATGATGCTAGTGATTATGATGCCCCCTCAAGGGGACATGCGGAGAAGAAGGAGATGAATGACCACTCGAAAGAAGAAATTAAGGGTGGGAGGCAATGAAGATATAAGGGGATGGGATGAAAGATGTGAGATAGATGAAGAAGAAGATGAGTTTGACTAGAGTAATGAGCTATATATTGATGATTCCACTAGCAAAGACACATACACAAGGAGGAGTGATGACTGTGTCACGATTGTCGACACATCTCAAGGGGGAATCAACTGTAACATGATGATATGATTAAAAAGGCTACAATATTTAGACGTATCCCAGGCAAAGACACGTGTAAGGGAGAGCTGTAGGCCAGGATAAGATGATGATTTGATAATATCAAGGATGGGTGTAGCTCAAGGCTAAAGTTGAGATTCATGATGAAGGTAATGATAAAGAAGAATTGATATGATCAAGTGACCAACAGATAAAAGGGAAGGAGAGTGGTTGAGTTATCCTTGGGCACTAAAAAGTGGCCAAGTGTTGCCTATATAGTCTAGAAAGACCTTAGATCGGTGTAGTTCTGACTCAAAGATAAATGACAATGATGGAGTAAAAGATGATGATGATAATGATTAGTGATTAGAGGATGATTGTAGAGATTAGAGGATATGACTGAGATGTTGAGATAAGGATAAGAGATTGGATGTTATTCGAATGGATTGTGAGGATTAGATTAGTGATGAGAATAAGGATGATTAGATAAATGATGAGGGTGTAGGTGATCAAGCCATCATGGTTTTCATAAATCTCATCATAGTCTAAGCAATCTGATAGATATGGCACTTGGTAGTATGCCCCGTGATATAAGTATGACCAAGAGGATAGTTTGCCAAAGTGCATGGGAAAATAGAAAACTCTACATCATCGAGGGCACTTGGGTGTCCTCATAACATCCATTCATTGCCCATAGACACAATGAAAAAAAGATGAATATTAAACAAACAAATATAGACATGATAAAAGACATACAAACAAGTCAAACAATAGACAAGCAACACACACAAGTATTTACATGCAATGTCACAATGTCTTGTCTAATGATGGGATGAATAATTAGGTGATGGGCTAGACTAGGATGATCATGACATGATTATGGACTTATGATAGACTTGGATTTGGATAGGATGATGATTAGGATTAAGACTTAGATAAGGATATGGATGTGGGTATGAAGTTGGGAACCTAGATTAATAATATAGACTAGATTTTCCCCTAGTTGTGGGATAAGGTCTTTGAATACATATTTGGTCCAAAAATCAAATCTAAAAGTGGTCAAAGAATGTGATTTGTAAAAATTACCAAGGATTACCAACAAACAAAACCCTACAAGAGTCCAATCTAGCAAGAGGATTAGGAGATGATGGGATCAAATACCTTTCATACTAACAAAATAGTGATTGGATGGGTACTAGATATGAAAAGGCAATGATAAGAAAGTGATGGGATCAAGTACCTTTCATACTAGCAAAATAGTGATTGGATGGGTGTTATATATGAAGTGGCAATGATAGGAAAGTGATGGGATCAAGATTGAAATCTTGACAAGGCTATGTGTGTTGATAATACCCAGTCAAAAGGATGATATTGAAGAGATGGAGAGATGGGTGACCACTAGGATTGGGTTTCAAGACTAAATATAGTGTCCAAGGATGACAAATAGAAGATATAAGATGGGTGGTGTTTATGATGGATGCGCATAAGATAAGACATCATGGACTATTTTTGGCTTTTTCAAATTTTATGAATTTTAGGGTTTTTTGAGATATTGTAATTTTTAAGGATTTTTGGAATATGTATGTACACTATACAAATGGGGTTACTAGCAAAGGGAATACCAAGCCTAACAACTATGGTAAGGATGGAACGATGGATGAGTGACAAGAGGATGAGGATGATGCAGAGAAGGGACTAGGGATTGCCAATGACCACATCGTGAAGGAACTAGATGATTAGTTGTTTGAGTGTTTAGTGGAGGATATGCCAAGATGATTTAAGAACATGTCTCAAGACACCTTCCACTTCCTTATGAAGGTCAAATCAAGGAAGGAATGAGATAAGATATATATGGGTGATATATACAAGGTTGATGAGTGATGAGACAAGTATGGATGGACGGAGGGATATGAAATGGATGGGATTGACAAGGGATGGATGTGATGGGAAAAAAGGATGGATTTTTCCCCCAAGTGTTGAGGTATAATTTAGACAATTAGATGATTCTACCATGACACTGGAAATCAATTTTCATCATGGTACTTGCCAAAAACACCAGATGACTGGTTTTCACCATTGGATGAATGATTTTTTTCGTTATGACTTTATTTTTAATTTTTGGGCATCTCAATTTATTGGGTAAGGGCAAGATGTAGGAATGTCGATATTATATGGATATTCAACCAACACCTATCCTAGAGATGTGTGATGTTAGTACCATGTTGTCACCATTGGATGTATTGGGGTCCATATGACCTTTGATGATTCTTGATGGTGACCCATCTAAATATCTAGACCAGGTGTCTTCGTTGCCTCTAGGTGAGACAATGTTGCCCAGGTAGGTGATGGGAGGTAGGGATTCAATTAGATCTAGATGGGGATGTATGGGACTAGAATGAATGATAGGAATTGATTGGTGATAGGATGATGTGATGGGTGATGGAGGATTAGGACTAGTAGTCACACACATCATTGGGGATGTTGGACATTCTTCATTTGATTAATGCCAATTGACAAAGGATTGCAAAATATCCAAGACACTTTGACTTTGTCATTCATCTTTGATCTGATCATTTGATGGATTATTAGCCATGTTAAGAGTGCTTTTGACATTATTTGGATTTGTCGATTATATTTAACTTTAGTTGTCCCCTGGTGCCTAATTTTGGGATTCACTGAGGGAGTTTGATTTTAAATTGATAGAGGATGATTATTTTGACTTTGATGGTCCCCTAGTGCTTGATATTAGGCTTTACTAGGGGAAGATGTTTTTGAATTAGACCGATGATTTGACTCTTCTTGATTTTGAATGAGGGGATCAAATATGACTTGATTATTATTTATAACTTATGAAATATAGTCTTGGGCTTTTAGATTTGTGGCACACATTATATTGCTCGAGGAAGGGTCCAACGATGTATGTTCCTATTTATCCTTATGGAGGGAGGTGATTAAATGATCATTGATAGGAAGGAAGGTATCTATGATGGATGAAGGCAGTAGAGGTGGAAGGATGAGGTCAATGAGTGATGATGGGGCAACATGGTCTTCATAAGGATTCCTAGGAGACTCAGTTTTGACATCGAAGAAAATCTCCTCAATATCATCAAAAGGATCACTAGGACTAGTTGTAGTGGACACATCCAAAATAGGATCAGATTCACTCTAACAACCTTCTATAGATAAAGCTTGAAATAACTCTGATATGAATTCATCCTAATTTAAATCCAATGGTATCCCTGATAATGGATTGGAGGTATTTTCAACAAGAGACATTATCAACATCTACTGCAATATCAATGGGGGATGATGTTTCTAACCAGGATTCTGATTTAGATTTTGGTGTTGTCAATGATCCTAATAAAGATAAGACTTATGATGTTGACTCTAATGTACAAGATGAAATTATACTAGTAGAAGGTTCATTGTCCATGATTGACCTCTCAACAAGGGGTGTTTGATGTGATGGTTGAGAGGGTTCATGAGATATGGGAGGACTAGCCTCATGGGGAGTAAGCTCGGCTTTGTTGGAGGATTTATCGAGGATGGGGGGATCATGTAGGACGTGTGTCGAGTCTTGACCTTGACTTGGAAAGGTAAGGGCTTGATCATGATTGGGAAGGGAATCTTGGCATTCTTTTTTTTGTTCACCCAGGGATTGAGACTCATCTGGTTCATCCTTAATTATTATGTCACCACGGTCGATGAGGTCTTGGACATAATCATGGAAAGGTCAACATCAATTAATGGTATGCCCCCATGTTAGATGATATGGACAATATTGGTTTACTTTATACCAAGAAGGCTTAGTCTTAGTGGGATCAAGATGTCAGATGGGTGGATAAACCATCATGTTTGTGGCAACTAATTGTTTGAAAAGGGATTCCAAGGATATAAGAAGGGGAGTATAAGGACCCACTTCACTTGGTGATTCAGAAGTGGAATCATTGAACTTATGATCAGATGGTGGTTGATGCGAGGGGGTGGAAGGAGTCATGGTGGCCAAGATTGGATTTCATTTGCTAGTATGGGAATGGGTAGATGGTGATTTATGACTAGCAGATGGAAGATTGGTATGGGACTCATATGAAGGGTATTTGATGAGAGGTGCAATGAGTTTAAAGGGATCAACACCTTTGGGGAGTGGAACACCCATCATAAGAAACTTCAAGAGGATTTCATCCTTATGGGAAACTATATATTGGTCTATGAATGTGGGATCTATCTTCATGGCAATGGTTGAGGAGAGATGGATGATGGAGGTAAGATAAGGATTGTATGGAGTTATTGAATAAAATAAGTTGAAAGAACTGAGCTAGTATGTTTAAATGATTATGGATTAAGGACTAGGATCAAATTTCAGACTAATAGTACAATAGGTGCTAATGACCTATCCATAATGCCTAGGTGTCAAGCTAGCAAAAGGGATTGGGGGTTTGATGGGTGCGTAGGTTCTAAAACTAGTAAGACAATGATTGGATGGGAGCTAGTTAGGAGTAATAAAAGATGATTAGACTAAATTGATGATGATGGGTTTTTTAGATTGATACTGACAAAGTGACAAGATTATAGTAGGATATCGACTAGGTATGAGATCTGACCGTATGATAAGTGATAGTGGACTAGGATGGTAGGATGATAGAGATGGTTAAGATTAGCTCAAAACCTTAGACTAATTTGCTTAGGATAGGATGGGATAAGATTATATGATGAAGGATAATGGGATAAGGGCTAGTATATATGGGTGATGATGAAGGTGATTAAGGATAAAGATGGGGGTGGGTTAGGACCTAAGTGTGACCTAAAGAGCCAACAAGGATAAGATAAGATGGGGTTAGATTAGATTGGTGATGAGGTGATTAGGCTAAGGTAAGGTCAAGACAAAAGGTTGATTAGGACAAGATGTGGTCTTGGAATAAGATGAGAATGACAAGACCAAATGTGATTAAGATGTGCGAGGGGGTATGACTAATGATGAATGAGACGAGTATAGGACATGAATAGAAATATATACAAAAGAAAAATGATATGTACAAGAGGGTAAGATAAGGATATACAAGATGATGATTGGAATATGTAGGTGATGAGGGATGATCAATGATGATTGGAAATTGTTAGACTAGGAGGGGATGAAGACAAGGTCAAGACAAGTGATAGGGTAGGGACTTAGGACAAGATGTGGATGATATATGATTTAGGATATGTAAGTGATGGGTAGGGTCTAATGATAGGACCTGACTAGGAAGATGTATAACGTATGTACAAGAGGGTGACGAGGTAAGGATGTATAAGACAAAATGTAGGTGATGGGGATACGGTCAATGATTGGTAAAGACAAGATTTGGGATGGGATAGGATAATGAAAAGGATACAAGAAGATTATAACAAAGATGTAAAAGGAGATATGATGGGTTAAGGATGTATAAGTTGATATATATGATGAGGCAAGAATATACAAGCTAGGTAGTGCAAAGACCTAGATAGGTATATAGGTTTGGGTGAAAATGCTGACTTGGCTCACAAACAACACTAGTTTAACACAACACACACCCAAAAAAGTAAACCACAACCCTATGATTAGTAAACTCAAGGGAGTGCAACTTGACACCTGCACCATCAAATGGCTTTACGGGTGAGGTTGTAGGTCGGTGACCCATTATAGAATCAATCAAACCCTCTCAAATACATTTGCACATAATGGCTACTTAGGAGTTGATACTGACTCCAACAAAAGTACACCTATTATGGTTGAAAGGTCCCTATGCTAGGTTTGCATGGGTTCTCTAAGAGCATCCCCTATATACATGAAGGTACAATGGGGCCCAAGTTTGTATAAGATGTTGTCTAACTGCCTTATATCTTGGAGCTTAAATGTTCCTCACTCTACATAACCCTTTATGGGGAATTTTGCTTTGGCACTGAATAATGACTCTCATGATATTTAGACTCCATCAGAACATGGAGTTTGGATTAGTGCATGGTGGTGAAATATACGGTCACTAACCCCCTAGAAAAAGAATAAAGGGAACGGGTTTTATAGCTGGTTTTTGATCCCCCAAGAATTTTCATAAGGATGCAAGGGGGAGAGCATACACCAACTGTAGCCCTCAAGATACAAACAGGTAGCCAAAAAGGATTAATTAACTGATTTAATTAAGATGTGATATTTATACAATATCAAAAGTAGACAAGAATATACATGATTTAAACTAAGTGATTAAAATGATTTTAGGCAAAAATGAGTTTTTAAGATGCCAAAATGCCTTTGACAAGTGGCATATAAGAAAAAGATTAGTAATTTCAATTGACAAGTTTGAAGAAGCACCCTGCAAGTGGTCGGATGATAAATGGCCTTCTATCGTTCATCCTGTAGGTAAATCAATGACTTTGACAATCAATCCTGTAAGACAAATGTTAGTAGTTTTGATAATTATGTTTTAAACAAAACCCTGTCAAACACACCGTTAGTGGTCTCTACTACTTAATAATTTCAATTTATCAATTTTTAAGGATGACCTGCGAGAAAAATTAGTAAGTTAGTACTTTAAAATGGCTTCTTTGACATGTGTGTGACTACAAAGAAAATTAGTAGAGTGGCCTCCGTCGAGTAAAAGAAAATTATTTGATAGTTACAAAATTTCAAATTTCAACAAGGATATATGACAAACAAACTATATCATGCGAAATAAAAGTTTAGACTTTTTATTTTTATTATTATATATTTTAATTTAATTTAATTTAATTATTTTATTTTTTTAAGTTTTACTTACGATGATAAATTTGGCAAATGTGATTATTTTAATTAAATAAAAAATAGACAAAATGATATCAAAATAAAACATTCGACTTAAAATGCCACAATTATGCTTAATGACTTGTCCACATTTACCACTTTAAAAAAAACTAATTTACTTAAGGGAGAATCTTAAACATTATCAACCCAAATAAATCTAAACCCTAATAAAAGCTAATCTGAATTCATCAATTTGAAGTGAGAAAACCATGACGTAAAGGGCAAATTGGTATGGTAGGAATTCATGGTATTGTATTCACACCCACGTGGGAGGCCCCCTAGTCCTTAGATTACAATCCCTTGTTGGAATTCAATAGAGTGCTTTCAACCTAGGAAGTCCATAATGCTCTCATTAAATCAATGGAGGATCATGGATTTTCCTTCAGAGATCTTGACTGTGTAATGGAAGAAGATGAGCAAGGATAGAGTTGTTTCAACACGAACGACCTATGGACTTCTCATGATTTGCCTGTGCCAAAGCTCCTCAATATTCATCCAACTATGTCAACTCATTATGGGACCCTCACCATATAGATCCCCCACTGACCTTAATTAATCACTATAGGTATGTCACCCTAGGAATAATAATGTCCACAGTTTGACTCCCCTGCAAGGAAAGCTTAGTGGCGATTTGGTAAAAAAAATGAATACTCTTTGGAAGAGATGGAGAATTTCAACATTGATGATAATGATGGTTGAATATGAGGCTTTATGCTTTATGCTCACTTGTTCCAATAATTACCAAGATAGATAAAGTATTGATTTGTTAGGGGCATAGATTGGTCACAATGAAGAATTTCATTATATTTTGGTGGAAGAGAAATTGAAAGGAGTAGTTGTACTTGTTTATGGAAACAAGCAGGATCTTCTAAGTGCCCTTGATGGTGTTGCATTTATCGAGTCTCTTGAATTGCACAAGATAAAATGGTGGAACCAACGCTGAGTCGATGGATGAATGGTGACACAGATTATAGAAACTCCTTGGAAAGGAAGATGAGATACAAACCAAGGGTTATAGTCTCTAATGTTTGTTGTGGAATGTGAATAGATCGAGCCAAATTTGAGGCAGTTGATGTGAAATGATTGTGGTAGATAGTGGATGGTGAGATATTTCATCATGGGCAAGAGGAATGTTCAGTTGGTTTGATGCAGATCTAAGGAATGTTAAATCAGAGGATGAACCAGTCTCTGAGGATAGACATGATGGTGATTTTTTTATAAAAATCTTGGTTCAAGGTTCAAAACCCAAAAATGTGCATAGCATGTTCAAGGTTCGAAACCCCATGACTTGTTTACCAAGATTTCTCTAGTTTTTAGAAAACAAAAGTAGATTCCATTTATCTATATAATAAAACAGAACAATTAGTAGGAGGGAATATTAAAAAAATTATACAAATCAAATTAAACTAACAAAACATAATAACATACACCAAATCATAGTGTTTATTTTAATCACATATACAGCCAAAAAGTGACTATGATAACATATAAACTGCCATAAACCGATCAAAATTATGGATCATTACAAAGGTGTCATTTTGAGATTACTAACGACACAAGATCATAGACAAAAATATGAGCCTTAGAGCCACTGAATTTATCCTAAATTTTTCCTGCAAGCAACATTATCAAACTTCACACTTATAAGATTAGTTCAAAAGGGTATTTGTCCCACTGTGGTCATCATTTCTTGTCTAAATTTTGAGCTATTTAATTAAATAACATGAATATTGCAATTTGAACTCAAAACATTAAACTATCTATTAGGAAGGATTGTGGAAACAAATCAAAATCACAAGATAAATCTTACTGAACTCCTTGTTTCAATTAGCCTCCTTCCAATATGTTCAAGCTGATAGTTGATTGCATGTAGAATCATATTTTGACATTATGATCGCATGATGAAGGATTGTTGATGATAAATGCTTAAGATTAATTTGACATGGAGATTCTATGGATTTATAAATTGGCTCCAATGGATGAGAGGAGTGGTTTAAATAGAAAGAGGAGGGAAAAATCTATGGTGGAGATTTGAAGTTGGGAGAAGGAGATCAAGGGTGGAGAATCAAAAGAAATTTAAAATTCCTTGGAAGCCTATAGATTTAGAGGCTTATAGAGAGGAGGGGTGAGAATAGAGATAGTTCTATATTTGGAAGGTTCTAGAGTCCTTCTTTGGGTTAATGATGATTAGATGGAGGATTATATGGGCTTTAGGTGAGTGATTGGGGACTAGCAGTGTAGGAGAGCCTAGGGATAGGTTTAGTAGGTGGATAGATAGGTCATGGGAATTTAAAATTCACAAATAATAGGTAAGATAGGATTAGGATAGGATAATGGAGATTTAGGATAAATTAATGATTGGTGAGATACAATAAGGTTAATGGATGAAGAAATATTGAAAAGGGGATATTAGATAAATGACTAGGAAGGGGGGATAAATTAAAATAAATGAGATGAGCAAAATTAGTGTCAACTAATATGAATATTAGTGACATTAAATAGAGAAAGTGAATTTAGATACATACACAGATCTTACTTCCTCTAGCCAATATGCCTATGACATGGTCATGACACATAACAATGACTAAATTGATTCATCCCATTGGGAGAGGGCATCTGCGACCATTTTTCTTTCTTATACACTATTTAAAAATCATATCCTAACATTTTAGTCACCCATTTATATTGTTTTTCAGATGACAATTATTGTTTCAAAAAATAATTAAGGCTATCATGATCAATCTTTACCTGAAAGTGATGACCCATCATATAAAGTCTCTATTGTTTCACTACATGCAAAATAGTTGTCATCTCTTTCTCATAGATTGGTTTGAGCCTTTTTTTCCCATTTAGTTGGTAACTTTTAAATTATAGTGGTATGCCTTCTTACATGAGTACAACCCCCCTATCATATCTCGATGCGTCACACTCCACAACATTTTTTTTTGAAAAAATAGGAGTAGCCAAACTAGAGCTGTGGACATAGCCATTTCAAACTATTTAAATGTATTGGTAGTTGAATCGATCCACTAGAAGGAATATTTCTTTAATAACGAGGTGAGTAGGGATACAATACTATCATAATTTTTGATAAATCTATGATAATAACCAGTTAACCCCAAAAATTCTCAAAGGTTCTTAAGGGTCTTGGGAACTTGCCACTCCATCATCGCTTATATTTTTTAGGATAAAATTTCATTCCATGTGAAACAACATGACCCATGTACTCCATCTCTTGGACACCAAAAACACATTTGGAAGGTCTGGCATAAATTTGATGTTGTTCCAGAACTAAAAGCACTTATTTCACATGCTTTAAATGGTCTTCCCAATTTTTGTTGTAGATGAGGATATCATCAAAAAATACTAATATAAACTTTCTAAAAAATGGCCTAAATATAGTATTCATCAAACTTTGAAATTTAGATGGTGCATCTGTGAGGCCAAAAGGCATGACGATAAATTTATAATGGCCTTCATGAGATCTGAAAACTATTTTAGGTATGTCCTCATCGCAAATGCAAATTGATGATACCTAGAGCAAAGGTCTAACTTGGTAAAATAAATAACACCATGCAATTCATCTATCAAATCATCAATTACTAGAATATGAAAGTTACCTTTGATGGTGTACTTGTTGTGTTCTCTATAGTCTAGACGCATCTTTGAATTGTCATCCTTCTTTCGCACCATGACCATCGGGGAGGAATATTCACTTTGACTATGTTGGATGATTCCTGCCTCCAATATCTCTTGTACCATATTTTCAATTTCACTCTTCTGGGCATAGTATACCTATAGGGTAAAATGTTGGGTGGTGTACTTTAGGAAATGAGCCTGATGACATGATCATGTGCACAACTTGGAGGAAGTCCTTTTGGCATGTCATAAAAACCAACAGAATGGTCATCCTACACTCTTTACAAATCAAGATGTGTGGACTCCTTGGTTGGTTGAACCTCTATGGAAAATAAACATGCCACAAATATTTTTTTATATTTTTTGATAATATTCGTCATTTGATGGGAACTAACCAATTGTGGATATTTAGCCCATAATCCACCTAGTTCCTCTAAATGGAACCTTATGAATAGTTCCTAGAAACTCATCTCAATAGTGCCCAAAGTGGTGAGCCATTGCACTCCCACAATAATAATATCTCCTTCCCTTGGGAATAGAAAACATATAGAAATCTAGAAATTAGTCTCCCATAATAATATTAATACTATAGAATTTTTAGAACAATTAATTATATCACCATCTGCAATCATTACCTGAAATTCTAGAGTTGGGTAAATGAAACAGTTCAAACAAGTATCCAACTTACTGTTGATAAAGTTATGTATACTCACAGAGTTAATTAACATAGTCACCCTTTGTTTCTTCAATAAACCCACCACCTTAAGATTTCAAGGAGTATTAATGATTGAAAGTGTAAGACAAGAAATAGTAATTTGAGAATCTTCAGATTCATTCTGAGGTTCTTCCAAATCTACCCCTAAAGCCTCATCATTTTCTTCCTCCTCATTGGTGCCTTCAACGTAAAATAACTTCTTTTCAGCACATTGATGTCCTTTTCTCTATTAATTATCACATCTAGAACATAAATCTTTTGCACTCTTTTCTTAAACTTGTTGAGGTGTCAATCTGGTAGGCTATAGAAATGATGGTGTTAGGAAGGTGTGTTCATGCACATTAACGAAAGGTATTCATTTGATCAACTATTTTTTCTTAGCCAGATGTGCCCTTTGTATGGATTCAGATACATTATTGGGATGAAACATGTGAACCTCCAATTAGATTCTATCTTTGAGGCCACCGAAAAATAGGTTAGTCAGATTTTTCTCCGTGATGTCTGCCACACGTAAGGAGAGATTCTAAAATTGATGAATGTAATCCTTTACCGTCCTAGTTTGTCATAACTTGGCTAGTTGGATAAATTAGTTTTCTGAGACATTATTGTGATAGTGGAGCTACAACTCTTCAAAAACTATAGATCAAAAAACTAAAAGATCATTATTTTTATTTTCAGCACACAACTAGTGATACCAAATAAATTACTCATGTTCTAAATACAGAGAAGCCATGACCACCTTTGTGAACAAGGAGTCTAACGTGGATCAAATAAATTTTCAATTTGAGTAATCCATGTAAGTGGATCATTACCATCAAACTTGTGTAGGTCCATTTTCGGCAACAACTTCATACCATGGTTGGCATTATGATTGTTTGGAGGAGAATAACCAAACTGAAGTGGTAGGGGGTTATTTTATAATTATTGAGTTGAAAAGTTGGAAATTGCCTAGTGATTTATTATATTGATTCTAGAAGATATTCAGATCCTCTCTCAACCCTGTGAGGTCCCATTTAATTGCATCAAGATCACCTTTTTGCACCATGCCTTGTAACTTTGACTTAAATAGTTGAATTGTCTTTAAAATCTTCACATCATAAGTTTATAACTCCATGGCATCTTTGTGAAGAGTTTTAGGCATTTATCACCCTTTCCCATAACCACAAGTACTAGGCCCTGTCATGCACAAACACTATGAGGGTTTTGACCTGAAATTTTTTTATCAGCAAATGATACCATTATGATTGCCTCACCAAGATGAATCTAATGAATACTAATGTGCACAAGGGTAAAAAGTTTCATAATAAAAAAATGTACTAGTAGAATATACCATTGTGATCATCTCACAAAGATGAATCCAACGATTGCTAATTTGCACAAAGTAAAAAAATTTAATCTTTTTTTAACTTGATTTTTTTTTTTTTTTTTGGTAAAAAAGCCTCATGAACAAAATTGTAGTGATGAAAAAATTTAATTACTCCGAGATCACAAGTTATATTTTTTTGGCCTTTTGGTGCTCAGGATGCTAGATCTAGAAAAAATGCATCATAGAAACTTGCCTAAATCAAAGCTATAATACCATTTACAACAAAATTATTTAGATGGTTCACAAAAATAAAATTATATATCACATAATTAAGAGCAGGATAAACAGATCTACAACAACAATTGGTGAAAGAGCAGAATACTTGAATATTATGACTAAGCTATTTTGAGAGACCGACATCTACAATAATGCAATAAGAACATAATTTGTAATCTGATCATTAAATACTAACCACTACTTCCTATATATACTCTATTTAGCTAAGGTTATTCTATAGGCTGACTATACTAAGAATATAGAGAATTACGATAAGATAATATGAAAGTGTGTAAGCCACAAGTTGGCCACATATATCCATAGATGCACTATAGGTTAAGGGCATATCAAAGTAATTGTTAAAGCACAAGGGACAAGGCCATGATAGTGAACAAAGCCATAGTGTGGCCATGCTTGACCTAGTGTAGACTTGTCCCATAAGGACAAGTACTATTAGAAAATGTGGACATGAACCTATAAGTTGAATTGCGATTAATGGGGTTGAAATAGAGATGCATGTATGATATTTTTAGTATTTAAAAGATAATAAAGGCTCTCTTATAGATTGCAAGTTAGTAAAATGAAAAATAAATAAAGTAAGGTGAATATGTCAAGATTAAATATTGTCAAACACTTAATGATTAAATCTATGCATCCATATTTTCTCCTAATTTATTCTAGTGATGCAATAACATGAAATTACTAAAGTAGATGTGACTCTAAGTGTGTATACACACTTTGTATTTTGATGCAAATCTTGATCATGCAAGATACCTTACTATGAACACTGCAATAATGCCATTGAAAGTAGTTATTGTCCACATTTAAAGGCTAAATATTTGAAACTTGAAATTTGAATTTTGAAAAAAGAGCAAGAAAAGTATACACATGAAATATTATGTAATCTGATTAACCTACAACTTGAAGGTAGAGAAGTTTTTACCCCCTTTTCAAGGCATTTGGAGAAATATTAAACTTGTGGCAAATTGAGAGCAATCAAGTCTCAATTTGAAAACCTTTTGATGCACTTGAGTTGGAAATATTGTGTGCTCCAACTTTCATTTGACTATGTAGAGTACTCTGTAAAATATTTGAAAAGGTGGAACCACTAACTATGCCTCACTACATAGAAAAAGTGCAACCATAAACATTGAGTGTCACTAGACTCTAATGTGGTCCACTTATAACATGAAGATGAATCACATTGTTTTAGACAGATCTAGATTCTATTTAAAAATTTACAACTTTGAAACTTTTATACTTGAGAAATTTGAAATTGCCATATAATAACTTGAATATGAATGAGTATCATCCCCTTGTAGTGTACTTTATATTGAATTGATATTGAAAGAAAGGAATTTAACTTTATTCTCCAATGTTTACGTTGACATGCACTTTTCTATATATAATAAGGCTATGGTTATTTATAATATGTTTATGCAAATACAAGTGCAAACTAAAAAAGTGGCTATAGAGTTGGATCCCATATAACAATTAATTCACCACTAGGGTGATGCCCCATGTAATGTTGCTCATGTGCCACCCTTCTCACCTTAGATCACACCACCAAGAGGTGGTAGTGGCTCTCCTTAAGGTGGCCCTTATTGTAGCCAATTTAGTTGGCATTCTCACAATCGTGTTATTGGTTCTTTGCAACGGCACCACTCTCCTCCCTTAGCCCATCGTGAAGGTTAGGGATTTCCACCTTCTTGTCCTCTGCAGGCCTAGGGGTGGGGCTCTCTGTCTCTTATGGACCAATGTAGATGGAGTTACCCACCTGATATTTCTCAAGGTGATAAGAAATCACCACCATATAAAGGCTTCCCCAGGCTTGATTTTTTTTCCTGTCACTCAGTCCAGGACAATGAAGTGCAAGAAGAAGGTGACCAACACACCCTTGATTTTGGATGAAACCTTGTTGTTAAATGGAAAGATCTTCCAAGCTCAAGATGGGATTATCCTCTTGATCGCGATCCCTCCTCTACTGGTCTCTTTGCTACTGTTATTTAATTTATTTTTTTAGATGTATTAGAGCTTTTTTAGGCTTAATCTAGTTTGTTTTTGTGTTTCTTGGCTTTGGCCTTGGCCCTCAGCCTTGCTTGTGTTTCCAAGATTGGACCTAGTGTGTCATTGCGGTGTGCTCTCTTACCATTAACATTTTTGTGAATAGTATTATAAATGTTGATATATTTATATTAATAATAGAAGCTTTATTTCATAAAAAAAACTTACAAAATTTTAAACTTTAATTTTTTTTAAAAACTTATAAAATTTAAAAATTAAAATTAAAACTTAAAAATAATAGAATTAAAAAATCCTTGGAACTAAAAATTTTTAGGACTTAGTTAGAACTTAGAATTTTTATAGAACTTAAAATAATTATGGAATTTAAAAAAAACATATAACTTAAATTTTTTAAAACTTATTAAAAAATAAAAAACAAAAAAACTTGAAACCAAAAATAAATAAAAGTTATTTTTGTCATAGAACTTAAAACAATTATAGAACTTTAAAAAAAATAGAACTTAAAAATTTGAAAAAAAAAAACTTAAAACTTAAAGAATTTAAAGCTTAATAAAAAAATAAAACTTGGAACTTTAAAAAAAATAGAAATTAAAAATTTTAAAACTTAAAAAAATTAGAATTTAAAGTTTAAGAAAAAAAAAAGAAAAATATAATTAAAAAATTAAGATTTTAAGTAAAATATAGAATTTTAAAAAATTGAAAAAAATTATTAAATAAATAAATTTTTAAATTTAAATTTGTTTTTACACGGATATATATGTTTTTACACGGATTAGGTGTACAAAATATTTCTTTAGTTTAGTGCCAATGACTTAAAATATATATATTTTAATTGAAACTATGTTTTTACATGAATTAGGTGTACAAAATATTTCTTTAGTTTAGTGCCAAAGACTGAAGGATATCCATTCCATCAAATTCACATGAGACATGACCCCATCCTCATCTCTTTTTAGTATTTCCTTTTTTAAACATAAAGAACTTTAAAAAATATAACTTACAAAAAATTTAGAACTTAAAAAATCTAAAAAAATAAAAAAATTATAAAACTTAATTTTTTTTTACAACTTAAAAAATTTAAAACTTAAAAGAAATAAAAAAATTAAAAATTAAAACTTGAAAAAAATAGAACTTCAAAAGATGAACTTAATTGTTTTTAGAATTCAAAAAAATAAAATAAAATTAAGAACTTAAAAATAAAACCTAAAATAAATTAGAACTTAATTTTTTTAAGAAATTCAATGGTTGTATCCGAGGAAGAAATAAAAAGACATTTAAAAAGAAGAGGAGAAGAAATTGCACAAGATATTCTATAGGATGAAAAATGTACTTCATTGAAAAAAATTTACAAATGCTTTCCAAAACATGTTTCATGGAATCACACCGCCCATTTGTTGGAATGAAGAATTTGTTTGTGAGAAATTAAGCACAAGTGAAGCGGTATAAATAGTGTTTGAGATCAAATTTTAACCAAAAGTCCCCTAAAGTGAGACAACCACTTTTTAGAAAATGAAGAATGCCCAATAAGAGTAATTTGTAAAAAAAGGATCAAAACCAACCCAAAAATTGGGCACAATTATCCAACAAATGGGGATATCCTCTTTAGAAAATTAGGGAGGTCCAAAAAGTGGGTTTAAAACAATAAGTCAAAAATGAAATCTGATTCACACAAGGAAGGACCCTAATTTTTTAGTGTTTCTCTAACAAACTCTTAAAAGAGGGATACATTGCAGTATGGGGACTTCTTAGTAAAACTGATAAAGTGTAGGGTTTAAGGAAGCTGCCAAGTTTAAAGCTTTAGCTGATGATCTAAAATCAGGTTTGAAAATGAAGGGGACCACTTACTCTTTTGAATGCCACCATGCACCCAATTGGGTAGCACTGACTTGTCCTTCTAAGAAACCTTATTGAAGTAAGTAAGCATTAATCTTATAGGATAACCTTTAGCATGAAGTTTGGAATAAATAAGCCTTCTCAGATTGACAAATCCAGTATCTCTGAGAAAATATCTTCTGAGCTCATTGATGATGAACAAATTATTTTGGTGGTGTGGATGCTAAAAGCAGAGGGAAATATATTGATAAGCATTCAAGGGTTCTTGGAAGTATTTTGTGGTGAGCTTGCCACTACAACTAAAATTAACACCTTTGAAGAAAGTGATGTCCAAAAGATCAATTGAACTAAAGGAGATGAAGGGAGAAATCTTAATCTCTAAATGGAAGCTCTAATAATAGTGAAAATAATCAAGCAAGGATGCTTCAAAACCCATCCAGATACCCAAGGCATCACCAATGAATCTCTAAAAAAATTAAGGTAGAGGTGTCAAAAAGAGATTCAACTTATCGCTCCAAGTGGAAAATAAAAATACATACATAGACAACCAAAAAATTACTGCCCATAGTAGTACCTTTGATCTGATTATTTAAGATACTATCAAACTCTAAATAATGCTCTCAAAGAAAAAGTTTTGCCAAACTCATAACCAAATCAATGAGTCCAGGGTCAAGATCCTGTTAAACAAAATACTCAGACACCATTTGATGGAGGGCACTAAGCCTTTTTGTGGTGGCGATGTTGGGTTAGAAGGACTCCAAATCAAAATTGAAAATAATGCACTCAAGTAAAAAATGCCTACTACCAAGATATCTAAGAAGAGAGATGGAATCAAGGAGATGGTACTTATACTTCAGGGGAATAGGTAACATGAAAAAATGAAGAAGCTTAGAGGCAAACTCAAGCATATATCCAAAATATCTATACATGGGCCTTCAAAAAATTACAAACTTATCTAGCTTAGGTAACAAATATAAGGCACAAACTCTGGATAAATAAATAAAATTATTTTTCAATAACTTTACAATGGGATCCAAAAAAGACTTATATTTCTCAATGATAAATATTACTCTGATTGAAATATGCTTCCAAGGAACCATGTCAATCTTCTAATAAACCAAAGAATCTAAAAACTATTTCAATCCCTCATTCCTATACCAAGAGGCATCAAGAACCACAAGCCAATATTTTTATCAGCATGTTTTATGATAATAAAGCAGTCCTTTCTAAGATCGTTGAGACTTTTCAATAGTTTCAAGAGTAATTAAGGATGATAGAAAAAAGAACAAGACATAATCTTACCCTTCAATAAATATTTGGCTCTCTGAATGATCTCCTCCAATTGCATATTCATCTCATCAAGATGCCCAAAATAATTGGCAGTACAAAATTGGTGAGGGAATAGTTGAGAGATGAGGGGATTAACATCAAAAATATTATTGCAATCCTAATTGGAGTTAAGACCAAAATAAGCTCCGAGATAAAGAATTTTGGCAAAATATCTGAACTCTAAAAAAATGACATCAATAGTCATAGGGGGAGGGCATGGATTAAATTTCACACCAAGACCTAGCTTCTTTTCTTCATAGGTGAAATGCTTTAAAGATAATTTTTGTATGGCAAAATTGGAGATTTTTTGGTCCACATCATGAGGCATCTTCCTAGAGAAAAAATAAGAATCCCTAAAAGCTCAATCTATGATATGCCCCGATAAATTTATGTGAAAATGTTATCTTTGAAAGAGACATGATTCTAGCCTCTTTCTCTTCCTTTGCCTATGCCTCTACTCATGCCTATGCCTCTGCCTCTGTTAAATGATGTCATATGTGCCACAAATGGCACATTATTCTCTTTCATCATTGGCACAAATTTTGGTTAAGAGCATGAAAGACTAGAGGTATCTAAGGTGACATTCTAATGGATATCACTCTTAGTTACTTCCCCATCTTTAGATCGGGAACATGATTTGGCTACTATTGAATTTATTTCTTAGATTGCTTCACATTCTACTTCTTATTCTTAATCTTCTTATTCTTATTTCTCTTCCTATTTTTTTGCTTAAGAGGGACCTATAAAGGGTTAGGAGATTTACCAATGTGGGCACAAATATCTTTAATCTCTTTAAGGATACCACTAACCTTTTAATTCATCTTCTCATTAATTATTTCATAAATGGAGCGATCTAGAGAAGTTGGTTAGCATCAGTCATGGTTTCATCCCTAGACTATTGTCTGATGGAGTCTACTTGATCTCTGGTAACCTTCTTCAAATAGCTATCAATTTGAATATCATTTCACAAAGAATGTAATTCCTTTATAACTTTTGAATGCCATTCCTCATAAGTGGTGGTGAAATGGACAAGAAGAAGATGATGCTTAATGGGCATGTATACACCATTCAAGGTTGAATCAAAATTTTATATAGCTTTTAAAATAACTGCTTCTTGATTTAAAAGGCTTGGAAAGGGTTTTAATGTAGGCTTCCAAAAAATGGTGATTTACCTCAACCTGAATGGAATCCAACTTGGAAGAGAGGGTGGAGTTCCATTCAAGATCATTGATGATGATCTTAGGGGGCTTGACATGTAGATTTTTAGGATGCAAACTAGAGGCCTTGAAGACGTGCATTTTTTTTAGAAATTCCTTTGACTGTTCCACAATAAGGGAAAGATATTTATATTCATGAAATTCCTTAAGCACCAAAAAATGAATATGATCTATAAATTTCTTAGTTGTTTTTGAACTATTAGGACCAGATTTGCATATGCATTGGCATTTGTATTTGCATTATGGTGCCCTTTAAAATCCTTAGGTTTGAATCAATAGATTGACCTTTGGTAGAAAAACCATGGCAAGGAGTATGTCTAGAAAAAAGGGCATCCAAGTGAGCCTCAAGGGAGACATTCTACTGGTTAGAATCATCCATTAAATGTTGAAACATTTCCATGAGTAAAGGCAAACCATCAAAAGGATTATGATGAATTTACGCTTCTTAACATATCTAAGCTTTCGATTCCACTTCAGCACTTATTTTCCATAAAATGGTTTTGGATTTCATCTTACTAGCAGCTTTAGAAAGAAATTATTTTCCTATTGGAAAGCACTCAACCTATAAAATAACTCATGATCTTGAATATTTTGAGTTGGGGTGACATTCCTAATAGTAATATCACACACAAAAGTTGAGTCTACTCTTTTACTTTTCTTTTGTACAAGTGTGTTTATTCCATCCTTTTCTTAGTTATGTACAATAACTAAAGAACTCAGAGTTGTGTTTTTATTAAGGGAAAATAAATTACAATAGACTATTTCTTCCTTAGTGGCCATGATGAGAGAAAAATTAAGAATTAAGAACTTAAAATACTATTGGCATAAATTTAGGTCACTTTTATATTTATTGGTTTTATGACTCACCCAATTAGAATCAACACAAATTCACCAACAATTATAAATAACACCATTGAGATGGCGATTTTCTTTTGCATTTGAAAGGGGCAACTCACTTGTAGGATATGTGTATTTTTGAGGGGTTTTATGTAATTTTAACTAGAAAGCATTAAAAGGAAACACAATTGGAAAATAGTGGAAGATGAGAAGAATGGGGGAGGATAGAGATGAGAAACCCACAATGGAATGAATGAAGAGAATCACCAGAATAACTTAGATGTGAATGAAATGGTTGGAAGACATATGATTAGAAGATGTAATGGGAATGAAAGGCTTGTCTAGAAGCACAAAGTCTCCTCACAACTTGGATTAGGTACACTAGGTACAAAGCCCATACATGAGGTTTACAACACAAAGTATAGAAACACCGAGAGTTGTAAACAACCAAGAAAGGTGAAATATTTCAATGGATTCTTTATCTACAAATGAAAATACAACATAAAGCCAAATATTGATATCACCTGCTTATTTTCATTCCATTGCTTAAAACTGAAGAATTACATATCTCAAACACAAATTTGCAGCTAGCTCTTCCCTAAGATCTTGAAGAAAGAACCATTTTACGATTGTCATTTCTCCTATTTATAACACATAGGAAGATGAAATGACTTTTCATATTCTCACTTTGACCTTTCATAGTCTCATTTTTATCCTTTTCTATTTTACATTTATTTTTCAATAGTGACTCAAATAAATCACCAAGTGGGCCAACCGAGTCTTGTTTATTGGGTGATAGAGTTTGGAAACAGTATGTGCCACACCCTAACCTATAAAACTAGGTTATACAAATGGGAATTTGTGAATTGGATCCATCAAAAAGTTCTCGAGGAATAAATTATTTACATCATTATATTTATTGTTTCAATACCTTTCCAATGCTTTAAACAATAACTAAAATAAATTTCAAACATGAAAGATATGGCCAAACAAAGAATCTGTGCCTAGTGCACATGTGATGCATTGTTAGAAAAACATTTCTCCCTCTTTGTTTATAACCAAACTTTTCATGAAAGAATTAAATAATTTACATCATTCGATAGATCATGTCAATATCTTTCTAATACTTCAGATGAGAGATAAAATAGAATCCAGGTGCAAAAGTCATGGCCAAAATAAGACAATCATTTTTAATTTACTTTCCCAATGCATCTGGCATGTCCATGAGGGTTATCTAGATTGCCTTGGCATGTGCAATGCATCCATGAGGTATGTCCAGACATCCTTGGGCATGTGTATGCATCTAACACAACCATGAGGTTCATTCGGATGACCCTGACATGTGTGCATCTGGCACAAAAATGAGGTCCATCTAGATGGCCTTGGCATGTGTGCATGTCTGGCATGGGCATGAGGTCCATCTAGATAACCATCTAAATTTTAGTCCTCTATCATTGAGAGTTCTAGTTCTTTGGTTCAATTTTATGAAAAAACTATGAAGTTTGGGCCCCTAATGTCTGAAGCAAAGATGGTCCTTAGGATAATATATTTCTAAAGAATCAAAAGAGACCCAAAATAGAGTCTAAATGTGAAAGATATTCCTTAATGGAAAATTGACACATGATTGGTTATTCATCCCTATTAGCTCTAAAGTTCCAAATTTATGGTGTGAAAAATACATGCACTTTGAGACTCTGATGTTTGAAGCAAATACGATCCCTTAGACAATATTTATTCAACACATCAAATGAGAACAAAATTAGAGACTGAATGTGAAAGATATGTCAAAATGGAGAATTGACACCAGATTGACCCTTTGTCCTTGTTGGCTTTAAAGTTTTAGATATCAATTGTGAAAAATAAATGCACTTTGGGATTTTTATGTTTGAATAAAAGATGATCCCATAGATAATATATATCCAATGCATAAGATGAGAACTAAAATGGAGACCAGATGTGAAAGATAAAACAAAATGGAGAATTTGCAATTGATTGGCCCTTTGTCCTTCCTAGCTTCAAAGTTTTGGATCTCTCATGTGAAAAAAATATACACTTTTAGAATCTGATGTCTGAAGTAAAGATGATACCATATACAATATCTATTTAATGCATTAGACAAGAACTAAAATGAAGACAAGATGTGAAATATATGTCAAAATGGAGGATTATCACCTGATTGGCCCTTCGTCCCTATTGGTTTTGAAGTTTTGGATCTCTGGTGTGAATAATACATGCATTTTGGGGATTTGATGGCTGAAGCAAAGATGATCCCTTAAAAAATATCTATCCAAGACATTAAATAAGAACCAAAATTGAGTCTAATGTGAAAGATATGTTGAAATGGAGAATTGCACTTGGTACACACTTGAGGTGTGAACAATACTTGATTTCTCTGACTTATCCAAAATGAAATTTAATTAAGTGAAATATGAAGGATACTTGGTATGCCCATGAGGCCCAACTTATATAAAGTTACATTTCTAATTTCTTCAAGTGGGAATCAAAATTTTAAAAAATTCATGAATTTTAATTTTGGGTACAATAGTGGCTCTAATTGTGGGACCACATTCATTGGAGGAATGCAAGAGAACTCAAGATTCTTTGGTGATTAGTTATTTATCTACCTTGTGGATAATATGTAGTGCATATGTATATTTTGAACCATCCAAATGGTATCTAGATCATCTGAGAATGAACACATGTTGTCAAACTATATCATTATCTTCAAAACTCAACCTATTTTCTTGAGTTAAAATTTTGGGCATGTTATATGTTTGGAATTATATGCAAGGACACAATTTATCTATGTTTAAAAGCATAATTTTATTATTACCTAGAATGGATATTGTCAAAGCTTAAAGTGTCCTATCAAGGGTTTATGTCTTTCAATCAGCTCCAATATGGGGAAGGGGAAACCCCACAAATCATAAATTAAATTTATTGAACACAAACATACACTCAAAATATAAAAATGGAAGGAAAAAACACAAGCCAAAATTGTACAGAAAAATAAAATATTTACAAGGGACAAGGCAAGGCATCATGACTAAACATGACCATTCACAGGTTGAGAAAAATATGAGTCCTTGCAAAGTAAATTTTGACAAGATGGGGAAAAAATTAACAAGAACATGAGAAACCATGACAATATGGTTTTAATTGTATCTATCAGATAAACATGATGTGGGCAAGACAAATATGGGATTAAATACTAGACCACACATGTTTTCCTCATGAATAGAAGGAATATATTTAAAATTGATGTTTGGAATACTAACAACATGAATCATACCTCCCAAGTCTTTGCTTTGTTGTTATTATGGTTCTTCAACCGTGAATGGTTGAACCAAATATTCTTTACACGCCTCTAAATGTGAGCTTGGGAAAAAATCCTCATGAAGTTCAACATGACTAGGGACTTCTTGTTAATAATTTCTTGTTTCTTCTTTAAAATCTACCATGTGCTTGTGCTCAACATGATCACATGCCCCTTCTTCATAAATATGAATCCCATTACTTTCATGACTCATCTCATGTTCTTAAAAGGAGGCTAAATTTTCTTTTTCAATGCCTTTTTTGTGACTTCTTATTTTTGGGTTGAATTTTCTATATTTTCTTCAGGACTTCAAATGAAAGAAGTCAATTCCTCTATTAGAGTGCTCACCATAGTGGAATTTGAGCCATCATTTACATCCCCAACACAAATAACTTTATATTTTTGTACTTGTTCCACCGTGGGAAAATTTTCTATTGAGCAAAGTTCTCTTTGCTTGATTTGTACATCCCCATAGACATCTTTCAAAAATTCTACTCTTTTTGGATGATCAAAAATTTCACAAATTAGATTTTCTTTGAAGGCCAAGATGAAGAGAAAGACATCTCTCACTATATCATTGGTTGTAAAGATCCAATCAGCCCCTAATTCGATCTCTTTTAAAATATTTTTCTTGTTTATTTCTTCTTATTTTTGCCACCTAATATTTCCAAGTATGCATATTTTGATTTTAGCCATAATTTTTTCATGCTTGCAACCAAAAATTAGACCATGGACAATGATAACAAAACTCAACAAATTAGAAGCATGGGTTACATTTTATTAGTTATATACATCATTTTAATAGAGTCACCAATCTTATTTTTCAAGGGGAAGGTTCCCTTCAAGTTGTAGAAATCAAACGCACCTTTCATTTCCCAACGAAGTTTCCAAAAACTATCAGTGGAAATTTAGGTCATTTTTGTATTTATTAGTTTTATGACTCGCCCAATGAGAAGTGACATAAATTCATCATCAATTGGAGAAATAACCATTGAGATAGTGATTTTCCTCTACATGTGATAGGGGCATCTCCCTCATAGGCTATATTTATTTTTTGGGTTTTTATGTACTTTTAACTAGAAAGCACAAAAAGGAAATAAAATTAAGAAATGGTATTCAATGCTCTTTGAACACATGAAAGGGCATGATATTCAATGCAACTCTTTCATCAATGATGCATCTATTAACATGATAATCATCAATAAAGGTCTCAATGTAGAGGGGGAAATAAACCCTCTTTACAAGAATCAAAGTGTCTGATAAAGAGGCAAGGTCAAAAGATAATATAAGAGGATGAGGGTACTTAGATGCATCAAAGTTGAAAAAAACTTTGACATCATCCCATAATATATCCTCGCGAGAGAAACCAAGCTCGTCAAAGATGAGGCCTCTTTGCTCAGGGTAAAGGTGAAGAAGGTCCCAAATAGAAATCCCAACTGAGCGGCCTTATAATTCCTCTATGATAGATTAAGGACATTGTCTAGCCTGGGGAGGGATGTTACGTTGAAATTCAAACCTAAATTGGGGTTCCATGCCCTCATGGGTTGGATAGGAGGCCCAAAACCACTAGTCTCTCCAACAAAATTGATGACCCAACTTGAGCACTTGTTGATGAAACACTCATACCCAGTAGAGGCTATGTCAATATCAATAATGACCTTGCTACTCTCATGTTTGGCCTTCCCTCTCAGGTTAGCCTAGGTAGAGGATTCATAAGAGGTAGAAGAGAAAGAAGGGGAATGATGGGCCTTAGCCTTGAATTTCTTCTTCTTCTTCTCCTTATCATGGTCAGATAGAGGTTATTTGAACACATTCAATTTGTAGTTGGATTTTGCAAGTAGAGAAATTTGAGATAGAGGTGAGGCTTGTGCAAGGGATTTTTGGGTAGCATAATTAGCATCATCATGGCCCTTCATCTGGTGGAAATTACAAAACTTGGTGGGGTCACAAGGAAACACCATTTATGGTTTTACTATGCTTGATTTGGAAGCCTTCTTTTCAACTGACTTCTTGCTCAAAGCATTCACCTTATGGCTGTCCTTCTTGTCCTTCTTCTCAAGAGGAGAATTAGTGACACCATCATTGATTGTGTTATAATTATGATCACATGAAAAGGATGACTTTTGGGTTGGCACAGGGTGTATGCCTACACATACCTCAAATACTTCAATTTTCAAACACTCATTAATAAATTCATCATACAAGGTGGGATCATGCTTAAGAACCTCTAGGTGAACCTCCTAATTCAATGCTCACATGAACATGCCATAAAGCTAATCATATAAGAACCTGGTTCTACATGTATGGATGACTGAATGCCACCTAGCACAAAATCAAAATTTAACTCACCCGTAGCCTGCACCATGGAGGTGAGTGATTAGATGTTGAGGTTAAATGGTCTGAAGATATCAAAGTACTGGAGGAAGTCATCCAAAAGGAGCTAGAAACTAGAGAGAGAATTTGGAGATAGATTTTGAAACCAAACAAGAGCTTCAGCTCATAGAGAACAAGTAAAGAGCTTCAACATCATGCCTTCATCCTATTCTTAATCTATACAAGCCATCATAAATGCCATGACATGCTCTATGGAACTAGAGTCTCGAGTCCCATTGAACTTAGGCAGTTCAGGGATAAGAGTAAGAAGGGAAATAACACATACCTAAGGGGCTAGAGGATTCCTATGGAGATCCTCATAGGCATGATTAATAGTGGGTTGGTGATGAGCTCCAGGAGGAGGCTCATGGTGATTATGATGTTGTCTATGCTAATAGACCTCATCATAACACTTATCATGGAGGGGATGATGTCGAGGTAGCTCCTAATATGGGAGACGCTCATGTTGGATAACATCCCTACCATGGGGTGGGAAATGACCACAAGAAGGATACCATTCCCTACGAGGATGATGGGATGACATGGCATACTCATAGAAATGATCATGATGACCTAAGTCTCCATGATGATGATCATGTGCCATCAGATGAGGGTTAACCTAAGGGCGTTAATGCTCGAGATAGGCATCCTATGGATCTCTCATTCATAGGTGGTGATTGAAATCAACACACTCGTTTGAGGCTCTAAAGGATGGACTAAGAGGTTGGGAGGACTCCTCATGATGGAGGTGCCTTGTCAAGTTAGAGTACTTGTATCCCACAACATGAACATGTGGGGGTTCTTGTTGTAGATTCTCCTATAAGGAAAGAGGTAGGGGGCTCACACAAGAATTAGTTGAGGCATTCGAAATAGAATGGGTGCACTTTATATCTCTAAAGGAAGAACACTATTTACTCCTAGGGGAAAAGGGTACAATTATTCACCTAAAGGCATCTGCAATAATCATCAATGATCACACATAGCTCATTAGTCCTTAATCACATAAGGGGGTCTTCATCACCTCGAATCGGTGAATGAATCATGACATGAGGCTGAGGGGAAAGATCCTCAGATGAATGAGGCTCAAAAAAGTGAAAAGGGGAGCGAGTCCATTGGTTATAGAGCTAAAAATTTTGTTCTTTGTGGAATACAAGAGGTTCTAAGTCACCATGTTGGGTTGAGGGAACCTCTTGGGTCCTACGGTGTCTGTGTCATTTTATTATAGCTATGGCCTACTCATGAGTGAGTTCAGGGATAAGGCCTTAAATCTAATGGGATTGACATCCCAAAGGTGGGAGGTTGTCCATGGATGCAATGAAGTAAGATTAACATATGAGACAATAGAAAAGGAAAATAGATGGATAACCAACAAGGATAATGACACAAAACTAAAGCATGATAAAACAACCAAGGTGAGAGATAAAACATAATTGAAAACAAATCCTAATAACTAACAGAGGGGAATTGGCGAGGAGATATCTAAATGGGATAGAACTAGCATGAGATCATATGTGAGGTCCCATCAAGCATGCCATAATGTAGCTCTAAGAATTTGAATGGCTCTACTAGTGTTTGGCAGGGGGTACACAAGGCACTTAAATAAACAACTAAAAGGCTAGAAGGTTTAAGGTTTTTATGGGCTACTAGAGATCTATAGAGGCTATCCAATTTGCCATCTTGCACCAAGCTATAGATAGACTTGTAAACTAGGTTAGGGATAGAAAAATCAAGTGCATAAAGGATGCAGGTATCTCTAATGGGTATAACCACAGTAAATCAAGCAACTAAGACTAGAAATATACTTGCATACAAATTATGAAAATAATAATGTTAAATAAAGAGAGCTAACAAGTATTGCATAAACTTAAAAGAGAAGGCACTTTCAGGCTAAACAAAAGATGGTTTAGGAAGTGAATATGTTTTAAAGTATGGGTGCAAGAGCATACCTAATCTAAGTCTAAGCTAACTCTTTATTATCAACACTATTATTTCTTAATAATGCAAATTTTTGGTTTAGCAAAAGAGGAAATTGTTTATGCAAATTGTATATAGATTATTTTGAGTATTTAGGATCTTACTATGTAATGAAAGTGTTTCCAAAGCAAACGTGACATATAATGGAAGATATTTCAATCAATAAAAATTATTATTTACCACATACAAATGCATAAAACTTTATAAACTATCCTAAATAATGCCCTAAATAAGCTAAATCACTAAAACAATTAAAACCTAACATATATACTACTACAAACAAATATTAATTTCACTTTACATTACAAAATGCCCTCATATAAAACTCAAAAGTATTGTGCAGACTTTCTACCAACCGATTATCCAAGCTAGGAAGTAGTGGAGGAGGATCAAGTTGTGTGTGAGTTAAGTCCAAACCAAGAGCCAATAGTAGTGGAGGAGGTGAAGGAGAAGCTGCAAACTATAAGAGAGCCAATGCAAGGAGCATAAGAATAGGTGTAATGGAGTTTTAATGGGGCTAGGAGTAACCAAAAAGCTTCAAGAATATTGTAGAGAGTAATGTGAATCACCCAGATGAGCTGCAAAATAGTAAGACATCTCCTATCACAATGAAAGCTAAGTGTGCCAAGAATGAACCAAGTGAGATTCAATAAGGTAAAAAAACTTTGAGTGTGATGATCAAGTGTGAAGATCAAAGTAAAAATGTAGGAGAGAGAGAGGAAAATGAATGAAGAAGCATAATATAAGGCAACCCTAATCTGCCAAAGGCCAAAAAGTAATTGTTTCTAATCGTTTGGGTAAAACTAGGCCTTTTTAAGCATGTTCTACCTAGGCTATGGATTTTGTGAAGGAAACACGTAGCTTAGGCTCTTGATTTCCTCCCTAAGCCATGGATTGGGTCAAAAGGCCACTTTGGGTGGTCAATAGGCCTCTGAAAGGGCCCTGAGAGATGTCTAGAAGGCCTATCTATGCGTAAAAGGGGAGTAAGAATTTGAGGATGTATAGGGGATGGATGTATGATGTGGGAAAGGTCTATGAAAGTGGAGATGTCTCAAAGAGGAATAACTAGGGTTTGTATTTTGCACATGAGCTGATGTGTAATCATAAGGTTGAGTAGGGTCATGCGAAGTACAATTAAAAGTACCACATGGAATACCAAACACCACATGAAATATAGTTTAAATTATTTTTTCCTATTTTAATAGGTAAAATAATACAACCAAAAGGTTTCTTTGTAATAATTCATAAAAATATAAGCTAAATCATTCAAGGTAAGTCTAAAGCTATGAATATATTGTTCATTGCATATATTCAAGTTTGAGTTATTGTCAACTATTATGTCATATATTTCTTTTCCATCTATAAATGCTTATATATATAGTGGTCTCTCATACGAACTATCATATGGGATATTTTCTTTGATAAATACAATATAAATATATATTTTCTTCTTGATCAAATGAATTACTCTGATAAAATCCTCAATTAAATGTTGTTTGTAATCCATAAGCATATTTTTATGTTTGGGTTTGTATACCATATAGACATTAATATCAATTGATTTATCCTTATGGTTAGATGTTTCTAATTATTATTATTAGTCCTGAACTTGCATGCGTAGCATCTAGTTGAAATTGATCACTATCATCTAAATCTTGTATATTGTGTTTCAAATTAATGCATCTATTTGTAGCATGTTGTTGAAGTCTATGATAATCACAATATGCATTAGTATCAAAATATTTAGGCAATGATATTTAAGTATCGTCTTCCCTTATTAGTGTTAAAGTGATAATATTACATCCAAGTACTTATTCAAGACATTTTATAGACTTTAAATCAACCTTTTAAATTTCCTGCACTCATTTTGTTGAGTAGAATAAGCTTCTTATATGGTTTCTCTATAACATTGATCATAACACAAGATTCTTAGATGGTTTATATATAATATTGAATACAACATAAGTGTTGACTCCAAATTTTTACTAGCTTTGTTATTTGTGATCAAGTCCAGTGTGACACTAGTAACTTAAAGTCTCAAAGAAATATGTGCACCAATAGGACCAACATATGCACATACAATAAATGTATCCAAAGACTAGCACCAGTACCTCAAGGAAGTAGAGCTTGGTGCACACTAACAAAACCAATCCATATGCTTGCACCCACTAATGCGTTTAGGGAAATTATTGGAGTGACCGCATGTTAATGTTAGATCTGTCCAAGTTAGCATAATTTATGGGGATAAATGGCAAGATTTATGATTTATAGTTTAACCCTGATAGATAGATGAGAAGTAGTGAAAAATGGTGAGGTGGTTGACCTTGAGTGTAATGTCATGAATTAACTAATGATTGGTGGTAGTTGAGCTACTAGATGACACATAGAGCCTTTTATAAACCTATAAAAGGTAGACACCTATGCGATTTAGAGGGGGAAAACTATAGGAGAAATACTACCAAAATTCTTGATAGAGTTGTAGGAAAGGAGAGGAATGTTGCTTGAGTGGATAAAGGGACAATAAGGATAACTAGTAACATGGTTAGTGCCATTGAACACCTTGTGATCATGATTTTTTAAGTAATAGATAAAGTTGATATTGTTGTCATTATTTACAATTATAAAGTATTATTAGTATGGTTAGATTATTATTGTTATTTCATTTAATGATGTCTTATCTATTAAAAAGATGAATACTTAGGTAGAGTAGTGTTGTTATGCTATTGTTCATATTTATTGTTGCTTGTTGTTATGCATTAATATGATAATATAGGGTACACCCTTAGTACTTGCATGCTCGAGATAATGTTTGGTTTCACCATTGCTTATTAATACCGACCCTACCTAGTTACCACTCTCTGTGCCTTAGGTGAGTGTGCAAGGTTAACTTGCATGATATGTTGGCACATGAATATTAGAGTTGGGATGTTTGAAATCCTAGTGCATGGATGGTTAAACAAACATAATATTTTGTTTTCATTACTGGGTCAGGTTAAATTTTGTTAAAGTAATGTTAAGGAGGGATGATGTACCAAATTTCATTAGAGATATTGAGCATTGGCTAGAGAAAATATAAGAAATATTTGAAACAAACCACCCCAACCATGGAAATTAAAAACCAAGGGAATGGGTGGAAGATAATCTGCATAATACACTTTATGAGCTATTATTCTATGAACTACCAATGC
Organism: Torreya grandis; assembly: GCA_037957365.1. Lineage (NCBI taxonomy): Eukaryota > Viridiplantae > Streptophyta > Pinopsida > Cupressales > Taxaceae > Torreya > Torreya grandis. The sequence goes on along the minus strand of JARHVA010003164.1, from coordinate 1,028,300 downwards.
ATATACATGCATGGCTTGCAACATATGCTATGAACAAGAGTAGAAACTATGGACAGAAATAATCTTGGATGGAATAATGCATGGAGAAACTAAGGAACTTAGATGTAGTTTGGACCAAAGTTGTTGATATTTGGTGGTGTGGGGTGTTGAATAACTATGTGTTAGAGTTTGATGTAACCACACATTCCTATCTAGAGGAAGCTGAATATCAAATTTTTGTGAACTTAAAGGTTCATATTTGAAATAGTTTCCATTGAAGATTAAGAAGGTGATGCTATATAGTGGTATAGAAAACTTGTGAATGGTTGGATAAGTTCCTACATACATGAGCGAAGTGGAAGGTAGAAGCTAAAAAGGGCATGGTTTCTATAAGGTATCAAGAAAGAAAGTCTTCATCATGGAGGCACGAATTAAGTGTGAGATTTGAAAGTGAAAGTATGATGAAACTCAATGGAAAGTGATGGCAAAAAAAGAATCTAGGCAAAGGGGAAATCTTGAATTAGGAGACGCCAAGAGGACCCATGTAGAATAGGGATGGCATGAGGAATACTCTCATGCATAGGCCATGCACTTTGTTGACAAAGAAGTTTACATCATTGAGTTAAAAAAAATTCTTGAAGGAGAAGCTAAAGTGCCCAAAGGAGGTAGAAGGCATATGATAAACTACTGAGGAAATGTTCATTTCCCTTTTATCTAGAGTGGATGCTTAGGCTCTTTAACCATAACCAGAATAAATCAACCAAGATGTTAACCATCTCTCAAGCTTAAGAGATTTTTAAGTAAAAAAAGGAGAAATAAGTGTGCTACAATAGATCATTCCTTACCAATAAATCATATCGGTGGTGATAGATCCAATGTAAATGTTAGGTCTAATGATGATGGCATGCCACTAACAAGAGGGGGTATATCCCCTTAGAAAAGTAGTACAATATAAGGTAGAGCATTAAGAAATGGAAGACTAATTATAGGCCAACAATCCATTCAAGCAACAGGAGGAACCATAGTATAACTTATTCCACTACCATCAAGAATAATGGGAGGCACCCCTAGATGAATCTAGAACTCAACCTGCCTTCAATCGAAGCACTAGTACAACTTGTGCCTCAAGTGCTAGCTATGTTTGTGCCTACTCTTATAGTATTTTATGAAATGTCCTTGAGTTTTCTGAAATATCATGGACTGGATAATACCATGGATCACAACTTACCATTAAACACATCTACAAGTGTGAGATTATTTGGTATGCAAAGGGAATTATGTTATCATAATGTAAGGCAAGCTAGTTTTCACAACTTTGTTGGATCATGCCCATACCTAGTATTAAGTATTTGATCCAAACTAGGCCATTATGGATTACGAATTTATGAAGGTAGTTTTATTGAAGGAATTTGATATTCATGAGTTCAAGTTGGTAGAGCATCACTATGATAAAGGAGATGAAGTAAGATTTAATAGAGAGTGTCCATGCATGTGACACTAGGTTCAAAATCCTAGTGTCTAAGATCTCATTTGATATTCATCTAGTATAGTATACACAATGGTTTTTTAGAGGATTACTTTCACCATTTTGGCATGATCTATCCATGAAGACACTTAATGAACTTTGAGAGGCCCTAGAAGTGGCATTGAGAGCTAAAACCATTGGAGGTGCAGATATGGGAATCAACCAATTCATAGAGGGGCAAATCACCTTAATGGCTTCATGACTTTGGAAGCTAATGGGTAATGGTGGTCATGACACTAGGAGAAGGTTATGGTACACAAATTGTGAGGTCAAAGGATAAAATAAGAACAAATACCCTAGATAGAATGTGAGGGCCATGCTAATCTCCCGCAAAATCTACCATGAGGGTCATGATGTGTGCAACTATCCACTCCTTAGCTTGCAACCCAAACCAAGGCCTCCCTCTACTACCATATTTATGACACCTTTAACCAAAACATTGAGGATTATGGGGTGATTAATGAGATCCATGAGGAAAGAGATCAAGGCATGCAACATGCCACTATAAGGCCAACCACCTAACCTTATGGTGATTATGGACAACAATGTGGTTATAGAGGTTATGATGTGGGTTGTAGAGTGGAAAGTTTGCCTTGTACACTTGTTATAAGTATGGGTAATTATACCACTACCAATGGGAATTCCCCAAGTATCCCACTTGTGGGTATTATCAAGGTGACCAAAAGGTCAAAAAGTGCTGAGATTTGTATGCCAAACTTACACACAAATAAATGTTAAGAAGGGTGTTAGCATGATTAGACTTGAGCATAACTCAGAGTAGTGGGTTTTAAAGGCACAAACCAATACATATGTTGGCCCCAAGGTGCATATAACAAATTATAGTGGCATGACTAAAAAACAAGTAGCCACTCCCACTGAGAAGGCTAGGGTGTGATATGAGCTAAGAAGACCTACAAATAAGGTGAAGCATGATAAACCCTCTATATAACCTTATATAGATGGCTCGTACCAAAAAGAGTTTTTGTAAGAAGCCATTGATGTCATTTAAAATTTGAAGGGTGAAATTCAATGTGTGAGACTTGGAATAAAATTCAAGGAAGGAGCTTAAACCCCAAACATAGATTGATAAGTATGAGGATGATCTAGTCAATGTATTGGCTCTCCTACGCATCAAGGGAATGGTTCTTATGCCAAGGAAAATTTTGCTAGACTATACAGGAAAATATCACACCAATATACCAACACAAATCTAATATGAGCGCATGAGGTAAGGCTAACCCAATATGTAGGCTATGATTAGGAACTACTCAATGACATCAATAGATGTTTAGTATGTGACATTTTGGTGGATTAAGTCAATATCCTCAGAGGGGATGCCTAACACAAGATTAACAACCCTACCGTATAACCCTCACTACATGTTTTGTTCATGGAAAAATACCCTAGCTTAACCCATGGAAATTTTTAACAATGTTGGTGTGGAGATAATGGGATAAAATTTTTGAGCGGACTTTGAGGTGATCAATCTTGTCAAGGAAGAAAAATACCTAGCTTTACTTGGTCGACCTTGGTGCTATGCCAACACCATAGATATGAACATCAAAAAGTGTTATATGATCTTTAAGAATGAGAAGTAACATGTCATGATTACTCTATCAAATAATCAAGGCCCTCTTATGTCAAGAGTGTTGACCTAGAAGATGAAATTGACAACATGGATAACATCACAATGTATGGGGTGGAGAATCTAGAACCAAAAGGGGATGGCATCTTAAGATGGGATGAGACATAATCTATTTATAACACCATCATCATTGTCAGTGAGTGCTGGGTATAGGAATATTATGAGGTCATGGGAAGATAGTGTAATGTGTAATGTTCAACACCTAAATATTTTCCTTTATGAAACACATCATACTATAGCATTAAACCCTCCTTGGTTACCATGAATATTTAGATGTCATGTGACATATCCAAAGTAAAGAGACGATTCTATATAAATAAGGGAAAAATTGCTTTATTTCCCCTATATTATGGCTCTATAGTTACTACCCCATTTACACATGACTTTTAGACATGTGTCCCCAAGGAGAATGATTGCATGGGTGATTTAGTATACACCCTAAAAATCACTGTCACATGTAGGTGGGAAACTCACAAATGAAGTCTTCCCATTTAGATAAAAGTTAAGGATGTTATGTGCTCCAGATTTGACCACAATAATGATCATTAAGGATTGCCTACATATAATGGTGATTGATACCTAGATGCATATTCATAAATATTAATATAAATGGACAAGGAATATACCTTGTTTCCTGGTAGAGCTATGGGTTCATGCCTTCTACTAAACTTTGAATACATGGGCTTGTGTGTGGTATGTTGTGCATGAGATGTACTAGGAAATTTATGATTGGACGGTCGTAAAGGGGAATTCATCCATACATTTTATTTATTATCATATAATTTGGAGTTAATTGAACCCCTACAATGCATCTTCCATGATATTCTAGAAGACAATTCCATAATGGAGGAACATGTCAAACAAATGTGTAGTAAGAAGGGATTCATGCTTCCTAATATATTTGAGGACTTAGGGGTAAATAGTGACTCTAGTAGCAATGATAAGGCAGTGTGGATGGTGTAAAATTGGTAGTAAATGGTTGAGAAGGAAAAAAATGTGCAAAAGGTAGATGAAGAACCATAAGAAGAAACCCTTGACCACTTACGAGTCAAAAATTATTATGGGAAGTGAGAAGAAATCGGCACACCAAATGATCAACATGAAAGTTATTAGGAACCTCTAAGAACTTCCAAAGTTCATATCATCTAAGAAGAAAAACCCAAGATAACCACCATTGGAGACTATTGGTTTGATGCAAAATTGGCATGCATCATAGAAGTAATCTAGGAATTCCAAGACCTTTTCCCAAGAATTTACATAGAAATGAAGGGTTTGTATCCTTCTTTGGAAAAAAAATATAACATTGGTGGATAACATGGGACCCATGAAGAAGCATCCATACTAAATGAAACCAAACCTACATGCTAAGGTGAAGGTAGAGATTGATAACATGTTGGTTATAGGTGTGATTTACCCAATGGAGGAGTTTGAATGGGTGATCCCCCATGGTTATCAACATCAAAAAATATGGACACATCTGCATATGTGTTGGATACTAACTCTTTAATGTTATGCGAATTATGGATCCCTTCCCCACCTCCTTCACTAAGGAAATTATTAAAGGAATATCATGTTGTGAGGTCTACACCTTCACTTATGGCTTTTCAGGGTATCACCATGTACAAATTGAAGAGGAGGATAAGCCTAAAACCACCTTAGTTACCGAATGGGGTTCATTTTGTTGGGTGTGAAGTCACTATTTATGGTCATTATTCATGATCACTATTCATGGTGATGTCGCATACACATGATATGGCATGGAAATGATGTGGCATGTGGTATTTAGGTGATATGGCATTTCCCATGGGGGGTCTTTAATGTGATTAGGTTGATGTGAAAGGAGTGGGGCATAATAATACACTAAGTCAGATGAATTTTATCTTAGGTGTAGTTGACAAGGGTTGATATGGGGTGTATTTCTAGGAGGATCCATGATTCACATGTGTGGTGAAAGTTAAAAGGTGATTGCAACACCTTTTGGAATTGTGTGAGCACATGGGAAGAAGAAAACAATAAATCATTTTTGCTAATTGGCTTCACATGTGGAGTGGGGTGCAATATTTAGAGTCACATGGGGTGTCTTGAATCTTTTCTAAAGTAGAGCATATACATTTTTGACCCTTGACACATGGAGATAATCACTATTTATTGATCATCATACCCCACTAGAGTGGGGTGCATTTATCCCCCAAGGCACATGGGTTGCCTTTAGCTTTTACACATGGGTGCATGTGGGGCTCTGTTGACTCTTGTGTGCACTTGGGAATATGGGGGACACAAGTTAGTATTGATATCACATGAAGTATGGTGTCATATTCTCCCTCTTTCTTCTCTCTCTAATTGTAAATGCTATAAAAGCATGCTTTCTACTTTGTATTGGTGAATTTAATCCTTATGTGGATCATGTAATCTTTTTGGATTCCCCTTGAGGACCCATTAAATCTTGGGATTGCATGTTTGGAGGTTGTATCCATGAGATCATCTTGTATGTTTTATTTTTAAGCATGGTATGCTTTGTATGTAAGCATGGAAATCCCTTGGGTTTGAATCCTAGAGGCTTTTTAACTTAGCTCATGGTTAGAGATTGATGCTTGGAACTCACCTTGGATGCTTTGGTTTAAGCATTATAGAGGAGTTACATGTTACAACTTGGAGGTTAGAGCTTGTAAGGCTTGGTTGTTAGCTTGGATCACTTGAGTGCTTGGTTTGTTAGCATTGTAAAGGAATTGCTAGAGGAGTTATTATATAAGAGAGTTTTGTTGATGCAATATGATGTCTGGAAGCTGCCATTACCCCATGTTTTTTCCCTTGCTAGTTTTACAAGGGTTTCACATTTTATAGTTTGTAGATTGAAGATTATATGGGATAAAGTAGATGTGCAGATGGAATACAAGAATTTTGATAACTTCATGGAGTGCCAAGGTTTTAGTAGATGATGCTACTATGTGTTGATGACATGATGGTTGTAGGCCCCAAAATGATGAAGATTAATGATTTAATGGATTAGTTAGCTAGGACATTTGACAAAGGTGATAGGAAAAAAAAACCAAGGATGAAGATACATAGGGATGAGAAAGCAAGGAAGATATGGTTGTCTTTGAAGACATATGATTTTATAGTAGTTCAATATGCAAAATGCAAAACCAATAAATATTCCACTTCTTACATGTTTTGAGTTATCTTCAAGAGTGTCCTAGAATAGAGGAGGAGAATACATGGATGTCATGTGTTTTTTTTTCATTAGGAGTAGGAAGCCAAATGTATGTCATGGTGTGCACTAGACTAGATCTTCCAAGCAGTGGGAGTAGTGAGCAGTTCATGGTAAAAACCTAATGGAGGATTGGTCTATGGTGAAGTGTTTGAGAGGCTCTTTAGGTGAAGTGGTGAGTCACTTCAGGTGCTATAATTTACTATGAAGAAGTAGATGTTGACAAATTTGGTCAGGGTAGAGAAGTTTTAGTAGTGAAACAAAACTTCTATTGGTCTTGTTGTGTGGGCAATAGTGGGCATGGATGACAGCTGGATGAAATAATACTCAGGTCTATTAAATCTTGTGTATATTTCCTTCAAGTGGGAGATTATTGGGTGTGAATTCACTATTCATGGTCAATATTCATGGTGATGTGGCATGTGGTGTGCAAGTGATGTAGGTGATGTGGCATGGCCCATGGAGGGTTTTTGATGTGATCATGTTGATGTGAAAGGAGTGGGGAATAACACTTCACTAAGTTAAATGGGTTTTGTCTTGGGTGTAATTGACAAGGGTTGGTATGGGGTACATTTCTAAGAGGATCCATGATTCACATGTTTGGTGAAAGTCAAAAGGTGATTATAACAACTTTTAGACTTATGTGAGCACATGGGAAGAAGAAGACAATAAATCACTGTTGTTGATTGGCCTCACATGTAGAGTGGGGTGAAATATTTGGAGTCACATGGGGGTGGCTTGGATCTTTTATAAAGTATATCATCTATTTTTTTGACCCTTGGAACATGGAAACAAAAACTATTTGTTGATCATTGTTCACCCACTATAGTGGGGTGCATTTATCCCCCAAGGCACATGGGTTGCCTTTAGATTTTTCCCATGGGTGTATGTGGGGATCTTTTGACTCTTGTGCACACATGGGAATGTGGGGGACACAAGTTACTATTGAGCCCAAGTTGAGTATGGCACCATATTCTCCCTCTCTTTTCTCTCTTTCATTTTAAATGCTATAAGACCATGCTTTCTCCTTTTTATTGGTGAATCCAATCCTTATGAGGATCATGTAATATTTTTGGATTCCCCTTAAGGATCCATACAAGCTTGGGCTTGCATGTTTGGAGGTTGAAACCATGAGCTCAGCTTATATGTTTTGGTTATATGCATGGTATGCTTTGTATGTAAGCAAGATAATCCATTGGATTTGAAGCGTAGAGGCTTGTTATCTTGGATTATGGTTGGAGTTTGATGCTTAGATCTCACCTTGGATGCTTTAGTTTAAGCATTGTGGAGGAGTTGCATGTTGTGACTTAGAAGTTAGAACCTGAAAGACTTGGTTGTAAGCTTGGCTCACCTAAGTGCTTGATTTGTTAGCACTGGAAATGAGTTGCTAGAGTATCTATTGTAGAAGAGAGTTTTTCTAATGCAATATGAATTTTGGAAGCTAATATTGCCGTGTGGTTTTTCCCTTGCTAGTTTTGTAAGGGTTTCCACGTATATCTTATGTAATGTATTCTCTCCTGCATGTTATGTTTTATTTTAACTTATTTCTATTTTTATTATTATTTAGCTTTCACATGTTTTATCCATGCATCCTAACACATTTACCTAAAATTTCATGCCATTTTTCCTAATGAATGCACTTGCTATCTTCTCATGCATCAACATAGTGACCTTCAAAGATTTTTTTCATCGATTCCTTCAGGTATATCTAAACAATCTATGGGCTGGTGAAGGATAATCTTGACAACCTGTGAATCATGTTCGAGTGTTTTTGACTACCTCAAATATTTCTCAACTTGAAAAAATGTATATTTACGACACATTTTAGCACACTACTCGAGCATGTGATTTGTAAGGATGACCTTGTTGTCTACCCTACTATAGTGGTCATCATTCTTCAGTTTGAGGAACCTACCATTCAGTGGGAAGTGCACACATTATTGGGGTATACTAGATACTACCATAAATTCATTCATCAATATAAAAATTGTCATGCCACTAAAAAATTTTTGCATAAGAATGATCCATTCATATGGGGTGAGGCATAAGAGGAGGCATTCGACACATTAAAGAAAAGACTTGTAAATTCACTAATCCTCTAATTTCCAAATTGGATGAGACCCTTTCATGTGCATGTTGACACATTAGGGACATCAATATGTTTTATCCTAGCTGAATCAGGTAATGAAAATATAGACTACCCCATCTACTTTGCTAGTCAAAAGATTACAATAGTTGATCAAAATTATACAACTACTAAACATGAAAGACTCATAATGGTGTACGCTCTATTAAATTTTTTATTATACTTGTTAGACACAATATTTATTTTCTTACTAACCATGAAACCCTAATTACTTTGTAAATAAGTCAATACTCCATGGATTAATTTTCTGATGGATTATGTTGTTTTAGGAATTTCAAAAAAATTTGGTTGTAAAAGCTAAAAAATGAAACTTGGGTCCTAACCACTTAGCATGCATTGATACAAGAGAGGATGTGTATAACATTGAACATGGCCTTATAGATGCTCAATTGTACATAGTTTAGCATGTCCATAAACATCTTGATGATATTACTTTTCTCACATTTGGCATTGCTCCCAATACTCTTTGCTCTAAGGAAAATAAATAACTAGCTATCTGCACTACACCATATCATCTCATTGGTAGAGAAATTTACAAGCTCTGACGCAATAAATTTTTGCATAGATGTATTTTGGACCATGAGAACTCAATAATGCTATAAGAAAGACATGAGGGAATTGCTATATGACACTTTTTTGGAGAAGCCACTACGTACAAGAGCTTAGTTTATGGTTTATGGTGGCCTAACTTATTTCATGATGCCAAATAATATATGCACAAGTATGATGTCTACTAATAAATTGGGAAACCCAACCATGGGGATGAGATTCCCTTGATACTTATCCTATCCAAGGAAGATTTTGAAAAATGGGCTATTAATTTTGTGTGTCCAATCTCTCCAATCACCCATAGGACTGACACACACTATATTATTATCACCACCAACTATCTCACTCATTGGGTTGAGGTTTCACTAATAAATAACTATAAAATAATAACACCAACGCATTTTTTATGGGAAAATATCATCAATTACTATGGGTGCCATATGAGTTTGACTAGTCATCAAGGAATCCATTTCATCAATGAGACTATGCACACCCTATTGTCTAACTTCATGATTGTGCATCAAAAGATTACCCCATATCACCCATAAGCAAATGAAATTTCATAGGCATTCAATAATATTCTTGGGAAGATGTTAACCAAGATTTTTGATGTCGCATACAAGGACTAGGATGACCATGTTTCTATAGTATTACGGGCCTATAGGAAAAATATAAGTGCCTCAATAAGTCCATCCCTTTTCAAATTTTATTTAGGATATAAGTAATGATTTTGATGTAATTTTTAGTTCCATCCCTATAGATCATGCATATTAGTTGACTAGAGGATAAGGATTCACTTGATGCACACCTAGAAGACCTCTTGTAGCTAAATGAGTAGCATGTTGTCACTCAATGGAGACAAACTATGGAGAATGACCAACAAAGTTTGGCATGACTGGCACATAAAGGGAAATATACTAGTTAAAAGATCCCCCCAACCTACTCAATGATTCCAATAACTTGAAGCATATATGGAAGCTTCAAATCCATTAGTTGATGCCCTACATTATCCATGCCATTTTAGAGATTGGTGCGTATCAACTATGTATATTGGATGGCAAAATGATCCCTAAGAATTTTAATGATAGTCATACCATGATTATCATGCTTAAGCCATGTTTTACTAAGGCGTATGCCAAAAAATTTACCTATACCTTATGTTTTATAGGTTAGAGTAATATAGGCTATTTTTGATGTAATAGTTATGTGCCATCATTTGTAATAATTCACATCTTTGTTTGCCTATTATTTTATTTATTTTTATAATAACCTCTCTTTGAATGAATTTTGTTAGGCTAATAAACTTAAAGAATTCATGATTCCAATAAGTTATCAAAGCTCCATCTTGGTGAACATTGCAACTAAAGTACATTGAGCTTAATGCACATGACATAGTAGGTGACTTGACAAAAATATACTTAGTACATTAGAGGACCAGTCACATGATTTAGTGTGGGGTAGGGGGAAAAAAAGTTGTGAAAAATGAAATGACAAGTTATATAAGCATGACATCAGATGTGATAGGTGAGAGGATAGGCATGGATTTGAGGTTGTTGTGATAATAAGGAACTGCGAGGAAAGGAAGAGCACAAGAGGAAGGGAAACACATCTCCTAGAAATGCATAAGGGAAGAGTGTACATGGTGAATATCCTACCAAAAATTGATACCACCTAGAACTATTTCACTCCCAAAAAAATTAAATTTAAAATGGTCATGTTAATAGATGGCATAAAACAATAGTTAATGAAAAGGTGGTAACATTAAAACCTCATGTGTGTAAAGTATAACAACCATTGCATATACAAATAGCTCATTGAAATCAAGTTTGGAAAAATGTGCCAAGTAGTATAGAAAGAAAGATACATGTTATTTTCACCACTTTGCTATCAAGATAGATTGAGTGACCCCACAAGTGTGCACAAACCAGAACAACAAATAAACTTTCAATTTGATCCAAGCAACATAGACCTAATCAAGAAGTAGCATAAAATATAGAGCACAATGATTAGGAAGATAGTCATACAAAATTAACCACATGGTGAGGCATAAAATAACATGCAATAGGCATGTGGTGAGATGGCATGGTGATCTTGGAGTATGATAAACTAGAAATAAAGCTAGCATGCCTAATGAGGCTAAGACTAAGGAAGAGACTCCCAATGCCCATAATGGCTTAGAAAAAGAGATGGAAGGTAAGACCAAACAAGAGGAAGATATTAGCATGTTGTTTGAGGACAACCAACCACATTAGTGTGGGGATGTTGACCCCAAAGTTTGAATACCTTTGTTATTTATGACCAAGTTTAATGTGACATCAATACCTTATAGTATCAAAGCAAGATGCAAATCAACATGATCAGTTAATGCATGCACATGACAAATATACCTAGAGACTAGTTTTAGTTCCTAAATGAAGTAGATACTATTATGCACCAATAAAACCAATCCATATGCACATGTTGATAATATAATCAGGGAAATGGTGAAAGTGACTACATGTAAATGTTAGACTTGCCCATATTAGTGTAATTTGTGGGGACAAATGTTGGGAGCTATGATATATAGCTTAGCCCTGATAGGTATATGAGAAGTGATGATAAATGATGAGGTATCTGATCTTGAGTGGAACATCATGCATTAGCTACTAGATGACATGTATAGCATTTTAGAAGCCTATAAAATGCAAAAACTTGAGAGAGAAACTCAAGAGAGTTAGAGGGGTAAAACATATAGGAGAAATTTTTCCAAATGTTAACAAAGTTTTAGGAAAGGAGAGGAATGTTACTTGAGTGGATAAAGGGATAATAAGGATAACTCATGACATTGTTATTTCTATTGAGCAACTTTTAACTATGTTTTATTAAGTAATAAAGGAGGTTTTTGTTGTTGTTATTATTATCATTATTTATAACTATAGATTACTGTTAATATGCTCAGACTAATGTTGTTATTTCATTTAAGGATTTCTTGCTTATTGAAAAGATGATTATTTGGGTAGAGTAGTGTTTCTATGTTATTATTCATATGTATTATTGTTTATTTTCATGTGTCGATAGGATAATATAGGATATACCCTTAGTACTCCCAATGTGCATGGGATTATGTCTAGTTTTGCCATTACCAACTAATCTCAACCCAACTTGGTTACCCCTCTCTATGCTTTAGGTAAACACAAAAGGATAACTTGTTGCTATTTCAATGCATGAAGATTAGAGTTAGTATGTGTATAATACTAGTGTGTGGGTGGTTGAAACAAACACAACAATAAGCTCCTTAGAAGGTTGAGCCTCTATAAAATTGATTACCTTCTTAACATAATTATTTGGTTGAAACTCGAGTTCATTGCTTCTAGTCTTGAAACTTGGTTTATTTTGAAACTATAAACCATTAGAAGTTGATGTATTATACCCACAATCAAGCACATTTCCCTCTAAAAGTTTTATCTCAACATTATTAATCACATTGTAATCCTCATAAAAACAATGGTAACTATAAAAAATCACTTTGTCTTTAATGACTGAAAGCAAACTATGAACAAACAGACTTTGAAGTTCACCATCTAATAGTTTATTAGTCATCTTCGTAACCTTATATTTAAACCTAAACACATATCCACTAATAATATTATTGGCTCCATGCATAATGTGAGTTATTTATACAAAGGTAACTTCCATGCCAATGTTGATGGAAAATGAGCTAAGAAGTCATCCATTAATGTTGTGAAACAGTGCACAAATGCACATGGTAAAACATAAAACAAATCAAACACATAGTTTTTAAAGCTCCTTGAAAATAACTTAGTTAACAATTTATCATTATGGAAATCATTTTAAGCACACGGCGAAAAAATATCTATTATGGTGAGAAGGGTGTCTTTTTATATTAACCAACACATTTTTTGAGTAATAAAGTAAATTAGAAATGGATAAGCTAGCTCTTCATGATCCAAAGGGTTTAAAAGTACATTGTGAGAAGTAACTTTGCCACTTGGCTTTTGAGACCCTTGAAAAGTGATTTAATTTATAGTTAAAAATCACAAAATGTATGCATCATGGTGGTAGTTTTTGGATTTTTCATAGGAATAAAAAGAGATGTAGTAGGATATGTTATAATAAAAAAAATACAATAATGATTAACAAAATTAGGAGAAATTTGAGGGACATTATAATCAAGCAATGGTTAAACAAGAGTAATTTGAGAAGCATGTTGATTCATTGAAATAACTTAAGAAGAAATGAAACATATTGAAAATTTATGGGAATTAAATGTTGAGAAGAAGGAAAAGCAATAGAAGCATCTCTAACATTTGACAATGTATGGGGTTTTGGGAATAATGAATAATGAATACCATAAAAACATGGGTAGATTGAGGAGGAACTCCCAAAGTGACCTCATGAGAAGGGATATATGTACAAGCAATTTCTTTTAATGCATATATAATTCTAGATATACATCAGGATTGTCTATAACATGTTTCTTAAATCTGTAAATGTTCTCATCCTTATTTTATTCCTCTAATTTAGCCTCATGATAATAGTAATCCTAAGAATCATTCATATTTTTATTTGAGATCTATCTACACCACTATCATTCAAGGAAGTCACATAATTGACAAGAGACACTTTAACTTTTGAAATAACATTAAATGCATTCCTAGAATGCATGTTTCTTATGCAAGATTGATATATATCTAATCAAAGGAACATGTGATAATGAAATTTTCAATCAAACTAAGCACTTATGATTAGAAATTTAATACATAGAGATAACACATAATGTAATGGTTTGAAATCAAGCAAAAAAAAATTAAGGCTAGGGAGGTGTAAACATGGAATAACACAATATCTAAGAATATGTAAATCTCGAATTATATGAAGTCAAGAGCTAACCTTATAAAGAAGGCACAATGCATTGGGGGTTTAGGAAACCATGTAGGAATATGCCAAAGGATAAACCCTAATAAATCTATATCCACCACAAATAATCCAGATCCTAAGAATTTCAAGGCACAACACTCTAGATGAGTTCATGGAGGTGTGTAGAAGCAATATTGAATAAGATGGAGATTAGAGAAAGTAATAGAATTAGGAAAAAATTTATATTAATCTATACATTGTATACATGGAGTACTTTTGATAAATATGTATATCTATCTACTCTACTACTATCTTCCTAGACTGATGTTATAGATATTTATATAAGGATCACAAAGTTGTGAAGGCTCAAGAACTACATTATAAATCAAACATTTGATCTTTCCTCATGTGAAGGTGGTTATATCTTCGAACCTCTAGATATGTATTACTTTGATAGGTGTTGTTTCATGGAACATGATCTAAGTGTGTCATCAAGTGTTTCACACATATTTAGTATTACCTGTAAGTTTGTGGATGATATGTAGGGATTATGTGCATGGTGTGTGATAATGTTGTGTTACACATACAATACAAATTTACGTTACAAAGAAAGCTGAGGCTACATCAAATGATGTTTGTGCTTGATTATCCACATTTTGGAATGGGGCATAGGGGCATTACCCCTCAACCTTGCAATGATTAAGCCTTTGAAAATTACGTGTTTTATTCTTTTCAAGCAGAATGTTTAATAAAAACACTTGGATAGATCAAAATAATTCACAACAATGGATATAAATGTTGACACCATGAGTGGATTAACAATAATATAGTGTAAGAATGAAAACATAATGAGTAGATCCACAAAAATAATTGGCAATAAGGTAGAATATTTCAACGGGGCAACCTCCATAACCATGAAATAAGAACATAATTCATAATATGATGTTCTAATACTAACCAATACATCATATATATATATCCTAATTAGGTTATGGTTACTTCATAAAATGACCCTATTAACAATATGACAACCTAGAGAAATAAATTAAGATATATATGATGTAAGATAAAAGGTGATGTAGGCCATAAATTAGCCACACATAACCCTAAAAATTCTATAGGTTAAGGGCATAACATACCCCTCCCATTAAAAAAAATGTTTCCCTTAACATTGAATAACTCTATATGCTAAAAAAAGAATGCTTCATCCTCCCATGTTGCATCCTCACTCACCAGATTTCTTCCACTTGATCATATACTCCTTCATATCCCTTTTTCATAGTTGTATCGTGCATGTCTAAATGATATCCTCATGTTCAAAAATGACTTTACCTTCCTCATCCAACTCTAGTAACTCATTTTTAGTGGATACTTGTTATCTAATTGCCTTGTTTAAATAGGAGACATAAAATATTGGATGTCTACATTTTAACTGAGGTAGCTCTAGTTTGTATGTGACACTATCAATTTTTTGTAAGATGAGAAGGGTTGTAAAACCTAGGAAAAAGTTTGTTATCCATTTTTATTATTTTGATGGAATTTTATCGTATGGTTGTAGGTACATAAATACCTAATCACCTAATTCAAACTACCTCTCACTACGGTGTTGATCTGCTTGCTACTTCATTTGGTTTTGTGCCATTGCCAAATTCTCTCTTAGACTAGCTTGTACCTTCAAACCCTTGGCTAAACCATCAAATATGAGGTTATGTATGGGGGTTGATAACCATACAATGCCACAAATGGATACATTTTAGAAGATGTATGGAAGTAATTATCATACCAACATTTTTCTTGTGACAACTAATGAACCCATCTTTCTTGTTTATCTGATGCAAAACAAGGGAGATAAACCTCTATGAATTTGTTGACAAAATATATTTTTCCATAAGATTAAGGATGATATGATGAGATATGAGCAAGATAAGTTCCTAAACATGAGAATAAATTAGTCTAAAAATTACTGGTAAAGATAAGATCTTAATCACTTACTATGATCTTGGGGATACCATGTAGCTTTTGAGTTGTATCCCGAAAAGCAGTTGCTACTATACTATCTATAAATTGATAAGATAAAGCCAAAAAATGGATGTATTTTTCAAGATTTTCCAAAATTACCATGATAAAAAATTTACCCTCCAACCTAGAAAAACCTGTAATGAAATCCATTGAATCATCCTCCCACCTTTGGCCAGGAATAGATAAGGGTTGTAAAAAAACCTAAGGTCTTAATAGTCTCATCCTTGTTTTGTTGATGTACCATAGATTCTAACACAAATTTTTATATATATCCCTTGAGTCATTCCCAAAAGGAATCTTTATTGATGATATGATAAGTTTTTTACAATATAGAATTCCCCCCTACTGGAGATATATGAAGCTCTATAAGTATCTTATGTTTAAGGGGAAAATTATTGCACAAATATAATTATATTTTATCGTAAGGCATTCCCTTTCCACTCAATTTTTTTTAAGACACTTAAATATTGATTGAGGTGGTGAACTAGAACCTATGTATCAATGTTATTTTCCCATTTTGATATGGCCTCATCCACCCAATATGCCTTCCATATAGACATTATGCATAACAATGCCTATGTGGATTCATCCTTCCTAGATAGTGCATCTTGAATGCATTATCATTTCATTTATCATATATTATTTAAAATTCACACACTAGAGTTTTGGTCACCCATTTTTTTGTTCTTCAAATGAAAATCTATGTTCCAAAAAGTATTTTAGACTATCACAATCAAAATTCACCTTAAAGTGTCTACCCACCAAGTAAGGTCTCTATTGTTTGACTGCATAAATAATTTACATCATCTTCTCATATATAACCTTTATAAATTTCTCACCTTTGATTTGATGACTCTCAAATGCCAAGGTCACCCTTCGTGCATGAGTACTTCCCCCATTCCATATCTAGACACATCATTTCAACAATGAAGGTCTTTTAGAAATCTAAGGTAGATAAAAATGGAGTGAAGCACATGGCCTCCTTTAGTTTTTCAAATCCATCAGTAGTAAATTTGTTTTAATGGAAAGAGTCCTTATTTAAAAATGTTGTGAGTGGTGCTATTATGCTTCCATAATTTTTCACAAACTAACAATAATAACCTGTCAGCCCTAAAAAACCTCAGAGGTGCTTGAGGATTTTTAGAACTTTCTATTCTATCATGGGCTTAATCTTGTGAGGGTATACTTTGACACCTTCATGTGACATAGTATGACCCAAGTACTCTACCTCCTATAATCCAAAGGCACACTTGAAAGACTTGGCATAAATTTGATGTTATTCTCAAAGTATCAATACTTGATTCACATGTTGTAAGTGTTATTTCCATGTCTTACTATATATTAGTATATCATCAAAAATACCAAGACAATTTTTTGCAAAAAAGACCTAAAGTCAGTGTTCATCAAACTTTGGGATGTAGATGGTGTATTTGTGAGACCAAAGGGCATTAATTAAAATTATCAATGGATTTCATGAGTTTTGAAAGTTGTCTTATGTATATCCTCATCTCTGATATAAATTTGATGATAAATTTGAATGAAGATCTAGTTTTGTAAAGTAGACAACACCATGCAATTCATTAAAAAATTACTAATAAATGGAAAAAGGAAATTATATTTGATGGTGTACTTGTTAAGCTCCTTATAATCTTGGCACATCATCTAGGTATCATCATTATTACACACCATTACCATAGAGGATGAATATGCACTTTAATTATCCCTGATTATACCAACCTCTAACATTTCATGTACCATCTTTTCAATTTCACTCTTTTGGACATATGGGTACCTGTATGGTATAATTTCTGGTAGTTGAATCTTTGATACCAATCAAATGACATGTTCATGTTGTGGTGGTAGTTTTTTTGGCATTGCTTCAAAAACAACCATGTGTTTATTGATAATATTTTCTAGGTCAGGTTGTATAAACATTATTTTTGGTTGTACTTCCAAGGAAAATGATTGTGATACAAACCAATTTCCCCCTATTTTGAGGATATTTTACATCTAATGAGAACTAACTAGCTATGAATACTTTTCACATAATCATTATAGTTTAAATTTCTTGCCTTCATAATGAAAACACATGAATAATTCCTAGAAAGTCATCTTTATCATGCTCAAGGTTATGAGCCATTAGACTCCCAAAACTATGTAAACCCCACCTAGGGGAATATAAAACATATGAGAGTATATAATGTAATATCCCATGGAAATTTTAATATTGTGGTATTTCTTAAACAACTAATTTTTCCTCCATCTAAAACCATGACAAGAAATTTTAGAGTTAGATAAATAAAACAATTCAACTATGTTTCCAACTTATTATTGATGAAGTTATGAGTACTCCTGAGTCAATAAATACAACCACCTTTTGTTTCTTGAGGAAATCCACAACCTTGAAGATTTATGGAGTGTTAATTCTTGAAATTTCATGGCATGAAAAAGTTGGTTGGAAATATTTAGATTCCTCCTTTGGATGCTCCTCACCCTCACCTAATACTTCATCATCTTTTTAATCATCATTGGCCTGTTCAATGTAAAGAAACTTCTTCTCAACAGATTTATGTCCTTTGTTATATTTTCTATCATAGTTGAAATATAAACCTTCTCCTTGTTTCTCTTAAATTTTTTGAGCCAATTTAGTAGGCTGAGGGAATTATTGTGTTGGAGTAATGTGCTCTATGTTGGTAGTGAAATCTCATCATTTAACTATATCTCTTTCCTTTGCTCAATGTAAAAAGAACATGGACTTTGATATTGAACAAGATGAATGAGTTGAAGGATTATTTTTGGCATGCCTAAGGTACAATGATATTTGTATTAGATTAAACATGGGAACATCAAATTGGATGTTATCCTTAAGCCCACCTAAGAATAAGTCATTCAGGTTGTCTTTTGTGATGTCACCTACATGCAAAGACAAGTTATGGAATTGATGAATATAATCCTTGATAGTCCCTACTTATCTCAATCTTTTTATCTATTTAAAATAGTTTTCTGCAAGACTATTGTAGTAGTGTATCTATAGCTCATCAATAAAAATTGACTAGGTAATAGTCAGGCCCTTATTTTTCTTTTGAGTGCATAACCATCTATACCAAATGAACTTCCATGATATGACCACCCTTTGTTCACATAGGGTTTGATGTAGATAAAAATAAATTTTATATTTTATTAATCCAGGTGATTATATCCTTACCATCAAACTTGCGTAATTCCACTTTTGGTAGCATGTTTATTGAACTAGTATTTGAGTTTTTATTGTTCTAGTTGGGAGAACCCAAGTGATCCGATGGAGAATTATTGGATGGTGGTGTTTCTATAAAATAATCCATAATAGTTTCCAATGTCCCAATCAGATGATCAAAATTTCCTTCATTACATCTCTATCCCCTTTGATTTCATCTAAATCTTCTTTTTTCACCATGTTTTGCACATATACATGGAGTTTAGTAACCAACCCAGAAAACCCTAATTTAGAAATTCCAAAATACACGTTTTCCTTACTAGTTCTTTTTCTTGAAGTGGCTTTTCATTTTTTGTGGCCTCAAGTGTTTGGACTGGCAATACATGAACTATAGGGTTTAAAGTTAGGAATTTAGGGTCGAATGTTTTGGGGCAAAAAAAGTGTACTAGAGGCTTATATCATTGCGATCATCTCACTAAGATAAATATATGATTTCTAATTTTCACAAGGGTGAAAACAAAATTCATACTGTGTTAATGGAAAATATAATTCTTCTTGAATTGTAAGTTATGTTTTTTCAATCCTTTGGCTCATAAATGCTAGATCTATAAAGTAAAAACTACACTATATAATCTTACCCAAATCGAAGCTTTGATACCACTGGTAATGAAATTACTTAGATAGATTAAGACAATTCACAACCATGGATATAAATCTAAACATCACAAAAAGATTAACAACATTATAACACAATAATGAGAACAAAATGAGTAGATCCATAATAATAATTGATAACAAAATATAATACTTGATAAATAGGACTGAGCCACTTCAAGGGGGTAACCTCCATAACCATGTAATAAGAACACAATTTGTAACATGATGCTCAAGTAATAACCATTATCTCCTATATATACCCTAAATAGGATATGGTTACTCCATATGTCTATTTAACCCTAAATTTAGATATGTGAGGTTATATAGTGTTAAGGGGTATTATATTAGCTTTTGCATAAGGATGGTAAAATATTACATCATATCCCACTCTTTAAAGATTGCATTAGTATTAGATAATGAAGTAAACCTAATGATCAATATTTTTTAATTTTAATGTTCTATTTGGACATTTACATTGTGTAGTTGATAGTTGATATATTTTCTTTCATGGTTAGTTATAATCAAAGGACATTTTCATGTGCATCTGATATACTATATTGCTGAGTATTGGAATCTTATGTGGATATGATTTCATTTTGTAAATTTGATTTGCCTTACAATAGTTCATTGATGTGTATATATTTCCCATATTTATTTATTTTGTTGCAAGATTGGGCTAACTATCATTTGATTTGATCAAGGTTCTTGCATGACTATCCCATCCTCATAGAGTGGAATAAAAAGAGAGTATCATAGGGGAGGAGGATGCATATATCGACATTAGGGATAGAAAGAGTGAAATTGAACCTGTACACTCTCACTTACACTCTTGCCTACTATGATGAATTAAATATTGGTGGTATTCTATGATGTGTTGTATGATTACTTTTACTGGTTGTCTCTATGGTTAATATTGCATGCCTTGCATTTATTTTGGGTTAATTACTTACCTTGTTGTGGAATAACCAATTTGGAAATGGATGCTCTTATTAATTTAATTTGTTAACACTGCTAATGTGTGTTGGTTATATGAACCTCTATGAAACCTTTATGTGAATTAAACTATGATTTAAGAATATGAATTAGATGGACCTATTTCTATGCATTGTAAACCTACAGAGTATTGGTTATTTATTAAACCATGTCTTTGTATTTAAATTATGTAAAGATGAATAGACTTAATTTTTACCCCTTTTTGGTGGCTTGGGGGGGATATGGGGTAAAATTCACCCAAGCATTTAGGATTTGATTAGGTTAAAAATTTATAGAAATTATTTTTTATGTTGTTATGGAACATTCAAGTGGCATTATTACCATGCACCATTTGAGCCAAAAGAGATTAGTCATTAGTAAGAAAGTTTAGGTTTCTTTTGCTATCATTATGGGTTGACCTCACCATTTGGTGGAAAAGAGAGTTATATGGTTTAACATATAACTGCCATGCAAACAAGGTTATGGAACTATGAGTTAATGGTAAGAGGAAGGAACATGCATTTATGAATTTGAGTCTTATAACTGAGATCTCACAAAGTTTCAGGAGAAACTCCAAAACATGACAAATGTGGATGAGAAAGGGAAATAAAATAAGAATAAAGAAATTAGAGGAATCAAGGGATGAAAAAGGAAGAATAGGAGCATTATCAAAAAGGAAAGAGGCTACCAAAATCTACATTCGAATGATGGCTATTACAGTAACTAGGAAAACAGAGCTTTAAATTTGAAAATAGGAAATTATATGGGTTTTGCTTATATTTGTATATGGACTAAGTTCCTAATTAGAAGCAAACTGTTGAATGCCTTCCTTAACAGGGTTAGTGATAAAACCATTCAAATGTATATATTGGTAGTGCCTTATAAATTTAGGGCCTCACCCTTGAGACATGGATATGGAACTCATTTCCATCTACATGACTGTAAAAGTGAGAACAGAGACATTACTAAGGATTTAAATGCATCTTGAATGTATTTCTCCTATGGAAGGTACATACTACATTTATTATCCCTGTGTAGAATAAATTCAAAAGAGGAGAAAAACGATATTATATTGTGTAGTTATAGTTTTAATGTATTTTAGCTCATAATATCTAAAGTGAATAGAACTTTGGCCTTGCCTTCATGGAATGGGTTAATGCCTAGACATAATATTTTGTGACTAAAATTTGTAGATTAAGTAGCACTTGTGTATATATAATGCTTTGATTTATAAATTTAAGGTCATATAAATTGTTTTTATATTTGTCGATTGGAAATTACATGTAATATATGAAACCATGGGTTCATACTTGAGAAAAATAGGATGTTGTTTACAACCATGCCTTTATACACAAGTTGTAGATGTATACTGGTAAAAGAATTATATATTTTTGTGCATGTACATTATATGTAGACATTATTTTTGAATTATATAACACATTAGTCTTGTACACTTGGCAAATACATATCATAGATGTACGTTCAGCTTTTAGATCCTTCCCACTACCAAAAGGCTCACATACACTATCTCTTTGTGAATATTTTCTTATATCTTAGTTTGTCCAATGTTATTATGATGACTTACACATTTTACCATTCTCAGAATGTTATAAACTTTTTTATCATCTATCTCTACAATTTTTGGACCTGTGCTTATTTTCCAATTTCCTGTACACTTATTTCTTAGTTAGATGCCTACATTGATGCAAGTGTCCTATTCCAATGCAATTGTCCTAATATAATGTAAGTATACAGTGCCCTAAAGTCATCCAATTTATAAATGAAACATATACCTATGGTTAGCCTAAGTGTTTTAATGCAAGGTATTCTCTGAATGAATTGATATTATATATATAAGATCAATTTTCATTCATTCCTCACCTAACAACTTATTACCTACTCATAAGGCAACATACCAAAAACATTAAAACAAGCACTCAAGTGAGAAAAATTTCCATATTTCATCATATTTTCATATCAGTCATAAGGACAACACATATATAGGTCTGAAGTATTGAATGAGCATTCAATGAGCCATATTTACCAAGTTATAAGCTAGCTCATTAGTGTACTTACTTATCACACATTTCATGATACAAGACAACACATAGGAGAAACATACATAATTATAAGGCCCTCTTCATAGTATTAGATATGTAAGCAATTCTCATTATTAGAGGTGTATTTAGGTTAGTTTGACATTATGTGCATATTAACCCATTTTTTCCACAACCACTATGAAAATAAAGAACTAGGGGTTTTTCTATTTGATAAGAAATGATAGTCCATTACTCATATCTAAGTGCATTAGAGCAAAAGCGACATAGAACACATAAGCATCTAGGTGGTCACATCCATTTTCAGTAGGTATTCCATACTGGACACTTGTATCTAAGTCAAACAAACGCATCAATGAAACTATCTCAGTTTGATGTAGGTGTCTATGACTATAGAGGTATAATTTATAGAATCAGGTGAGTGATCCAAAATTTAGATCCAATTTACTTCCAACCTATTCTAAATCCATATTGGTATTAACATCAAAACTAGCTAAGTATATTGTTTTAATTATCATTGTAATATCTAGCATATTTATATTTTTTATTTTTTAGCATATCTCAACATAATAAATTCAGTATATGTTTATCTAAGTTTTAACATTACGTGGCCTATTTTTGAGATAGTCTACCATCTTTGTGCCCTAGAATATCTCTACCCATTTAACCCTAGATTCCTTAATCTATATTTTAGGGTTAAACATTTGGTGAACCTGGCCTTTTGTCCACAAAACCCTAGATATTGATTTAGGGTTTCCTAATTCTTTATTTCTAATTTTTGAGTTTTGATTTAACAAGATTTAACAAGTTAAAAATTAGATTTTCTTTCTTATCATCATGTTCAATATGGATGCATGTGTAGCTCATTGTATGCTATAATTTATAATTATAATGACAATTTACTAGTGTAATAAGATAATCTAAGGAATCATGTAAATAAATAAGCAGACTTCATTAATATAATGAGAGAGTTTTAAAATGAAAGAAACACTAAATCTCTCTTCATAATTGCTTTTGAAATACTATAGAGCTAGTATCTAGATGCCAACATGCATACTCTCAACCATTTGTTCCACCTAGATCCTATTTGAGTGATAGTTACCATCCTTCACCCATTATTCATGCACAAATTATATTTGATTCTAAGGTCCATGCTATCACTATTCTAAAAGGTAAATGTGTCCAACCTAATCTACCACCTATTAATATAAAATAGATGCCTCTTAATATAAAACTTATGATAAAATCTAAAGGATGTGACCTTGTTGACCAATTGAGCAACACACATGCTAAAATATCAATCCTTAAACTTTTACAACAATCCACTATCTTTAAGGATATTCTATATAAGGCATTATGTGAGACCCAAGTTACAAATGATATTGAGATAACTTATTTTGTGGATTCTTAAAAATAATGCAAAACCCATTACTTTTGATCCAATAGACTTACCATCCAAGCATACCATTAACCAAGATTTACCTTTGTTCTTACAAGTGTTTATGTATAACAAAGTAATTAAAAGGGTTTTTGTTGATAATGGATCGGGCCTAAACATTTACAACACAAAATTCCTAACAACTTTGAGTATTAATACAAATATTCTACAAAAATTAATTATACATATTAAGGGATTTGATAATTCACATAGCCCCCCGATTGGCCAAATAACTTTGGATGTAATAGTGGGACCAAAAATGGTTCCAACTACTTTTCATGTAATGCCTCAATCATTACATTATAGTGTGCTCTTAGGTAGACCTTGGATACATATAATGGACACTTTTCCATCTACACTACATTGATGTCTAATTTTTTTACATGATGAGACCCTATTTTCACTGCCTATTGATGAGGAACCTTTAAATTTTTTAAAAATAATACATTTTGACACAGATGACATCCCTACAAGGATGCCACCTAAATAATGTATTCCACTTGAAAATATACACAATTTTGAAATAGGTGAGTCAATTACAATGACTCTTTTATCTCTAGATACAAATAAAGCACTAAACATTGAGGTACACATGGATGGACATCAAAAGCAAGCACCACTACCAAAGGAACCAATGATGCCAAAACCAAAATAAAATTAAATAGTTGAGCTTCCTTTATTGGTAAATACTGAGCAACAATATGGCCATGTTTCAAATTATTATGAAAATTTAGCCCATGATATGATATATGAGACATGTTTAAAACTTAATTTTGATCCACTTGACCATATTTCATATAACTTATTCAAACCTATAGGTCCTAGTACATATAATCTAAACTCTTCTATAGAGGATACATAACCAAATCAAGATAAAGAAAAAGAAAAAATAATAGATGCACATGTAAATGTTTGTTATTCCATACACCCTTCTTGGCTTCACACATTAAGTCAACCATAATAGGATCAAATGTAGATACATCTTTAGACACCTAAAACTGGCTACAACTGGCCTCTGATCGGACTTCAGACTGATTCCTACCTACGATTGTAAGTTAAGCTTAGGAATTACCAAATGTCCCAAATTTGCTTATGCATCATTTATCAAATCTGATAATCATGTTGAGACATCCCTAATTGGGGTATCTTACTGTATGTAACAATAACCTCTCATAGATTCATCTCTAATCACCTTACAACATCACAACTGTCAAGTTGGCCTATGGACCTATGAAGTGGGGTACTTAAACACTTAATCAAATCTTGAAAGAGCTAAAAGGCTAATCAAAATCAATTAAAAAATTAAACAAAATTAAATGCATAGTTGAATTATCCATTGGAAACTAATGAATATCTAAAAATAGAAATTCCAAAAACCAAAATATCCTAACCTTTCATCATTACCTTTATGAGATGTCAAGATATTTCAAAATATCCTAAAATATCTTATTTAAGAGCCATGCCTATTGAAAATTATAATTACTTGACAACTATTAACTCAACTGGAGTTAGTTTTAACTCACTTAGGTTTAGTTTGAACCCATTCCAAGCCTAAAATCAACCTTGACTCACCTTGGGTGAGAGTTAATTCCTAAGGATATAAATACGAGGCCATGCCCATTGCTTTTCAAGATATTTTGGTGCAAAGTTATTATGCACAAATATCTTCAACAAGCTTTGAAAGTAATTTTACCATGCCCAAATCTTAAGCCAATCAACATCAAAGCCAAGGTGCCAATGAGAGGAGCCAAGCAAACTCCATTGTCAAAGACTTCTTGATACACAAGCCAAGCAAGCCATTCTACCAATCCATTTAGAGCTCCCAAGGAAGGTAAAGTTTTTGTGTCTTTAATGTTTTTGTTGTGATTTCATTTAGTTTTTGTAATCTAATCTCTCCCTAGTGTCTAGGCTAGAGGTGTTAGGATGTTAGTGTGTTCATTTCATTTTTTTATGAGACTAACACAAGAGTTACCTTCCCTCTATGTTAAATTCTTAGATGCACATTTTGGCACACCCGATGGGACCAATTGAATCCCATATAACCAAGGAGATTAATATGCAACTTTTAGTTTTTATAATAGATGTTTAGAAATATTCAAAATTTGAGTTTTAACATCATTTTTCACATATTTCTATTTTTTTAGAAACACACAAGTTGTACAGAGACTAACATCAATTTTCCCAAACCGATGTTAATTTTCCTAGATGGATGTCGATTCATTGAATTGACCATGGTACCTGTGAATAAAGTAGATCACGATAGAGACTTTGATAATAGTGATTTTTCTTGTTTTCTCTTGCTATCATTCTATGTTTGAGGATCTAAATATTTGTTTGCTTGACCTTGTTATTTTAAGATCTAGTAGAATATTTTAATTTCGAGCTCATCTTATTAAACATTTTTTTTATCAAAATAGAGTTGTGATTTCTATGTTTTTATAGGAAACCAACATCGATCTCTATCAAATGACGTTGATCCCTACGTGAATCAACCATTGTCAATCTCTGTGGACTGACATTGATCCCTGTATGGATCGATGTCGATCTTTCTGAGATAAAAAGAAGAAAACTTGAGAGTTAAATCCTAAATATTATTTTCTCACTCATTTTTGGGATTCTAAGTAGGAAAACCCTCTAAAAAATTACAAGTCTTGACGTGGAAAAACCCAAGTTTGAATATGGTTAAATCTTACACACTTTATTTTTGGTGTTTAAAATAAACTTAGTTCTTTTCATGCCTTAGTTATTTTTGAAGTTTTTGCAAATTTTTAAAAAAATGCCAAGGGGCCCCAAAATTTTCCCAAAACATCTCATTTTGGTGCACTAAAATGAACTTCCACATTTAGTTACATACTCTTAAGAGTTGTTCATTTTATACTTATTTTTTGAAAGTTGTTTGTTTCTAGCAAACCAAATGATGTGTGTATGATCCCTCATTCTCCTTTAGGGAACTCAGGTGACCAAAAGCACTCATTTTTTGCCTTTGTTTATTTAGTCTAAAAACATGAAAATAAATTTGCTAAGGCCCTCCCCAAATTTTTATGGTTTGGGTGACCCTAAAAATGACTATAAAGTCTTTTCACTTGTCTTTATTTTCATGCATTTTGGCTTGTGAGCAGGAGTTCATCAAATCCACATGGATTCTTTAGGGAAATATTAACCTAATAATTCATCTCTCATCATCATTTCAACCCCATTATATAGTGGGGTATATAAATTGAGCTAGTAAATTATTAAGATGGTAGTTTGAGCAGTTAAACTACCTCTATTAGTGACTACTGCCCTCAGAATGTATGATCAACTCATACATTGCACTACACTAAGCAAGCAATGGATGTAGTGGTTATGAAAAGGACAAGACCTTTTCACAACAAATGATTGATGTAGATCTAATTGATGTGAGCATCTCTTGTGTTAGCCACACTTGAGACCATCTAAAAATAAGCAAAAATTGATAGTTTATAATAACCCCACTTACCGTGGACATACTATTGATGTAGGGTGAGTAGCTCGAAGTTCCATGTCATAGTAGAAACTCTTGAGAGAAGAGGGGGCCTAAAAACCCTAATTTTCATCTACTTTTACTTTTTAGATTAAAAATTAAAATCCTCTCAAGAGTAAGTATATTAACATAATTTAATAGTATTATGCAACCTTGTTAGTTATATGATTTAGGATGTTACAATTAGGTGTTTATGTCATTTTTATCCTTTCTCATATGGTTTTTGAGTTGAACTATCTATTTTTGTTTAGCTTACCATGTTAAAAATGAATCTTATTTATACATCACTCCATTTTTTGAGGAGGTGTTATGCTACCCATTTGACATTGTACATGTGCCTTAGTCTTTTATCAACCTTTGTATGTGTTTGTCACTTGATTGATAAGGGTGTTGTTATGCTACCAGATTAATTTTAAATCTTGTGCCTTTAAGTCTTGAAACAAACTATTAATTTGATCTTTAGAGCATGATAATGTAGTTACACTGCTCAAATCATTTCAAAGATTTTTTAACCTTGTATCCAAATTCCAATTTCAAAATCCAAAGTCATGTGTGCTTGTTGGGATCTTTACCTAGTGTTGTTATGCTGTTCAGTTTTATCTAGATTGTTGTTTGTTTAAAGAAGCCCAGTTTTCTAAATTGAGTTTTTAATTAACCCTAACAAATTCAAATCTAAACATTGATTAATTTTTGCCTATGCCTTTTTAAATTTGGCCTAGACATTGATCTTTCTCTTTTGAGTTGTGTAACATAGGTTAATTCTTTATTCAATTTGAAAACTATTGTTTGTGCCTAGATTTGGGGTAGTGGTGTATCTTTAAAGTGCCTCTTGTTTCATGCCTTATACCAATTGGCCAAGTTCATATTTAAATGTGAATGCCAAATTTATGCCAAAGTGTTTCAGATTTGTTAAATTAAATTCTCATACCTTCTTTTATTTGAAGTCTAGCTTTTGTGCCTTTTCCAAAAGACCTAACATAACCCTGTTTTGAGCCTAGCTTTTGTGTCTTATTTGAAAGACCAAGAAAATTTTATTTTTTTAGATTAGACTTGTTTGAAACACTTTATACCTAGAATTTGGCATTCCAGTCTTTATTCATTTGCTTGACCTTTTTGTGTAAGACATTTGATGTTAGACTATTTTGTACCAAGTTTTAGCATAAACCTTTTAGAGATACAAATCCACTTTTAAACCAAGTTAGACCAAGTTCAAACCATTTTTCCTTTGGAAATTATTTTTAGGAGTTTATATAACTCTAGTCCTCTTTCACAAAACATTCATCATTGATTTGAATGTCTCACTATACTTATAGTGGAGCCATGCGCAATCTAGGATATGATAATGTCATCCTATAAGATGACTTTGTTTAAGATCCTTATGGTGATGACATAGTTTGTGAGATGGATCCTTATTCACCTTTCAATACTAAATCGAGGGAACAAAGTCAAGATCCTTTATCTCACTATTTATTCAACATGCCTCCATAATCAGAGTAGGAATTAAAACAAATAATGTAATACCTAGCTAGCATACCATCGATTGTAGACCAAGTTAAAAAACAACCATAGTATGTTATAATGCCATTAACATATGATCCCTATTTGTTTGATTGTCACTTTCTTGCAAGTAAAGATGAAGTTTTAATCAGAGCTATGGAGGTAAGGGCCAAGTTTCTAACAGACTTCCCCCATGAAAATTTACCTAGTCTAGTTAGATTTCCTTACAACGTACCTTACAATAAAACCATCAAATAAGCTTCTTATAGCAATCCTCAAGTGCTCATGTTGATATCATACCAAGATCCACATATGCATATCATAGGAAAGGACCTTATGGAGGTCCATTTTATACAAATACAGACAACATATCAAACCTATTTGAACTTAGCACATAATTTTAATAACATGACCATGTCAAATGCTCCACTTATTGAGCTAACTCATTCAATAGGAGTCTTAATAGAATTGACATGCCAAGACAATTTGGGTATAAACCCATTCATGCAAATCACTTTAGTTGGAAACATGTTTAATGCCCAGCTATTAAAGAAATGTCTATTTTTTTTACATAGATAAATGTGCCTGACACAGTGGATAACATGTAAGTGCCATCTAATCCAGTCCAAAGTGTTATAAATGCACCAAAAACTAGTCCACAACAACTGCCTTTAGTCAACATTAAAGTGGTTCACAATACTAGGGGCATGAAATTATAAATCCCAACCCCAATAAGCTACCTCTAATCCTCAACCAACTACTTTATCAAGCATGCAACTACAAGGATTAAGTAATCAAATGCAAACTAGTGACTTGCCTTAATAAAATGTGATGAATGTTAATCCACCACAATAGGTGATGACTAACATTCCACAACAATAGGCACTGTCTAATATACTAATGCAACAAAGGTAAAATATTTTGACATTTCAACAAGGGGTAACAAATGTCCCACCTCATCAAGTAGGGATAGGTATACCGTAATAATCATAGACCAACATGCCTTCACAAACATTGTCTAATCAATAATGTATGTCTCTTAGTCAATGACAAATGCTAAACCTTCAACAAGCATCTACATCACAGCAAGTGTTCATGCAACAATAAGGTACTACTATCCCACAAGTACCAATTAGGTAATAATTACCTTTTATTCCAAACATACCACAAATTCAATGAAAGGGCCTTGTTTCAAAATAAGTTCTTCTTATTCATCCAAGTTTGACTAGTCGATAACAAGTCCCTAATCAACCTTAGTAGACATAGTACTTCACCCTAAGACATATTTTTCCATCTTAGCCATAATTCCCCCAAAACTAGGCCTATATATCGAATCTAAACCAATTTATCACATCACAATACTGCAATTTTAACAATCACATCCTAATCTATGAATGCATATTCCTAGTCAATTCCCTAACCAAACTAATATTTCATAATAAACCATGCCTCCATTATACCCTGGTCAAGGTAATCCACCTTTGACCACCCAACTTCCACCTTAGGCTAATATTCCATCTAGTTTCTTGGCATAAGAACTATAGTAGATGAAGGATGCAATTACCACCATCTAAGCTAGGAAGCAAACTAAGAAGTTTAAATTGGATGATGTGTGTTCCTACCCATTCAACATGGAATATTTTCAAATACCATTTTTTTGAGGATATGAACCATTGAAATTTGACAAATACAAGGGTAAAGGAGACCCTAAGGCCCACTTAACCAATTTTTTTATTGCTTATCAACCACTGGATTATAATGACATATACCTCCTACTTTTGTTTCCTTAGAGTCTAGCAAGATAGGCTTTGGAGTGGTTTATAAAATTATGTACGAACTTAGTATCTAATTTTAATGACCTTTCAAATAAATCTGTGCAACATTTCTCTTATAAACTTGAACATGATATTTCATTAGTAGATTTTAATCAAGCCAAATAAAAATTCGATGAATGTTTTGAAAGATATATATAGTGATGGAGAGCACTTGCTAGCCACTTCACTCAAATCTTACTAGATAAGTTATTAGCCATAATGTTTACAAAAAAATTGCACGATGAGATATCCTACCATTTGGATCTACAATGTGCATATACCTTCAAGGAAATCATCAATAAAGGTTTGTTGATCAGAAAGGCACTTATTAACAAAGGGATTATCAATCTTACCTTATCAAATCAAAATCAAAACCAAAACCAAGGAAACGGCCAAAATAAAATCCAAAACCAAGTCCAAGTGTAAGCATTAGTACCAACCTAGGCCAGTAATTATGAAAAATAAAAAAAAATTAACCACAACAAGAATGTTGTTAGAAATAGAGTAATTGAGTCATGACATGTCCAAATGCTGCAAACACCATATAATTAGCTAACACTACAATTGAAAATTACTTCTCACCAATAACCTATTCAACAAGTTCAGCCTGTGTAATAACCTAGACCAACTTAATAAGTGCAACAACCTTTGCCTTTTCAATTCACTCCTTCAAGGAGAAATGTGCCTACTCATTGAGTTTTTAGTGACTTGGAGAACCCATTGAAGTCATGTTTTTCAAGCTATCCACCGTTAATCTGATTAGTCATCCA
Organism: Torreya grandis; assembly: GCA_037957365.1. Taxonomy (NCBI): domain Eukaryota; kingdom Viridiplantae; phylum Streptophyta; class Pinopsida; order Cupressales; family Taxaceae; genus Torreya; species Torreya grandis. The sequence continues at coordinate 996,472 of JARHVA010003164.1, read as the reverse complement.
CTTTCAAAGCACTATCCTGAGGGCATTCCTTATCTAGATTGGTATAGGGAAAACGAGTTTTTAAAATGTCATTGAGTTAGTGGACATAACCTATGTAGTTGTGTGAAAATCAAACATCTAATTCAAAATATGTTATAAAATAGAGAGATAACATTGGATAATAGAGCTTCTACATCCAATCAGAACCTCAGTATCTATCAAAACCCTTTTTCACAACATAACAATAATAACCAATAATAATAATAAATGCCAATTCAACAATAATAATATCATTAATAACAATAAAAACATCAACTAAATGGATGGAACCAAGGCCAAAATAATATGAATACTCAACAGACTTACCACATAGTTGCACACGACTATGACAAAGTTGTAGGTCATCTTGCAGGGGGTTAGGTTTCCACCATCTCCATCAATTTAAGACCAAGTATTAACCAAACAAGATCATTGCTAACCAATTCCAACTAGAAAACCTATGCTAATGATTCTTCCTTGACTTGGGACCTCATACAAGCATACTAATAAGCAGGGATTACTACTGTTGGACCTTATACTGATAACTTGTCATTACCTCGTGACCAAATACAAGTGCATTGGAAATCAAGACTTATCCTATCTGGACCCTCATCACCATCATTTTTTAGTAACAATGGTCCTATATCTAATCTTGATTATGCAATAATTATTTGATGATCAAATATTACCATACCAAGCCCATAACCATCTTCCACTACATCCATTCAACCCACTATTTTAGCTAGGAACAATCCATTTACCAATGTAAAATTAAATATGTTTGATATTATGGAACAACTTCAAAAGATGATTTTATAGATTTCCATTTTGGATTTGTTTCATACATCTACCATCCATAAGAACATCTTGAAAAAGTTCCACAACCAATCACAAGTTCCCAATGACATATCCCCAGATAAATTCCAAGCTTTAATTGGACATCTAGCCCCAAGCCAACAATTAGCCTTCGACCAATGTGATATGCCATCCCTTATCCCTCTCCATAACAACCTATTGTACATTGAATTTTTCATAACATGACATAAAGTGAAACAAGTCCTCATCGACAATGGATCAGGCCTAAATATTGTGTCTCTAAATCTCATCAAGCATATCAGATACATAGCAACCGATCTCTAGCCATAAACGATCACTATCAAGTCCTATGATAATAGAGAATGAGAATCACAAGGCACTATCAGCTTACTAGTTATCATTCGGCCTTTGATCCACGATACATTATGCTATGTGTTAGATCTAAATTTATCATATAATTTGATCTTAGGTAGACCTTGGATACATAAAATTTATGTAATCCATTTAACATTACATCAATGTCTCAAGTTCTCTCATTATGGCATGGAGGTCACCATTCACAAATATTTACATCCCTATTAACATTGCAAGCATTTGGAGGTTAAGCAAGAAAGTTATAACAACTATTTTGGCTTGGATTTGGTTCTCAAAAAGGACAAGGGGAAAGAAATTTTTGTTGATTTTCCAAATTACAATTGCATCGACCTAGATAGCCTCGATTCATCTTCCCATAGACCACCTCTTGAAATGTCCAATCACTTTACCATCACAACTAATGCCCCGGGAGAATATTTAACCCATGATACATTCCACATTTCCAATATTCCACAAAACCCCAAGTCTTATAGAATACCTACATCGAATCCGCATTGTATGAAATGCAAATGAAAAGGAAAAGGCAAATTGAATAGTCCAACTCCTATTATTTTCACACTAGCCATTGGACAAGAATAAGACCCACTTGTAAATGATGAATCATGGTTATACAATGACAAATAGGCTGATTATTACAAAAATGCCAAATACCCATTCCTAATAGGATCATGAAGAATCAAGCTTATCAAGGAGGCCTTAGGCCAAATCAACAAGGAACACATGAGCCCATCTCTATCACTTGGTACAAAGGAACTTATGGTCTTAGGTTTAAATCACCTGGGGGTGACCCCACATATCTTATTCATGTTCCAATGCTAATGACTAGTGATGATGATGCTAATAGTAAAGTAGATTATAATCATAGCCTTTACAAAGACTTGGCCAATATCAATCTATTTGACACCCATGCCTTTGTCCTCTTATCCAAATTAACTAGCATAATCCACTTCCTCTGTATCACCTTCATCTTATATCTTGGGACCAACAAGAATCTATAATACTTGTAGATAAGTTTGAGAATGATGAGGCCTTTTGCGATTTTCTAGGCCTAAGAGATAATGTTCTGTTGGGAGACCACAAACAAGGGTTCTCAATCAAATTTCATCCTATGACCTATTTTAAAGAATGGGTCAACACCCTTAGCCATAGATAATTAAATAAAACATTGAGGTCCCAAAGTTAAAACCTCTTTGAGGCACTTTTGGACTAGGGTAAAAGTAAAGAAAAAGGCCAATCTTTTGTTGAAAACCTATTTCTAGTGCTACTAGACAGGGGTGTTCACCTTTACTCAAACATAACTCAGGAGACCATCAATGATGAAATTGCCTATAGGTTTGAGTTTAGTTTTTGAGAATAACATGCCTTTGATTAAATCATTCAAGAGTTTCTAATAGTGTTTGTCACATGGCCATACTTACCATTAAGAGATTTTGATTTGTCTTGCCTAGGGAATTTGAAGAGCCAATCCAAATAGAGGAATTTACTATTGTAAACCAATTCTAATCATTGCCAACCATTTTAGAAGATGGTTTGACTCTCCTCATAGAAGATACTATAGAAGTCAACATTAGCACTCCAAATGACCCAAAATGTATCAAATTAGGTGCATCCTTCACTAAGAAGGAATGTGACATCTTTACAACCTTCTTGAGGGAATTTGTTGACATATTTGCTTGGGCATATTTTGACATGCCAGGTTTAGACCCTACCTTAGTGGTACATCATCTAGTTGTACATCTTGATGTCAAACCCTTGAAACAAAAATTGCACACCTCACATTGTTGTATTAGTAAAAAAAGCGCTGGAAAAACTTTTAGAAGTGAGATGTATTTGACTGATCAACTATTCAAAGTGGATCTCAAATGTTGTGCCAATCAGTAAGAATCTAGAAGGAATCAAAATTTGCACTTGTTTTAAAGATATAAACAAGGCCTACCCCAAGGATGACTTTCCTCTGCCAAACATTGACATGATTGTCAACTCCATAATGGGGTATTAAATGCTTTCACTGATGGATGGAATTCAAGATACGACCAAATTAGGATTGCACTAGAATACCAACATAAAACAATATTTACCACTCCATGGGAAACATTTTATTATCAAGTCATGCCATTTGGTCTCAAAAATGCTAGGGCCACATATCAAAAAGCCATAACCATCAAATTTCATGATATGATGCATGACATTGTTGAAGACTATGATGATGACATATTGGGAAACTTAAAGACTTGGGCCAATAATCTAGTTGCACTAAGGAGAATATTTGAGAGGCTTAGTGAATACACAGTCAGACTCAATCTAAAAAAGTGTATTTTTGGTGTTACTTCAAGCAAATTTATTAGATTCATTGTGTCTCGTAAAGTCATTAAAGTCGATCTAGCTAAAGTATAAGCCATTAATAATATGCCACCACCTTTCAATTCGAAGAAGCTTCACAGTATGCAAGGTAAGATCCAATCTATTAGACACTTCATTTCTTAGTTGGCCAAAAAATGCCATCCATTTACACAATTGTTGAATAAAGGTGTCACATTTAATTAGGATGATGAATGCCAAAAAGATTTTCAATATTTAAAGGAATATTTTGTAAATCTACCTATTTTATTACCACTTGTACCAGGAAAGCCATTCCTACTATATCTATCTACCACCAAGAAAGCCCTGAGGGAACTTTTAGCTCGGCATGATGATAATGGAAAAGAACATGCCATGTACTATCTAAGCCATACATTGGTTGTGTATGAACATAATTATATGCCCATTGAAAAACCCTATTTAGCTATGGTCTTTGCAGCTCAAAAAATACAATATTGCATGTTAAACAATAGACCATGGTCATTTCAAAATTATATCCACTCAAGTATCTACTATCAAAGACAACTTTACAAGTCTCCATGACTAAATAGATCATGCTTCTCAGTGAGTTTGAGATAGAATATGTCAATTAAAAGGCTATCAAAGGACAAGTAATTTCAAATTAGCTTGTTGAATCTCCTCTTGCAGATACAAAACCTCTAACATTCCAATTCCCCAATGAGTCCATTATGACCATCATTGAAACACCTCTTGAAGAGCAACACTAGAATTTATATTTTGATGGATCATTCACAATACATAGATCGGGGGCAAGCCTTTTGTTTATTACACCACAAAGGATATTATCCCTAAATCATTTTGTATCATCTTTCCTTGTACTAAAAACATGGTTGAATATGAAACACTCATTGTAATGCTTTGATAGGTAAGACAATAGAATATTCAACATCTCAAGGTTTATGGTGATTCTTAGTTAATCATCAATCAAGTTACACACCACTTTTAGACCAAAAATGACAAGATGGTGCCACTCTCAAATAACAAATTATTGATATACAATTTGAACACATTCTAAGGGCTAGTAAAAGAATATCAGATTCCATGGACACCATTGGATCTTTGATTCATCACACCGACAAAGAAAAATAATATTAATTCCTTGTTGAAAATCTTCTAATACCTACTCATGAACCTTCAACCATTGCAATGATTTGTGATATTGTTGGTTCTAATTTTATATGGTATTCAGACCTTTACACCTACCTTCATAACCATATTATGCCACTAGACATGTCACACAAACAAACCAAGGCCTTTATTCACCATACCTCATGATATACCTTACTTGAACCAACCCTTTACCACCATAGCTTTGATGAAACTTTGCTTCATTATTTAAATTTGATATAATCAACATTAGTGTTATGAGAAATTCATGAAGGAGTATGTAGATCCCACACCAGTGTGGTTATCCTAGCCAAAAATCTCCTATGTACCAAGTATTATTGGCCAACTATGGATACAGATGTAACTACTTACATCAAAAGGTGTAACAAATGTCAAAGGCATGCTAAAATGACTCACGCCATGACCAAGACTCTAAATTCAATGTTTATACCATAGTTATTTGATACATGGGCCTTCATCTCATTGGGAAGATAAACTCAACCTTATCTGATGGCCATAAACACATCGTTACTACTTCTGAATATTTCACTAAGTGGGTTGAAGCTATACCCATCACTTACATGATTGGAAAGCAAATTTCTAAGTTCATATTTAACCATCTCATTTATTTCTATGGTATCTATTGTCATTTGAAATGTGAATCTATGGATACTCTATGGCACATGAAAACTTTGTGGTGGGGCACTAAGCATGGAGGTCCTGCATAAGGTACAGAAAGATCTGACACTGAGGATAGAAGTATTATATCACATCTATGTGTGTGAGCATTAATGTCTCTCCATAATGATGGAAACATCCCCAAAGTGTGGGACCCTTGCACTCCTTGGGATGAATCTTTGGAGTAAGTTAGATTCCTTTTATTTTAAGCGCACCTAGTTTAAGACTAGCACACATGCCTAAAGAGCAAAAAGGTAATCTACCTCTAGTCTAAACCTAATAACTTGCTGAGAAAAAGGGAGGAATAAGGTAGGAGAGTGCATAAAGTAAAAGGTGATGTGCTTAGAATAAAACAAGTGCTCCTAATACTATAAACACAATGCAAACATTTTGGAACAAGGTAATATCACATAGTTTCTACCAAGTCACTCTATGTGCATGAGTACTTCACACAGAGGTGCGGGAACACAATGCTATGAAGAGAGGGACGATAGACGGTCCATAGACAATGTCAACATAGACTCGATTGCCCATAAAATATGACTAGCAAGTGAGCTTTATGTTTAATAAGGAGGTATAGGGAATTAGTGATTAAAGAGAGAGGTAAACATTACCCATAGACAAAAAATCAACAAACATAAAAAACACGCATATCATTAGAATAGCGAAAAGAGGTGAACTTAACTCTCATTAACATGCAAGGATTTAGCCAATACAAGTGCTCATAGAGGGAAGATTTCTACAACATGAAGCTACTAAAAATATGTTGACCCTTTTACAAGTGAAGTACCAAGATTTTATATTGAACAAGCCTATTTTAAAATAAATACACCACTTGGGGAGGTGGGTGCAACTTTTAATTCTTCTACGATACTACAAACATACCTCTTGAAGTTTGTTCGATAATTAGATCTAGAGTTGGTGGCAGGATCACTTCTATATATGTGTACATTAAGGAATGGGAGACTTCCCTAATAGTGTCAGAGGGTGGCATGCTCTCATATTTTGATGTTTGATAACTACTTCTACATTTACTAGCTCTGATACATTTTAGGCCTCACTCAACTACCTCTAACTACCTCTTTACTTTTCCTTGCCACATGGTACATATTGTGTTAAATTATTGTTCAATGTGCCACATCATTACTATGAATGGTATGAACATTGGCATGCAATCCTCTTTTTTTATGTTACATGCATGTAGAGTTTGTGCACGTACCCATTCATTTGGAATTACTCTTGTGTTAGTGGTACACATGATACATATTTGAAATTGTGAGTCTTTGGAAGAGGCAACACAAGGCTTTATGTTTACATCATGTGATATTCAAGGGTGTGAGAGTAGGATCCTATGCTCTGACATGGAACTATGTTAGATAGGCATATGGAGATCTTTGAGCAAGAACATGCATGAAGACTAAAGGTCTTTAGTGCACTCTTCATGATATATAACTACTCCTTATGCACCTTCCTTACTCATCCATCTAGAACCTGGAAGCTTGTATCTTTAGACCTATGTGCCTTTTCAACTACACATCGAATAATCCTACACTACGACATGCAACCTTTTCTTATGATAGGTGTGAGTCTTCATTTTATTACTATGTAAACCTATGCTTGACTACTTGGGCACGGGCATGAGTTGGGAACATATGTGCACATCTTATTTTTCTTGAAGTGTTCAGGACCTTGTAGGTACACAACTTATCTTATAGTCTTGACAAGTCTTGTGCTCATTAAGGAGGGTGACTTAGAAAGTCAACACTTCTAGCGACCTCTATGGGCTACTTGCTTGTTAAACAGGAACCTAGTGGCCTTTGAAGCGATCTATTATGCACATAGTCATTAAAGTTGTAACCTACCTGGCCTTGTGCTTGAGTAAATTGAATTGAGTCCAACCCTCAACAAAGCAAAAAGGAGAAGAACAAGTGACAGATGTGAAAAACACACTTAGAGGAAAATAAATCTAAAATAAGACTATACAATGTGGACGTAGGCACTTAGGGAAATAAAATGCAAGCTAATTTAATATACTATATACATCCTACAAACATGGGTCTTTACCCTCTTAGATCAAAACAAAAACCTCTTAAATCATTTGCATTGTGCACCTCCCTATTGTGGACATGTGATGGGTAGAAGCATGATGGTGTTTTTTTGATATGAAGGAGGTGCACCCCAATGAATTTTGAAGGGTGTTCAAGGGAGTTTGTTTGACTAGGATGCCTTTTAATGCATGATTCCACCATGCTACACAAAAGCTTTCCTCCCAGATGGCTAATGTCTTCAGAGTCAAACCAATCCTTCCTAGATCTCTTGATGTCTAGAAATGATCTTTACTCAGACCAATCCTATAAAAGTATGGGAGACTTATGATCAGTGCTTGGGAGAAACATGACTCTAATGGGTTGCCTTTGCTCATCTCATAGTTATTGCCCCAAGTCCAATGTGCCTTTTAAGAACCCTTTTGTGATATGCCTAGGCTTGAAAGTTTTAATAACACTCATTATCATATCCTTTTCTTTGTTTTCTTGTGGTGCTTTGAGCTTGACCAACTGACATTGCTCCTTCAATTTGAATAAGTCTGGAGATGACTTATCCAAACCTATGTATGCACTTTTCTCCCTGTGGGTCTCCACCATCTGCATAGTTGTAACCTCTATGTGCACACCTTGCCTATCTGTGATATGTGATTGAACATGGTTGTCGGCATAGGTTTGGGCATGGGTTTACTCCTAAGGGGATGTCAGTTTGTCAAAAAGGTCCACATAGAATTAGTCTAGCTCATCTAAGAAAAAGTCCTCCTATGCTTATGATTGCTCCTGCAAGTTCACCTTATGGTGTGTTAAGCATGAAATATACTGAGAGGGAGGTGAATTAGTATAATATATATCTTTAAGTTAATTTGATTTACTCTTCTTTAACCACTTAATCACGTATTCAAGATATGCAATAAAATTGAAACAACAATATGCACCACAAAAGAGAGAGAGAGAGACACCAAAATTTTATGTGGAAACCCAAAGTGGGAAAAACCACAAAAAATAATCTCAAGTATATGAATGAGCACCAACTCAAATTACAAAGTTTGCAAGCACCAACTTGTAGGAGCACCAACCCCTTTATCGAGCACCAACACAACAACTATTTGTGAGCACCAACCCATAGGAGCACCAACCCCTTGCAAAGATTTGTGAGCACCAACCCACAAGAGCACCAACCCCTCTTGTGTATAAAACACAAATATCTCTCAATGTTTCTTACTCAACAAATGATAGAACTCTACAATATCTTTTGCTTTTCTCTCTTTGAAAATAAATACAAACCATGCACTCTCTTGCATATCAAAAATGGCTTCTCAAGCCTTTATATATAACTTTCCAAATGACCTTTGGTATTCACCCTTTGTGACCCTTCAATCCTCATGGAAAAGGGGACAAAACTTGCATGACCCTTTGTATCCTTGTATTTGAAAAGTCATATGGTGACCCTTCATAAGCAAATGCATCATTTCCTCTTTTATCTTTATTTTGGTGACTTTTCGTATTCTTCAAAGTGCCCCTTCATAGAAAAATGCACCATTCCTTCGTTTGTATTCACATGGTGACTCTTGAAATTTCTCAAGATGACTCTTTATGAGAAAATGCATCCCATTCCTCTTTTATCTTTACCTTGTGACTCTTCAACTTCTCCATGGGCCCTCTTTTGACTTATATGCAATCAAAAATATTTTTATTAATATTAAATAAATATTAACACACATTAGCCAAGATATAAACATTAAAAACATCATTAAATGAAATGGGGCCTTTATCACCAATGCTAGACCTTTGACATCAATGACAATATTTCTAATAATCTCTCCCTTTGTCATTGATGGTAACCTCAAACTGAAACTACCACATCCTAAAACCTACACATACTACCATTTAAAAAACATATAGTAACTCCCCCATACTGTAGCAACCTATACCTATTACTTGTACCTATTTCTACACTTATACCTATACCTGTACCTATACCTATTTATGTTCTTCTCCCCCTTTGACATCAATGTCAAAGGGCCTACCTGGAGCTAACACTTAGCTCCCCCTCAATTGATGCTAAACCTCAATAGCATGAAGTAAAATAAATTACTCTCTACTTCTCTCGTAGATACTCAAATGTGTCTTTTGGTAGTGACTTTATAAAAATATATATAATCTGCTCTATAGTACTAATATATTTCATCTTAACCTATTGATCGATAACTTGCTCTCTCAATAAGTGATATCTAATGGAAATATGTTTTGTTCTTGAATGCATCATTGGATTCTTTGAAATATTAATAACACTTGTGTTGTCACAAAAAATAGAAATAGGTTCATCATATTTTACCTTGATATCTTCCAAAGTTTGCTTTATCTAAAGCACTTGATTACAACACAATACCACTACAATATATTCTACTTCAGCTATAGAAAGTGATAATGAATTCTACTTCTTACTTAGTCATGATACTAAGCTATCGCTAAGAAAGAAAGCTTTTCTACTTGTACTATTTTTGTCATCTAAGTACTCTGCCTAATATGAATTTGTATAAGCAACCAAAGTGAAATCTCTGCCTGTGGAATACCACAATCCATAATCTAATGTCCCTTAAATATATCTAAATATTATTTTCACCAACTAAATATGACTATCTTTTGGATCTGACTGATATATTGTAACCATACCTACTGCATATATGATGTCTAGCCTCGGTGTTGTCAAATATAAAAGACTAACAATCATAGATCTATACAAAGATTGATCTACAACAGGTGAATCTTCATCCTTGCTCACTTTATTTTTTATACACATTGGTGTGCCAACTGTTGCACAATCCTCAAAACCAAATTTTTTCAATATTTCCTTGGCATATTTACTTTGAGATATAAAAATTCTTTTATCTAGCTAAAATATTTGAAACCCTACGAAAAATGACAATTCTCTAAGCATAGACATCTGAAATTATTTTTGCATATTATCAAAATATTCTTTTGTCATCTTTTCAATGTTTCTTATAAAAATGATGTCATCAACATATACCACAATAATCAATTGATGCTCACCTTTTATTTTGATGTAGAGATTACTGTCAGCAAATCCTCTCTTCAAACCTTGATCTTGCAGATACTTACCAAGTCTTGCATACCAAGCTTTGGGAGCTTGTTTCAATCCATAAAATGCTTTCTTCAATTTTCATACATGACTACTAATATTTGAGAAAATAAATCCCTCAAGCTACTTAATGTAGACCTCTTCTTCTAGATTTTTGTTTAGGAAGGCAGATTTGATATCTATTTGAAACACTTTAAATTTTTTAAATATTGCATATGTAAGAAACATTCTAATATCATCTAGCCTTGTCACTGGTGCAAAAGTTTTTTCAAAATCTATTCCCTCAATCTGAGTATATCCTTTACATACTAATCTTGGTTTATTCCTAGTCACTTCTCCATTTTCATTCAACTTATTTCTATAAACCCATTTTGTTCCTATCACATTGTGATCTTTTGGTCTAGGCACTAATTCCCACGTATTATTCTTTTCCATTTGATTTAATTTTTCATCCATTGCCTTAACCTAAAGCTTATTATGTCTAGATTTTGAAAAAGTTCTAAGCTGAATTTTGGATAACAAAGAGAAATTAACTTTCTTAGATTCACTTACCATCATTGTCTTGGTGGAAATTCCTTTATTTATGTCCTCGATGATATCACTTTCATTATGATTTATCTAAACATATTTGGATGGATTTTTGGTGTCCTTTTTCTCCTTTTCATCTTCATCTAATTCTTCAAAATCTTTCTCTTCAATGATTTCAGGAATGTCTACTGGATCACTGATTCTTTGTGTTCCATCTTCTTCTATCTTGACACTTGCACTTTCAAAAAATTTATTAGTTATTTTGTTATAACATTTAAAAGCTTTACTTTTGAAAGAATAATCAAGAAATATACTTTCATCTTCTCTAGATTCAAACTTACCAAGTTTTTCATTGATTCTCTCTATGAAGTATCTACTACCGAAAACTCTGAAATAATCAACTATTACTAGTTTGTCTTTCCATAGCTATTAAGGAGTCTTGTCACTATTGACTCTCAATAATGATCTATTATGAATATGCACTATTGTAACAACTACCTCTCTCCAATATTTATCTAGTATTTTGGATTCATTTAGCATTGTCCTTGCTATCTCCTAAACTATTCTATTTCTCTGTTTAATTACTCCATTTTGCTATAAAGTTTTGGCTATTGAATAATGTCTCTTTATTCTATGGTCTTCACAAAACTCAATAAACTAATCTGACATGAATTATCTTCCTTGATCTAATCTTAGACACTTAATCTTCAAACTGGTTTCATTCTCAACTAATACTTTGAATGCTTTGAAATGTCTGAAAGCTTTTAATATTTTCTTTTAAAACATTACCCAAGTCATACACAAAAAATCATCAATAAACAACATAAAGTATTTCTCACTTTGAGTACTTTGAGTTCTCATAGGTCCATATAGATTAGTGTGAACAAGATCTAACATTTGAGTGGTTGAGTATTCTTTTATTTTGAACCGCCTTCTGGCCTACTTCCTATGTTGACAAGGTTCACAAAGCGTGTCAGATGGCTTTGTAATCTTTGGAAGATTTATGACTACTTGCTTCTTGCTGATATTGACATGATTATTAAAATTTATATGTTCCATTCTCTTGTGCTATAGCTAAATTTATTCAATTTGACTCAAACAACATCTTTAACCTTTGATGTCTGATAACATATACAAAATATTACTTGTTCTCTAAGCATCTGCAACCAACACATCTAAATCTTTTTTCCTAATTTCACAACCTTCTACATAAAACTTTAGTGTGTGCCCCTGATCACATATTTCACTTACACTCAAAATATTATGCTTAAGACCTTCTATAAACAAAACATTTTTAGTTTTAGTTCTACCATTATCCAAACTTAGTGTACCTTTTTTGGAAATTCTGGAAGTAGTATTGTCTCCAAATTTCACTGTGCCACTATTGATCTTCTTCAAGGTTATGAACTTGCTCTTGTCTCCTATCATGTGCCTCAAACATCCACTGTCAATGAACCATGAATTTTCTTTATTTCTTGCATGCAAAGCTGTCTATACTAATATAGATTTTTTAAGTTGTTTCTTCTACCATGAACTTGTCTAAACTTTCTTCTTGATGATTGGAGCCTTAAAACTCTTATCCTTCTTTACTGAATCAAACACACTTCTATAGTACTAGGCTATGTGTTCAAAGTTATTTCAATTGTAAAATATTATGGCCTCTTCATTAGAACATGATAGAGGAGCAAATGAGTTGTGGCTTCTGCTTGACTCTACATGACTTTCCTTCTCCTTATTTCTGAAATTATTAGCCCTTTTTTGACATTATATTTTCTTATGACCATATCTATTATAATAAAAATAGTAACCATAAAAATATGACCTATTTGTGTATCTCTGACCTAATTGTATTTTGTAGCTCTGTTCCCTTCAACCTTCTTTATTTGAGATGTCCTTTGTATTCTTAACTTCTTCCTTTTTTATTTCTTCTTTTGTAAGAGCTTCAACATAGCTCTTACCTTTTTCTTTGTTTGTGAAATTAGTGGCCTCCCCTTTCTATTTTTCAAATTTAATACCTACTTTATTTGACATTGATCTTTGAATTTCTAATATCTTATTCAACATATTAGTGCTATTCTCAAATTTTAAATCATTGGCTACTCTATCATTGATTGCTTTATTTGTTTTTTCAAGATCTACTTTTAAAAAATTAATTTCAATAACATACCTTTCACATTATTTACTTACTTTTTACAACTCTACTATTAGATATTCTTCATTCTTCTTGACTTCTTCAAACTGTGCTTGTAGATTTCAATTATTACCTTTGACTCTTTTTCATTTTTCTCAATCTAAAGCTTTAATCTTTGATTCTTCTTTTCAAGAGCTTTTAACTCTTCTAAGGCACAAATGTGTTCTCCTTATAGATTCACTTTAACTTCATCATGTTCTTCTTCTTGATCATCTATACTTTTGCTTTTGGAGGCATCTTTATGTATGGATATGAATAGAATCTCTTTTTTTGAATCACTGACTCCACTATCTTCAGCTGAGCTAGGATCTTTAGAATAAAAACTCTTCTTCTTGAATCTCTTCTTGAATTTTCCTTTGAAATTTTTATTGTATGCAGACTTTCCTTCATTATTGTCACCATTACCCTTATCGAGGCACTTAGCTTCAAACTATTCAATCTTTCAACAATTAAAATATTTAAAAGATAATTTTCCTTGATATTAACCTATGCCCTTTTTTGGCTTACAAATGAATAGAGCTCCGTTATCATCTTCATCATCACTAAACTATCACTTGATTCTTGAATCTTAGCCTTCTCTTTATTTGATGTCTTGAAAGTAGTTTATCTCTTTAAGGGTTTCTCTTATTCGGTCCGCATCTCATATGCCATAAGAATACCATGTCGTTCATCCATCTTTAGCTTGGCTAAATTCTTCATCTCTTCAGTTGCCAAAACTTTTGCATCATATCTCAATTGTAGACATCTCAAAACTTTTGGAACCATAATTGATTCTTCTAACTTTTCTCCAAGACCTTGAATCTGATTAACTATTTGATCAACCTGTAAAAGATAACTTTCTATATTTTCTTCCTCTTCCATCTTCAAACTCTCAAACTATCTTCTAAAAGTTTGAAGCTTAGCTTGCTGAACCTTTCCATCACCTTTGTAAATATTCTCAAGTTTTACCCACGTTTCATGAGCATATTTACATTACATAACTTTAACAAATTTTGATTCACATAAAATAACATTTAGAGCTTTAGCATTATTTTCACTTGTCTTATTCTCCACTGGAGTAGTTACATGTGTCTATGGCTCTTCATATTTCTCCACCACTGCTTGCTAAATGTTGAATCCAAGGGCCATCAAATAAGTCTTCATCCTTATGCTCCAAAAATCATAATTTATCCCATCAAACAAAGGTTCTTTATTTGTATAAAAACCTTCATGTGATCCATCCATCATGCTTTCTTGATCTACCTTTAAGCTATAATTTTTTTTCAAAAAGAACTTGCTCTAATACAAATTATTAAGCATGAAATATACTAAAAGGAGGGGTGAATAAATATATTATATATCTTTTACTTAATCTAATTTACTTTTATTTAACCACTTAATCACACATTCAAGATATATAATAAAACTGAAACAATAATATGCACCACATAAGAGAGAGAGAGAGAGAGACCATATTTTTACTTGAAAACCTAAAGTGGGAAAGACCACAGACAACAATCTCAAGTATATGAATTAGCACCAACTCAAATTACAAAGATCATAAGCACCAACTCGTAAGAGCACCAACCATTTTACCAAGCACCAACACATCAACTATATGTGACCACTAACCCACAGGAGTACCAACCCCTTGAAAATATTTGTGAGCACCAACCCACAGGAGCACCAACCCCTCTTGTGTATAAAACACAACTATCTCTCAATGTTGCTTACTCAACAAATGATAGAACTCTACAATATCTCTTGCTTTTCTCTCTTTGAAAATAAATACAAACTATGCACGCACTCTCTTGCATATTACAAATAGCTTATCAAGCCTTTATTTATAGCTTTTCAAATGACCTTTGGCATTCACCCTTTGTGACCCTTCAATATTCATAGAAAATGGTACTAAACTTGCATGACCCTTCGTATCCTTGCATTTGAAAAGTCACATGGTGACCCTTCATAAGCAAATACATCCTTTCCTCTTTTGTCTTTATATTGGTGACTTTTCATATTCTTCAAGTGTCTCTTCATGGAAAAATGCACCATACCCTCTTTTATCTTCACATGGTGACTCTTAAAATTCCTCAAGATGTCTCTTCATGAGAAAAATGCATCCCATTCCTCTTTTGTCTTTACCTCGTGACTCTTTGACTTCTCCACGGGCCCTCTTTTGACTTATATGCAGCCAAAAATATATTTATTAATATTAAATAAATACTAAAACATATTAGCCAAGATATAAACATTAAAGACATCGTTAAATGCAATGGGGTCTTCATCACCAATGCTAGACCTTTGACATCAATCACAATATTTCCACTAGGGTGATCACAATCACTCTATTTTAGTGTACACTCCTCTTGAAGGTTAGCCTCTTCTTTGAGGTCTTCTTCCATAGTGAAAAATGGTAGCTTATTCACCCAAGAGAGGTCAGGCCTAGGCATTTAAATTCCCTCTAGAGTGGTGCAGATCAACTCTTCCTCATTGTTAGGGGAGAACCTACAACAATCAATATGCTCTGATACTAACTGTTAGGTAACCCCTTATCCAACGGAAGCACAATTGATTACTTTCTTATAAGCAATTAAACACGAAATTATACCAAAATGATAAAGTAACTAGAAACTTGAGACAACAAAGAATTTGAGAGACAATACACACTCTTTGTATTAAATATTACTAGAAGAAAATACAAACGGAAGATGCCACTTCTTCCTCCACCTCAAAGGCTTGCCACACCTCAAGGCCTTCTTCCCTCTCTCTCTTGCTCAACACAAAACCAACTCCACAACCTGAGTTGCTATCCCTCCTTGAATGCTTCAGCTGATCTCCTTGACCTTACACCTGTAGATCTCCTTGACCTTGCTTGCTTCAATGCTTTTACTTGCCTTCTGATTATTACAATACATGCCTTATGGGTCTTTAAATAGGATCCCATGCTTACAAAAATAGAACTCTAGTTACAATAATTAGACACGCAGCTCGTGACTATAATTAGTCATTTGACATGCAAACACTCGTTTCACTTAACTGACTGTTCGTCAACAGTAGTTCTAGAAATATACAGGCGATCGATGTTGGTCCCTGCTTGTCTGGTGCTGCCGACGTCGGCTGACAATCTGCCATCACCGGTCTCCTTCTCCACTGCATCTGACTGACGTCGGTCATACTGCCGATGCTGGTGCTTCTGGTTCTTTAGCATCCTCTTCTTGTGTCTGCAAATAGTTGAAGCTTTTAGCTCCACACCTTAACAATCTCCCACTTGGAGATAAATGGCTGCAACTTATACCTGTACCTATACACCATCTATTTTGTTCCTTAGGCTCTGTATCCCTCTTCAACATCACACTTGAAGACCAACCACCATTTGACATGCAAACACTCGCTTCACTTAACTGACTATTCGTCAACAACAGTTTTGGAAATACACAGGCGACTGACGCCGGTCCCTGCTAGTCTGGTGCTGTCGACGTCGGCCGACTCCCTACTGTTGCCGGTCTCCCACTGCATCTAACCGACGTCGGTCATACTGCTGACGCCGGTGGCTCTAGTTCTTCAGCATCCTTCCTTGTGTCTGCAAATAGTTGAAGCTTTTAGCTCCACACCTCAACAATCTCCCACTTGGAGATAAACAGCTGCAACTTGAACCTATACTTGTACACCATCTATTTTGTTCCTTAGGCTCTGTATCCCTCTTTAATGTCACTCTTGAAGACCAACCACCAACACAAACCTGTGATACAATACCTGTATCTTATGCCACAAGAATTTTGTTGCTCCCAAATTCTTCATCACATACTTCTGAACCAACTCTACCCTTAGCTCAGAAAACTCCCTGTATATGAGACCCTGCAACAAGTAACACAATATAGTAACAGGATAATGTAGCTAATATTATCCAACCTGGTAAAGATAAAATACAATGGTCAGACCTCCATTGTTCTGTAGCCTACTCAAGACCATATACCATAGCCTTCTGTCTCATGTGTCCATCCACTCTCTTCTCTAAAACGGGAATCCATCCCTCTATCCAGTGCTTCCTTCTAGCTGACAACACTACCAACAAGTACCTATTTGGTTCTCCAAGGACTCACACTCCTCATCAATGCCAAGCTCCCACTATTTTTGGATTCTACCTGCATTGCTTCTTCCATCTTCCTAGTTCATGACTATCAGTAAGCAATATAAAGAAGGTGAACAATGAATATGAGGTTCACATACCTTTCCTGACCTCCACATGGGTGTTTGAGACTTATAGATCCACCCAACATCCGTTCCAGTGACCGATATCGGCCATCTCCCAGTCTGCTCCTGACCAATGTCGGTTCCCTGCACTGACCCTGACTGCTGACGTCATTTTCTTGGCCGACGCCAATGTCCCTCCTATCGACATCAGTTCCTATGATCGATGTCAGACTTCTCCTGCCCGACCTATCGACCTTGCTGGTCTGCACATGACCGATGTCGGTATCTGGATGACTGACGTCGGTGCCAAGAGACTGACATCAGTGTCTGTGTGTTCTTGTAAGTGATGAAATTTTCATTTGTGAGCTCTTCTTGGATCAAACCTCTGTCCATGCTACCCTGCTCAGATTTATTCAGCCCCTGTGACTGATCTCTGTCCTTCATCTCCTCCATAAACACCAAGGCTTCTTTGTTCCTGTCAAAAGCATCAAATTTCTTCTTTCTGCAATGAACTCTATCAATGCTTTCCAAATTTAAACACATACCTTTTGGATCAAGAACTTCCATTCCCCTCCTATTCTTGTGACCAAGCCTATTAGGCCACATCTTTGAATCTACACCAGAAGTAGAATCAGTAATACAAGTAGACAGATAAAGAGTATCTACTTTCTTACCTCTTGCTAGAACAAGTGCTCCCTTGGTAACCTTCCAAGAATCCACTATGAGGGTTATTGTGCATCTCTCATCTCCCAACCTTCCTACAAAAATTAGACTCTACTTTAGAATTGAAACATGCATGACTTCTTTCAACACCCATGTGTTGTCAATCTGCAATCTCAACTGCACTTTCCCTTTGCCAACTATCTGACAAGGTGTACCATCCCCTAAATAGAGCACTCTAAAGTCTCCCTATTCATACTCATAGAACAAATCTCTGTTTGGGGATGCATGAAAAGATGAACCAAAATCTAAAATCCATGATCCTACCTGACTATCCAAAGAAAGTATGAGAGCGTCCTGCATCACAATATTTGCATCCTTTGCTTCTTCCATACCTGCATGTTGATTCTCTTTATCTCTCAACCAACACTCCTTCTTTGTATGTCCTTTTTTTCCACAAAACCAACAAGTAATACCTTTGGACTCGGATCTCCTTCCTGACCTTGATTTCCCTTACTCAACCTTCTCCCTTTGCCTTCCCTTGCTTTCTACACTTAGAGCATTCCCTGATGATTCACCTGTGCTTCTCCCGCGTATTTCTTCATTCAAGATCACACTCACAACATCATCAAATTTTAAGATTTTAGAAGCAGATGTAGAATTACTTACTGCCATAACCAAACCGTCCCAACTTTCAGGCAAAGAACATAAAATCAAGAGAGCCTTTACCTCATCATCAAAAACAATATTGACTGAAGCTAGTTGGTTTACCAAACCATGGAAATCACTGAGATGAGTATGTACCGATCTACCTTCCTGCATTTGCAAAGTAAATAGCTACTTCATAAGATATACCTTATTAGAAGTCGAGGGCTTTTCATATAAATTTGCCAAGGACTTTATCAACTCTTTCATTTTCTTACACTGTGATAAGCTGGAAATCACAGACGATGCAAGACTCAACCTTATGGAACCAAGAGCCTTTCGATCAAGAACACTCTATTCTTCATCCTTCATATCTATGGGCTTGCATGCAACCCTACCCAATAGTAAGTACAAATCCTTCTGATACAGATAGTCCTTAATCTGCATCCTCCAATGTTGATAATTCTTGCCGTTAAACTTCTCCATTTGTAGCCTACTTTTTTTTGCCATTGCTGAACTCCCACTCAATCAGAAAACCCTGTGAATGACCTGTAATAAAAAACAATACCCTACTTCCTGTAAATCATAGCTCTGATACCACTTATCAGGGGAGAACCTACAACAATCAATATGCTCTGATACTAACTATTAGGTGACCCCTTATCCAATAGAAGCACAATTGATTACTTTCTTATAAGCAATTAAACACAGAATTATACCAGAATGATAAAGTAACTAGAAACTTGAGATAGCAAAGAATTTGAGAGACAATACACACTCTTTGTATTAAATATTACTAGAAAAAAATACAATAAGGAAGATGCCACTTCTTCCTCCACCTCAAAGGCTTGCCACACCTCAAGGCCTTCTTCCCTCTCTCTCTTGTTCAACACAAAACCAACTCTACAATCTGAGTTGCTATCCCTCCTTGAATGCTTCAGCTGATCTCCTTGACCTTACACCTGTAGATCTCCTTGACCTTGATTGCTTCAATGCTTTTACTTGCCTTCTTGATTATTACAATACATGCCTTATGGGTCTTTAAATAGGATCCCATGCTTACAAAAATAGAACTCTAGTTACAATAATTAGACACGCAGCTCATGACTATAATTAGTCATTTGACATGCAAACACTCGCTTCACTTAACTGACTATTCGTCAACAGTAGTTCTGAAAATACACAGGCGACTGATGTCAGTCCCTGCTTGTCTGGTGCTACCGACATCGGCCGACAATCTACCATCATTGGTCTCCTTCTCCACTGCATCTGATCGACATCGGTCATACTGCCGACGCCGGTGCTTCTGGTTCTTCAGCATCCTCTTCTTGTGTCTGCAAACAGTTGAAGCTTTTAGCTCCACACCTTAACACTCATTAAGGTCCTCTTCCTCTTCTGCCACTTTATTCATTAGCTTTTCAACCTACTATGCTATTAGATTATGTACATATTATTCTCACAATAGGGTTGATTCTTCTAGTAAGGTAGTGTAGAGGGGATTGCCAATAATGATACCCTCATCATATTCATTCAAAGAATCCTTTTCATCTGAATGGTCTACACTTGCCTTCCATACAACTGGTCCTCCTTTGAAAAGGGAGATGGTGGGAGGACAAGAGACTTTGATTGGCATAGAAGAAGGGGGATTTACAAGATTGGGCATTATCAAGTCGAGATACATGGTCCAAAAAGGCCGCCATGACTATATTTGAGGCTTTTGAGAAAGAATAGGTTCTCGAGCTGACACAGGCACTGACTCTCTGAAGCTTGGTACTTTGAAAGTAGGGGATTTATTTGAAGGCATAACAAAGTTATCTTTCTTAAATCTAAGGACTTTGGGCATAGAAGCATTATGTCCCATAAGTTGGGTTATAGGCATAAGGGGAGCCTGATTGAAGTTAGGGAAGGAAGGAGCAGAGACGTCTGAATACATTTCAATTTTTTGCATTTGTGTAAGCAACTGGTGCATTTTCTCTTCTTTAGTTGCAATCTACTTAGCCAGGCACTCCTCAAATATTCACATCTCCATCATCTCCTACTGAGTGTGAGCTTGATAAGCAAAATCTTCTTATTGCCTACCATATTCTTTCTCCACTTCAATCTCCCTTAGCTACCTTTGGAAGTCAAGGAGAATATCACTAACACTCTTTTAAGGTAGGTTAGGAGGATAAAAATGCTGATTCAAAACACAATAGTTTACGCAAGGTAGATTAGAAGCATAAGCAGGTTCTTATGGGGGCTGAATTGGGGAAAAGTTATAGGTGCTAACATCAGCTTGGTATGAGAATTGAGGAGGCACAAATGCAACATTTTCATGAAATGAGGGGTGGAAAGACATACTATTAAGCACTTGGACTACTGAAACTAGTATATTTGGACATTTAAAGTCACCAGATGCTCTATGGAGTGTCTTCAACACTTGATAGCTAATGGTAACACTGATTCTTTAGCTTTTATTTAAACTTGGTCCCACCAGATTTGCTAAAAAATATTATCATTTGAAACATGAACCCATGGATGCTCTACAGTTTGGGAAAGCTTTATGGTGGGGTGTTAGGCATGGAGGTCTTGCACAAGGCATGAAAGGATCCAACATTGGTATGGAAGTATTGGAGCATAACTACACGCATGAGTATCAATGTATCATCACAATGATGGAAATGTCCCCAAGGCATGAGACCCTTGCATTTTTTGGGATAAGTCTCTAGAGTAGGATAGATTCTTTCTATTCTAAGCGCACCTAGTTTAAGACTAGTGCATAGGCCTAAAAAGTAGAAAGGTAATCTACCTCCAGTCTAAACCTAATAATTTTTTGAGAAAAAGGGAGGGCGAATATAAGAGAGTGTATAAATCAAAAGGTGATGCACTTAGAATAGTGCAAGCACTTCATCTACCATAAACACAATACAAGCACTTGGGAAAAAGGCAATATCACACAATTTCTACCAAGTCACTCTACATGCATGAGTACTTCACATAGAGGTGTGGGCAAATGGTGCTGTGATGAGAGGGATGACAGATGGTCCACAGACAACATCAACATAGACCCAAGTACACATAGAATATGACCAACAAGTGAGCTCTGAGTTCAATGAGGAGGTGCAGGAAATGAGTGATTAAAGAGACAGGTGAATATTACCCATAGGCAAAAATCAATAAACACAAAGGGCACACAAATCATTAGAATAGCAAAAAGAGGTGAACTTAATTGTCATTAGCATGCAAATATTTAGCCAATACAAGTGCTCATGGAGGGAAAATTTTTACAAGATGAGGCTACTAAAAATATGTTGACCCTTTTACAAGTGAAAAACCATGATTTTAATATAAAAAAGACTATTTTACAATAAATGCACCACTTGGGGAGGTGGGTGTAGCTTTTAATTATTCTACGATGTTGAGACCATACCTCTTAAAATTTGTTCAATGTTTGGATTTGGAGTTGGTGATAGGATTACTTTTGGATACATGTGCATTAGGGAATGAGATACTTCCTTGATAGGGTCAAAGGGTGGTGTATACTCATATCTCGATGTTTGACAGCCACTTGTATATTTACTAACTCTGACACATTTTGAGCCTCGCTCAACTACCTCTAATTACCTCTTTACTTTTCCCCACCACATGGCACCTATTATGTTAACTTAATATTTGTCTTGCCACATCATTACTATGCACAGTATGAAACTTGGCATGCACTCCTCTCTTTGTATGCTACATGTGCATAGAGTTTATGTATGTGGCCCTTGATTTGGAAGTAACATTGTACCAGTCGTGTGCACAAGATTTATTTAAAATTGTGAGTCTACAAAAGAGGTAGCACAAGGCTTTAGGTTTGTATCCTACAATATTCAAGGACACGAGAGTAAGATCCTATGATTTGGTATAAAAATGAGTTATATAGCATAGGGAGATCCCTAAGAAAGATAATGTGTGAAGACTGAAGGTCTTTGATGCAATATTTATGATATATAAATACTCCTTGCGCACTTTCCTTACTTAGCCATCTAGAACCTGGGATCCTGTATCTTCAGACTTGTGTGCCTTTTGGATTACACATCGAAGAATCCTATATTACAACATGCAACCTTTTCTTATGATAGGCACAAGTTTTCATTCTATTACTATGCATACCTACACTTGACTACTTGGGCATGGGCATCAACGGGGAGCATCTATGCACATCCTGCTTTGCTTGAAGTGCTTGGGACCTCGTAGGTATACAACTTCTCTTATGGTCTCAACAAATCTTGTGCCGACTGAGGGGGTGACTTAGAAAGTCAATAATATCCCATCTAACATTCTATCTGATAAGGAAGATCATTCAAAAATAAATGTCAAATGAGTATAACATTACTCAACATTTTTCTACCACATATTACCCTCAAGGTAATGGCGAGGTAGAAGCATCCAACAAAACCATTATCAACATCCTTAAAAATATTATCGATGATGTTGGCTAAAATTGACAACTCCAAATATTTTTTTCCCTCTAGGCATACCACATGAATTACTATACCCTAATGGGACCCACTCTATATTCCATAGTTTATGGCACTGAGGCCATTCTTCCTATTGAGGTTGAGTTACCATCTTTGCACATTTATTTGAAGCATATCATGGATGATGAAGATTATAGAGTATCTCACCTACAATATCTAGAGTTAATGGGAAATTCATGGCCACTATAAAAAACCTTCAATCATACTAGAACCGACTTTATGGTCAGTATAACCGGCAGGTCAAACATAGAGAATTCAAGCTTGGGGATCTTGTTCTCAAAGAAAACCAACAAATTACCATGGTTGAGAAGAATCACAAGGGCAAGATAAAACCTAAATAGATAGGCCCCTACATCATTATTGAAAACTATGGATCTAGAGCATATAAGTTTGCTACATCAGATGGGGATGAATTTGATGAGCCAATGAACATTATACACCTCAAACATTACTTCGCTTCAGAGACTTGAAAATTTGTCTATGAGGCACATTTTTGTTGTACCATAGTATCAACATTCTTATTGTACCATACATTTATATCATATATTGTTCTCCCATACCTTTTCCCTATTGACCAAAGTTGTTTTAACCCTCCCTACCCATCCCCTTTGACCTTGGTTCCATTCTATGGGTTCTTTGGGAACCTTTAACAAGGAAATTCTGATCAAGTTTCAATGGTTGATTTAGTATTCTAGATAGAGGTCATTTTATTATTTCATTCTATTTAAGTACTACTGATTATAACTGCCTTTGGTCAAATCAAAGTAACATCATCATGCTACTAATTATAACTGCCTATGGGAAAATTAGTATCATTGACCTATGCCATTATTTCTTTATTATAACTACCTATGGGAAAATTCAGAATAACACTTTTATCATGCCTTAAAGTACCACCTTTACATGCATATTTCATACTATGCCATTTTCCTACTTTGCCTATTGTTTGAGATTTTGCTGTTACCTAGTTAGATTCCTCTATTGTAAGGTATAACTATAGTGACTTGAGGTCCCATCTTGGGACTATGTAGGCAATGCTTGATTCCCATTGAGGTCAGCTAAATCACCCCTTTACCACACTCTCTCCATTTTGTGAGCATAATTTTAAGTTTAAACACTCTCACCTTTTTACAAGTTAGACCATTTAATATCTCGTCATTGTTTATTGATTTGAGATGATTTAGAAATTTCCAAAAACATTTGAAGATAGCTCTATAAAAATCCTAAACATTGACCTTTTCTTTGCCTTAAGTTTTTGGGAGCCCTTACTAAGTCATAAGAAATCACTTATAATTTAGTTTCCCCATCTTTATTAGCCTCATGTCCATGATCTCACCATTTTATGAGTTCATTCTCATATTCCTCTATCACATCAATCATGTTTTCTTTCTCATCATTTTTCTTTTATCCCATGTCCTAGGAGAACTACATTTGGCTTGAAGTTTACGATGGACTTTACATCCAAGAAACTATGTAGGCAATATCCAATTACCTAGTACATCTGGAGTCATCTCGGTTACCCATTCTTTTTCTTTTATTCCCCCATTTTGTTTGTTTCATTATCTCTTATATCATAGGGCAATGTTCAACATCTTTTTTGTTTTATGTTTACACTAACAGTGTGATTAACCATTGTCTGTGTTTATTTCAAGTTGTTTTATTTTGTTTTGTTTAATCTCTATTTGTTCATGCTTGTATTCTTGTTTGTTTGTTTGTTTATTTTCCTATTTATTTACTTTCATTGTTGTGCCTTGATTCAGTCTATGTGCATTCATTGGGTGATTCCTTGCGTATTATTCTTGAATCCATGCATATTCCTTCACTAACATTATCATCCTAGTTTTATCATTGGTGCATTATTTTTTATTAAGTATTGGATCATGTGTTATTCCTTATGTATATTTTGGGCTAGTTCTCATGTTTTTATATCATAATACCTACCATCATGTGCTAAAACAAAAATTATCTCAAAAAGTCTTACACGTAATACAACCATGATATATCTCTTTAACACCTAATAAATTCATGATCCATCCAAATCATTCCCCAAATATAGAGTAATTAAATCACGAAAGGATTAAATCCAAATCATTCCCTAAATACAAATTAATTAAATCATGAAATAATTTTAATCCTTTCTAGTTAGGACGTACATCTCCATACTAGAAGGTTGCCAAAATTCACCTTTCTCCTCTATACCAATTTTCCATCATACCATCATCATGTTACTAATGATTATAACTGCCTCTAGTAAAATAATTGTATCTCATCTCATCTGTAGAGCCAATAATTATAACCACCTATGAGCAAATCATTGTGTTCAGATCTATCTAGAGGTTAATGATTATAAACACCATTGGGCAAATCATTATCTTTATTTTGCCCAAATGGGGCATGTGTTCATTGTGATAATGCTTATAATTACCTTTAGGCAAACCATTATCTTTATCCACCCAACTAGGGCATGTTTTTATCCTGTCAATGGTTATAACCACTTGTGGGTAAATAATTATTTTTCTCTATAATGATTATAACTGCCTTTGGGCAAATCATTATTTTGTTACCCTAATCCTATTTTTAATGATTATAACCACCTTTGGATAAATCATTACCTTTTTTTCCACCTATGCCATTGATTATAACCACTTATG
Organism: Torreya grandis; assembly: GCA_037957365.1. Lineage (NCBI taxonomy): Eukaryota > Viridiplantae > Streptophyta > Pinopsida > Cupressales > Taxaceae > Torreya > Torreya grandis. The sequence goes on along the minus strand of JARHVA010003164.1, from coordinate 970,607 downwards.
GGTAAATCATCTTGTTTGTCTACCCAATCAGGGCAGTTCCATATGCCACTGAATATAACTACCTGTGGGTAAATCAGTCTCTTCCACCCATTTTATCTTTTTGGTCCCATCATTTCTTCCTTTTGAGGGACTGATCACTGACCCTTTTTTGCTAATTGCTCCCTCGAGGGGGAATCCTATAGTTCATCCATCATTATTGAAGTAGTAAGCATACAAGACTTTTTCATTATTTGAGAATACATTATTGTGCTTATAGCTTACAATGCCTTCTTAAATATGGGAAAATTGTAGACACCTAAAACTAACCACAACTGGCATTTGATCGGAATTCAGACCAATTCCTATCAACCATTAAAAATTAAGCCTAAGAATCACTACACATCCCAAATTTACTTGTGCATCATTTATCAAAACTTAGAAACATGTTGAGACATCCCTAATTGGGGTATCTTATCATATGCAATAATAATCTATCATGGATTCATCCATAATCACCTTGCAACATCACAACTATCAATTTGGCCTATGGACCTATTAAGTGGGGCACTTAAACACTTAATCAAATCTTGAAAGAGCTAAAAGGCTAATCAAAATCAATTAAAATATTAAACAATATTAAATGCCTAATTTAATTATCTATTTGAAATTAATGAATATCTAAAAATAAAAATTCCAAAAATCAAAATATCCTAGCCTTTCATCATTGCCTTTATGAGTTGTCAAGCTCTTTGAAAATATCTTAAAATATCTAATTTGAGATTCATGCTTAATAATTACAAATCATAATTACTTGACAACTATTAACTCAATTAGAGTTAGTTTTAACTCACCTAGGTTTAGTTTGAACCCATTCCAATCTTAAACTCAACCTTGACTCACCTACGGTGAGAGTTAATTCCTAAGGCTATAAATACAAAGCCATGCCTTTTGGTTTTCAAGCTATTTTGATGCAAAGTTATTATGCACAAATATCTACAAAAAGATTTTCAAGTGAGGTTACCATGCCTAAATACTAATGCAAAGTTCCAAGGAGATAAGGAACCAAGCAAACTCCATTGTCAAAGACTTCTTGATGCACAAGCCAAGCATTCTATGCAACAAATCCATTTGGATCTCCCAAAGAAGGTAAAGGATTTATGTCTATTATGTTTTTTTTTGTGATTTCATTTAGTTTTTGTTACCTAAGCTCTCCCTAGTGTCTAGGCTAGAGGTGTTAGGGTCTTAGTGTGTTCATTTCATTTGTTTTATGAGACTAACACAAGTCTAACCTCCCCTCTATGTCAAATTCTTAGTTCACAACATCATGTAAATAATGTGGAGGTCTCTCATAAGACTCCATAACATATTATAAAGATCAAAACAAACCAATATACTTGTTTCTATTCATTTTTGCTTTTTACATTCAGAAGAAATAAGAAACTAAAGATAATGGTCAGGGGCTAGATGATACCTGGATGAAGTTGCGCACCATATCCAGACGATTGAAGGAGCTCCTATTTGGCTGTGGAAGATGACACCTGTAGATAAGAAAGACTTAAACAAAGAAAATGTTAGATAGATATATGGTGGACTGCCAAGCAAAGCTCGGTCCCAGAAGTGCAAAGACTTCCTGGAGGGATGACAGTCCACTAGTTGATAAAAAGAATGTCAGATAAAGAGAAATAATGAAAGACTAAGAAACAAAAAGTAGACAATGCATACTTGTATTCTGCTGTAAGTTTCCCATAGTCGTCGAAGTCGGTCGTTCTACCAGCATCAGTTGGTAAAGGTTGTCGATGTCGATTATGCTATCGACATCGGTAAGGGCAATGGGCTTTTGGATGGGTCTCTAGTTATGCTTGTGGTCAACAGAATGGTCTGGGAGATTCAAAAGGGTTGTGTAGAGATGCAGGGTAGTGGACAGAGTCTTAAGGACAAAGGCAGGGGACAGGGGTGAAAAGAAAATAAGAATGAGAGAAAGGCTTTTCAGCCTCTCTAAGAAGAAAGCCGGATTTGGTCTCAATGGTACTAAAAAATATCCAATGGACTAATTACCAATACATTTTAAAAATATTAAAATATAAACCAGAAGAATACTTAGCTCTTGGTGGAGAACTAGAAGTGTAGAAGACTTGTTCTTGTTATGGCTGATGTTGAAGACCTCGTGCAATGTTTCAATCCAGTGTAGAGTGAATTATACAGAGTTTCTTAGCCTGGAGAATGATGGTAGAATGCTGATGCCTCATCCCAAAGCCTACCTTTGATGTGCAAAGAGTTGAGGAGCAAGAGAAGTCAGATTCGAGGCCAAGAGAATTTGCCTTTAGGGCTGCAGCTGAGGCTAGAATTTGGTTTTAAGCAAACAACGTCGGCGATACCGCCAGTATTGATCGACTGTTGACTGACATCGGTGGCTAAAGAATGGGTAAAAAGCCTATTTTTAGCCTTTTTCCCATTCTTCCATTTGCCAAGTTCGGTTGTCATTGTTGAACAGTCCAAATGGCAGGTTTAATAGGTGCAATGATTAGTGGAGGAGTTGAAATAGGATTTAGGTAATTATGATTAGTCATAGGTGATAAATGGTCTAAGAGCTAAGAATCCAAGGTGAAGTGTCTAGGGGGAATGATTAATTTAAAATAAGTATTTTAAATTAATAAAGTATAGGTTAGGCATGTTGAAGTTAGAAAGGGACCAAGGGAGGTTGACACTATTTTGGTGTCTACATTTGCCCCTTTTTGTCTTGTTGGTTATTTTTGATGAACTACAAGACAAAAATAGGAGTAAGTTTCTCCAGGTATGGGATAAGGTTATTTTTGTTCTGTTGGTTGTTCTAATGAACTGCAAGACAAAAATAGGAGTAAGTTGTCTCAGATGTGGGATGAGGTATTCCCCCTCAAAGCGGGAGTCGAGGGAAGGTAACCTGATATCGGGTGCCATTTTGATAGAGAGTGGATGGATATGGTGAAATTTGAGTGTGAATGCTGCAATAGTTGTGATTGTGCGTATACCACTTCACGTGATAGTCTAGCCAAATTATTGTAGGTAAGGTCAAGGAGTGCTAAAATCAAAATAACCGATCCCCAGCATTTAGTCATAGCTAATTGGGTTAAATGATCCAAGCTGTAGCTCCAATGGTCATCATGTTCCAAGTATCTCAGGCTCAGGAAGTGCTCCTAGAAAACATGAAAATGTCACACATATTGGGGATTAACTTGCTCGTGATCTGACAATAGGTGTAAGGGTTGCAGACAATTTGATAACTATTCGTGAGGTAGCATATGCAATTAAAACAACCAAAACATAGTTATCTCAAAAGTGGTCGTGGTCTAAGGAGATAGTCGTGATCTCCAAGGTCATTGGTCAAGTCAGGTTGAGAGATAAGTCATCTCAAGTGTAGTTTGTTGTGGGTGGGGAGATGCATGCAATCTCCAATGTGCCCCATGAGAAATTTAAGGTGACTTCTACAGTGTCAGGGCTGGTTGTTTGGTCATGATTTTGGGTTGGTAGAGATAATTCGTCCAAGCTATAGCTCTAATGGTTATCGTGTTCCAAGTATCTTGGGCTCAGAAAGTGCTCCTAGAAAACATGAAAATATCACACATATTGGGGATCAACTTGCTCGTGATCTGACAATAGGTGTAAGGGTTGCAGACAATTTACTAACTATTCGTGAGGTAGCATATGCAATCAAAACAATCAAAACATAGTTGTCTCAAAAGTGGTCGTGGTCTAAGGAGATAGTCCTGATCTCCAAGGTCATTGGTCGAGTCAAGCTAAGAGATAAGTCATCTCAAGTGTAGTTTGTTATGGGTGGGGAGATGCATCCAATCTCTAATGTGCCCCATGAGAAATCTAAGGTGACTTCTATAGTGTCAGGGCTGGTTGTTTGGTCATGATTTTGGGTTGGTAGAGATAATTCATCCATTAGATGAACGGACGAAGGAATGTGGCCGAGCTAATCCCAAAAAACCCCATGTCAACTGAGTGCAGCCTATATAGCCCCTGTTTGAAGGGCCTCAGGCCAATGTAGTTCTCCCCAAAAGGGAGGAAGAGGGTTGGTTATGGATTGGTTTTGACTAAGTTAAGTCATGGTTAAAGGTAATATGGTTTGTCCATCAGGTAGATGAACAAACAAATAGATAGCTGACATCATTAGGGAGACGAACAAGTGAATGGATGAAGGAATGGTTGAGCTAACCTCAGAAGACCCCATGTTAACTGAGTGTTGCCTACATAGCCTCTGTTTGAAGGGCCTCAGGCCAATGTAGTTCTCCCTAAAAGGGAGGAAGGGTCAAAGATGTTGATAAGTTGTCTTGGTCAGGTTAGAGTGTATGATGATGTTACAGCCTTTTCCATATTATGTGATGGTGTATTCTGTAACATTAGTTGTATGGTTTTTCATCCCTAGCAATTTTCTATATTTGTGATGGTGTATGCTAAAAATTGTCAGGGGATCTAGCTCTACTAATTAGAGCACAATTGATTACTTTCTTATATGCAATTAAACACAAAATTATACCAGAATGATAAAGTAGCTAGAAACTTGAGACAACAAAGAATTTGAGAGACAATACACACTCTTGTATTAAATATTAGTAAAAGAAAATACAATAAGGAAGATGCCACTTCTTCCTCCACCTCAAAGGCTTGCCACATCTCAAGACCTTCTTCCCTCTCTCTCTTGCTCAACACAATAACTCTAAAGCCTGAGTTGCTATCCCTCCTTAAATGCTTCCACTGATCTCCTTGACCTTACACCTGTAGATCTCCTTGACCTTGCTAGCTTCAATGCTTTTACTTGCCTTCTTACTTGATTACAATACATGCCTTATTTGTCTTTAAATAGGATCCCATGCTTACAAAAATAGAACTCTAGTTACAATAATTAGACACGCAGCTCGTGACTATAATTAGTCATTTGACATGCAAACACTCGCTTCACTTAACTGACTATTCGTCAACAACAGTTTTGGAAATACACAGGCGACTGACGCCGGTCCCTGCTAGTCTGGTGCTGTCGACGTCGGCCGACTCCCTACTGTTGCCGGTCTCCTTCTCCACTGCATCTAACCGACGTCGGTCATACTGCTGACGCCGGTGGCTCTAGTTCTTCAGCATCCTTCCTTGTGTCTGCAAATAGTTGAAGCTTTTAGCTCCACACCTCAACAATCTCCCACTTGGAGATAAACAGCTGCAACTTGAACCTATACTTGTACACCATCTATTTTGTTCCTTAGGCTCTGTATCCCTCTTTAATGTCACTCTTGAAGACCAACCACCAACACAAACCTGTGATACAATACCTGTATCTTATGCCACAAGAATTTTGTTGCTCCCAAATTCTTCATCACATACTTCTGAACCAACTCTACCCTTAGCTCAGAAAACTCCCTGTATATGAGACCCTGCAACAAGTAACACAATATAGTAACAGGATAATGTAGCTAATATTATCCAACCTGGTAAAGATAAAATACAATGGTCAGACCTCCATTGTTCTGCAGCCTACTCAAGACCATATACCATAGCCTTCTGTCTCATGTGTCCATCCACTCTCTTCTCTAAAACGGGAATCCATCCCTCTATCCAGTGCTTCCTTCTAGCTGACAACACTACCAACAAGTACCTGTTTGGTTCTCCAAGGACTCACACTCCTCATCCATGCCAAGCTCCCACTATTTTTGGATTCTACCTGCATTGCTTCTTCCATCTTCCTAGTTCATGACTATCAGTAAGCAATATAAAGAAGGTGAACAATGAATATGAGGTTCACATACCTTTCCTGACCTCCACATGGGTGTTTGAGACTTATAGATCCACCCAACATCCGTTCCAGTGACCGATATCGGCCATCTCCCAGTCTGCTCCTGACCAATGTCGGTTCCCTGCACTGACCCTGACTGCTGACGTCATTTTCTTGGCCGACGCCAATGTCCCTCCTATCGACATCAGTTCCTATGATCGATGTCAGACTTTTCCTGCCCGACCTATCGACCTTGCTGGTCTGCACATGACCGATGTCGGTATCTGGATGACTGACGTCGGTGCCAAGAGACTGACATCAGTGTCTGTGTGTTCTTGTAAGTGATGAAATTTTCATTTGTGAGCTCTTCTTGGATCAAACCTCTGTCCATGCTACCCTGCTCAGATTTATTCAGCCCCTGTGACTGATCTCTGTCCTTCATCTCCTCCATAAACACCAAGGCTTCTTTGTTCTTGTCAAAAGCATCAAATTTCTTCTTTCTGCAATGAACTCTATCAATGCTTTCCAAATTTAAACACATACCTTTTGGATCAAGAACTTCCATTCCCCTCCTATTCTTGTGACCAAGCCTATTAGGCCACATCTTTGAATCTACACCAGAAGTAGAATCAGTAATACAAGTAGACAGATAAAGAGTATCTACTTTCTTACCTCTTGCTAGAACAAGTGCTCCCTTGGTAACCTTCCAAGAATCCACTATGAGGGTTATTGTGCATCTCTCATCTCCCAACCTTCCTACAAAAATTAGACTCTACTTTAGAATTGAAACATGCATGACTTCTTTCAACACCCATGTGTTGTCAATCTGCAATCTCAACTGCACTTTCCCTTTGCCAACTATCTGACAAGGTGTACCATCCCCTAAATAGAGCACTCTAAAGTCTCCCTATTCATACTCATAGAACAAATCTCTGTTTGGGGATGCATGAAAAGATGAACCAAAATCTAAAATCCATGATCCTACCTGACTATCCAAAGAAAGTATGAGAGCGTCCTGCATCACAATATTTGCATCCTTTGCTTCTTCCATACCTGCATGTTGATTCTCTTTATCTCTCAACCAACACTCCTTTTTTGTATGTCCTTTCTTTCCACAAAACCAACAAGTAATACCTTTGGACTCGGATCTCCTTCCTGACCTTGATTTCCCTTACTCAACCTTCTCCCTTTGCCTTCCCTTGCTTTCTACACTTAGAGCATTCCCTGATGATTCACCTGTGCTTCTCCCGCGTATTTCTTCATTCAAGATCACACTCACAACATCATCAAATTTTAAGATTTTAGAAGCAGATGTAGAATTACTTACTGCCATAACCAAATCGTCCCAACTTTTAGGCAAAGAACATAAAATCAAGAGAGCCTTTACCTCATCATCAAAAACAATATTGACTGAAGCTAGTTGGTTTACCAAACCATGGAAATCACTGAGATGAGTATGTACCGATCTACCTTCCTGCATTTGCAAAGTAAATAGCTACTTCATAAGATATACCTTATTAGAAGTCGAGGGCTTTTCATATAAATTTGCCAAGGACTTTATCAACTCTTCCGTTGTCTTGCACTGTGATAAGCTGAAAATCACAGACGATGCAAGGCTCAACCTTATGGAACCGAGAGCCTTCTGATCAAGAACGTTCCATTCTTCATCCTTCATATCTGTGGGCTTGCATGCAACCCCACCCAACAAAAATTACAAATCCTTCTAATACAAATAGTCCTCAATCTGCATCCTCCAATGTTGATAATTTTTGCCGTTAAACTTCTCCATTCGTAGCCTACTTTCTTCTGCCATTGTTGAACTCCCACTCAATCAAAAAAACCTGTGAATGACCTGTAATCAAAAAACAATACCCTGCTTCCTGCAAACCGTAGCTCTGATACCACTTGTCAGGGGATCTAGCTCTACCAATTAGAGCACAATTGATTACTTTCTTATATGCAATTAAACACGAAATTATACCAGAATGATAAACTAGCTAGAAACTTGAGACAACAAAGAATTTGAGAGACAATACACACTCTTGTATTAAATATTACTAAAATAAAATGCAATAAGGAAGATGCCACTTCTTCCTCCACCTCAAAGGCTTGCCACACCTTAAGACCTTCTTCCCTCTCTCTCTTGCTCAACACAACAACTCTAAAGCCTGAGTTGCTATCCCTCCTTGAATGCTTCAGCTGATCTCCTTGACCTTACACCTGTAGATCTCCTTGACCTTGCTAGCTTCAATGCTTTTACTTGCCTTCTTACTTGATTACAATACATGCCTTATGGGTCTTTAAATAAGATCCCATGCTTACAAAATAGAACTCTAGTTACAATAATTAGACACGCAGCTCATGACTATAATTAGTTATTTGACATGCAAACACTCGCTTCACTTAACTGACTATTCGTCAACAACAGTTCTGGAAATACACAGGTGACCGATGTCGGTCCCTGCTAGTCTGGTGCTGCCGACGTCGACCGACTCCCTGCCGTCGCTGGTCTCCTTCTCCACTGCATCTAACCGATGTCGGTCATATTACCGACACCGGTGGCTCTGGTTCTTCAGCATCCTTCCTTGTGTCTGCAAACAGTTGAAGCTTTTAGCTCCACACCTCAACAAAAATGAAATGAGTTTATTTATGCTTCAGCAAGTAATGGTTTATGCTTGACATAAATTGTGTGGTCGATAGTTTTCATGTGTATTGGTTTCCATAGAAACTAGTGTGAATAGGCTATGATAATGTTAGTGGTCTAGAAAAGGTTTGGTTGGTTTGGTTAGAAAATGATTTGGTTGTATGTGATAAAAGAAGTGAAAGGTGTCTTGCCCTTTCATTGACAAGGACTATAACGATAGCATAGATAAGGTTTTTGCAAACAAAAAGCCCGTTCATGCATTACGTCATTGACCATTGTTTGTGTTAGAGAAGTATTCAAATCACTTGATGTTAAGTGAGCTCAAAATCCCTTGGATATGTTGGGGTAATATGTTTGTTTATGTGAGATATGAGGATAGCGTAACCCTTTTTAGCAAGGATAACTTTGCCCTTTTTATAAGTGACCTTGAGAACGACTATAGGCAAGTCCATGACTTAATAGTTTGTCAGTCAATTTTATTTTTTTTGGGGTAGACTGATCAATGTGGGAAGTCTGCATGGAGATGTTTTATTTTATGGTCATATGTGAAGCTGATCGATGCGGGAAGCTTCTGAGAGAGTGTTGTTTGTAGCACGATTTGGACATAGCCATCCTTCGAGGGAGTGGTCTATATTTTGCTTTGTATGGTTGAATGTTTTTGAATAGCTGTCCTTCAAGGGAGTAGTCTATCAATTACAGCAATTATGCAGTTGTCCTTCGAGGGAGCAATCTATATTTATAGTTTTATGAAATTTGAATAGGCATCCCAATTTTATATGTTTTGTGGACTAAATTTTTAGTCATGGACTAGCCTATAGAGGTTTAAGTGTTTCCCTTTTAGTAAGACAAAGCATTAATGTAACAAGGGTTAACTAATGTTTGTGGGAAAAGGGGGTTGAGAGGAATAGCAATGAAGATGATGAAGGTTGCTCAAGGGATGAGCTCAAGTTAAATATCAAGTGAGTGATTACTTGATTAACAGTAGAATGGTCGTAGATGTAAGGCATTAAGGGGGCTCAGGTTCTGGCTAGCCTTCGAAAGAAGACAGATGATAAGTCTCTAATCCATACTTGTGTGTTATGATATAAGGTCCAAGCCAATTAAGAGCAAACTTGCCCCATTTGCTTCTTTCCAAATTGGTTATGTGTTGGTTGATGCTTGGATGAGGTCATGATAGTCAGTAGAAAGTCGAATTCTCCTAGTTGCTTGTGACAGGGACAATGTTTGACAACTATTGGGGATAGTCAATGAGTTGGATGATGGAGAGAAGACACTGAAGCTCTTCTTTGAAAAGGAGTGTAACTCAAGGATGCATCCTGCGAAGCTCCTCAGAGACTTATTTTAAGAGGGTGAGATCCTGATCTTCCAAGTTGGAGACATGAATCTTAGAATCATTGAGGGTGATGGAGGCAATAGTTGGTAATGATTTGACCAAAGTAGCCAGTGGTTGAGGGTCTTCAAGTTGGACCACCACTACTTGTAAGGCCTTGATCAAGGCACGATGATGTCGTGGAGAGCTTTGAATGAGGTCATACAAATATGTCTTCACAGGGGTTTGGTGAAGTTGTTTCACCATGGAGCCAGGGATTGGCTTCAAAGATGTTGGTTGAGATGTGCCCAAGATTGAAATCTTGGGTTTTGGTGGTGGAGAGGGCTTGACGGATGGATATGTCCAAGGAATAGAAACCTTTTCTTTTCCTTTATCCTTCCTATTTTATGACCTGGTGGCCACATTGATAGTGTTGATTTCAAATAAAGGGGGAGAAGGTGGTAAAGGGACCATAGTCTTGCGTTGAGATCCAGATTTTTGTGAGGATGTTTAGGAGGCATGGGATGGTGTCGATGGTTTGTTGAAAGGGTGGTTAAGAGGATCCTTATTAAGAAGGGTATCTTTTTTAAGGTGTTGATGAATGACAGCTTTAAGAGCATAGCAATGCTCAATGTCATGTCCAAGTGTGCAATGATACGCAGAGATTTTAGTGTCGTCGAACCAAGCTAATTTTGGTCTGAAAGGTTGGTATGATTTAAGAGGTGGGACACTGATGCTAAAAGATTGCAACAATTGACATAAAATCAAAGCATAAGAACCCACTAATGGCTTTATACTCATTGTTGTAATAGGGGTTGACAAATTTTGTTTAGAAGTTGTAGGGGTTGTTTGTCATACCACCTTTTTAGTTGGTGGTGTGGTCATACGTGGAGATGGCACGTTTTTGTTGAGAGGTGATGGATTAGGGAACATTCCTTTAAAAGTGGAAGGATGTGGACCCAAAATTGAGGGTAATGATGAAGGTGGGGGAGAAGTTCTCCGATGTGGTTTAGTAGCCTTCTTTGGTATGGTGCGAGGGCCACTATTGTGTGAGGTGAGGTTCAAGTCTACCTTCACTTGTGGGTAAGTGAGATTTGATATAGGGCAAACACTGAGAGATTTAATTTGTTTTGACATGATGGATGCTTGTGAGGGTTTGGATGAGGTTGCATGTCCCTCTCCTAGTGGAGAAGGGATTGGAGATTTTGGCTCTTTAGTTGGATAGAGCACAGAGATGGTCATGGTTTTGACATGTGGTCTAGGAGTGGGGAACGTATGATCTCCCATTGATGATAAGAAGGATGAGGGTGAGGCAGCTTGCATTGGTGCCATCAAAGCATCCTCCAATATGGGAGAGGTCAAAGTAGACTCTCCCACGTGTGAAAGGGGGATGGATGGAGGATTATCCTCCATCTATAGAGGACAAATAGGAGAAGAAGGCTCTTCTTCCCATGGCAGACAAATAGGAGAAGAAGACTCTTCTACCTGTGGTGGATAGATAGGTTGATTAACCTCTTCAGACTGTGGACGAGGTTGGTTAGAAACCATGTCAACCATGCATATATTACACTCTTGGGAGTCATCAGCCATGGTTTGTACATTTTTTTAGCTAGGGGGATGGTTAGAGAATGGTTGCCTAAAGATGTCTATGTTTTGGTTAGGTGACATATTTGGGTTATCCAAGACAAGATCACCTTTATCTAACATATCTTGAATGACATTCTTGAGGGTTTTACAATTGTCTGTGTCATGGCCTTTGACACGGTGATAATTATAGAAGTCATTATCCCTATACCATGTAGGGATGGCACACGAGGGATCAAATTGAGGTGGTGGTCAAATTTGGGGGAGGTTGAAGACTCTCTGTTTGACTATTTTATCCAACACGGATGCATATGATTCTTCTATTGGAGTATATTGATGTTGTACGTATTGTTGTTGGAATTATCTTTTGATGTATTCTGATGTGGAAGGTTGAGATAGGTTAGTTGTGATAGATGATGATGATCTAAGTACCACAACATTTGCTGATCCCTTAGACTTGGAATTGGAAGAAGAAGCTTTGGAAGGAGGGTCATTTGATTTTGCACTGGGGTTTTTACTACGCAATTTGACTTTATTTTTTTCAACAGTACAGAGTTCAAGCTTCCTAGCCATGGTGAAAGCTTCGTCAAATGTGCGGAATGTTTGGACCCAAAAAGTAGATGAGATGTGTTTGGCACATGCTCTTGAAAAGAGCTCAATGAGCTCAGTTTGAGGTAGTGAAAAGAAGAGTTGGTTGATCAATCCTCTCTAACAGGGAACAAAGTCAACTATTAACTCCTCGTTGAATTGTCTGATAGAATATAGGTCCGTGATGGAGACCTTTTTAGTTATGTTAATTGAAAAGTGGTCAAGAAATAGTTGAGCTAGTTGAGTGAAGGTAAATAGAGAGTGACTGGTAATAGAACTATACCAATCGAGGGCAGCATCAGAAAGCGACATGGGAAATGTGTGTATTAATAACACATCATCATGTGTTATAAGTTAACAAGTGTGTCTAAATGCTCGTAGATGTTGCTATGGGTCCACTTTACTCTGAAAGCGAGTAAACTTGGGAAGTTCCCACTGACTAGGATATGGTCGGATTGGGATCGAAGGGTGAATAGGTTCATTACAGCTTTGTTCATATGAGAGAACATTCTTTGAACCTGAAATAGATGTCTCAAGATTAGACATCTTATCCATCAGCATCTTGATTAGATCAGTTGAAGGATTGGCAGGAGGGGCACCCCCTAGATTGTAGGGTACCTGGAAGATGTTAGGAGGGGCATATGACATGCTAGGTTGCATTTGTATAGGTGTAACATATTGTTAATTTGTTATGGAGACTGATGTTGAGGTCAAGGGTGGTTGTTTCATAAAGCTAGAGGGCACAACTTGGCTTGATGTCACCAAAGGTAGATGGATGGTGGTGACACTAGTCGAAAGATAAGTAGTCACTCTTGTATTTATGGGTGCAAGAGTAGGTGAGATGGAGACAATTAAGTTCTGGAATGGTGTAGAACTCTGTTGAATGGTTTGTGGTTGAGGGGGTACAGAAACCCCAATGGATGTAGGTCCAAAAATAGAAGGAGAGGACACACCTTGAATATTGGTCATGGTCGGGTTGTCAGTTGAGGCAATGGCTTGGGTGACCATGGGTTGGGTTACGGAGGCTGTTGATATGATTGTCGTTTCAACTAAGGAAGTTGGCATCCCATAAATTGGGTTGCCCAAAGGATCTCACATTTGAATTCTCATGAGATAGTGCTGAAGAGCCTTGACATTGAGGTCAAGGAACCTTTCAAAGTCTTGGTCCCCTTCAGGAAAAATAGGGGGTTGAGTTGGGGTTGGTTGGATAGGAGTACGTTTAGTTTTTGAATTACACTCCATTTGGGGACTTGATATAGAAGGCGAAGGTGGGAGTGGTTGTTGCCTTGCATGGTCAACAAGAGTTTTGGTTTGACTATGTGTCAAAACCATCCAAGGCAAAATAGATTCAGGTTTTAAAAATTATATGTTTCAGCTTCAGAGAACCAAAATTTGTTTTTAATAGCAAAAAGGTCAGGTTTTTAGCTTACTGTTTGAGAAGAAATTTTTTTGACTGTGATCAATGTCGGTAGAAAAACTGATGTCGGTGAAGTAAGTTACTGATGTCGGTCAGATAACCGATGTCAGTGACGATCAGTTGTCGACGTCGGTAGAAAAACTGATGTCGATTATTGTGTATTTCCTGAAACTCAAAAAACTGAAAGTTTTTGGAAGAAAGAAGAAAGTTTTGAGTTATTTTTGGAGCTCAGAATAATGCATCCTTACCAACTCAAAAAATGAGATAAAAATAGAAAATTAGATGAAGGCAAGCAGCCTGTAAATGTTAAATTCCTAAGAATAAATTTTAGAGTCGTGTTGGCTTATGCCTTAGAAGAATATGTTTGGAAAGTTGGCCTTTTAAAATGGGTCCTAAAAGAGGGAGTCTAGGGTTGGTTTCGAGTTATGTTTTGGTGCTCAAAAGTCTATGTTAGGTTTCATATGTGGCTTGGTGCTAGGAGCTTGCTCCCCTCACTTCACGAGCCTAGAGACAAGCTGGGTCACTTAGAAAATATATACTTCCCTTAGAGTTTATACTCTGCCATAGAACAGAGTGGGTTCTCCCCTTGGTAGTAAAGTCCAAGTAAGATTACCAAGAAGGGTAAGGTATCCACTAGGTGATGAAATCCTAGTCGGGCCTTGTCTCAGGTATGTTTAGATGTTTGATTTGTGAATGTGGTTAGGTTGTGTAACATATGTGAACTACAATTTATTCATAATGCATTTTTAATTACTAAGTGAGAGGGCTAAATATGCATTCAAGCAAGAATGAAATGCAATAGATTTTTAACCCAAATTGAAATGTTTTGTTTAGATGAAAACAAGTGGAGAAAAGGTTAAGAGCATGAATTTTCACTACTCTAAGATGAAGGGAAGAGGTGACAAGAAGAAAAAGTTCTTTTTAACTTCCACTTATGATTTCTTTCTGAGATAAATAGATAGAAGAAGGATGCAAGAAGAGAAATTTTCCTAATGCACCTATATGAAAGTTTTACCTTTTAGAAGAAATGAACCCAAAGAAAACTCCAGGGTCCCATCGGGTGTGCCAAAAATGTTTCTACTCATTTTTGCTTTTTACATTTAGAAGAAATAAGAAACTAAAGATAATGGTCAGGGGCTAGATGATACCCAAATGAAGTTGTGCACCATATCCAGATGATTGAAGGAGATCCTCTTTGGCTATGGAGGATGACACCTATAGATAAGAAAGACTTAAACAAAGAAAATGTTAGATAGATATATGGTGGACTACGAAGCAAAGCTCGGTCCCAGAAGTGTAGATACTTCCTGGAGGGATGATAGTCCACTAGTTAATAAAAAGAATGTCGGAGAAAGAGAAATAATGAAAGACTAAGAAATAAAAAGTAGACAATGCGTACCTATATTTTGCTATAAGTCTCCCACAATCACTGATGTCGGTAGTTCTACCGGCGTCGGTTCATAAAGGTTGCCGATGTCGGTTATGCTGTCGACATCGATAGGGGCAATAGGCTTTTAGATGGGTTTTTAGTTATGCCTGTGGTCAATAGAATGGTCTGGGAGATTCAAAAGGGTTATGCATGGATGTAGGGTAGTGGACAGAGTCTTAGGAAGGACAAAGGCAGGGGACAGGGGTGAAAAGAGAATAAGAATGAGAGGAAGACTTTTCAGCCTCTCTAAGAAGAAAGCCGGATTCGGTCTCAATAGTACTCAGAAATAGCCAATGGGCTAATTACCAATGCATTTTAAAAATACTAAAATATAAACCAAAAGAATACTTAGCTCTTGGTGGAGAACCAGAAGTGTAGAAGACTTGTTCCCATTATGGCTGATGTCGAAGACCTCGTGCAATGTTTCAATCTAGTGTAGAGTGAATTCTGCAGAGTTTCTTAGACTAGAGAATGATGGTAGAATGTTGATGCCTCGTCCCAAAGCTTGCCTTTGATGTGTAAAGAGTTGAGAAGCAAGAGAAGTCAGATTCGGGGCCAAGAGAATTCACCTTTCAGGGCTGCAGTTGAGGCTAGAATTCAGTTTTAAGTAACTGACGTCGGTGATATCACCGGCATCGGTCGACTGTTGACTGACGTCGATGACTAAAGAAAGGGTAAAAAAGCTATTTTTAGCCTTTTGCCCGTTCTTCCATCTGCCAAGTTCAATTGTCATTGTTCAATGGTCCAAATGACGAGTTTAATAGGTGCAAGGATTAGTGGGAGAGTTGAAATAGGTCTTAGGTAATTATGATTAGTCATAGGTGATAAATGGTCTAAGAGCTAGGAATTCAAGGTGAGGTGTCTAGGGGGAATGATTAATTTAAAATAAGTATTTTAAATTAATAAAATATAGGTTAGGCATGTTGAAGTTAGAAAGGGACCAAGGGGGGGTTGACACTATTTTGGTGTCTACATTTGCCCCTTTTTGTCTTGTTGGTTGTTCTTGACGAACTACAAGACAAAAATAGGAGTAAGTTGCTCCAAGTATGAGATAAGGTCATTTTTGTCCTGTTGGTTATTTTGATGAACTGTAAGACAAAAATATGAGTAAGTTGCCTCAGATGTGGGATGAGCTATTCCCCCTCAAAGTGGAAGTCGAGGGAAGGTAACCTGATATCGATTACCATTTTGATAGAGAGTGGATGGATATGGTGAAGTTTGAGTGTGAACGCTGCAATAGTTGTGATTGCGCGTATACCACTTCATGTGATAGTCTGGCCAAATTGTCACAAGTAAGGTTGAGGAGTGCTAAAATCAAAATAATTGATCCCCATCATTTAGTCATAGCTAATTGGGTTAAATGATCCAAGCTGTAGCTCTAATGGTCATTGTGTTCCAAGTATCTCAAGCTCAAAAAGTGCTCTTGGAAAACATGAAAATGTCACACATATTGGGGATCAACTTGCTCACGATCTAATAATAGGTGTAAGGGTTGCAGACAATTTGCTAACTATTCGTGAGGTAGCATATGCAATCAAAACAACCAAGGCATAGTTGTCTCAAAAGTGGTCGTGGTCTGAGGAGATAGTCGTGATCTCCAAGGTCATTAGTCGAGTCAGGCTGAGAGATAATTCAGCTCAAGTGTAGTTTGTTATGGGTGGGGAGATGCATGCGATCTCCAATGTGCCCCATGAGAAATCTAAGGTGACTTCTACAGTGTCAGGGTTGGTTGTTTGGTCATGATTTTAGGTTGGTAGAGATAGTTTGTCCATTAGATGGATGGATGAAGGAATGTGGCTGAGCTAACCCCAAAAGACCCCATGTCAACTGAGTGCTGCCTACATAGCCCCTGTTTGAAGGGGCTCAGGCCAATGTAGTTCTCTCCACAAGGGAGGAAGAGGGTCAGTTATGGATTGGTTTTGACTAGGTTAAGTCATGGTTAAGGTAATATGGTTTGTCCATCAGGTAGATGAACAAACGAATAGATGGCCAACGTCATTAGGGAGACAAACAGGCGAATAGATGAAGGAATGGCTGAGCTAACCTCAGAAGACCCCATGTCAACCGAGTGTTGTCTACATAGCCCCTGTTTGAAGGGCCTCAGGCCAATGTAGTTCTCCTTAAAAGGGAGGAAGGGTCCAAGATGTTGATAGGTTGTCTTGGTCAGGTTAGAGTGTATGATGATGTTACAGCCTTTTCCATATTATGTGATGGTGTATTCTGTAATATTAGTTGTATAGTTTTTCACCCCTAGCAATTTTCCATATTTGTGATGGTGTATGCTAAAAATGAAATGAGTTTATTTATGCTTCAACAAGTAATGGTTTATGCTTGACATAAATTGTGTGGTCGATAGTTTCCATGTGTATTGGTTTCCATAGAAACTAGTGTGAATAGGCTATGATAATGTTAGTGGTCTGAAAAAGGTTTGGTTGGTTTGGTTAGAAAATGATTTGGTTATATGTGACAAAAGAAGTGAAAGGTGTGTTGCCCTTTCATTAACAAGGACTATAATGATGGCATAGATAAGGTTTTTGCAAACAAAAAGCCTGTTCATGCATTACATCATTGACCATTGTTTGTGTTAGAGAAGTATTCAAATCACTTGATGTTAAGTGAGCTCAAAATTCCTTGGATATGTTGGGGTAATAGGTTTGATTATGTGAGATATGAGGATAGCGTAAACCTTTTTAGCAAGGATAACTTTGCCCCTTTTATAGGTGACCCTGAGAACGACTATAGGCAAGTCCATGACTTAATAGTTTGTCAGTCAATTTCTTTTTTTTTTTGGGTAGACTGATCAATGCGAGAAGTCTACGTGGGGATGTTGTTTTGTTTTATGGTCATATGTGAAGCTGATCAATGTGAAAAGCTTCTGAGAGAGTGCTATTTGTAGCAAGATTTGGGCATAGCCATCCTTCGAGGGAGTGGTCTATATTTTGCTTTGTATGGTTGAATGTTTTTGAATAGCTGTCCTTCAAGGGAGCAGTCTATCAATTACAACAATTATGCAACTGTCCTTCGAGGGAGCAGTCTAGATTTATAGTTTTATGAACTTTGAATAGGCATCCCAGTTTTATATGTTTTGTGGACTGAAGTTTTAGTCATGGACTAGCCTATAGAGGTTTAAGGGTTTCCCTTTTAGTAAGACAAAGCATTAATGTAACAAGGGTTAACTAATGTTTGTGGGAAAAGGGGGTTGAAAGGAATAGGAATGAGGATGATGAGGGTTGCTCAAGGGATGAGCTCAAGTTAAATATCAAGTGAGTGATTACTTGATTAATAGTAGAATGGTCGTAGATGTAAGGCATTAAGGGGGCTCAAGTTCTGGCCGGCCTTCGAAAGAAGACGGATGATAAGTCCCTGATCCATACTTGTGTGTTATGATATAAGGTCTGAGCCAATTAAGAGAAAACTTGCCCCATTTAATTCTTTTCAAATTGGTTATGTGTTGGTTGATGTTAGATGTGAAGATGATTAAGAAGTTGGTTGATGCTTGGTTGAGGTCGTGATAGTCAGTAGAAAGTTGAATTCCCCCAGTTGCTTGTGACAGGAACAATGTTTGACAGCCATTGGGGATAGTCAATGAGTTGGATGATGGAGAGAAGATGTTGAAGCTCCTCTTTGACAAGGACTACAACTTGAGGATGCATCCTGCGAAGCTCCTCAGAGGCTTAGTTTAAGAGGGCGAGATCCTGATCTTCCAAGTTGGAGACAGGAATCTTAGAATCATTGATGGTGATGGAGGCAATAGTTGGTAATGATTTGACCAAAGTAGCCAGTGGTTGAGGGTCTTCAGGTTGGACCACCACCGCTTGTAAGGCCTTGATCAAGGTGTGACAATGTCGTGGAGAGCTTTGAATGAGGTCATACAAAGATGTCTTCACAGGGGTTTGGTGAAGTTGTTTCACCATGGAGTCAGGGATTGGCTTCAAAGATGTTGGTTGAGATGTGCCCAAGATTGAAATCTTGGGTTTTGGTGGTGGAGAGGGCTTGACGAAAGGATATGTCCAAAGAATAGAAACCTTTTCTTTTCCTTTATCCTTCCTGGTTTGTGACCTGGTGGCCACATTGATAGTGTTGATTTCAAATAAAGGGGGAGAAGGTGGTAAAGGGACCATAGTCTTGCATTGAGATCCTAATTTTCATGAGGATGTTTGGGAGGCATGGGATGGTGTCGATGGTTTGTTGAAAGGGTGGTCAAGAGGATCCTTATTAATAAGGGTATCTTTTTTAAGGTGTTGATGAATGACAACTTTAAGAGCATAGAAATGCTCAGTGTCATGTCTAGGTGTGCGATGATACGCACAGATTTTAGTGTCATAAAACCAAGCTGATTTTGGTCTGAAAGGTTGGTATGGTTTAAGAGGTGGGAGATTGATTCTAGAAGATTGCAACAATTGACATAACATCGAAGCATAAGAACCCACTAATGGCTTTGTACTCATTGTTGCAATAGGGGTTGACAACTTCTATTTAGAAGTTGTAGGGGTTGTTTGTCGTACCACTTTTTTAGTTGGTGGTGTGGTCATACGTGGAGATGGCATGTTTTTGTTGAGAGGTGATGGATTAGGGAGCACTCCTTTAAAAGTGGAAGGATGTAGACCCAAAATTGAGGGTAATGATGAAGGTGGGGGAGAAGTTCTCCGATGTGGTTTAGTAGCCTTCTTTGGTATGGTGCGAGGGCCACTACTATGCGAGGTGAGGTTCAAGTCTACCTTCACTTGTGGGTAAGTGAGGTTTGATATAGGGTGAACGCTGAGAGATTTAATTTGTTTTGGCATGATGGATGCTTGTGAGGGTTTGGATGAGGTTGCATGTCCCTCTCTCGGTGGAGAAGGGATTGGAGATTTTGGCTCTTTAGTTGGATAAAGCACAGAGATGGTCATGGTTTTGATGTGTGGTCTAGGAGTGGGGAATGTATGATCCCCCATTGATGATAAGAAGGATGAGGGTGAGGCAGCAAGTGTTGGTGCCATCAAAGCATCCTCCAATATGGGAGAGGTCAAACTAGACTCTTCCACATGTGAAAGGAGGCTGGATGGAGGATTATCCTCCATCTGTAGAGGACAAATAGGAGAAGAAGGCTCTTCTTCCCGTGGAGGACAAATAAGAGAAGGAGGCTCTTCTTCCTGTGGTGGAAAAATAAGAGAAGAAAGCCCTTCTTCTCGTGGCAGACAAATAGGAGAAGAAGACTCTTCTACCTGTGGTGGATAGATAGGTTGATTAACCTCTTCAGACTGTGGAAGAGGTTGGTTAGAAACCATGGCGATCGTGCATATATTACGCTCTTGGGAGTCATTATCCATGGTCTGTACGCTGTTTTGGCTAGGGGGATGTTTAGGGAATGGTTGCTTAAAGATGTCTATGTTTTGGTTAGGTGGTGCATTTGGGTTATCCAAGACAAGATCACCTTTATCTAACATGTCTTGAATCACATTCTTGAGAGTTTTACAATTGTCTGTGTCATGGCCTTTGACACGATGATAATTATAAAAGTCATTCTCCCTATACCATGTAGGGATGGCACGCAAGGGATCAAATTGAGGTGGTGGTCCAATTTGAGGGAGGTTGAGGACTCCCTGTTTGACTAGTTTATCCAACACATATGCGTATGATTCTCCTATTGGAACATATTGACATTGTACGTATCATTGTTAGAATTGTCTTTTGATGTATTCTGATGTGGAAGGTTGAGATAGGTTAGTTGTGGTAGATGATGATGATTTAAGTACCACAATATTTGCTAATCCCTTGGACTTGGAATTGGAAGAAGAAGCTTTGGAAGGAGGGTCATTTGATTTTGTGCTAGGGTTTTTACTACGCAATTTGACTTTATTTTCTTCGACAACACGAAGTTCAAGCTTCCTGGCCATGGTGAAAGCTTCATCAAATGTGTGAAATGTTTGGACCCACAAAGTAGATGAGATGTGTTTGGCACATGCTCTTGAAAAGAGCTCAATGAGCTCAGTTTGAGGTAGTGAAAAGGAGAGTTGGTTGATCAATCCTCTCCAACGGGAAACAAAGTCAGCTATTGACTTGTCGTCGAATTATCTGATAGAATATAGGTCCCTGATGGAGACCTTTTTAGTTATGTTAATTGAAAAGTGGTCAAGAAATAGTTGAGCTAGTTAATTGAAGGTAAATAGAGAGTGACTGGTAATAGAACTATACCAATCGAGGGCAGCACCAGAAAGCGACATGATAAATGTGCATAGTAATAATGCATCATCATGTGCTATAAGGTAACAAGCATGTCTAAATGCTCGTAGATGTTGCTATGGGTCCTCTTTACTCTGAAAGCAAGTAAACTTGGGAAGTTCTCACTGACTAGGATATGGTCGGATTGTGACCGAAGGATGAATAAGTTCATTACAGATTTGTTCATATGAGAGAACATTCTTTGAACCTGAAATAGATGTCTCAAGATTAGACATCTTATCCATCAGCATCTTGATTAGATCGGCTGATAGATTGGCAGGAGGGGCACCCCCTAGATTGTAGGGTACCTGGAAGACGTTAGGAGGGGCATATGATGTGGTAGGTTGTGTTTGTATAGGCACAACATATTAGTAATTTGTTATGGGGACTGATGTTGAGGTCAAGGGTGGTTGTGTCATAAAGCTAGAGGGCACAACCTGGCTTGATGTCGCCAAAGGTGGATGGATGGTGGTGACACTAGTCGAAGGATAAGTAGTCACTCTTGTATTTATGGGTGCAAGAGTAGGTGGGATGGAGACAATTAAGTTCTGGAATGGTGTAGAACTTTGTTGAATGGTTTGTGGTTGAGGAGGTATAGAAACCCCAATGGAGGTAGGTCCAAAAATAGAAAGAGAGGCCACACCTTGAATATTGGTCATGGTCGGGTTGTCAGTTGAGGCAATGGCCTAGGTGACCGTGGGTTGGGTTACGGAGGCTGTTGATATGATTGTCGTTTCAACTAAGGAAGTTGGCATCCCATAAACTGGGTTGCTTGAAGGATCTCACATTTGACTTCTCATGAGATAGTGCTGAAGAGCCTTGACATTGAGGTCAAGGAACCTTTCAAAGTCTTGGTCCCCTTCGAGAATAATAGGGGGTTGAGTTGGGGTTGGTTGGATAGGAGTACGTTCAGTTTTTAAATTATAATCCATTTGGAGACTTGATATAGAAGGCGAAGGTGGGAGTGGTTGTTGTCTTGCATGGTCAACAAGAGTTTTAGTTTGACTGTGTCAAAACCATCCAAGGAAAAATAGATTCAAGTTTTAAAAACTATATGTTTTAGCCTCAGAGAACCAAAATTTGTTTTTAACAGCAAAAAGTTCAGGTTTTTAGCTTGCTGTTTGAGAAGAATTTTTTTTTTGACAGTGACCGATGCCAATAGAAAAATTGATGTTAGTGAAGTAAGTTACCGATGTCGGTCAGATAACTGATGTCGATGAAGATCAGTTGCCAATGTTAGTGGAAAAATTGATGTCAGTTACTGTGTATTTCTAGAAACTCAGAAAACTAAAAGTTTTTGGAAGAAAGAAGAAAATTCTGAGTTGTTTTTAGAGCTCAAATTAATGCATCCTTACCAGCTCAAAAAACTAGATAAAAATAAAAAATTAGATGAAGGCAAGCAGCCTCTAAACGTTAAATTCCTAGGAATAAATTTTAGAGTCGTGTTGGCTTATGCCTTGAAGAATATGTTTGGGAAGTTGGGCTTTTAGAATGGGTCCTAAAAGAGGCAGTCTAGAGTTGGTTTCGGGTTATGTTTTGGTGCTCAAAAGTCTGTGTTAGGTTTCGTATGTGACCTGGTGCTAGGAGCTTGCTCCCCTCACTTCACCAGCCCAGAGACAAGCTGGGTCGCTTAGCCAATATATACTTCCCCTAGAGTTTATACTCTACTAGAGAATAGAGTGGGTTCTCCCCTTGGTAGTGAAGTCCAAGTAGGATTACCAGGAAGGATAAGGTATCCGCTAGGTGATGAAATCTTAGTCAGGCCTTGTCTCAGGTATGTTTTGATATATGATTTGTGAATGTGGTTAGGCTGTGTAACATATGTGCATTATGATTTATTCATAATGCATTTTTAATTACTAAGTGAGAGGGCTAAATATGCATTCAAGCAGGAATGAAATGCAATAGATTTTTAACCCAAATTGAAATGTTTTGTTCAGATGAAAACAAGTGGAGAAAAGGTTAAGAGCATGAATTTTCACTACTCTAAGATGCAAGGAAGAGGTGACAAGAAGAAAAAGTTCTTTTTAACTTTCGCTTATGATTTCTTTTCGAGATAAATAGATAGAAGAAGGATGCAAGAAGAGAAATTTTCCTAATGCACCTATATGAAAGTTTTGCCTTACAAAAGAAATGAACCCAAGGAAAACTCCAGGGTCCCACCAGGCGTGCCAAAAATGTTTCTACTCATTTTTGCTTTTTACATTCAGAAGAAATAAGAAACTAAAGATAATGGTCAGGGGCTAGATGATACTCGGATGAAGTTGCGTGCCATATCGAGATGATTGAAGGAGCTCCTCTTTGGATGTGGAGGATGACCCCTGTAGATAAGAAAGATTTAAACCAAAAAAATGTTAGATAGATATATCGTGGACTGCCAAGCAAAGCTCGGTCCCAGAAGTGCAGAGACTTCCTGGAGGGATGACAGTCCACTAGTTGATAAAAAGAATGTTGGATAAAGAGAAATAATGAAAGAATAAGAAACAAAAAGTAGACAATGCATACCTGTATTCTACTGTAAGTCTCCCACAGTCACTGACATCGATAGTTCTACCGGTGTCGGTTGGTAAAGGTTGTCGAGGTCGGTTATGCTGCCAACGTCGGTAGGGGCAATGGGCTTTTGGATGCATTTCTGGTTATGCCTATGGTCAACAAAATGGTCTGGGAGATTCAAAAGGGTTGTGCAGGGATGCAGGGTAGTGGACAGAGTCTTAGGAAGGACAAAGGTAGGGGAGAGGGGTGGAAAGAGAATAAGAATGAGAGGAAGGCTTTTCAGCCTCTCGAGGAAGAAAGCCGGATTTGGTCTCAACAGTACTTAGAAATATCCAATGGACTAATTACCAATGCATTTTAAAAATACTGAAATATAAACTAGAAGAATACTTAGCTCTTGGTGGAGAACCAGAAGTGGAGAAGACTTGTTCCCGTTATGGCTGATGCCGAAGACCTCGTGCAATGTTTCAATCTAGTGTAGAGTGAATTTTGTAGAGTTTATTAGCCTAGATAATGATGGTAGAATGTTGATGCCTCGTCCTAAAGCCTACCTTTGATGTGTAAAGAGTTGAGGAGCAAGAGAAGTCAAATTCGAGACCAAGAGAATTCACCTTTTGGGGCTGCAGTCGAGGCTAGAATTCAGTTTTAAGCAACCGATGTCAGTGATACCGCTGGCATCAATCGCCTGTTGACTGATGTCGGTGGCTAAAGAATGGGTAAAAAGGCTATTTTTATCCTTTTGCCCATTCTTCCATCTGCCAAGTTTGGTTGTCATTGTTGAATGGTCCAAATGGTGGGTTTAATAGGTGTGAGGATTAGTGGGAGAGTTGAAATAGGTCTTAGGTAATTATGATTAGTCATAGGTGATAAATGGTCTAAGAGCTAGGAATCTAAGGTGAGGTGTCTAGGGGGAATGATTAATTTAAAATAAGTATTTTAAATTAATAAAGTATAGGTTAGGCATGTTGAAGTTAGAAAGGGACCAAGGGGGTGGTTGACACTATTTTGGTGTCTACAATACGATGCATAGAATACTTTCCATATTACTTGAACATACCTTGATATATTTACTTTCTATCAGGCACAAATTAGGTAGTATAAATTTTCCTAAAAAAGGAATACCATAATGTAACTATTATTAGATCATTGGACATTATAAAAATCAAAGTCAAGCATTGCAAAACTAGATTCAAAAATATAACAGTGAGGGTTGCATATAAGTTGTGCTTGAGAAGAGAAAAATAAAAACTATTTCCAAAGATTCACATGAGTACCATCATGCAAAGTGACCATGGCACAAAGATCTAACTATTACTACTAATATCAATAGGTTCTATTATCAACATCTCAGGTTTGATAAGAACAATTGGGATACAATTTGTAGCACTACATTTCTTCAACACTTGGGACATAATACAATTAAATTAACATACTCTCTACTAATGTTAGAATCGTCTGGGTACATCTACCTACCAATAGCATGTGGACCATAGGTGGTCCCCATGACCATATGGATATTAGATAAGGATCCACATTTAAAATTAAAATTTGGATAACATTGGTTCATCAATTGAAATGCACCATTGAATAATATAGATATAAGTATCACCTTTATTATTAGAGATACAAATATTTGCTTACACCATGATGGATATGGTGACCCTTACCCATTAAAAACTTCTAGAATACCATTACACATAAACATCAAGGAGGTGGCCATTCATCACTAAAAAAAGGGTGAAAAATGCCTCAGGTGATCCTACACAATTTGAGATGAGGACTTCCTTGATTAGTCCTCTCAAATATTTCAAAAATACCAAAAAAATCAAAAAATCAAAAACTATTTCTAGCTTTCACATATTTTATTAGTTCATTGGCATATATGTTGTTAGTTCTATGTTAGTGGATAACATATCATTTATTTTTATATACATATGTGTTTCACACATCTTTTGAGTGTGATAAAAGCATGCACAAATACATGTCTATGCACTTTCGGATGTTGGGTCTTCCATTTCCTCATGTCATATAGACATTTGGGGGGCATCCACATTTTTGATCATGATACATCCAGGTTATGTCATTTTATGGTCACTTTAAAATATCATGTTTGAGCTTATGTACTTACACATGCCTTTATCCATGCTTACATCTTTCACAATGTAATTGATATGTATGTACTAAACATTTTTTACTAACACATATCCAGGGACTAGTATAATATGTTTATGTTGGTTTCTTATACTTTTCCTTTATGTACTTTCTTAAGTGTCTTATTTTACTTGTTTGAGCATTTAAATATGCTCTATTGTTTATGGACCTTGTGCCTTTGCTTGCTTTTTTGAGATTTGAATATACCATTCTTTGTTGTATGTGGACATTTTGAATATGTTATTCTTACTTTTCTGGACATTTGACTAAGTCATGTTCTTTTGATTGTGTGGCATTTGAACATGCCATTTGTTTGAGGTCTCCTTAGACCATTGTATTTTGATTTGATTTTGAGTGCTATTGTATGTGTGATTGATTACTTGTTGAGCTTATATTATTACTATCTAGATGATGCCATGACTCACATCATGCATCTTAGGACTTAATATGATCACATTTTGTGTGCTTCAATGATATATCTACCTAGACATGTTCTTTTTATATGCTACTGAGTTTATACATAAATTATACAGTTATCTTATCCTTTTGAGGTAAGGTGACTACCATTTTATACTCCACCTCAAAAGGGGGGAATATTAGTGGGGGCATGCCATAGAGGCATGGCTTCCACATTCTTAATAGATTCAGATATATAGTGGGGGCATGTTATGGAAACATGTTCTTGACGATTACACTAATTTTTAGTTTTAGATTATAGTGGGGGTATGTTTTGGAAACATGTTATCCATACAAACACTAGTTTTTATATTCATATATACATTGGAGGCATGTTTTAGAAACATGTTCTCCATGCATGCATACACTAGTTTTTAATTTTAGATATATAGTGGGGGCATGTTATAGAAACATGTTCTCCACATTTAAACTATATTTTATCTTTAGATTATAGTCTGAGCATGTTATGAAAACATGTTCTCCATAATCATTTACAAATTAGCCAAAAATCATAGTTATATGATTTAGATACACAATTATGTTAGAATTATACACATTGATACCATTGTTATACCCAAGTTTCAAAATGAGGCATATCTAAGGCTAATATTCTATGTAATGTATACCTAAAATTATAAGATCAAATCAGTTTCAGATTTCAAAACTCTTCTATGGACTATCATCATCCACTAAGTTAGATTTTTATAGACTATATTGAGCCAATCTACTATAGTAGTTGGTTCACTTTTGGTATGGTTGAGGTGAATTAATCACTCAATCTTGTCAATTTTATAGTTTGGACTTGATTATATCATCCAACCTCACTAGATATATAGTGTAAGTTGACTTGGTTCACTCACACTCACCATGTTATAAATATGACTGAGTTGCATGGTTCAGTTAATCTTAATTTTTGGGTGGCAAATCACCTTTTCTCCAAAGTTGGGGCCATGTGTCCTCCAATATCTGTCTATTTCTCTAGATATATGTATTTTATAGATTTTATATTTTTCCTAATCATAGATCTATTAATTCATAATGATACATCTTTTCAAATCAAATTATAAAAAGTCAAGGTGGTTGCATTGATACATAGGTGTAGTCCTAAACCTTGTTCTCTTTCAATTTCAATCATTTAAAATGCTTTAAATTTTAGATTATGTGCATTGATAATATACTTTAACATGTGTAAATCAGGAATCCAAGAGAGGCTAGTCAATTCTTAGTGAACAAATTCAAAAAAATTTAAAGACAACTTCTCAAGCCTAATCCCTAGGTTGAGCTATGTGATAATCAAGTAAAAAATGAAATTAGAAGATAAAGAACCATGTTTTTATCTCCCTTAAATATTTGTTTGCAAATTAGGTTAAAGAGGTCCAAGTTCGACTTGTAAATGTAAAATTTTTTGTCAATGCTTGATTCCTTGCATGGGAAGCACTTCTCTTTGTCTACACATTGTATTGGCTTTGGGTTGGCATGAGAGAGTTGATGAAGCTCCTTTTAATAATCCAAACAAATAGGTTTACATTAAGAAGCTTGATGAAATTAGAGATGTGAGGGTTCTATTTATATATTTCCTAAATCATTATGGACCGTTCAACTCATCTTAAGATGCAGTGTGTAAGATATGCCTTTTAAGGCCTTTTTAGAGTTTGAAAGATATTTTAAAGGAAAGTGTAGTCACTATTCCTCTTGAAGTGTGTAAGATGGGTGTAAGAGGAAGAGTGTGTAAGAGAGGTGTAAGAACTTAATTTCACTCTTCTTTCCCATTGACTTCTTTGAGTGACATCACCTATATAAGGCAATAATTCAATTTTGATTTTAGGAAAATAGGTTATTCCAAATCCATGAAATTTACTATTAAAGGAATGATTAGGCTAATTAATCAAGGTGATTAATTGATAATTAGAAGAAAGGTAAAGTTTTCAATGATTCTTTGTCAATCAAGTATTCACTTAATTGCCTTGTGAAGACACTTGCAAAGGGTTAATTAGAATTAGGATGAACTAGATAATATTATTGATTTAATATGATCCACTGACCCAATCTTGGATGTGTCATTGTGATTTTGAATTAAAATGATAGTTGTGCAGGTAAACTAGTTTAAATAATGATTTCTAATCAATTTTGCATGTGATTGTGAAAAGCCATTCTTGATCGCAGTTTAGACACATATGTGTTTAAAATGAAGTTCTATATTTTCCCCCTGTTTGACAAGGTGTTATGAGACAATTGGCACAGTAACATATTTTCAAAGAAAGAATATGTTGTCAAGAAAAAAAATTGATAATGCTTGAATATTGATGTCTTCACTCTTCTCTTTTTCTCTTTAAAGTTTATGAGTTGATAATCTCAAATTGATGCCTCAAAGGGCACTTGGTTAGCCCTAGATGGCCCCTCAAAGGGTTGATTGGGAAAGAGGTTGAAATAGATAGGCCCTTAAAATGAAGAAGAAGTAGCAATAATGAGATAACTTATAGGGCATGGAATTAGAAGAAAGACTAAATGATGGTCTAGGTCCCAAAGAGGGTGGTCTTGGTTGATCATAATAATGTGACCCAACATAATAGATTTGTTCGTGTATTCAAGGAGTAGCCCTAGTATGGTGTATATTCATTTATTGATCTTATTGGTATGCCCTAGTAGGGTGGATTTTTATTTTTAGAAGTGATGATTAGGCAATTGATTAAGTGGTTGGGGTATAGTAGAGAAAGATATCTCTTTTTCTACAACGTTATCGATTAGACTTCCAAATATTGATTTCTGATATAGTAATGAATGATATGCACCATGATATCAAATACCATGATGACCAAGCTACAATGTGCATAAATACTGACACCTGATCCAATATATAATTGAAAATAATACACCAATGATAAAAACCATGATGAAAATGTTGACATATGCTAGTGGATAGATTAAAGTATAACTGTGCAATAGGAAGAACCATGATGATGACCCTATCAACATGGTGGACTAAGCCAAGGTGATAATAGAATAAGGGAAACAAACAAACATGCAAAGAAGCAAGCAAACACAAATTAAAAAAAAAATTAATAAAAAACATCATGTTGCCCAAGAGAAATAACAAAGAAATGCACCAAAAATAATTAAACATAATCATTAATGATAAACACATAAACACACTATAAAATAATAAATTAGTGAATCATTTATGCATGTGTTAATGTAAGGCATTACTCTTGGATATTTTATCATAAGCTATAAATGATAACTAGTGGGATAAGATGGTAACCTAAGCAGAAGGGGAAATTCAAGAAAAAAGAAGGGGTGATCGAGTTGACTCCAAATATCGCATGCAAGTGGACGATGCCTACATAGTCCCATAGACTTCATGCCAAATGTAATTCTCCTAGGGGATGTGGGAAAGAAGAAAAATGATGATAAGTAAGAGACACAATTATAAAATAAGAATAGGAAAAGTACACTTTCAAAATGATGAGAACATTTTGAGGTAAATCAAGAAAATGAAATGGTGCAAGAAGATTAAGATTGGTCGAGCTATCCTGAGATGCCCCATGCATCCAAGCATTGTCTACATAATCCATACAGACCCCAGGCTGATGTAGTTCAACTATAAATGGGAGTGAACATGATCAAAAAGGGCAATGGTAAATGGAAATGATCATGGTTGGATAAGGGGTTCCCACTTGGTAAGTGTGATAAACCATGCCATCCAGAACAAATCCAAAGGGCATTAGCAAACAAGATGATAAAACAAGCAGAAATTTTGTTGCTTAATATCTCTCATGGAAATTTTAATCTCATTTTTTGTTTTTTCTTAATTTTTAAGTTATTTTGGGGATTTTCAAAATTTTAGGGTTTTTGGACTATTTTGAATGTATATAGGTTTTGGCATCTCAACTTAATTGAGGATTTTGAGATACAAAATGGTTTAACTCATAAAATAATGAGAGTGTGGCTTAGGTTTCTCTCAAAATGGTGAGAACATGGAAAAGAGGTGACCAAGCTAACCTCAAAAATTGAGTGCTGCCTATATAGTCCAAATGGACCTTGGGTCAATATAGTTTAACATTTACAAAAGATACTACAAACAAAGAGCAAGGTTGAAAATAAGAATGGCATGTGAACATGAAAAATGGTACAAGATCCAAAAGATACATTTTAAATACCATCACTCAAGGAAATCATGTAATAGCTACTATGAGATATTGCTTTACCCTGAATGCACTAATGGTGACCAAATATAAATAATGTGCTTGAAACTTTTCTCTAAATTCTAGCATCTAAAATAATCTATTGTAATGATAAACCATAATTAAAATCAAGATTCATAATAGGATGAATTAATAAGATCAATATGGACTGACTCAATTGGAAATGGGATGAATGGGAGGTAACTTTTAGGTCATGCCCTAAAGCAGGGTCCTCGTAGATAATGCTCAAGCAAATCAAGTATAAAAACACTTAAGATGCATAATATTCATAGGCTCTTCTAGCTCTTTGACATCTAATATATCCAATTGATATGCTTCAGAACTATAATTTAGTGTGATGATGAATGGGGCCAATGAGTTAGGCTCAAACTTTCCCTTATTTTCAAAGGTAGCATTGGTATTTTTCTAGTTCTCTTTCAAGACAAGTTTACCCAATTCAAAATCTTTGTGTTTGATGTGCTTATTGTAGCTATGGCATAACTTATTCTAATATGCCTAAATATTTTTAAAATAAACTACCCACTTTTCATTAAGTAGGTTTAATACTTACAGTCGAGAGACTCTATAATCCTCATTAATGATATCCTTCAATGAAAATCTATAAGGAAGGTAATTTGATCTCGAAAGGGAGAATAGCTTAAGTACCATGAATGAAGTAATATGGTGAGGCTCGTGCTAGAGTTTAGGTATTGGTATGATAGGCCTAGAGGGCAGTGAATAATTGGATATGCCAAAAACATTAACAGTCTTTTTAAGAATTTAGATCATGGTTTGGATAGATGCTTTGGCTTGGCCATTGTTTTGAGGAAAATAGGCAGTGTAAAAGTGTTCTGTAATTTGGTATTTAGCATAGAGGGCTTTGATGTATTTATTTTTAAAGGATATTTCATTATAAAAAATGAGATCAAATGGAATGCCAAAGCGGTAGATGAGGTGATTGAGAAAGACTTTTTAAATCTACTTCCTGATTACATAAGTGAGGGAAATGACTTCAACCCACTTAGTAAAGTATTCAGTGCCAATGAGGATATGTTTGTGGCTATCAAAGGAAGTAGGATTTTTTTTCCATATTAGATTGAGTCTCCATGTGGAAAATGGCCATTGTGTAGTGAGAAACTACAATACTTAGGCTAGAGCATAAATAATATTGGCATGTTTTTGACAAGCCACACACTCTTTTACATAAACACATGCATCAACCTCCTTAGTGGGCTAGTAATACCATATATGTAGGAGTTTCTTGGTAAGGACCACTCCATGGTATAGGACCCATAAATGCCTTTGTGTACTTATTTAAGGGCTAATATGAACTCTATTAAATCTAAAAAATGAATTAGAGTTCCATGATATCCTCTATGATAGAGTATGGTAGTGAGAATGGTATAACAAGAAGCGTTATGAACGAAGGCTTTTTTATTTTTATGAGAAAGGTTTAGAGGGAGAATGTTGTCATTGATGTAGGCACATATATCAGATTACTAAGGTGATCTAGGACAAACAATATCACATACCACTTTCAATTTGGAATGTTCATGACTTGGCCTTAAGATATTTTCAATAAGAAACTAGAATTTATAGCATGATCTGCAATTGCTATCAAGGAACTAATGGTTGCCATTGCATTTTTAATTCTATTGTTGATTCTTAGAATTGATTCAAATTGGATGTGTTCAAAATGATACTTAAGATGGTCCACCATATTATTGTAAGGAATAAGCTTTTCATATTTGATTTGGTATTTCTTTGTCACCTGGTCAATAATCAACAAAGAGTCTCCACAAATATGTAATTCCTTAATATATCATTATACTTATAGATGAATCCCTACAATAGGTGCTTCATATTTCATGATATTTTTGGTACAAGAAAAACCAATGTGAAATGCTTTGGTAATGAGATCCCCTTATGGTGATATTAATATAATATTGGCTCTTGATCCATGAAAAGTAGAGGACCATTAAAATAAAGGGTCCAGTGCTGAGGCTCAGAAGAAATGTCATCTAGAGTCATGATTAAATCATCAATAAAATTGAAAATAAATGACTTAGTGTCTGATAAGGGTGCTTAGATAAGTTGATTTATAATTGCAACCCCTTAATGGACTTTTGATATCAATATTTAATTTAAAATTCACTCAAAAGCATGATCCACTTAGCCATACAACCAATCAAAACTACCTTAGAAAGTAGGTATTTGAGTGGGTACACTTTGGCAATGATAATGGTCTCGTTGTTAATAATATAATGTTGTAACTTTTGGGATCCAAACACCATGGCTAAGAAGGATTTTTCAACTAAGCTATAATTATTTTCATAAGCAACCAATGTGCAACTCAAAAAGTATATGACTCGTTCTTTCGCTTGATTAGTTGTGCCATGAGTGACCCCAAGGCACATTTAATTATTGAGATGTATAGAAGTAATGGATTTCTAGGTGTAGGTAGAGCTAGAATAGGTGGATTTGCCAGATATTATTTTAATTTCTTAAAGGTATGTTGACAATCAGTATTCCATGAGAAGGTGGTACCTTTCTTTAGAAGATGGGTGAAGGGATGGCATTTGTTTGCCAACAGAGAAATAAACCACTTGATAGATTGAACCTTTCCCTATAGGGTATAAATCTACTTTAGATTAGAAGGTGGAGGCATTTTTGTAATGGCCTTAACCTTGGATGGATCAACCTTAATTACTTAATGGGAGACAATGAAACCTCTAAATTTTCCTAAACTAATGGCAAAGATGCACTTTTTAGTGTTAAGCCTTACCTTATATTTATGAAGTCATTCAAAGATTATTCATAATACATCTGGATGTCCTAATTTGCTCTCATATTTTCCCAATCATCCATGTAGTCTTCAATAACACCATGCATCATGTCATGGAAAATGACAGTCATTGCACATTGGTATGTGACACTTGTATTCTTGAGACTGAATGTCATCACTTGATAACAGAACATTCCCTATGGAGTGGTGAATGATGTCTTATGTTGGTGTTAAAGTGAGATTTCATTCTGATTATATATGGAAAATCCATTCATAAGAGATGGCATCTCATACCCTATTGTGGAATTCATAATCATATCAATATTGGGCAAATGAATGTCATCATTTGGGCATCCTTTATTGATATCTCTAAATTCAATACATAAGCAGATTCCCTATAGATTTTTGTTAATTGGGAATATATTGGATATCCACTCTAAATAATTCATAATATATATACACCCTACCTTTAATAAATTTTATAATTCTTTCGTGACAAGTACAACTATGTGAGGGTGTATTTTTCTCAATTTCTACTTGACTGGCTTGGCATTAGGGTGTAAAAAAATGTGAAGCACAACTAAAGAAGGGTCAAAGATAGGTATATATGAATAATAACATGTAAAAATATCGATAAACTCTTCAAGGATGGTAGTAATAAGCTCTCATTCCTCATCATTGCGGGATGCTCTAAGTTTGATCCATTTGGGATTGGTAGGTGTTCCAATATTGATTTCAGTGGTTTCCTCCACAAGATAAAGTAGTACATTGGTCTTCATATTCATTTAGGGGATCAACTAACTCATCAGTTTCACCCAATCAGGAAGAATCTAAATTGCTAAGGTCTGACAAAGGCTATTCGATAAAGACATGTGGATAATCTTGAACTAATTGATCAAATATTTGTTGTTATTTTGAACTGATTTGTTA
This sequence comes from Torreya grandis, assembly GCA_037957365.1. Lineage (NCBI taxonomy): Eukaryota > Viridiplantae > Streptophyta > Pinopsida > Cupressales > Taxaceae > Torreya > Torreya grandis. Next base: position 936,720 of record JARHVA010003164.1, on the reverse strand, counting down.
TCAATATGAGATTTTGGGGATGGAAGAGGCATGGGTTTTTTTTGAAATAAGGTTAACTTCCTCATCCAAAGGCACCTTAAATAGGTTTTCACCATGGGGCTCATCTTTATCTTTACTTTTACCTTGGTCCAAAAGTGACTTAAAGAGGTTTTCACTTTGGGACCTTAATGTTTGATTTTAGTTTCCTTTTTGTTTGTGACCAAGTAAGTTCACCTTCTCTCCAAAATAGGTAGTAGGGTCCAGTTCAATAGTAAATCCTTATTTGTGATCACTAAGTGGAAAATTATCTCTAAGCCTTAAGAATTCATATATCACCTCATCATTCTAAAAATTATCTAATGGTATGTAGGAATCTTATTGGTCCTAGTCGATCAATTGAGGATGATGGAGGAAAATAGGAGAAAAAGATGACACAAAAGTAATGTTACAAATGGTATTAGGGTCAAATAGGTTAGTTTAAGCTAACTCATCATAAATTCTATAGTAGGACTCTATGTCAATATCAACATTGTACATGTTAGATGATAAATTAGAATCAATATTTATATCTAAGGGGTGACTCCCATGCATTTTGTATCTAATACCTCAAGTTTGTTTTTGGTAACTTAATAAGTCCTTGTTATTCACCCCTAGGCCTTTGCCATTGTAGGCTTGATTATCCATTCTCCTATTTGGAATAGGATACTTTATATTTTGGTAGCACGGGGAAAAATAATAAGTACATAACCATGAATCATCATTGGATTTAATCTACTCTTGTTCCTATGAAATGGTTTTGATGAAAAATGGGGTTCCTTTATGATGAGAATAACTCTTCTTACACCATTCCATTATATGAGTTTTTAATTTGGGCATGCCCTATGATTTAGGAATCTTATGAAACTTGGCTATATGGAAAGAATTTCCAATTTTGTATTCCCTAAGGTTGTTGTCTTGAATGGTAAAGTGATTGTTTATTGCAATAGGTGGTGTATATGAAGTGGATGCAAGAGTAATTAGATTCACATAATTAGATTCATACAGTTGATCAATTACATCCTTATTCTTTTTGGGTGCAGACTCTATGCCAAAGACATAGTTATAGATTTAGTATTTAGCTTCCAAATGTTTACATAATTGATATGGTTATAGCTCCCCAGGAATAGTAACTTCTAACCTAGAATGGGGAAACTTGATACATTGAAGGTACAACACACACTTCATGAATCCATGATCACCTAAGGAGTAAGTTATATGATAGTTTTTAATCAAGAACAAGACCAAAATATGATGGGTTAGAGGCCCAATGATAATAGGTAAAAAAATGGTACCCTAAATTTCTCGCTCCTCATTATTAAAGCTTTGATAGTGATGGTATATGGCTAAAAAATTTTTGTTACTTGGACCAAATGTTTGACTAGCTTCAAAGTTATAATATTTATCCCTGAACCATATCTATGAGGACTAAATTTATGTTTGGAAATGATTAATTATATATAAAGTGGGTTATTATACAAAGGCCTAAGGGATGACATATCCATTTGATCAAAGGTGAGTTATTGAAGTAGAGCTAGATGACTCACAATTGTTTGAAATTTATCAGGCGTAATGTCACTTGGGACCCTAGAATGACTTATAAGCTCATTCAATATGTTCTTGTGAACATTAGACATACATAAAATATCTAAAATAGAAATTGGTGTCAGTGTATTTTTTAGTTGTTCCATAATATCATGAGGTTTATCATTAATGGGAGCAATTAGCTTAGTATTTTGAGACAAAGGACCTTGAGTGGGATTTTTAGGTGAATAAGGTATATGACCTTGAATGGTAACTTTAGAGCTTTGAGCTATGATTGCAAAACCTTGAGTTGATAGATGGTTACTATAATTAGAATGAGAATAAAACCCTGAAATGATAACTCTTAGTTGTTGAGTGGCATTTGGACCATTACTAGCCAAAGTATAATTACCAACAAATGGAGGTGGAGGTCCTAAAATAGATGATGAAGGGTGTCAAGTTTGTTAGGGTGTGGAGCTAAAAACTTCACCAAGGAGCATTCTTTATCAGGTTCGGGTCGACACAGACACCGGCGTCGGTTAGGAGCAACCGACGTCGGTCACAGGCAGTTGAAGAGACGCCGACGTCGGCAGAGAATCAGCCAACGGCGGTCACAGACAAGCAGCAGGAACCGACGTCGGTTACCTGCGTGTCTAGAAAGCTATTTTCTTGGACAGAAGTGAGTGTTTGCATGATAAGTTTGATTTGGAGACTCAAGCTTGCGTCTCTATTATTAGCATTACTATTTTTAGAGCCCTTGTTTAAGTGGTTTAACTGTTTGTTGGAAGTACATGCTCAAGTCTCGTAATTCTATATGAAGAATTAGATCTTCCTACCTTTGTAGTTGAATTGTAGAAGAATTCATTGTGTGTGAAGAACAGTACAGAATTGAATCAATCCAGGCTTGTTGGAGTTGATTGTTCTTGAGAGAGATAGCTCTTGAGAAATAGAGATCCATTGAGAGATCTATACATCTAGGAGAGGTGTGGAAGAAAGAAGCTTTCTTCAATTGTATTCCTTTTGTAAAGAGTTTGTTAATACAAGTTTTTAGGGTGTTTTCTTGTATCTCTTGTTCTTGTTATTATCATTCTAATTACTTGTCAATCTGATTTAATTTCGCATTTATTGCTGTCACAATTGTAATCTATTGTTGGTTTGATCCCCCAACAAGTGGTATCAGAGCCTTGGTTACAGGTTCAGAGCTTGATAATCGGTATCAAAGTTCAGGGTCACTAACAGGTAGTTCAGATCTGTGTAGTGTGTATTGATTACAGGTTCTCACAGGAGCTTCTGCAGGGATTTCTATTTGAGTGGGAGAAGCAATGGCAGATGAAAGTAAATTGAGAATGGAAAAGTTCAATGGCAAAAATTACCAACACTGGAGAATGTAGATAGAGGACTATCTATATCAGAAAGATCTCTACTTACCGTTAGGAGGTATTGCAAAGAAGCCCAAAGACATGGAGGATGAAGAATGGGAAGTTCTTGACAGAAAGGCTCTGGGTTCTATAAGACTGAGTCTAGCATCCACTGTGATATCCAATTTATCACAGGCAAAGTCTATGGTAGAGTTGATGACTACGTTAGCAAATTTGTATGAAAAACCCTCAGCTTCCAATAAGGTATATCTTATGAAGCAGTTATTTAATTTGCATATGAATGAAGGTGGATCTGTTTCTACTCATCTGAATGATTTCAATGGTATTGTGAATCAATTAAGTTCAGTGAATATAGTGTTTGATGATGAGATAAAAGCTCTTTTGATATTATGTTCTTTGCCTGAAAGCTGGCATGGCTTAGTAATGGCAGTAAGTAATACTGCATCTGCATCAAATATTTTGAAAGTAGAGGATGTTGTTAGTGTTATCTTGAATGAGGAAATACCCAGGAAAAACACAGAAGAGGCATCCGAGAACGCTTTAAGTTTTGAGAGCAGGGGAAGGCAGAAAGAGAAGAGCAAGAAAGGCAGAGCAAGATCCAAATCAAAGGGGAAAGGCAGATCTAAATCCAGAAATGGCAGGAAGCCACAATGTCAAAATTATGGAAAGATGGGGCACATAAGCAGAGATTGTTGGTCAAAGCCCAAGGAGGACAACCAGCACGAAGGAAAGGAAGAAGCCAAGATTGCAGGTATTGCACAGGATGCTTTAATTTTCTCTCTGCATAATAATATAGAATCTTGGGTATTAGATTCTGGTGCATCTTTTCATGCTACTCCTAACAGGGAATATTTCAGTGACTATATCCATGGAGATTTTGGAATAGTGTATCTAGGGGATGATGAGCCCTGTAAAATAATTGGCAAAGGTAAAGTGCAGCTGAAGATGCAGAATAGCAACACATGGGTGTTGAGAGATGTGATGCATGTTCCTAGCTTGAAGAGAAATTTGATTTCTACAGGAAAGTTAGGGGATGAGGGTTGTATAGTAACTCTCACAGCAGAATCTTGGAAGGTGACCAAGGGTGTACTTGTTATGGCCAGAGGTAAGAGAGAAGGTACTCTCTATTTGTGTAATTGTGTTACTAACAAATCTCCTTCTGTATTATCTACTTCAGATGTGGATGCTAAATTGTGGCACTCAAGGCTTGGCCACATGAGTGAGAAGGGGATGTCAATTCTTAAGTCTAAAGGTATGCTTTTAGATTTAAAAGGCATAGATCTAGAGTTTTGTGAGCACTGTGTATTTGGAAAATAGAAAAGGGTTAGTTTTCTCAAAACTGGGTCTACTAAGAAGAGGCACAAGTTGGAGCTTGTTCACACAGACGTGTGGGGACCGGCTCAGGTTGCTTCCATTGGAGGATCACAGTACTATGTATCTTTCATAGATGATGCCACAAGGAAGGCATGGATCTATTGTATTAGAAAGAAATCTAATGTATTTGATACTTTTAAAGTTTGGAAAGCTATGGTTGAGAATGAAACAGGTAAAAGATTAAAGTGCCTGAGATCAGACAACGACGGTGAGTTCTGCAGTCATAAGTTCAGAGATTATTGTTACATGCATGGAATCCGTAGGCAAAGGACGGTTCCAAGGACACCTCAGCAGAATGGTATTGCTGAAAGGATGAACAGGACAATAATGGAGCGTGCAAGATGTATGAGATTGCATGCTGATTTGCCCTTACAGTTTTGGGCACAAGCTGTTGACATTGCAGTGTACCTGATTAACAGAGGACCCTCTACAGCTCTGGATGGTGGTATTCCAGAAGAGGCATGGACAGGTAAAAAGGTTGATCTCTCATATCTCAAAGTTTTTGGTTGTGAAGTCTTTGTGCACATAGATAAAGAAAATAGAAAGAAGCTTGATGCTAAGTCTATGAGATGCACGTTTATTGGCTATGGCTCAGATGATTTCGGTTACAGATTGTGGAATCTAGAAACTAACAAGGTAATCAGGAGCCATGATGTTGTTTTCAATGAAAGAGTGATGTATTGTGATCAGCTAAGGAAGTTGAATCAATCTGAGCAGAGCAATGGTGAATTGGATGAGGTGAAAGTCCAAGATGAGCTCGCGGGAAAAAGAAATAATCACTTACAGGAAAACACAGAGACTGACGTCGGCAGGTTAAGAACCAGCATCGGCAGGACAGAAACTGGCGTCGGCCATAAAGAGACCGACAAGAGACCGACGTCGACCGTACAGGTACCGAGGTCGGTCAGGCAGAACCGATGTCGGCCAGTTACAGGTCTATAGGTGATCGAGGTCGGTCACTGTTAGAGAATTTGGGTGGACAGCGTATTGTGGATGAGTCTCAGACACCCATCAGGAGGTCAAAAAGGGCGAGTAAGCCTCCAATTAGATATTCTCCTTTTTTATTTTATTTATTTCTAACTGATGGTGGAGAACCAGAGAGTTTTGAAGAAGCAATATAGGTGGAGTCCAAGAGTGAGTGGGAGTGTGGCATGGTTGAGGAGATGGAGTCCTTAAGAGAGAACCAAACATGGGATTTGGTTGAATTGCCAGCTGGTAAGAGAACACTTAAGAACAGATGGACCTACAGGTTAAAGGAAGGTGAGAATGGACAGATGCGATATAAGGCCAGATTAGTGGTAAAAGGATTTGCACAAAAGCCAGGTATTGACTTTGGTGAGATTTTTTCTCCTGTTGTTAAAATGACTTCAATAAGGGTTGTATTGTCTTTGGTTGCTTTTGAGGATTTGCATCTTGAGTAGCTAGATGTTAAGACAGCGTTTCTTCATGGAGATTTGGATGAGGAAATCTATATGGAACAGCCAGAAGGATTTGAGGTCAAGGGTAAGGAGAAGTTTGTGTGCAGGTTGAAGAAAAGCTTGTATGGCCTCAAGCAAGCTCCTAGGCAATGGTACTTAAAATTTGACAGGTTTATGACTGAGCATGGCTACAGTAGGTGTCAATTAGACCATTGTGTGTATTTCAAGAGATTTGATAATGGTAGATATATTATTCTATTGTTGTATGTAGATGACATACTGGTTGCAGGGTCTCAAATGTAGGATATCTCAGAGCTTAAGGTAAAATTAGCTCAAACGTTTGCTATGAAGGATTTGGGAGCAGCAAAGAAAATCCTTGGCATGAGCATTAAGAGAGACAGGAAAAATCACAGGTTGATATTGTCTCAAGAAGATTATGTGGACAAGGTGTTAAAACGGTTCAATATGCAGGATGCTAAATCGGTAAGCACACCTTTGGCTGGACATTTTAAGTTGAGTAAAGAACAATGTCCTAATTCATATGATGAGGTAGAGTACATGAGTAAGGTTCCATATTCTTCCGTAGTAGGGAGTTTGATGTATGCAATGGTGTGTACTAGACCGGATATTGCCCAAGTAGTGGGAGTTGTAAGTAAGTATATGGCCAATCTAGGTAAGGAACATTGGAAAGCAGTTCAGTGGATCCTTAGATATCTGAGAGGAACCAGCAGTAGGTACTTGTGCTATGGAGGTTCAGATACTTCTCTACATGGCTATGTAGATTCAGATATGGCAGGTGATTTGGATGGCAGGAAGAGCACTACAGGTTATGTATTTACTGTAGGTGGAACAGCGGTTAGCTGGATATCTAAGTTGCAGAAGGTTGTTGCCTTGTCAACTATGGAAGCAGAGTATATTGCAGCCACAGAAGCTAGCAAGGAAATGATATGGATGACACGGTTCATGGATGAGCTTGGTAGGGAGCATGATAGTTGCAGATTGTATAGTGACAGTCAGAGTGCAATCCATTTGGCTAAGAATTCAGCCTTTCATTCAAGAACAAAGCACATATAGCTAAGGTATCACTTCATACGACAGGTATTGGAAGATGGTGAGTTGAAGCTGGAGAAAATCCATACAGATAGGAATCCTGTTGATATGCTAACAAAGCTGGTTACAAAGGAGAAGTTGAATCTTCATTCAACTTCTATTGGTCTTCATGATTGAGTTGAAGATGGTGGAGCTAGAAGATGTTGTTGTACAGGTACTGGTGCAGCTGTTTATCTCCAAGTGGGAGATTGTTAGGGTGTGGAGCTAAAAACTTCACCAAGGAGCATTCTTTATCAGGTTCGGGTCTACACAGACACTGGCGTCGGTCAGGAGCGACCGACGTCGGTCACAGGCAGTTGCAGAGACGTTGACGTCGGCAGAGAATCGGCCGACGGCGGTCATAGACAAGCAGCAGGAACCGACGTCGGTTACCTGCGTGTCCAGAAAGCTATTTCTGTGGACAGAAGCGAGTGTTTGCATGATAAGTTTGAGTTGGAGACTCAAGCTTGCATCTCTATTATTAGCATTACTATTTTTAGAGCCCTTGTTTAAGTGGTTTAACTATTTGTTGGAAGTACATGCTCAAGTCTCCTAATTCTATATGAAGAATTAGATCTTCCTAGCTTTGTAGTTGAATTGTAGAAGAATTCATTGTGTGTGAAGAACAGTACAGAATTGAATCAATCCAGGCTTGTTGGAGTTGATTGTTCTTGAGAGAGATAGCTCTTGAGGAATAGAGATCCATTGAGAGATCTATACATCTAGGAGAGGTGTGGAAGAAAGAAGCTTTCTTCAATTGTATTCCTTTTGTAAAGAGTTTGTTAATACAAGTTTTCAGGGTGTTTTCTTGTATCTCTTGTTCTTGCTATTATCATTCTAATTACTTTTCAATCTGATTTAATTCCATGTTTATTATTGTCACAATTGTAATCTATTGTTGGTTTGATCCCCCAACAAAGTTTTATTAGTAATTGTTTTAAGATTAAACTTAATGGCAAAAATATGTCCACTAGTGATGTGACCTACAACATTGTAGTTGTAAGAGACATTTTTATAGTTGACTTGATTGGAATGGGTATTTTGACCTTGATTCTAGTTTTGTTAATATTGGTTCTATCTCTAATTTTGAGGTCTATTTTAATTTTGATTGTTATTGGCATTATGTTGCAAAAAAGGGTTTTGATAGATACCCAAATCTTAATTAGATGTTGTGGCCACATTATCCAATGTTATTTCATCACTTGCAAGGAAATTTAGAATAAGATGGCAAATCTGCACACATTTGTGAATGGAAGAACCTTTAACCCAATGATAATCACAAAAGCCATTCTCATTATACAAATTAGGTTTATATTAGTTTTTCGGAAATGGTTCTTGCACTAGCCAAATGATCATGTTGGTGACAATAAGCTTTTATAAAATCATCTCAATAGGATTGCCAAGATTATTAAAAATCTATTGTGATAATGACCTCTTCTTGGAGGTGATCTTCACAAGGTAAGAGGTTGAGTAGGTGTGTTTTCTTGGACAGACAGTGGTTTCACCATTTTCACATGTCAAGATTCAATTACCCCATATCCTACAAAATTTTTGTTCTTTTTGAACTATTTGGGTTTCTTTGATGTACTTGATTGTGCTTACATAAGAGATTGTTCTTAAGCCTTGTTCTGGGCTTGGTTTTAAGAGTAAATAGTGATTATCCCTTAAATGATGAGTGATTTTTCAATATGTATTATGTTGGTAATAACCTCTTCAAATTTATTGGCACAAATAAGCTTGAGTTTATGAGTGAGATCAAACTATAGATTGACACTGAACATTGCAGCCAATTGCTTGTTAGGGACATTGTGTGGGATCCAACTAGCTAATGAGCACCACCATTATAAATAATTAGCAAAGATGTCTCCTCCTCGTTCTTTAGTCTGATATAGATCAACCATAGGCATTTCATGTTTGACATTAAAATAGAAGTGATGGACAAATATTTCAGATAAGTCATCAAAGTTATGAACAAAATTATGTGGTAGACTAAGGAACCATTCTAAAGCATGCCCTACCAAATTGTGAGGAAATAAGTGAAGTAGGTATATAGGGATATACATAGTTTATTTACATGTAACAAAGAATTCTTTCAGATGTTCCTTGGGATCACCTTTACCTTTGTATTTTTCAAAGCATCTCAAAATGATGTGGAAAAGGTATATAAAGATACCTCATATCAAAAGGATAGGAGCATATGTCATCTAATTTAACTTTTTACTACATATTTGACCTCTTGCAAATCCTAAACGGTAGGACCCAAATGAGAGAAAGTGGGAAAATTTTGTTTGTTATTCAAAGGTATAGTACCTTGATTCAGATAAAGAGGTGGTATATAATATTAGGGAATTTGTACATGATTATTTTTATCAGGGATATTTACTCTTTGGCTAGAATTGTATTTTTGATAGGGGATGTTGTTGGTAAGTCAGTTGTTATTGAGTGTGGATTTGATTTGGAGGGAACTGAGGCCTAAATGGAGGAATGTTCTATTGGGCATTCAAAAAAAACTTTTTGGGATTGTAGGGGAATATTTTGTTGATTCCTAAGAATTTGATGTGTAGGGTAAACATGTTGTTGACTCGAAGAGGCTCTTTGTTGAATAAATTAAATAAGTGGTTGACTAATAGAAACACATTATTGGTTAGACAATGTTATTTAGGGATTAATTGGCGCTTATTGCAATGGAATGTTGGTCACCACCTGTTGAGGTGGGGGGTTAGTTTCCACTTATTGAAGTGGGGGACTTTTTACCACTTTTTGAGGTGGTGGATTGGTCACCACTTGTTGAAGTGGGGTACTTTGAACTTGTTATTGTGGTTCAGGTGGGTTTACAGCTTGTTGTTATAAAGTACTTGAAATGTTGGAAGGAGAAAGATGTGGAGAAGATGAAATAGTTTTTGGTTGCATGTTGGATGGTACCTAATGTGGGTTAAAATATACTACTTAGGATATATCCATCACATGTGCAGAATATACAATAAGATATAAATTAGGATTAGTCACTAGGTTGGTTTCAACTATAGGTGAGCTAAACATATCTGTAAGTAATGTTTTTCTTTTTAATGGATCCATACTATACATGGGATAAGTAGACAAATCAAATGGTTGTTATATAGGATGATTGCACTCTAATAATGTGGTATTTTTGACTTTTAATGTGGCCAAGGAGTTAGCTAAAGTAGTTATAGCTAGATTATCTTGTTATATTTATGAAGTAATAAGTTGGATTTGTGCAGGAGGGTCAAATAGTTGACCCTTTCCTTTGTCTAACACAACTAGGGATTGACTAAAATTTTGATCTTGGTTAGAGGGACCTTAGTTATTTAATAATGTAAGAGGTGTTTATTTGGGTGTTCTAACCAAATAGTGCAAATATTCTATGAGAAAATTAGGGGGAAACTTTGAACCCATCTCCAACAAGCTAACAAGATGTTCCTCTTTGTTATCAAATAATTATTGATTGAATTGATCTTGTGTATATTCATCACTTGGTGGTGCATTAGCAAGGTACACCAGGTTAGGTTTATGCTCGGTCTTAAATGGTAGTTGTGAAAGGTATGGTTGGTATTTTCCTTGTTCAACATTAGGTGATATAATCAAAAGGTATAGGTTATGTTGTTCAATTTCAACATTATAAGGCACATTGGTAAATTATTGTTGATCTTGTTCATGATCTATATATTGATCATATGGATATGGATTGTAAATTACCGATCAAATGAGGGTTTATAATTGACCCCATTGCACATGTACTTAGGAATGTCTAAGTTTATAATCTTCATCTTGAAAAGGTCTTGAATGCCTTAAACATTGTCTTGACTTGATATGCAAACTTGGAATATCACTTGGTAATTGGTTTGAGGTAAGATGCTTGGCCTATGTTAAGGTAAATATCAATTTGGAATATACCAATCAAATGTAGGTCAAAGTGAATGTTTCAAACATGTTTTCCAAAGGGTAAATCCACAAGTTTTGAGCACTATGGTTTCAAGTATAAAATGTTCAATGTTTGGACTTTGGAAATATTTTAAATTTGGTCTTATCTTGAAAGGTTTTAGTCTTGGAAACTTAACTTCATGAACAAAGAAAGGAGACTTAATTTTTTTGAGGCACTTTATAAATGTTGAAATTTTTAAAGGTTGGCACAATAATTGGTCTTGGTTGATAATGGAAAATCAATATTTGAACGAAGCTTTAAACTCTTGACTTTCCAAAAAGAATTCGACTATGAATTAGACTTGGTTTGGCCTTGAAAATAGTGTTAATTAGAATTGGCACTTGGATTTGAACTTAGATTTAGACTCAAATGAATGAAATAATGGCACAACATAAGCAAGGAGTTGAAATTTTGAACTTGGTTTGAAATGGCAATTTAGGACAAGACTTTTGGTTCAAATTAGGTAGCCTAATGACCTAGTTTGGATAAGTAAGATAGGTATTGGGACCAAGTTTTAACATGTCACTTTTATTTTACTCAAAATTTTGGTAGAGTAACACCTCATTATATGTGTATAAAAATGGTTTATACATGGACTTGGTTTGTTTGATTTGGTCTTAAGTGTAAACTGTTGGGGGATCAAACCAACAATAGATTACAATTGTGACAGCAATAAAAGTGGAAATAAATCAGATAGATAAGTAACTGAAATGATAAATAGCACAGAACAAGATATACAAGAAAACACCCTGAAAACTTGTATTAAAACTCTTTACAATAGGAATACAATGAAGAAACTTTGTTCTTCCACACCTCTCTCAGATGCACACAAGATCTCTCACTAGATCTCTATTCCTCAAGAGCTCTCTCTCAAGTACACTCAAATCCAACAACCTGGATTGATGCAACTCTGTACTGTCCTTCAAACATTCACAATGTTATACTATTACAGTTCTACTCTCATTCTACTTTCTAAGCTAAGAAGATCTTTCCTACATATAGAAATAGGAAACTTGAGCATGCTCTTACAACAAACAGTTAAGCCTCTTCAACAAGGGCTCTAAAAATAATATTGCTAATAATAGAGATGCGAGCTTGAGACTACAACTCAAACTCATCATGCAAACACTCGCTTTTGTCCTTAGAAATCACTTTCTGGACACACAGGTAACCGACGTCGGTTTCTACGTGTTCGCCGGTGACCGTCATCGACTGACCCTACTGCCAACGTCGGCGCCTCTGTAACTGCAACTGACCAACGTCGGTCGCTCCTGACCGACGCCGGTGTCTGTGTAGACCTGAACCTGTTTTAGTATGCTCCTTGGTGAAGCTTTTAGCTCCACACCCTAACAATCTCCCACTTGGAGATAAACCAGCTGCACCAGTACCTGTACAGCAACATCTTCTAGCTCCTCCATCTTCAACTCAATCATGAAGACCAATAGAAGTTGAATGAAGATTCAACTTCTCCTTCGTAACCAGCTTTATTAGCATATCAACAGGATTCTTGTCTGTATGGATTTTCTCCAGCTTCAACTCACCATCTTCCAATACCTGCCATATGAAGTGGTACCTTAGCTGTATGTGTTTCATTCTTGAATGAAAGGCCAAATTCTTGGCCAAGTGGATTGCACTCTAACTGTCACTATACAATCTGCAACTCTCATGCTCCCTACCAAGCTCATCCATGAACCGTGTCATCCATATCATCTCCTTGCTAGCTTCTGTAGCTGCAATATATTCTGCTTCTGTAGTTGACAAGGCAACAACCTTCTGCAACTTAGATATCTAGCTAACCGCCGTTCCACCTACAGTAAAAACATAACCTGTGGTGCTCCTCCTGCCATCCAAATCCCCTGCCATATCTGAATCTACATAACCATGTAGAGAACTATCTGAACCTCCATAGCACAAATGCTTGCTGCTGGTTCCTCTCAGATATCTAAGGATCCATTGAACTGCTTTCCAATGTTCCTTACCTGGATTGGCCATATATTTGCTTACTACTCCCACTGCTTGGGCAATATCCGGTCTAGTACACACCATTGCATACATCAAACTTCCTACTGCGGAAGAATATGGAACCTTACTCATGTACTCTACCTCATCATGTGAATTGGGACATTGTTCTTAACTTAAAATGTCCAGCCAAAGGTGTGCTTACCGGTTTTGCATCCTGCATATTAAACCTCTCCAACACCTTGTTCACATAATCTTCTTGAGACAATATCAACCTGTGATTTTTCCTGTCTCTCCTAATGCTCATGCCAAGGATCTTCTTCGCTGCTCCCAAATCCTTCATAGCAAATGTTTGAGCTAACTTCACCTTAAGCTCAGAGATATCCTGCATGTGAGACCCTGCAACCAGCATGTCATCTACATACAACAATAGAATAATATATCTACTGTTATCAAATCTCTTGAAATATACACAATGGTCCGATTGACACCTACTGTAGCCATGCTCAGTCATAAACCTGTCAAATTTCAAGTACCATTGCCTTGGAGCTTGATTGAGGCCATACAAGCTTTTCTTCAACCTGCACACAAACTTCTCCTTACCCTTGACCTCGAATCCTTCTGGCTGTTCCATATAGATTTCCTCATCCAAATCTCCATGAAGAAACACTGTCTTAACATCTAGCTGCTCGAGATGCAAATCCTCAAAAGCAACCAAAGACAATACAACCCTTATAGAAGTCATCTTAACAATAGGAGAAAAAATCTCACCAAAGTCAATACCTGGCTTTTGTGCAAATCCTTTTACCACTAATCTGGCCTTATATCGCATATGTCCATCCTCACCTTCCTTCAACCTGTAGGTCCATCTGTTCTTAAGTGTTCTCTTACCAGCTGGCAATTCAACCAAATCCCATGTTTGGTTCTCTCTTAAGGACTCCATCTCCTCAACCATGCCACGCTCCCACTTACTCCTGGACTCCACCTATAATGCTTCTTCAAAACTCTCTGGTTCTCCACCATCGATTACCAATAAATAATATAAGGAAGGAGAATATCTAATTGGAGGCTTACTTACCCTTTTAGACCTCCTGATGGGTGTCTTGGACTCGTTCTCAACAATCTGTCCACCCAAATTTTTTGACAGTGACCGACCTCGGCCACCTGCAGACCTGTTACTGGCCGACGCCGGTTCTTCTTGGCCGACATCGGTGCCTGGTCTGCCGACGTCGGTCTCTGTATGACCGACATCGGTTTCTATACTGCTGACGCCGGTTCCTAACCTATCGACGTCGGTCTCTGTGTTTTCTTGCAAGTGATTATTTCTTTTTCCCGCGAGCTCATTTTAGACCATAACTTTGTCCAATTCACCATTGCTTTACCCAGATTGATCTAGCTTCCTTATCTGATCATTGTACATCACTCTTTCATTGAAAACAACATCACGGCTCCTGATTACCTTGTTAGTTCCTAGATTCCAAAATCTAAAACCAAAATCATCTGAGCCATAGCCAATAAATGTGCACCTCATAGACTTAGGATCAAGCTTCTTTCTATTTTCCTTATCTATGTGCACAAAGGCTTCACTACCAAAAACTTTAAGATATGAGAGATCTACCTTTTTACCTATCCATGCCTCTTCTGGAATTCCACCATCCAGAGCTGTAGAGGGTCCTCTGTTAATTAGGTACACTGCAGTGTCAACTGCTTCTGCCCAAAACTCTAAGGGCAACCCTGCATGCAATCTCATACATCTTGCACGCTCCATGATAGTTCTATTCATCCTTTCAGCAATACCATTCTGCTGAGGTGTCCTTGGAACCATCATTTGCCTATGGATTCCATGTATATAACAATACAATTTGAACTTAAGACTGCAAAACTCACTGCCATTATCAGATCTCAGGCACTTTAATCTTCTGCATGTTTCATTCTCAACCATAGCTTTTCAAAACTTAAAAGTCTCAAAAACATTAGATTTCTTTTTAATATAGTAGATCCATACCTTTCTTGTGGCGTCATCTATGAATGTAACATAGTGCCGTGATCCGCCAATAGAGGCTACCTGAGCCGGTCCCCACACGTCTGTGTGAACAAGCTGCAACTTGTGCCTTTTCTTAGTAGACCCAGTCTTGAGAAAACTAACCCTTTTCTGTTTTCCAAATACACAATGCTCACAAAATTCTAGATCCATACTTTTCAAATCTGAAAGCATACCTTTAGACTTAAGAATTGACATCCCCTTCTCACTCATGTGGCCAAGCCTTGAGTGCCACAATTTAGCATCCACATCTGAAGTAGATAAAACTGAAGGAGATTTGTTAATAACACAATTACACAAATAGAGAGTACCTTCTCTCTTACCTCTGGCCATAACTAGTGCACCCTTGGTCACCTTCCAAGAATTTGCTGTGAGAGTTACTGTACAACCCTCATCACCTAGCTTACCTGCAGAAATCAAATTTCTCTTCAAACTAGGAACATGCATCACATCTCTCAACACCCATGTGTTGCCATTCTGCATCTTCAGCTGCACTTTACCTTTGCCAATTATTTTACAAGGCTCATCATCTCCTAAGTACACTATTCCAAAATCTCCATGGATATAGTCACTGAAATATTCTCTGTTAGGGGTAGCATGGAAAGATGCACCAGAATTTAATACCCAAGATTCTATGTTATTATGCAAAGAGAAAATTAAAGCATCTTGTGCAATACCTGCAACCTTGGCTTCTTCCTTTCCTTCGTGCTGATTGTCCTCCTTAGGCTTTGACCAGCAATCTCTGCTTATGTGCCCAATCTTTCCACAATTCCAGCATTGTGGCTTCTTGCCATTCCTGGATTTGGATCTTCCTCTCACCTTAGACTTAGATCTTGATCTCCTCTTGCTCTTTTCTTTTTGCCTTCCCCTACTCTCAAAATTTAAAGTGTTGCTAGATGTCTCTTCTGTGCTTTTCCTGCGTATTTCCTCATTCAAGATAACACTAACAACATCCTCTACTTTCAAAATATTTGATGCAGATGCAGTATTAGAAACTGCCATTACTAAGGCATGCCAGCTTTTAGGCAAAGAACATAATATCAAAAGAGCTTTTATTTCATCTTCAAATACAATATTGACAGAACTTAACTGATTAACAATTCCATTGAAATCATTTAGATGAGTAGAAACAGATCCACCTTCATTCATATGCAAATTAAATAACTGCTTCATAAGATATACCTTATTTGAAGCTGAGGGTTTTTCATACATATTTGCTAACGTAGTCATCAGCTCTACCGTTGTTTTTGCCTGTGACAAATTAGATATCATAGTGGAAGCCAGACTCAGTCTTATACACCCAAGAGCCTTTCTGTCAAGAACTTCCCATTCTTCATCCTCCATGTCCTTGGGCTTCTTTGCAATCCCACCTAACGGTAAGTAGAGATCTTTCTGATATAGATAGTCCTCTATCTGCATTCTCCAATGTTGGTAGTTCTTGCCATTAAACTTTTCCATTCTCAACTTACTTTCTTCTGCCATTGCTTCTCCCACTCAAACAGAAATCCCTGCAGAAACCCCTGTGAGCAACCTGTAATCCAAACACACTACACAGATTTGAACCACCTATTAGTGAACCTGAGCTTTGATACCAATTATCAAGCTCTGAACCTGTAACCAAGGCTCTGATACCACTTGTTGGGGGATCAAACCAATAATAGATTACAATTGTGATAGCAATAAACGCAGAAATAAATCAGATAGATAAGTAACTGAAATGATAAATAGCACAGAACAAGATGTACAAGAAAACACCCTGAAAACTTGTATTAAAACTCTTTACAATAGGAATACAATGAAGAAACTTCGTTCTTCCACACCTCTCTCAGATGCACACAAGATCTCTCACTAGATCTCTATTCCTCAAGAGCTCTCTCTCAAGTACACTCAAATCCAACAACCTGGATTGATGCAACTCTGTACAGTCCTTTAAACATTCACAATGTTCTACTATTACAGTTCTAGTCTCATTCTACTTTCTAAGCTAAGAAGATCTTTCCTACATATAGAAATAGGAAACTTAAGCATGCTCTTACAACAAACAGTTAAGCCTCTTCAACAAGGGCTCTAAAAATAATATTGCTAATAATAGAGACGCGAGCTTGAGACTAAAACTCAAACTCATCATGCAAACACTCGCTTCTGTCCTCGAAAATCGCTTTCTGGACACACAGATAACCGACGTCGGTTCTTGCCTGTTCGCCGGTGACCGTCGTCGGCCGACCCTACTGCCGACGTCGGCGCCTCTATAACTGCAACTGACCAACGTCGGTCGCTTTTGACCGACGCCGACATCTGTGTAGACCCAAACCTGTTTTAGTATGCTCCTTGGTGAAGCTTTTAGCTCCACACCCTAACATAAACAAGGTTTATAAACAATAATCAAACAACAACACACAAACATTACCACACAATTTGATAACTGATGTAAGTTTACATTATATCCGTTAAACCTTTTAAACACATGTCTTGAGAGAGGATTATAAAATTTAAATGTTCATTAAAAAATATTACAATTATTAGTGGTATTTTAACCCCACCCTTCTCTCTCAAGGTTCATATAATTAAGGTAATATTTTAGGGTTGTTACCTTTGCACCCTTGCATCAATGAATGATCTGCACCCTTGCAAGTAATCTAAGATTGGTCCATTTACGAGAGGGTCTTGTCCTTCTATAACCACTTTAGTTGTAAGGATCCTAGTGAAGTGTTACTGGATTTGGGATTTGCCCATAATTTTAATTGGGATTTCTAGATGGTCCCTATATACAACCCATAATAGGTAGTACAAGGATGTAAATCTATCAATAAATATGTTTAATCCCATTGGCAAGATTGCTCCTTTCAAGGGTACCAAACTTTGCCATGGCATGTTGAAAAATACTACCTAGAGTTACTTTCCTCAAATGATAATGTGCAATAACAAAGTTAGGCCTTCACATTGGTAACATTCCTCAATTTTTATACCCTACTAGATAAGCAGGGTTTGTTATGATGCTAGGATTTCACTTCCTAAGTCAACACACCCCTAAATACATGTCGGAAGGTGATGAAATCCACCCCACAAAGTCAAATGAAAAATAGTGTAAAAGGCAAATAGGAACTTTTCTATTTTTGAGTCACCCAAAAAAAGGAGAGCATATATACAAAATCAACCCCACAATACAATTAAGTAACAAGTAAAATTGAAAGAAAGTAAAGACTATGAAAATAAACATGTTTTGTTATAACCCAATTGAATTTTGAATTTGTTTTAATGCCCAAATCAAAATGTGAAGTGACAATGATTTGATTGACTCAAAATACCACTTCTTTGTCCAAGGTCCTATAACACAAATAATTAAATTTTTGATAAATTTGGTTTTGATTTAACAAAGAGCTTGAAAGAAGGTTATTTAAGCCTTGGCATTGATACACAATGATTTTGTGATTAAGCAGACCAATTTTGTTGCTAAGTCTTTCAATTTTTTAATTAGGACTTGCATAGAAAAAATAGAAAACAGAGATATAAAATGATTTTTCCACTAAGATGGATAATTTTGGTACTAAAATTGATGATTTCATTGATGGTACCTGCAATTAAAAATAGATAACAAAGATATAAAATAATTTCTCCATTGAGATGGATGATTTCAATATTATGAGCTACAATTTCATAAATACCAAAATAATTTCACTCTGGATGGCTTCAATTTCATGACTCTAAAGGAAAATAAAGTTAGAATAGAAAATACACATAAATGATTTCATAGTTTATAAACAATTTTGCTACAGTGAAATCATTTTCACTATAGAATCCTATAATTTCATATTTTGTTAGAAAATAATTAAAATAGGCTAATGATGATTTCGATATTTCAAATAACAATTTCACTGATAATTGGTTCAATTTCATAGTTTAATCTTGTGTAGCATAGAGTCAAATCAAAAGAAATGATTTTGATGCTACTCTTAATGATTTTTTTGATGATCTCTCTGAATTTATAGTTACACATGAATGAATTCACTGTTTGTTTTGGAATGAACTTAAATATAATTTGAAATAAAAAAGAGAGAATTAGCTTCTTTTGAAGGCTAATTTTGGTAAATAGAATAAGGTAAATGGTCTAAAAGATCTTGTGGGATGTGTCCAATATTTTGGGTCCCATCGAGCATGCCATTATGCAAGATCAAGAATCTAAGAGAGGTTAGTCAATTATTAGTGAACAAATCCATAATTTAAAGACAACTTCTCAAGCCTACTCCCTAGGTTGAGCTATGTGATAATCAAACAAAAAATGTAATTAAAAGATAAGAACCATGATTTTACCTCCCTTGAATATTTGCTTGAAATCGGTCTAAAGAGGTTGATCTCAGCTTGTAGTTATAGAAGTCTTTGTCAATGCTTGATTCCTTGCATTGAAATCACCTCTCCTTGTCTACACTTAGTCTTGGATTTAGATTGACTTGAGAGAGTTGATGAAGATCCTTGTAATAATATAGTAGAGTAAGTTTGCATTAAGAAGCTTGATGAAACAAGAGGTGTGAGGGTTTTATTTATAGATTTCCTAAATCATTATGGACCAGTCATCTCATCTCAAGATGGAGGGTTGGGGATCAATCCTCAAATCCATTATTACACATTTGGAGTGTGTAAATGATGTCATTTAAATATTTTTTGGAGTATGGAAGAGATTTGGAAGGAAAGTGCAGTCATTAGTCCTTTTAGAGTGTGTAAGAGGGGTGTAAGAAGAATAATGTGTAATAGAGGTGTAAGAACTTATTTTCACTCCTCTTTCTCATTGACTTCTTTGAGTGACATCACCTATGTGAGGCAATAATTCAATTTTGATTTTAGTAAAATAGGTTATTCCAAATCCAAGGAATTTATTATTAGAGGAATGATTAGGATAATTAATCAAGGTGATTAATTGATAATTAGAAGAAATGTGAATTTTGCAATGTCTCTTTGTCAATCAAGTATTCATTTAATTGCCTTGTGAAGACACTTACAAAGAGTTAATTAGAATTAAGATGAACTAGATAAGATTAATGATGTAATACGATCCATTACCTCAATCAAGGATGTGTCATTATGATTTTGGATTAAAATGGTAGTTGTGTAGGTAAATTGGGTCAAATAATGATTTATGATCTAATTTGTATGTGATTTTGGAAATCATTCTTGATTGTAGTTTAGACACATAAGTGGTTAAAATGAAGTGTCTAAAACATGCTCTTGGTTACAAGTAAGTCATAAGAAAAACATTCAAGTTAGACTCATGTAAATTCAAGGTGTGTTATACACACCTAGGTATGCATTTATTTTTATTTGAACTATTAATTTAATTACTAGATTAAAGGGGGCAAATGTAGACACTATTTTTGAATTATATAACAACTCAGTCTTATACACTTAACAAATACATATCATGGATCTACCTTCCTTCTGAAAGGCTCACATACACTATCTCTTTATGCATATTTGATTATATCTTAATATGACCAATGTTATTTTAATGGCTCAGATCTTTTATCATGCTCTGAATATTATAAACCTACTTATCTTCTATCTCTGTATATTCTAGACCTATACTGGCTTTTCAGCTGCCTAGACACTTGCATCCTAGTCAAAAGCTTATGTTGACAAAAGTGTCCTATCCCAATGCAATTTTCTAGTGCCCTAAAGTCATCCAATTTACAAATGAAATATATACCTATGGTTGGCCTAAGTGATTTCATGTGAGATATTCTTCAAAGGGATTGATATGATAACAAGATCAACCCTCATTCATTCCTCACCCAAAAACTTATTACCTAATCATAATGTAACTTATTAAAAGCATTTAATCAAGCACTAAATTGATCAAAGGTTCCCTATTTTCTCTTATTTCCATATCAGTCATAAGGATAACACATCTATAGTTTTGAAATACTGAAAGAGAATTTCACAAGCCACATTTACCAAATTACAAGCTAGGTCACTATTGTACTTGATTATCACACATTACATGATACAATTGCACACATAGGGGAGAAGTACATAATTATGAGTTCCTCTTCAAAGCATTGGCTATGTAGGCAATACTCATTAATAGAGGGGTATTTTGGGTATCTAGACATTGTGTGGCCACTAACCCATTTTTCCCACAACCACTATAAAGATGAAGAACTAGGGTTTGATTATTTGATAAAGAGTGACAATCCATGACTAAAATTTGAGTTTACCATAATAAAGGTGACACAAAACCCAAAATGATCTAGATGGTCACATCCAGTTTTAATATGTGTTCTATACTAGACATATGTATCCAATTCAGACAGAAGCATTGGCATAGTTGTCTCAGGTCGACACAAGTGTTCATGAATACATAGGTATAATTTTTAGAATCAGGTGTCTAATCTAGAATTTAGATCTAGTTTACTTTCTTCTTGTTCCAAATCTAGATCTATATTAGCATTAGAACCATTTAAGTATCTTGTTTTCATTTTTATTGAAATATATAGCATAATTATACTTTCTATTTTAAACATATCTTAACATAATAAATTCAGTATATGTCTATATTAATTTTGTAATTAATTGACCTATTTTAGAGATAGTATACCATCCTTGTGCCCTAGGCTATCTCTACCCCTTTAACCCTAGATTCCTTCATCTAGATTGTAAGGTTAAACAATATATGAAAAATCAAAAATTGAAAAATGAGTATGTTTTTAGGTTGATTGATAGTCTTATAAATATATAAATAAATTATAGTTGTGATGAAATGTATTATACAATCGTGTGTGTGTGTGTGTGTGTGTGTGTGTGTGTGTGTGTGAGTTTTTAGGTAGACTGTGTTAAGTCATTGATAATAAGAAAAATCAAATGTGTATATATGTATGTGTGTGTATATGTTTGTATGTATACATGAGACATGAATGTATCACTTTGACACTCAATTGAGGCTTGAGACATATTCAGTAAGAAATTCATAAGAGTTATAGCTTTATAAAACATAATTTGTGTACCTTATATGAAGTTGGATTTCTAGTGTCGCACTCAGTTGAAATATAATGATTTAAAATTCTAGAGGATTTTAAATGTGTTCAATATACTAAAAAATATTTATATGTGCTCATTTTTCCTTATAGAAAGTCTTGAGGAGATAATGTTTAGCTAATTTCATCCTAGATAAATAAGAATAATTGGAGAAAATATGTGTTTATATATTTACATAAATTTGGACTGTGCACATACTGTAGTATAAGACTTAGATGTGTCATTCCATTAATTTGTAAAAAATAATTAAGGAAATTTAGGCTAAGACAATTAGGAAAATAAGTAATTGAATGGCCTAACTCAAGCTATGAAATGATCCTTGTTTATGCGTACATAAATCTTTAGAATTATGTTTGATCTATCACTCAGGTTGTATAGAGATAAGAAATAGAAGATGTTAGAATAAAAATATTTAAAAGAAGTGTCTTTTTTACTTGAATTTCATTATTATAAACATGTATCAACGCTAGAATTTGGAGATGAGAATGCCAAATTAGATATAAACTTACACATCTTGAATATGAAAAGGCAAAGTGATTTTTCATGAAAGATGGATGTTTTAAATTGTATTGTATATTTATGTAAAAATCTATGTTGTATGCTATGTATTTTTTATTAATATGTCTTGAAATTGGTTTATAAGTATATACCATCATATACTTTCCTATGATAATGGATGATTGACATAGGAGGTTGATGCCTTGTAATGCATATTCCTATCAACTAGTATTATTAGATTGTTTGAGATTCATTAGTGGAGAGTATGTGTGTGTGTGTAAATGACTCAGATCTAAGAGTGATGTAAAATATATAATGAAAAACTTTAACCAAAGTAATGTTATAGCTGAGACATTATCATTCTACTGTACTTTCTAGTTTACATGTGTATGCATGATGTCCTATTAAAAAGATGATTTTTCGATGGTATATGTGACTGCTACATGTATCAGTGATTTTAATACACATGAGTTCTAGTTGAATTATTAATATCCACACAAATTTTATCTACCCCTCCGTGAAGGGAAGGACCACTCCTAGTGGGGAGGTGTGTGGGAGATCAATGGTCTATGGTTGGAGGAAAAGCCCCTCGATGATGCTCTCACTCTCTTCAATTAATCAACCATTTTGAAACATACTCATGGATATTGTATTTATTTTTGAGATAACTTATGAGTATCAAATGTACTATTGTACTTCTAATCATGTGTTTTTATAATACTCAATGATAAAATGTAATATTTTTAGATGCATTATTATTATTAATAAATACAATATTGGTTATACACTTATACATGATTTTGAATGTTGAAAACAAAAGAGGTTGTATAAATATTACTAGCTATAAGAATAAATAATTTTGGTATTTTATTGCACCCTTCACTCTACATAATCATTATGAGATGAATCTTATCTTCTGCATTGTTAAATGTTGTTTGAAATCTAAATAAATCAAGCTTAACTAGTGGGTTACTTACATTTTACGCACATACTATTTTAGATGTATTTAGCTATCAAATAGTAAATCATTGTGTTAATTAATTAAGATGATTAAATTTAAAGTATGTTTAAAAAAATATGTGTACTTTAGTTCAACCTAGAGGGGTTGTAACATGTGGTATCAAAGCGTAGGTTCAAACACTTGGACCTAATGAGTCCACTAATGATAATTTATTTCTTCTATTTCTAGTCAGGATAATGGTATGAGGTAGATCAAATGTTGAGAGGACATTTAATTATAATCCTAAAGTTGATCCTAATCAGCTAGTAGTTGAACAAGCTATAAAACTTGATCAAGTCCTCATTGTCATGAATGAAACAAGAAATAAATTAGCAGCCATAGAGTAGGAAGTTCATGAGAAGGGTGAGGAAAATGAACATGAGGCACCTAAGGAACTAGTTGGTTGGGAAGAGCATTAAGATGAGGGGCATACTAAGGAATAATAAGTAGCAACAACTCAGATATATGTAGAACTTACACAAGATATGAAGAAATTAAATCTACCCAAGTTCGTTGGTACAATGTTAGGATATGGATTTGAAGCTTGACATATAAAGATGGAAAAATATTTTAAGATTCATAATTATTCTAAGGTAACCAAGGCTATTTGAGGAGCTTATCAACTAGGTGGTGAGAAATAACTTGGTGGGTTAGTAAAAATCTAGAGATGGGTATTGACTCCACCACCACCACTCGGGAGTAGTTTGTAACCTTGTTTAGAGCATGGTGGCTACCCTAGTTGTACTTTGATAAGAATTTAATAGATTTAAAAAATATAAAATAGGGAGATTTGTCAATAAATGAATATTGGAAACAATTCACAAAGCTCTTGAACTATGTACCGCAATACCAAAAGGATAAACGTTTTTAGATAAAGAAGTTCATCATGGGTTAAAAACCCCAAATTAGATGTGAATTGGATGTTCATGGGCCATCCACCATGGATTAGGTATTTTAGAAAGTATCTAAGTAGGAATAGAAGTTAAAATCACTTATTGAGGTCAAATAAAAATTCAAAAAGAAGTTGGAGGCCCAAAAATAACTTTAAAGAGAAAAAACTAGAAATGGAATGGGAATTCCGAAAAAAATTCAATATTTAGAATGTGAGGTTCAATAATGTTTCAAGGAACAAGAATCTTTGAAATAATTTCAAATAAGGATTATTGGAAGGAAATCAATCTAAGAGGAAGGGACCACCTAGCAGATGCTTTACATGTGGAGGATACCATTATGCTAAGGACTATCCTCAGTAGAACACAGACAGTAAAAATAAGAATTCATCTACCTCTTCATCGTAACAAGTAACCTTCCAATAATGAATCCATGTAGTGGTTGACAATTGTCAAGATAAATTTCAAGATTCTCCCATTAAAGTATCAGGTACCTTGTTTGGGCATCTTATTTCCATTTTGATAGATACAAGATCAATTGAATGTTTTATCTCTCCTAGAATGTTAAGTAAATTATCTAAGAAAGTTAGTTTTATGGAAAATTCTTCATTAGTTCAGTATGAGAATGAATCCAAGGTCAAGGTTGACAAGTGTCTTGTAGAGGCTGAGGTGAAGTTTATATAATTCACCATCTTAGTTGATTTATATGCAACAAAGCTAGTATCATATGATTTGATCCTATGAGTGAATAGGATCTCTAAACACAAATTTAAGGTTGTATGCTTTCTAAAGGAAGTTGAATGCTTAAATGATTTGGTAAATCAAACCCAAATATAGGGAGAAAAGAGAGAGTTGAAACTAAAACAAATTTTAACCATTCAATTGAAATAAGCTTAGTGAAAAGGATGTCAAGTATTCTTAATCAAAGTTGATGAAATTAAAAAAACTAAGGAACCTTCTATTGAAGACTACCCCTTTTTGCAAGAGTTTCTAGATATTTTTCCAAAGGAGTTGTCAGGTTTGCCACCCAAAAGGGAATTTAACTTCACTATTGATATCATTATGGGATCAAAACTTCAATATAAAGCTCCCTGCATAATGACAATAAATGAATTAGTCGAGTTAAAATCATAACTTCAGGAGATGTTAATCAAAGGTTTGATTCAAGAAAGTGTTTCACCATGGGGTGCACTAGAGGTTTTCATGAAGAAGGAGGATGGAAACCTTCATCTATGCATAGATTATAAGATGTTGAATAAATAAAACATTAATATTAGGTGTCCCCTGCCCTCCATTGATGATATTTTTGATCAAATGCATGGTGTAATAGTATTTTCTAAGATTGACCTTCATACTAGGTACCATTAATTGAAGATAAGAGAGGAAAACATTCCAAATATAGCTTTCAAGACCAGATACAAACACTATGAGTTCATAGTGCTTCATTTTGGGCTATAAAATACACAAACAACATTTTTGAATCTCATGAACAATGTGTTTAGGGATTACCTTGATTAGTTTATGATAGTTTTTCTTGATGATATCCTCATTTACTCAAAAGTAAAGAGGATCATATTGAGTATTTACATTTGGATTTGTAATTTTTGCAAAAACACAAACTCTATGGGAAATTATCTAAGTGTGTCTTCTTACAAATAAGAGCACAATAATTAGGACATATTATATATAGAAGAAATTTTAATGGATCCAACTAAGAGTAAACCCATCATGGAATAGTCAACACCTAAGAATGTGCATGTGGTACATAACTTTATGGGTTTAGTAGGATATTATTAAAAATTTGTATCAAAATTCTCTAAGATAGAAAATATGATCACTTCTCTTCAATGGAAAGAACAACATTTTATTTGGTCTGGTAAATGAGAAGAAGCCTTCCAAATTCTAAAAAAGAGGCTTACTTCAACACTGGTGTTATAGATTATATATCTAAATGGACATTTTGCATGATAATTGATACTTCTAGGGATGGTTAATAATAAATAATTATGTCAGATGATTCAATTGTATCTTTTTAATCAAATAAATTAAATCCATATGAGGTGAATTATGCCCCATATGACTTATATTTAGCTACCATAGTGCATGCTTTACAACTATGGAGGCAATAATTATTGGGAAACCTTTTAAGATCAAAACACATAATTTGGGACTTGGTATATATTTACCTAGCCCAACCTTAATGCTTATCAAAGATGATGGTTAGAATTCTCGTTAGACTATGAATTTGACATTAGCTACATTAAGGGCAAAGAAAATAAAGTTTCAGATGCCCCTAGTTATGGAAGGTACATTATAACTTTAACTACTATTAGAAGTACCTTATGAGACCAGGCAATAAATTTCTTGCTAGAATATGAATTCTATGAGTAGGTAAAGAAAGTGCTAACAAAAAATTCATAAGATCTTAGATATAAAATATTTCAATTTGAAAATGATGGAATTTTGAGATACAATAGAAGAATCTATATACCCAATAGGGGAAATTTATAGGGTGTTATGCTAAGAGAGTCACATAATACTCTATACTCAAGACATCTTGGTGTGACTAATCTCTTAAGATAGCTAAGACCATTGTATTTATGAAAATGAATCAAGAAAGATGTGACAAATTTTGTGTCTAAAATCTTGGAATGTTAATGAGTCAAGGTTGAACATGTACATTCTACTGGATTATTATACCCACATTCCATACCAGAATGGAAATGGAAATTCATTAGCAAGGACTTTGTCCAAGGATTGCCTCTATCAAAGAATCATCATGATATGATATTAGTGGTTGTAGATAATCTTTCCAAAGTAGCACACTTCATTTCTGGTAATTTGAAAGATGATGCACCCTTGCTTACTAAAAGGTTATAAAAGAAGTATACAGGTTGCATGGGTATCCATAAAAGATTATTTTAGATAAGGACCTTAAGATGACCTCAAAGTTTTGTCAAACTCTTAATTTATCCTTGCTTACACAACTAAACTTTAGTACAACTTACCATTTAAAAAACAAATGGACAACAAAGAGTGAATTGGATATTGAAGGATCTTTTGAGAATGTATTACATGGACCAATAATATAAATGGGAAGAATACCTACTTTTGGTTGAATTTAATTATAACAAGTCATTTCAATCAGCATTAAATATAGTCCCTTTTGAAGCATTATATGGTAGAAGGTGTAAAACACCAATCAACTAGGAAAAATTAGAAGATAGAGTGGTCTTTAGATATGATATGCTTGTTGAAATGGTAGAATAGGTGAAACTAATAAGGCAAATATTGGTTGAAGCCACTGACAGGTAGAAAAACTATGTTGATATTAAAAAGACAACAAAATAATTCTTAGTTAGAGATAAGGTTTTTCTATGAGTCAATCCCCAAAATAGTGCCATTAAGTTTGGAAAATCAGAAAAAATGTCACCAAGATTTGTAAGACCCTTTGAGGTTATAGAATTGATAAATCATGTAACATATAGACTTAATTTGCCACCAAATTTAGCACAAATGAATAATTTTTTTCACGTATCTTATCTTAAGAAATATATATTTGATCCTTCACATATTTTGGACTAGAATGCACTATAGGTTTTAGATCCAGGGTGGTCATAGAAGAACCAATCAAAATAATTGATATTCATAATCTTAGCTTATGTAACAAGGAAGTATCATAATGAAAGTTCCAATGGACAAATATTATGAAGATAGTGCCATACGAGAGGTTTGTGAGGAATTTTATAGGTTATTTCCTCATCTATTTGAATAATGTTTTATTGAACATTAATATTTACTTTCAAAAAAAAATTGAAATAAAAGTCATCAAGACGATGACCTATTTCAAGGGGAAGGATGTTATATATCATCCTACTCTTGAAATATTGCATTAGTATTAGAAGGAAGTAAAACTAATGATTAGTATTTCATGATTTTGATGTTATATATGAACATTTACATTGTGTAATTGACAATTATTCTATTTACATTCATGGTCAGTTATGATTAGAGAACATTTTCGTGTGCATCTGATATATTATATTATTGAGTATTGAAATCTTATGTGGATACGATTTCATTTGTAGATTTGATTTGCCTTATAGTAGTTCATTGATGTGTATATATTTTGAGTACTTATTTATTTTGTTGCAAGCTTGGACTAACTACCATTTTGTTTGATCAAAATGCTTGGAGGACTGTTCCACTCTCATATAGTGGAACAAAGGAAGAGTGTTGTAGAGAAGGAAGATGCAAAAATTAACATTGGGGATAGAAAGAGTGAAACCAGACCTGCACACAATCACTTACACTCATGCCTACTGAGATGACCTATATGTTATTAGTATTTTATGATGTGATGTGTGCTTACATTTACTAGTTGTCACTATGGTTAATATTTCATGACTTGCATTGATTTTGGGTTAGTTACTTACCTTGTTGTGATATAACCAATTTGGAAATGGATGCTCTTATTAATTTAATTTTTTAACACTACTATGTGCATTGGTTGTATGAACCTCTATGAAACCTTTATGTGAATTAAACTATGATTTATGAGTATGAATTAGATGGACCCATTTCTATGCATTATAAACCTATAGAGTATTGGATGTTTATTAAACCATGTCTTTATATTTAAATTATGTAAATATTGATAGACTTAATTCTTACCCATTTTTGGTGGCCTAGGGGGGAATATGGGGTAAAAATCAACCAAGCATTTAGCATTTGATGAGTTTTAAAAAATTAGAGAAATTGGTTTTTATGTTGGTATGGAAGGTTCTAGTGGCATTATTACCATGTAACATTCAATCCAAAATAGATTATGTCATTTTGGAATCATTAGTAAGAAAGTTTAGATTTTTTTTGCTATCATTATGGGTTGACCTTGCCATTTTATGGAAAATAAAGTTGTAGGGTTTGGCATGCAACTGCCATGCAAAATAGTGATTCAAAGGTCAATTCAAAAAATCTCTCAAAGTAGACCAAAACCTAAAACATTATGTAGGGCCATTTAGACCTTTCCAATAGTATACAGAACGTAGAAAATGAAGCTCATATGCTCCTTGTGCAGCCGATCAAAGTTCTAGTCAAGTTAGTCAAAGCTAGCAAACTATAAAAAATGACCATTATGGAACAATTCAAAAATAGTTCCATGGTTTAGATTTCATTGCAATCTTTTTAATATATTTTATGGTTCAAAAAATGGAATCTGTATGTGCAAGTTATGACAAGTCAAAGTTGTAGTCAAACTTAGTCAAAGTGATGACATGGCAGAAAATGTAAACCATTCATGCAACATGTGGTAGTGAGTTCATGCAAAATATTGGTTTTGGTTTCTCATCTTCATCTTTGATAGGTATATTCAACAAAAAGGCTAGTTACGGGGACCATAGCTAGTGGATTCTGCTTTTGTCTCAGAGGGAGACCCTATCATTGATATAGCTATAGAGCATCTAGTTGGATGTTGACAAGTGTCAAATTAGGAGTGGTCCATGTGGTGGGTCCTCAAGCCACCATGTGTCTTACCACTTATATATTAATCCATGGTCATTTTTATTTATAGTCACCTATTGACTATATTTTATGTAATTATTTATTATGCCAAGTGGAGTATGAGGGGCCAAGTCACCATGAAACCCATAATTTCTGAGTCAAGTTACCACGTCACAAAACCACATTCCAACATGTAAGGTAAGTGGTGGAGATGTGGCTTTAGCCATGCTAAACAAGTTGGAGGTTTTACATCTTAAGCAAAGACTTTATAATCCGCATTAATAATGTGGGATAAACATGTTATGAAGTCACCATGCCACGACATCCACATAATCTTTGCCAACTTTGATGCTACCTTCCAAGTTTGCCACATCCAAAAATGATATGTGGAACCATCCAACATTCACATGAAGCTTTTATCAACAACTTATAACTATATTAAGTGCCTTATCCATCAAAAGGCATAATGGAGACTATGAAGGTGGAGACCAAGGCTTATTAAGGCCAATTCATTTCCTTCCCCACCAAACGTGGGATAGATGAGAAAAAATACCACCACCGATGGGGATTCAAGCCCTTATCATTTTGGATAAAAAGATAATGATCTCACCACTGCACCCATGGACCAAAGCACTATATAAAGTGTTCAAAATTGTAATTGAAGGCATGCATTTTTCATGGAGACAAGGCAGACATAAGGACTTATTTTCACTTATCCTCAGTTTCAAGGTACCTGGAGGCATTTCCAAACTTCAGAGTGAACTAGATATTTATTCTATACTATAAGCCAGTTTTAAACATATGTTTCATGTCTGGATATGAGTTAATTTGATGTAATTTTTAATTCCTCAAAGTGAAGCTTTAGCAGACTATGTATAGGCCATAATAGACCAATTTTCAAAATCCCAAGTTTTGAGGGACTTGGAGAGATTTTCACTTCTCGGTGTCAACTAGGGATTTGTCCTAGACTCTGAGACAAATTCAATGATATGTTTAATTTCTTATGATAGTTTTTTTAAGAGTATGTTACAATTCTACTTTAGAGACTTTTTGGCAAAAATCCACAAGATTGTGAGATTGCATTCACATGATAGGAAGGTGGAAGGTTTGTCTGTGGGTTATGAGACTTTTTGAAGGGTTTTTGTTTGAGTTGTATGCAATCTTAAAGTGTCCATTTGACAATTGTGAAGAATTGGCCGTGTACTCACTTTTCAAAGAAATGGATTGATTTATACTATAAGCATACCTAGAGATGTAGGTAATGTTGAACTCTGTTATCACATGCTTGTGAGTTCATTCTATTTGTGCATTATTTTTCCACATTTTCATTAATTTTGTTTATTAATCACTATTGAATACATAATTAACTAAAATACAATAAAGGTCCAATTCAGTTTTGTTTATGTGAATGTTTTATAAAATTGTGTGATTTGATTAAAGGATCCAAGGTAAAATTTTTGTGCATGGAAATTAAGTGCAAGTTTACGGATCATGTTTGGTATTAGAGCAGTTCTTGCCTATCATTAACAAATTTTTCATAGTGTGTGTGTTTCTATTTGGGACCTACTTGAAGCCATGGATTTGTACCTGTGGATGCAATTGCCCATGATGCTTTTGATATCAGGCATGATGATACAAATGATTATGTCACATTGAAGAGAGTAGACATAATGGATGGCATAACTAAATATGATGGTGGTGAGCGTGAGTGCACATCAATGTACACAGGATCAACAGATCATAAAACTCCAATAAAAAGTTGATTCTCTTTTCGATTAGTTAGTAAAAGAGTCAAGATAGAAGAAACACCATTGAAATGATCCCAGTACTTTAGCCAATCCAATATGCAATCATTACTAGAGATGTGGACATGTGGTAGAACATTTTTGGTTGTGACATCTTGATCATGCACCATAGTGGTTCTAATAGAGGAATGTGGGTAGAGGAAATAATCTTGCTCTCTCAAGTACCAGTCAACATTCAGAATCCTTAGTTTGATAGAAGACACCATTTGGACCTTTGGATATTATCTTACAATCTACGAGAGCCTCCAGATAGAGTAAGAATGTGTCATTAGACTTGTTTTGTATGGAGACATCAGAATAGGTTATGTGACCATTGATGTAGTATGTCGATTAGGCTTGCCAACATTACCACTACTACATGTTAAAATAGTTTCCACATGAAATGGTATTATCTGAGGTATGGTAACATGTTGTTGCACCTTATTATTTGTAGTTGAGAGATAGTTCTCAAACATGGTGACTCTCGATATCATTCCATTGGAGATGGATGAGATGATTCTAGGAAATTTACATATTTTCACTTGACAAGCATCCTTCAAAGATGATGGCATAGATATTCTCTTGGATCACACTTGGATCATGCAATTTGAGACAAAGCAGGTCTCTAGACTCAGTCATGACAATTCCAGTCAGACATCAGACTCATATGTACTAGGTGACCATTAGGAACCTAAAGGCAAGCTGCATGATGTTCCATAGAGCAACTACAGAAGGAGTCAGACCCACACCAAGATTTTATAGATGGTAAGGAATGTTAAGAGGTAGTATTTTGGTTTATCCATTTGTATATACTTATAAAACCAACATAAATAATGTTCTAGTTAGGATGTATGAATAAGACCCATACAAACAATATTGTGACATACATCATGTACAATTGTTAAAAGACCCAAGGGGCACTATTTGTATCTATATATATGCATTATCTAAATTGAATTTTATTATGTTGTGGAGTCACCTGTAGAGAATTATTTAGTGACAAGTTTATCATACTCAATTTATCTTCTCACATTTTTGGTAGACATTTTCCATTAACAACAGTATAGGTAGATTAGGGTACGCTTATTTTTTTTAAATAATAGTTTAGCAAACCCAGAAAGCACATGATCCACATGTACTTCTATGTAAATTCTATTGAGGTTATGTTGTAGAAGGGGACATTGATGGATGTGCTAACATTCATGCAGCGAAGGATATCACTAGACTTATCTATGAAGTCGTGCAGGAGAAGCCATCGTAGCTGAGATCTATATAGAGGCTATTGATGGTCATGAAGCAATAGAGGGTTTGTAAAATATGTGATAAATTGGTTATTCTAAACATTATAGGCATAATTTTAGAACTTGAGTAGAAAGATAAAGACCTATCAAAATTCTTTAAGAACTGACTGGCATTGCAGAGGATCAAGTTAGATACCAACTTTTGGTGGACCAAAAGCCCTCTCAATGGAAGGATTGATCTGAAGGTTAATTAAAAAAGTTATTAAAGCAAACCAAAACCTGAAACATTATTTAGGTCCCATTTAGACCTTTCCAATGGTATGAGGAACACAAAAAATAAAGCTT
The DNA here is from genome assembly GCA_037957365.1 of Torreya grandis. Classification (NCBI taxonomy): domain Eukaryota; kingdom Viridiplantae; phylum Streptophyta; class Pinopsida; order Cupressales; family Taxaceae; genus Torreya; species Torreya grandis. The sequence goes on along the minus strand of JARHVA010003164.1, from coordinate 903,701 downwards.
GTATGCTCCTTGTGCAATTGGTCAAAGTTCCAATCAAGCTGGTCAATACAGGTCAAAGCTGGTCAAAATGAAGAAAATTTCCATTATGGAACAATTTAAAAATATTTTCATGGCGTATATCTTATTTCAATATTTATATCACATTTTACAGTTTAAAAAATGGAGTCCATATGTGCAAGTTATGCCCAGTCAAAGTTATGGTCAAACTTGGTCAAAGTGATGATATGGTAGAAAATGTGAATCAGTCATGTAGTGACATGTGGCAGTGAGTTCATGCAAAATATTGGTTTTGGTTTCTCATCTTCATCTTTGATAGGTGTATTTGACAAAAAGGTTAGATATGAGGACCGTAGTCGGTGGAGTCTGCTTTTATCTCGGTGGGGGACCCTACCACTGATATAGCTATGGAGCATCTGATTGGACATCGACAAGTGTTGAATTATGAGTGGTCCACATGGTGGGTCCTCAAGACACCACATATATTGCCACTTATATATTACTCCATGGCCATTTTTATTTATATTCACCTATTGACTATATTTTATGTAATTATTTATTATGCCAAGTGGAGTACGAGGGGCCAAGTCACCACGAAACCCATAATTGCCAAGTCAAGCTGCCACATTACAAACCCACATTCTAAAATGTAAGGTAAGTAATGGATATGTGTCTTTAGACATGCTAAAAAAGGTGGAGGTTTTACATCTTAAGTAAAGACTTTATAATCCCCCTGAAGAATGTGGGATAAACATGTTACGAAGTCACTGTGCCACGACATCCACATAATCTTCACCAACTTTGATCCTACCTTCCAAGTTTGCCACATCCCAAACTGCTATGTGGAACCATCTAACATCCACATGAAGATTATATCAATAACCCAAACTATATTAAGTGCCTTAGCCATCAAAAGGCATATTAGCGACTATGAAGGTGGAGACCAAGGCTTATTAGAGCCAATTCATTTCCTTCCCCACCAAATGTGGGATAAATATTTAGATGAAAAAAATGCCATCATCGATGGGGATTCAAATCCTTATCATTTTGGATAATAATATAATTATCTCACCACTTCACTCATGGACCAAATCACTATATAAAGTGCTCAAACTTGTAATTGAAGGCATGTATTTTCTGTGGAGACAAGGCAAACATAAAGACCTATTTTCACTTATCCTCAATTCCAAGGTACCTAGAGGCATTTTCATACTTTGAAGCAAACTAGAGATTTGTTCTATACTCTAATCTAGTTACAACCATATGTTGAGTTTCTAGATATGAGTTCATTTAATGTAATTTGTAATGCCTCAAAGTGAAGCTTTAGTAGATTGTATGTAGGCCATAATAGACCATTTTGTGAAATCCCAAGTTTTGAGGGATTTGGAGAGATTTTCACTTCTTGGTGTATACTAGGGATTTATCCTAGACTTTGAGATGAATTAAATGATATGTTGAATTTATTGTGATGATTTTTTAAGAACATGTTATAAGTTCACTTTCGAGACTTTTTGGCAAAAATCCATAGGATTGTGAGATTGCATTCACACAACAAGAAGGTGGAAGGTCTGTTCGTGGGTTCCAAGACTTTTTGAAGGGTTGTTCCTTGATTTATATGCAATAATAAAGTTTCCATTTGAAAATTCTAAGGAATTGGTCATGTAATTACTTTTCAAGGAAATAGATTGGTTCATACTATAAGTGAACTTAGAGACGTAGGTAATGTCAAACTCCATTATCACATGCTTGTCGTGAGTTGATTCTATTTGTGCATTCTTTTTTTGTATTTTTATTAATCTTGTTTATTAATCACTATTGAATGCATAATTAACTAAAATACAATAAAGGTCAAATTTAGTTTTGTTTATCTGAATGTTTTAGGAAATTGTGTGATTTGACTAATGGATCCAAGGTAAAAATTTTGTGCATGGAAACTAAGTGCCATTTTATGGATCAAGTTTGGTATCAGAGTAGTTCTTACCTATCATTAATAGTTTTTTTTCAATGTGAGTGTGGCTATTTGGGACCTACTTAAATCCATGGATTTATACCTATGGATGTAGTTACCCATGATGCTTTTGATATTAGGCACGATGATATAAATGATTGTGTCACATTGAAGAGAGCAGACATAATGGATGGTAGAACTAAATATGATGGTGGTGAGTACACATCAACACACACAAGATCAGTGGATCATCAAAATCTAATAAAAAGTTGATTCTCTTTCTGATTGGTTAGTAGAAGATTCAGGATAGAAGAAACATCATTGAGATGATTCCAGTGCTTTAGCCAGTCCAATATGCAGTCATTGATCGAGACATGAACATGTGGTAGAACATTATTGGTTGTGACATCCTGATCATGCACCGTAGTGGTTCCAATAAATGAACATGGGTAGAGGAAAGATTCCTACTATCCCAAGTACCAATCATCATTCATAATCCCTAGTTTGACAGAGGATACCATCTAGACCTCTGGATATTATGTTATGATCCACAAGAGCCTCTGGACAAAGTATTCTAGTCATTTTAGATGGATGTGTCATTAAACTTATTGTCAATGAAGACATAGAAATAGGTTATGTGACCAATGACATATTATGTCGATTTGGCTTACCAACATTACCACTATTGCATGTTAAAATAGTTGGCATGCAGAATGGTATTATTTGAGGTATGACAACATGTTTTTGTACCTTGTGATTTGTAGTTGAGAGATAGTTCTCAGACATGGTGACTCTTGATATCATTATATTCGAGATGGATGAGATGATTCTAAGAAATTTATATCTCTTCACTTAGCAAGCATCTTTTAGAGATGATGGCATAGAGCTTCACTTGGATCACACTTGGATCATGCAATTCAAGACAGGGTAGGTATCTAGACTCAATCATGATGATTCTAGTCAGACATTAGACTTGTATGTACTAGGTGACCATTAAGAACCTGAAGGTGAGCCATATGATGATCCATAAAGCGACTACTAAAGGAGTCAGACCCATGCTAGAATTCAATATCTAGTAAGGAATCTTAGGTAGTAGTGTTTTGTTTTATCCATTTGTATATACTTATAAAACCAACATAAATAATGTGCTAGTTAGGATGTATTAATAAGACCCATACGGGAAATATTGTGACATACATCATGCATAGTTGTTAAAAAACTCAAGGGGCACTATTTGTATCTGTATATATATGCATTATACAAATTGCATTTTGTTATGTTATGGAATCACCTGTAGATAGGTATTGAGTAACAGGTTTATCATACTCAATTTATCTTCTCACATTTTTGGTAGATATTTTCCATTAACAACAGTATATGTAGATTAGGGTATGCTTATTTTTATAAGAGAACAATTTAGAAAACCTAAGAAGTACATGATCTACACTTACTTCTATGTAAAGGTAATTAAGGTTATGTAGCATAAGGGGACATTGATGGACGTGTTAATATCCATGTAGCAGAGGAGATCACTAGACTTATTTTTGAAGCCATGCAGTAAAAGAAGTCATCACAATCAAGTTCTGTGTAGAGTCTATTGATGGTCATGTAGCAATAAAGGGTTTGTGAAATATGTGATCAATCAGTTGTTCCAAGTGTTGTAGGCATAATTTCATAACTTGACTAGATTGATAAAGACCCATCAAAATTATTTAAGAATCGACTGACATTACAGAGGATCAAGTTAGATATCAGATTTTGGTGGACCAAAAGCCCTCTCAGTGAGAAGGGTTGATTTATAGGTCAATTCAAAAAATGTCCCAAAGTAGATCAAAACCTACAACATTTCATAGGGCCCACTGAGACCTTTCCAACAGTATGTAGAATGCAAAAAATGAAGCTTGTATGTTCTTTGTGCAACCAATCAAAGTTCTAGTGAAGCTGGTCAAAGTAGATCAAAGTTGGTCAAGCTATAGAAAATGACCATTATTAAACAATTCAACATGGTGTAGAGATCATCACAAGTTTTTTATCACATTTTATAGTTCAAAAAATATAGTCCGTATGTGCAAGTTTTAGCTAGCAAAGTGATGAAGTGGCAAAAAATGTGAACTAGTCATGCAGAGACATGTGGCAGCAAGTTCATGAAAAATATTGGTTTTGGTTTCTCATCTTAATCTTTGACAAGCATATTTGGTAAAAATGCTAACTATAGGGACCATAGTCGATGGAGTCCACTTTTGTCTTGAAGGGGGACCCTGTCGCTGATATAGCTATGAAGCATCCAGTTGGATGTAGATAAGTGTTGAATTACGAGTGGTCCAGGTGGTGGGTCCTCAAGCCACCAAGTGGATTACCACTTCTATATTAATCCATGGTCATTTTTATTTAAATTCACCTATTAACTATATTTTATGTAATTATTTATTATGCCAAGTAGAATACGAGGGGCCAAGTCACCATGAAACCCATAATTACAAGTCAAGCTGCCATGTTACAAAACCACATTCCAACATGTAAGGTAAGCAGTGGAGATGTGTCTTTATCCATGCTAAAAAATTTGGAGGTTTTACATCTTAAGCAAAGACTTTATAATACCCATGAAGAATGTGGGATAAATAAGCTACGAAGTCATCATACCACGACATCCACATAATCTTTGCTAACTTTGATGCTACCTTCCAAGTTTGTCATATCCCAAACTGCTACATGGAACCATCCAACATCCACGTGAAGCTTCTATCAACAACCACCAAATATATTAAGTGCCTTATCCATCAAAAGGCATATAAAGTGATCTCACCACTGTACCTATCGAACAAAGCACTATCTAAAGTTCTCAAACTTGTAATTTAAGGCATGTATTTTTCGTGGAGACAAGGTAGACATAAGGACCCATTTTCACTTATCCTCAGTTTTAAGGTACCTAGAGGCATTTCCAAACTTCAAAGAGAATTAGAGATTTTTTCTAGACTCTGAGTTGGTTCTAACCATATGTTTATTGTCTATATATGAGGTCATTTGATTTAATTTTTAATGCCTCAAAGTGAAGCTTTAGCAGACTGTGTACAGGCCATAATAGACCAGTTTGCGAAATCCCAAATTTTGAGGGACTTGGAGAGATTTTCACTTCTCAGAGTAAACTAGGGATTTATCCCAGAATCTAAGATGAATTCAAAAATATGTTGAATTTCCTATGATGATTTTATTAAAACCATGTTATAAGTCCACTTTTGAGAATTTTTGGTGAAATTCCACAGGATTGAGATAATGCATTCATGCGACAGGAAGGTGGAAGGTCTATCCATGGGTCATGGGACTTTGTGAATGGTTGTTGCTTGAGTTGTATGCAATCTTAGAGTGTCTATTTGACAATTTTGAGTAATTAGCCATGTACTCACTTTTCAAGGAAATGGATCAGTTCATGTTATAAGCGAACCTAGAGATGTAGGCAATGCCAAACTCCATTATCACGTGGTTATCATGAGTTGATTCTATTTGTGCATTCTATTTCTGAATTTTGATTAATCTTGTTTATTAATCACTATTGAATTCATAATTATCTAAAATACAATAAAGGTCAAATTCAGTTTCATTTTCATGAATGTTTCAAGAAATTCTATGATTTGACTAAAGGATCCAAGGTAAAATTTTTGTGCACAGAAATTAAGTGCCAATTTACAGATCAAATAGGATGATGGAATTATGAGTTAATGGAAAGAGGAAGGAATATACATTTATAAATTTGATTCTTATAACATAGAACACATAGAGTTTTAGGAGAAACTCTAGGACATACAAAACATGGATGAGAAAGGGAAATAGAATAATAAAGAATTGAGGAATTGAGGAGTAAAAAGGAGGAACACAAGAATTATAAATAAGGAAAGAGGCTACCAAAATTTCCATTCAAATGATGACTATTATAGTAATAAAGTAAGTAGATCTTTAAATTTGAAAATAGGAAATTATATGGGTTTTGCTTATATTTGTAGATGGAACGAGTCCCTAATTAGAAGTAAAATTTTAAATGTCTTTCTTACTAGGGTTAGTTCTAAAACCTTTTGAATTTATATATTGGTAGTGCCTCATAAATTTAGGTACTCACGCTTATAAACCTATGGATGGAACTTATTTCCATGCACAGGGTTGTAAAAGTGAGAATAGAACCATCACTAAGGATTTAAATGCATCTTGACTGTATTTATCCTATGGAAGATACATACTACATTTATTTTCCCTATGGAAGATACATACTACATTTATTTTCCCTATGCAGAATGAATTTAAATGAGGATACAAAAAAATATACTATTATGTGGTTCTGGTTTTAATGTATTTTAACTCATAATACCTAAAGTGAATAGAATTATGGCCTTGCCTTCATGGAATGGGTTAATGCCTGGATGGAATATTTTGTGACTAAAAGTTATAGATTAAGTATCACCTATGTATATAGAATGTTTAGATTTATAATTACTAATATTATAGAGATTTATTTTATAGTTATCGATTGGTAATTACATGTAGTGTATGAAACAGTGGGTTCATACTAGAGAAAAGTGGCACATTATTTACAACCATACCTTTATACACAAGTTGTAGATGTATATTGGTAATGGAATTATATAATTATGTGCATGTATATGTATATGAATAGTGGAAAATTGAAGGATGAGTGTGTTTGTAAGCTGGTTGATAGTCCCATAAATATATAAGTAAGTTGTAGTTGTGTTGAAGCCTATTATATAGTCATATATATGTGTATGAGTTTCTGGGTAGATTATGTTAAGTTGTTTACAATAATAAGTGTGTATATATGTATGTATATATGTATATGTATATCTATATATATAAATGTATATATGTATACATGAGACATGAATGTATCAATTTGACACTCAGTCGAGGCTTGAGACATATTTGGTAGGAAATTCATAACAACTGTGGCTTTAGACAACATAATTTGTATACATTATATGAATTTAGATTTATAGTGTCACGTTCAATGATAGTTAGAATCGAAAGATTTTAAATTCTTGAGGATTTGAAATGTGTTGAATATACTATAACATATTTGTATGTGCTCATTTTTCCTTATAGATAGTCTTGAGGAAATAATGTTTAGATGATTTCATGATAAAGAAATAAGAAAATTAGGAAGACACATATGTTTATATAAATTTGGACTGTGCAAATACAATAGAAAAAGACTTGGTTATGTCATTCCAATAATTTTTACAAAAATAGTTAAGGAAAGTTAGGTCGAGACAATTAGGAAAATAAGTAATTGAGTGGCCTAAATCAAGCTAGAAAATTATCCTTATTTATGTGTGGATGAGTCTTTAGAATTATGTTTGATATATCACTTAAGTTGTAAAGAGATAGGAAATGGAAGGTGTTAGAATACACATATTTAAAATAAGTGTATTTGTTACTTGAAATTCCTTATTTTAGGCACATAGCTATGCTAGCATTTGGAGATAAGAATGTCAACAATAGATACAAACTTATGCATCTTGAATATGAAAAAGTAAAGTGATTTTCTGTGAAAGATGGATGTTTTAAACTGTGTTGTATATTTATGTGAAAATATGTGTTGTATGTTGTAAATTTTTTATTAATATGTCTTAAAACTAATTTATAAGGCTATACCATCATATAATTTCCTATGATAATAGATGATTGACATAGTAGGTTGATGACTTGTAATGAATATACCTATCATCTCGTATCATTAGATTTTTTGAGATTCATTAGTAGAGAGTATGTATGTGTGTGGAAATGACTCAAACCCATTAGTGATCTTAAATCTATAATGAAAAACTTTGGAAAAATTAATGTTATCGACGAGACATCATTCCACTATACTTTCTAGTTTACATGTGTATGTGTGATGCCATATTAGATAGAGGATTGTTTTATATGGTATATGTGACCTCTACATGTATTAGTGATTGTACTACACATAGGTCCTGGTTGAATTATTCATATATAAAATACTTTTATCTACCCCTCTATGAAGGGAAGGGACACTCCTAGTGGGGATGTGTGTGGGAGACCGATGGTCTGTAGTTGGAGGAAAAATGACCCGATGGTGATCTCCCTCTCTTCAACTAATCAACCACTCTAAAACATACTCTTGGTTATTGTATTGATTTTTGAGATGAATTATGAGGCTCAAATAAACTATTGTAGTTTTGATCATGTGTTTTTATGATATTTAATGATAAAATGTAACATTTGTACATGCATTATTATTAAATGCAACAATGGTTGTACACTTGTACATGATTTTGAATGTTGAAAATAATAAAGGTTATATATATGATTAGTTGTAAGAATGAATAATTTCACTGTATTATTGTGCCCTTCACTTGCATATATGTTATGATATGAATTTTATCTTCTGCACTATTAACTATTGTTTGAATGCGAAATAGATCAAGCTTAACAAGTGGGTTAGTTGTATTTTGTGAACATAGTATTTTAGATGTATTTAGTTGTCAAATAATAAGTCATTATGTTAATTAATAAAGATGATTAAATTTAAAGTATGTTAAAAAAAATTTACTTGTATTCTAATTTAACCCAGTGGGTTTGTAACATGAACTAACCTAATGAGCAGGCCAATTAATAGAAAACTTTGATAAATAGTATTCTAAATATATACAACTAAGATTTATAAAAATAGTAAACTATAATTATTGATAGATATTAAAAATAATTAAAAATAAATGATATGTAACTAGTTTAATGTGCACATGCAAGTTTGATCTAGAACAGGCTGGAAGTGGACTAGAAGATGATCCTAAAACAATCATCAAATTTTGGAAATTATTTTTATGTGGCCTTAGATGGTTGCATGGGATATTGACAGTTGTGTCAATGTAAGTGTTTGATTTTGATGCAAGTGTCATATATGGATTACTAATGGATTTGGATGTGACCAATTGGAGCCTTTTAGGTTTTTTTTTGCCTCTCTTCTTATGTCTTTAAATCACATGCATAGGTTGTATCTCTTTGTCAAATGATCAAACCTTAGCTTTTTAGCCTTAGAGTGACTATGGGAAAAATAGGTTAGTAATCTCATGGTGTCAAACTACACCAATGACCCCTTTGTCAATGGATGTTCTCTACTAGCCAATACTCTAAAGAGGGCCTCAAACTTATGTAGTTCTCTCCTATGTGTTGGCTTATGTGTGCACAAGGATGCAATATGTGATAAACAAAGTCATGCATTTACCTAGCTTGTAACTTGGAAAATATGGATCATGAACTGTTCTTCAAAAAATTTAGACTTATGGAAATATTACTTCTATGACTGATATATAAATAAGGATCAATAAGGTAGGTTTGCTCACTTTAATGATTGATTGAGTGCTTTGTGGTATGTTTCTTTGTGAGTTTCAAGTGTTTTTTAGGTGATTAATGAATGAAGGTTAATCTTGTATATATACCAATCCATTTTAGAAATATCTAATATTAAAGTACTTAGGTTGACCTTTAAGATATGTTTCATTTGTAAATTAGATGAATTTTGAAAACTAGACATGTTATAAGTAAAGTAGACACTTGTGTTGACGTAGGTGTATGTCTTGGATGCAAGTGTCCACAAAATTAGAAAATAGGTACAAATCTAAAACTGGCAGTGAAAGATAATAATTAGGTTTAGATATTTTTGCATAATATATAATACTTAATCATTAGAATAGCAATGGTCAGACTAAGAGATAAACAATTTAGGCACAAAGAGATAGTGAATGCAAGCCTTTTGGTAGTGGGTAGGTATATAACTAAAAGATACAACCATGTTAGGTATTTTATAAGTGTACAAGACTAGGGTACTGAATAAATTATATTTTAGTATTTATATTTACCCCCTTTAATCTAATAATGAAATTTCTAGTTTAAAAGAAATAAATGCATAATGGTGTGTGTATAACATAATTTTTTTATGTGTGAGCCCAACTTGAGTGCTTTGTTAGTGATTGACTTACAACCAAGAGTATGTTATAGTATATAATCAGTGTTTGAAATTTGAAATTGAAAAAAATTGAAATGCTTGGAAGTAGAAAGAGCAAGGTTAGGAGTACACCTATGTGTCAATGTAACCATCTTACCTTTTAGAAATTTGATTTGAAAGGATTCCTCATTATGAAGCATTGAAGCTAAGATTAAGACAATTTTGAACCTAAAAGTGCATATATATAGAGATATTAGATGATACATGCCTCCTACCTTGGTCAAAAGGTGAATTATAACACGTCCATTGAGATTATTTCATCTCAATCATGTAACCTAAATATGTGCATTATCTAGTGAGTGTGAGTGATTTAATCAACTCAAAATATATATCTGATGAGTTTGGATGATTTAATAAATTCCAACCTATGAATCTAGAAAATTTATATGATTTAATTAAATCTAACTTATAAATTTGGTAAGATTAAGTGATTTAATCAACTCAACCTTCCAAAGGTAAACCAACTACTATAATAGATTGGCTCAATAATAGTCCATAACAGTCTATCCTAGGTATAATTATAGTTTATAACAATATTTAAAAAAATTAAATTTATTTGATTTTGAAATTTTAGGTGCCCTTTATATGGCATATGCACCTCATATACGTCTCAAGCTAAAATTTAGATATAATAGCAGTACAAATGTATAAAATGTTGCCACTAATATATATATGAATCATATAACTATGAAATCTGGTGAATTTGAAATTGATACAAGTGTGGATAACTTGTTTCTATGACATTCCTCCACTAAATCTAAAGAAACTAAGAATTGGTTCAAATGTGGAGAATATGTTTCCATAACATGCCCCCACTGTAATCTGGATATGTTAAATATTGACTAAGTGTGGAGGTCATGTCTTATGGACATGACCCCAATGTAATCTAAAACTATGAAAGTGTGGAATCCATTCCTCTATGGCATGCCCCCATTGATATGCCCTCAATTTTGAGTCAAGGGGAGATAGAATATGGTAGTTACCTTACCTCTAAAGGATAAGATAACTATATAAGTTGTGTATGGATCATGTAGCATATAGGAGTAACATTTTTTAGGTATATATATTAATGAGTTACATAGTATGTTGATCACATTAATTGATAATATGCATGATATAGATCATAATGACATCTAGAAAGTAATAGTACAAGCTCAACAAATAATCAAACACACACATAAGAGCACTCAAAAATAAAACAACATGAAATGGTCCAAGGAGACCTCATACAAGGGGCATGTTCAAATTCCACACAATCTAAGGGACATGACTTAATTAAATGTCTACAATGTATATAATGACATATTATAATTTCCATACAATAAATAATGACATATTCATATGTCCAAATAGGAAAAAAAAAATGCATGGGGGCACAATTAATGGAACATTTTCAAAAGCTCAAAATAGGAAGTAATATGCAAGACAATAACAAGCAAGGAACACACTCAAGGAAGTGTATAAGATGAATAATTAGGACAAACATAAGCAACAAACATGAACCTACCATACTAGTTAAGAAATATATGTGTTTGCAATAAATGTTAAGTTCATATAATATGAATTATACTGTGAAAGGTATAAGCATGGATAAAGGCATGTGAAAGCATATATAAGCTCAAACATGAAAATTAAAAGTGAGCATAGAATAATAAAACTTGGGTGTATCACGATCAAATAGGTAGATTCCCCCAATGTACTTATGACATGAGTGAAGGGAACACCCAACATCTATATGTGCACATATCATGTATTTGGGTATGCTTGTATCACTCAAATGAAACGTGAAACGTATGTGTATATAAGAAAAGAATGGTATGTTATCTACTAACATGAAACAAACAACACATGTATAATAAATATTAGGACTAGGAACATGTTGATTTTTTTGGTATTTTTGAATTATTTGAATGTTTTTGTATTTTGAGAATATTTGATTTTTTTAAATTTTTTTGGAAAAGAAAAAGTCTAACCAATTATCCCCTCTAAGGGATGTTCATCTGGAAGTGATCTAAACACTAGATATGGTATAACAAATTGGTGGTACTATTAAGGAGCATGTATAGGTGTAATATCTAACATTTTTGTAATGCTTTGTATATGTGTCATAGGATTTTATGGTCTTGAAGAGTTTATAGAATTAGTAGGGGTTCATAGAACCCAACATTTTTTGCTTTGTAAATAGGAACATGTTTAGTTTTTCTAGATAATTGAGTATGTTGCATAGTAGTAGATGAGGATTTCATAGAATCCACTTTGTATATTTAATTCAATGGTCTCTTGAGTATGGCCCTCTTAGGAAATGGGGTTTCTTGTTTCTTATCCTTTCAAAAATGATTAACCTTAGTAGGTTTTATAATTAGTTGTCTTGGAATAAACTTATTTTGTTTAAGTGGATGTTCATGTCAGATTAACCAAATGTTTAACCCTAAATTTAGATACATGAGGCTATCTATATTAAGGGGTATTATATTATATTTTACACAAGGATGGTTAACTAATCTAATGAATAGGTAAATTGATAGAAAACTTAGATAAACAATATTCTAAATATATACAATTAAGATTGCTAAAAATGTAAAGTATAATTATTGATAGATATTATAATGAATTGGAAACAAGTGATACTTATCTAGTTTACTGTGTGTGGAGGTTTGATCTAGAATAGACTGGAAGTGGACTATAAGATGATCCTAGAATAGTCATCAGATTTTGGGAATATTTTTCTATGGCCTTAGATGTTTACATTCGATTTGGATAATTGTGTCAACATAGGTATCTAATTTTGATCTAGGTGTCTTGTATATAATATTAAATGGATATGGATGAGACCAAATTGAGCCTTATAGTTTTTATGTCACCTTTTTCTATTGTCTTCAGATTGTGCACACAAGTTATCACTCTTTGTCAAATAATTAAACCCTAACTCTTCACCCTTGGAGTGATTGGGAAAAATGGGTTAGTGGGCTCATTATGTCAAGCTACCCCAAGGACCCCTCTATCAATAGGCACTACCTAAATATCCAATACTCTAAATTGGGCCTAAATATTATGTATTTATCCCCTACATGTTGACTTGTCTGTGCAAAAAAATGCAATGTGTGATAATCAAAGACATGTAGTGAACTAGCTTGTAACTAGGAAAATATGGATCATGAACTACTCTTCAAATACTTCAGACCTATATAAATATCATTTCTATGACTAAAATATAAACAGGGATGACAAGGGAAGGTTTGATTACTTAAATGATTGATTGAGTGCTTCTTGGTATGTTACCTTATGAGTTCTAGGTGTTTGTTAGGTGATGAATGAATGAGGGTTGATCTTATATATACCAATCCATTTTATAAATATATTACAATCAAGCACTTAGGCTAACCTTTAGGATATGTTTCATTTAAAAATTGGATGACTTGTGGGCATTGAAAACTTTGTAACAAAAGTGAAAACTTGCATTAATGCATGTGTTTGTTTGGGGCATAAGTGTCTAAGAAACTATAAAATAGGTATAGGTCCAAAACTAGAAATGAATGGTAATCATCAGGTTTAGAGTTTTTTTCATAGTATAGAATATCTGGTCATTAGAATAAAAATGGTTAGACTAAGAGATAAGAAATTTATGCATAAAGAGATAGTGAACATGAGCCTTTCAGTAGCAGATAGGTCTAGAACTGAAAGATACATCTATGACATGCATTTTTACAAGTGTATAAGACTGAGATACTACATAAATCAGATTTTAGCATCTACAATGTTGACTCTACTAAAAATATAGAACATACTTAAATGATATAAGATAAGATAAAAGGTTTGTAGGCAAAAAATTAGCCACACATATCCCTACACACACTATAGGTTAAAGGCATAATAATATGTGTTTCATTGTCCTTGGGTGATCCATGTTCTACATATAATAAAAATGATGTTTGGAGTGCTCAACTATGATTGATGTGCTAAGTTGCATGATTTTGTCTTCATAACTTGTATCCTTACACTGTACAAAAGGTGTATGATGTAAGGTGTTGTGCAAAGGTGCTCAAAGCACAAACATTGGGTAACATGTTCCCTAGTGATACATGGTAGGTGAATGATGCAAGGGGATGTGCACAACATTGCATGGATTTGTTTAAGTGACTTAATCACTCAATTTTATAGCATATGTGTGTGTGTGCCTTCATATCGATCATTCACCATTTAGAATTAATTATTTTGATTGTGTTAAGTCTTAGATGAAAGTGTAGTGCATTATAATTAGGAGTTCACACTAGAATATTAAAGCATGGAATCACTTCAGAAAGTTAGTATCTCGTATTATGCACTAAGATGGTGATACTTTGAGAATTGGATATGTACACACCATGGTATCTCTACATGTATACTTACCTAAGTATTATATCACCTATATTAATTGGTGCTATATCAAAAACTAGCTCCTCTTTAAAATGGATAACGTACATGAAGCAAAATTCATATGCATACCTTTGACATGGTAGGAACTAATCCATCCCAAACTATAGGGACACATATGAGGCATGGTTGGTAGATAGAGTCACTTTATGGTATCTTCATAGATGATATTATTTATGTTATTTCCATTGGCAAAAAATATCCAATGGTTGCCTTTGCACCCACATCTAAAAATGTAATAAGTTTTTTACTTTAGCATCTTGCACTAATGTTATGGTGTTACACTGAGACAAGTAGTTTCTAGGTTGGTTTTATCCATGTCATGAAATTTTGGGACCTTTAATTTTGCATTTGTAAGCAAGCCTTTATGTGCATGACACTCTACGTTGGAATGTTTATTGGTTTTATTTTTTTCACAACGTTTACTTGTCTTAGATAGTTTGCACTTTTTTGAAGTAGGTGCCTTCTTTGGTGCAAAAGTTATTTTCCCCTTATCATTCATCTTGGACTCTTCTTTAATGGTTTTCATGTAGTGATAGGCTTCTCCCATCATATTGACCTTGAAAAAAATTATAATGGACTAAATGAATGTTCATAGGCCATTGTAGTACTTGAGGACTTTGTGTTGCTTTGACTTAAAGGAGCTTAGTTTTTTATACATATTTTGGAGGGTATCAGTGTAGGCTTGGATTGACTAGTCATGCCCTTGCCATAGTTGTGAACATTGAATGTAGCGATCATCATAGACATATTTAGGATAGTATTCATTATTGAAGGCTTCTAGGAATTTATCCTAGGTTGGATCAAACTTTTATTCTATCTAGTCTTTCTCCCATAGATTGTGTGCCTTCTTCCACTTCTTGATCTCGATCTTTTCTTCATCATAAAATTCATTTGCAAAAAATATGAATCCAATGTATCCAACCAATTATCTACTACATCTACATAAATTTAACCCTCAAACACAAGAATGACTATATTTACTTGAAACCAATGGGGGATTCAACTACTAAAATTTTTCCCTGATGTGTTTACCAATGGAACTACCAATTTGAGTATTTTAATGAACTGACTGAATATAAATGTTTTTAAATCTTGAAGATCCTTTCTAATCTCATTATTTATCATTACATGGGCATCATCTTGTGTTGCATTATCTCTCACCATCTAAGCTTTGTTGATATAAAATGGTAGGTAGTCTAAGGGATATCATGGTTTCATGTTAAACTTTATATACTCTAACCTTGTTTGATGTGACATGCAAGATAATCAATCACTTTGATACCAATGATTCATATCCTTGGAGTTTTGTGAGATAACACTCTAGATGAGGATCTAGATGAGTTTGTGTGTGTGTGTAGAATAAATATTGAATAAGATGGAGAATATAGAGAGCAAAAGAGCTAGAACAAAAATTATATTAATTTGTGTATTATGTGTATGGCATATTAATGAGAAATATGAATGGATATATACGTTGATACTATCTACCTAAACTAATGTTTGTTATTATGTGTGTGTGTGTGCACATGTGTGTATGTGTATTACATAGTCACAAAGGCTCAAGAATAGTTATGGAAGTTGAATCATTTAAGATTTCCACATGTAAATCTTCACCCTTTATAAGTTGTATTTATTGGCTTATAAATACGTAGCATTTTGACATTTATTTTATCATATAACATGCTTTAAGAGTGTCATCAAATGTTGCGCACAAATTTTGTGTTGCATGTATATTTATGGATTATACATAGGGGTTATACATGTGGTGTGCACTAGTATAGTGTTTTGTAGGTGTCAAGAAGTTTTATTACATACAAATGTGAGGCTAATCTATATAGAATTAAAAGGTTACATCGAATGGTATTTAATCTTGATTATCCACATTATAGCATGGGTTGTTTCCCTATAAAAGGGCACTACCATGCACTGGATAACTCTTTGAAACTTATGCACTTTATTCCTTTTGGTTGGAGTGTAGGTGGATGTCCTTGGGTCTATACAAAATGGATCCAGGAATTATGTGAAATACACAAGATGCTTGGAGCTAATCAACAATTATTGAAGTGTAGAGTTGTCTTTAAATCTACATGACATTTATCCTTGTGTTTCATAGGAGGTACATGATGTAAGGTGTTTTATGGAGGCACTCAAAGTACAAAGGTTATGAAACATGTTTCTTAGCATTAAGTGTGAGGAACATGATGTAAGGGACCATGTGAAGTATTATAAGAAGTTGTGAAAGTGAGCAAGGCACTCAAGGTGATAATATCAGTTTGTAAGATTGCACACAAATTAACCGACATAAAATCTAACCCTATAATAGGTTTAAGAGAGTATGGGTTCATAAAAATGTAGTATGGGAAAGTGTTTTTACATTAAAAAAATACAATATAATTGTACACATTTAATTAAACCTAATAAAATGTAAAATAATAAAATCATACTTAATCACTAATCTAATTATACCATCATAATTGAAAAAATGAGGGTTTAGAGAAGTATCTTAATTTTTGCACATTTTGGAAATAATTTGCATAGTCTAACAGTGGAATCATGGTTTTAAAGGCAAGATAATGAAAACTTATAAAACTTACACCAGCCTGAACACCTCCCTAGAACCATACACTCCACATTTCTTGTAATGAGAACTATGGACTTGATGTTTTTGGTAAATAACAAAATTGTAAATTCTTGTTGGAACATTAATATTTATGGGATTACTTTAGGGGACCACTTTTTTCTATAGCATAAATAGTATATATTGTATTTATTAGTTAATTACATCATGCATTTAAAACTTATATTGTGTAAATAATATAAACATATACATATTCAAATATATGCAAACAATTAATTAAACTAGTTGTGAGAGTGAAAAGGTACAACCACTTGGTTATAACCTTTCACTAGTTATATATTACCTTTGTGTAAAATATCGAAACATAATATTATGACATTGTGAATTATTAAAATGTATGTGTCTCTAAGCATTTTGTGGAGGATTTGTGTAAAGAGAAGAAGGTAAAAGGAATTTATTGGGTGTAAATTGTTTCTCGATATAATGAATATAAGCTTTGTAAATTTTTACCTCATTGAGGTTTTTCCTATGTTCTTCTTGTGTTGTGATATGCACATTTGATTTACCTTTCCTATATAAATTATTTAAACAACAATCTTTGGTTGATCCTATAAACTTTGACATGGTACCAGAGCCAATGTGTTATCTAAATATTTTTATAGGACGTATGAAATTGGGAATTTGAATTAAAAAAATTAATACATAGATAGGATGAATAGAGGTTTTCCTTGTTATCTATCTCCTTCATTTATTATAAGGATGTGGTGGTGATGAAATATTTAATTGTACCACCTAAATTATTATTGTAGGACTAGTGGTATGCTTTTCCAAATGTGGTTGGATATAGTATCTATGAAATATGTATTGTGGGTTGAAATATATATCAATAGCCTCTTTTCCTACATGGAAATCACTAGTGTAGACAATGCATGGAAACCATTCCTTGACATGATGCCCTGCATTTTTTTTATAATATGCAATTGTCATACAACAATTGCCCCTATCAAAATTGAATCAAAATATACATATCCTAATGACTATTCATATCCAAAACACAACTTATCCTCATAAATTATTGTTATGGGTTTTATGCTCACCACAGAATCCTATGAGGTAACATCTAACATTTTAGGATCAATGAAGCAACTTCACTCCAAGGCATGAGTTGTGGAGAATTCAATTTTATTAATACCCTGATGTAGAATAGCAGTGAGCAATGGGTTATTTACCTTGGATGTTTCATATGTATGGAGTCTAAAATGAAACAAAAATTCTACTTGAGATGGTTAAATGGATTCTAACATAAGGCGGCTTGGATAAAAAAAGTAGAGCAAAAAAGGGGATTTATGAACCAAAGATATATGAAACCTTTCCAAACTAGACTTTCCGTTATGGGTTGTATAAGTGGTTGAGAACCAATGCCCATTAGAGGTTATTATCAGCATGCAAAACAAATAAACACAATTAGTAGTCCAAGGAGATAAATACAATAAACTTTAATGTTAATAATCAAAGGTTATTGCTAATGTATTGTTAAAATTTGCACATCTTTAAAAGGAGATTATGATTGTTACATGGAAATCATTAAAATTAGCTACAACAAAATTTGAATAATTGTATTGAAAATACTTCCAAACAACCAAAAGACTAAAATACCAATTTGACAAAACTTCTTAAATGAATCACAAGATTTGGAGAAGAAACACACATCAAGACAAACTTACAAAACAATCCATAGAATTTCTTATTCATCTCAATTGAAAATTTCTCCTCTTTCTGGAATGTGGAGGATATAAGTATATATATCTTGAGATGGGGACACCTCATAATCAACAAAGTCTAAATTTACATCTTTTATTTTAGTAATTGAGTATCAAAACCCATACATATTGTGCATGTATACATATAAATATTATCCCTATACCAAAATGATTAGATATAATATATTTATATATGTCAAGAATAGGTTTGAGACTTGAGTCTCAATTACAATAAAAAACATGCAAATATATATATATATATATATATATATATATATATATATATATATAATCAAGGTATTAATGTGGAACCACTCGATAATGGATTTTGCATGCTTGTAATATTGGCCATTGTAGCCATAGTTACAATTGAAGTTGATGGAGGCACTGGTAAAACTACAACTGAAAGTGTCACAAAAATGGGTGCTTTAGATATATGTACTATAATATAGCCTGTAAACTGAGGCTATGGACTTGAAGGTGGCCTAGATATATAAGAAGTACCTATTGAAAGATGAGACTATTTAAATGCATCCAACTACTTATATAGAGTGTGAGTTGCTTCAAAATCAATATTGATCATCTCATAGTCAATGATAAATATTTTGAACAAAATTATATCTTGGGCATCAGCTTCTCATGAATAATCATTGAATCCTTTAATGCCACATTTAGTGTGTCTATGTTGACCACCTTATATTTCACAAAGGTTATTAATTGGATGATATGTTCATTAGTTCTATACATAGTGCCTTCAAATTCTACCTGAAAACTATTAGTGACCACCTGGAGTAAACCCCCAAAAATGGACCTTGGGACTAGCTACCCCAGAGGTGTATATATATCTTAAATCTTCATATCCTTCAAAATTGATACTTCTCATTGCTCATGACTTATGAATTATTTCACCAAGGCATGCATTTTATTATGCCATTCTGATAAATTATCTCTTCTAGTTGTAATTTGGCCCTGGGCCATAGTAACATCATGGGATGATATCAAAAATAAATGTGTGTAAGCTTTATTCTTATTAGCTTGGCACAAAAAATTGAGTTTGGCATTCACATCCTTCATTATGTTCTATTCTTGGGTTACAATGCCCCATTTTGAATGTGACTTAGCTCTTATATGCCTTATTAAGCTAATGATATTGTACAATGTTATAGCCACTCACTATACATTATCTACAATATCTCAGGGAGCTTGTATAACATTTATTTTTTATAGCCTCTACTTTGATTGATCATAATTTTTAAACTCTACTTCAGCACTCCACTAGCTGCATCAACAAAACTATAGGGATCTTCCTCATATTCATCTGGGTTTATGGGGTGAACCTTCCTCTTCTTAATTAGATAAAATATGTCTTCTCTTTGTTTTACGTGAACATTTTCACCCTTTACTAACATAGTATTTCTCTTGACCTTTCTTAGTGTGTTAGTCTGCCTATAAAAATGAAGCCCCACATTTGGCTACTCAATAATAATTAAATATTGCATGCCTACTCCTTCTTCCCATAATTTATAAATCCATAGAGGAATTATCATAATAACTTATCCTTATATAGGTGCAGAGGTGGAAGGATGGGATTGAATTGGTGGGAGCATTGATGTTGAAGCAAGTTGGGCAGTAGGAGAATATGTATCCAATTTAAGAAAAGATGGGATGGCCTTTCTCCAAGCAGTGACTTTATTTTGTGGAGGTGTCTCAATAATATACTTGGTCCTTTCTAGTGTCCTACATATTGAGACAGTGGATGAATTTGTTTGGGAATCCAAATAAATAGTCACACTTGATTGTGTGATGTCCTAGGAGATGTAGCTTGTGCATCCAAAATGCAAGTAGACACTAAATCTTAAAAATACACCTGCTTATTTGGTCTAAGAGTTTGTGGATTAGTTTCAATAATGGATGTATGAGTTATAAGGATCCAAAGTGAACTCATAGTAACATAACTCCTAGTAGGTTGGTTGGTAGCAGGAAAAGCAAAATTTAATGGGCATTGGGATATGGTTTGCAAAATTGGCATTGTGAATACATGAGGCCTCCTAAGTATAGTATGAGAATCAAAAATAAAATAATGCAAAGAATGGGTGGCTCTTATTATGATAACTAAAGTAATAATATTTTTAGAAGACACCAAAGAAATAAGAATTTTTGCACTTACAATTGATGGTTGACCATCACTCATAGAATTAGTGGCAATAAAAGTTGTTGTAGTAGTTGTTACTGCTTCTTGTGCAATATATGCTTTAGATGCCATTGAAACCTTTATATTAATTCCATATGTGGGACTTGTATCAACTCCTAATGTAACATTAGTAACAACTGAGGTCTCCTTAGGACTTAGCTCCTGAATTTCTCTTGAATTGAGACTCGTTTGGTCTCAACTACCTTCTCTATTTGTTACTTTACAATCTAAGATGGAAAGTTCGGAGGTGCAACCAATTATGTAAGTTCTTGGGTTGGAACTTCTTGTCTAGGCTCTAACTCTAACTCTATGTCTTTTTCTTCTAATATTAATTCTATTTCAACCGGGTCAACCTTTTCTTGTTCTACTTATGATTCTTCATAAATTTATGTTCCTCATGACTCAATTTATTCTTGTACTTCTATTGGTTCCACTTCATCTTGATCCTCCTTTTATTCCTCATAAAGAGGGCCTTCCTTAATAAATAGACCTTTAACAAGCCTTTCTTCTGCTTACACATCTTGGGGAGACACTGAAGGAGTCTTAGCTTCCTTTAGTATGTTACCAATGATGGCCTAGTAGGAATAAGAGCTAGCCTTGAAGTGGGTTGAGTAGAAAATGAAGGGGCTATAATGGTGGAAAGTGGAGGAAGTGGAGTGGGAATGGCAATGACTATTGGAGGAGTTTTGGATGAACTTGTGATAAGGGAGTAGAAACAACAGGAACATGTGAAAAGAAAGAAGGAAGACTAAATTATAGTATTAATGTTAAAGGAGGCAGGGATGTAAAATAAAGTGGTTCCTCTAATCTGCTAGGAACTATAGATTCCTCTATGCCAGCTATAGGTTTAAAAGCATTAGTACTTGGAGGTGTGGGGATACTTATAGAGATATTAGATATGATTTTTGGATTTATCTCCCCAAATGCACTTGCTTAATTAAAAATTTGTGTTCCCATGTTTGCTTCTAGTTGAGGAGGAGGCCCATGAACTGGTGATGTGGTCCATTCTTCACTACGTATTCTCTTTTGACATTCCTTCATAATGGTGGGATCATATTTGATCCTTTGGGATACTATCATTGACATGCCAACCTTGTGCATATTTATGATAACTTAACTATCATCCTCAACATTTATAAATATAGATTCATGATTGTACCAGTGGTGCCCACATGAGATTTTGAATTTCTTTTCATATTTCTTGAGTTACTCCCTGACCTTCTTTTTGGGATCCCAATACCTAAATGGAGCCATTTTCAAGTCGTAATGCATTATAATTTTATCCATAGAGTTGAGGTGCTCCCATTTGGTATACTATATGTGGCCACTGCTAAGAGGGGTTGGGTGTAAACTTCCTTGTTTAACATTCCTCAGTTCAATATATACATTGTAATATAATTATGTATAAATCTTATATTCAACCACCTTATTTGAAACAATGTGATAGATATAAAGGTTGTGCCTTAGTACCTTCAATTTTGATTTTTACCAATGTTTCTCTTAATATATTATGATAACCGAGGCATGTTGATGTACCTATACACCATTGAATAACGTGTTTGTACAAGTCTCTGAATTTGCCTCCTGAACTTTTATATGTGAAGACTATTGAATTCATCATAAACCCTATTTTTGAGATATTGTGTAGATGGTTCCCAAGGTTATTTCATAGGATGGGTGCACTTTAGTAGTTATATCATCTACCAAGTATGAAATTATATAAAATTTTCCATCTGGTAGGTTTGTTGGGATATTGATTTGCTATATCAAATCAGAGCTAATGATTTTTTCCAAGGTAAAAATTTTCTCTGAACTCAAAATGATGTCCAACAACGGGACCCATATTTCATGAACATAAGAAATGCTCAAAAATCCATATAATCTATTTAATAGAACTATGAAAATTCTTACCCCTGGACTAAAAATGACTATGAGAATGGAGGAAACTAGGCCTTTAATTATAAAATTTCTTGGAATGGATGCCCATTACTAGAGTTTATCCTTACATGAATTCACCATAGCTTGGCCATAGGTTATTTTAGAAATAGGGAACCTATAGTAATTCTCAAATGCATGTCCACTAATGTAGGCCACAAGGTTGGTATTACGTTGGAAGTGCAATATTTTTCCATAAATTTGTTTATTTTCAATTGAATCATAATGCAGGTTGATGTATAGCATTACCTCTAGTTTCATTATAGTTTTGTGTAGGCCTATTGCCTTAATAGCCAAAATGTCATCCTTTTATCATTGTGTAAAGGTAGATAGTTGGTCCCTTACTCTGTATGGTTGTGTAACATCCACTTCCACCCATATGGCTATATAATGCTTAAATTGGTGCTCCAATGTTGCTAAATCAAAAATTATATCCATGAATTCAGTTATGTCAGTGATGGAAAATGCAGAAGGAAGAGGAGCACGAGATGATGAATCCATTAGCATTGTGCAAGTAACCTAAGTTTTATGAAAAGATTGAAGTCTTTTAGTCGTTAGGGAGCTCAAACTCGTAGAATGCATAAGATAGCAAGAGGGTAATGTAATCAACTCATGCTTTATAAAATGAATATGTCACTTAGATTTGTTGGATCTGAGAATTGAATGTGTTGAATTACCAATTCATATGAATTAATTATAAACAATGCCTTTTACTTCGTTACCTGCTTATTCATCTTGTATTTAAAATTTGATTTTCCATTATCAAATTTTTGTAGATTTTTATTGCGACATTTCAACATGACAAATGTCTTCCTATCACACTTTTACGGCTTGTTTCCATGTTTTTTAATTACTTGGCCTAGTTGGAGACATGTGAAAACATATCACTCATCTATTAGGTGTCGGACCTTATATTTTTTGTTTTTCTTCTTCGACCATAGTTTATTAGATGATGACACTTGGAAATATCTCATAGACTCTCTCACCCAGAGTGTGAAATTATTTATTTTGCATTGTGTAGAGTGTGGGTTAGTACGATTTTGACATGTGCATCAATCTTGCTTCATTGGAAGGGCTTTTTAATTATGATTATGTATTATACTATGCCAAATTATAGTTTATTAGGATGGTGCCACATGGATGGTTGTCACTTGCCTAGGATCTGACCTCTATACTATGCTTTGGTAGGTCACAGATTACCAAGATGATGACACATGGATGGACCATGCTACTCCAGATGGTCTTTAGGTTTTGACTATGTATTTTGATCCTGCAGGATATGAGTCACCAGGATGATGACATATGGAGCAATCTTGGTTTAGCCGAAGGTAGCAAAGCTTTGAAAATTATGTAAGAATCTATCAGTTATTATTTATTGGAATGATGCCACATGGATGACTATCACTACTTTGAATAACTACCAAAACTTGGAACATGTACGATTTTTGAGGAATCTATGGGTCACCGAGATGAAAACACATGGATGACCCACGTTTGTTTGGTTATCATGCCTAAATGACTATATAGAGTGCATCTTGAACCTACAGGTTACATATAAGTGAGATTGTGATGTGTGGATTAATCTTGCTTGGTTAAGGGAATAATAGACTTAGAACTTTAAAAATCAAAAGTGAGAAAGTTGGATGAAGATGTGTGTCGAGATCTTTTGATGTCGATATACCCTGCACACTTAAACATAGAAAAAACATCAAACAAGACATTAGATTAGTCAATTAGTTAAATAAATCATAATCATAACCCATTTTGCACATCTAAGGGAATAAAATATTTGAAAAATATTTCAATTAATAGAAATGCATTCAAACCTTTCAATGGTCACATTTTGAAATTTTAAAAGTTGAGGTCTAAGATATTCATACAAAACATCTTCCATCCAAATTCAACATGATACAAAAGATGTAAATTGACTTTTGAGAACCTTAACATTGTAACAGAGTCTTGACTAGAGCTATTATAACAAAACTAAATAACTATTGAGAAATCAAAGTCATTTTCATGTGAGCTAGAATTGAACATGCAATACATAAAATTGGATCATGAAAATTTTAAATGAAAAATAGGTCCCCATCTAAAAATTTTGAAGGTGGGGTGTGTTGGTCACTATATATATATATATATATATATATATATATATATATATATATATATATATATATATATATATATATATATATAGTGACCAACACACCCCACCTTCAAAATTTTTAGATGGGGACCTATTTTTCATTTAAAATTTTCATGATCCAATTTTATGTATATATATATATATAATAAGTGCACCAAAAAACACATATAGAATTGATCCAAAGCCTCACCAAACATACAATATATTTGTAAACTATTCAATGCAGTAGGCTGGCCACATTTCTTCATAAGGTATAGCCATCTGCAAAATATGGTAGGTTTGTTAGGCTCACCTTCACTGTGTTTGAACAAAAATTTCCTCACTGCAAAGGATTCAAAGCAAAGTTTCAATTCCCACGAGAAAAACTTAAGTATTCAGATAAAGGAATGCATTTAGTGCACATCTAGAACCATAGGCATTTATTTTGCAAGGAGAATTAAGCAGACACTTTACCAATGCAACAATCAACATGCATGTACAACATCACACTTTTACTTCTTGTAAACACAACCAAAGTAATAACTCATACATAGTTTAAAAGACAAATATTACAACAAAGAACCCATGTGATCTATTAAATTTTGAACACATACTATACTATTTTAGGCATCGCAAGAAAAATGTTCACATGATAGATAAAGAGAGGAGAGGAACCAAGAGAATATATATGATAGCCTACAAAATCAAAAGACATTTCAACTAAACCTGTAAATTGATAGGTTACAACCTATTATTTTGATTTTAGATCGTACATATAATATGACTGGTAAAAAATTTACCAAACCATACAAAGTTACAAGCTAAAAAATAATAGACTGTATATTTCTTAATACATGTTCATTTAAATATATAAAATATAAAAAATCTTAATATTTATAAGGAGGTAATAAAATAGATTCCCTTGGAAAAACAAGAGTGTCTAATGACCCACATAATTTAACCTCCATAACTAGTAGTCCACTGTCTTTGCACCAAAATTTACAAAGCCGAGATCAAAATAAATATGATGAGTGCAAAGAGTGATTGATACATATACTCATCTCCAAATAGAGGAAAAGGTTTTTCATATCACTTTCAATATATAAAGAATGTAATATTTTTTTCACTTTTCATAAGGTGGATCTAGATAGGCATCCAACCTAGGAGCCTAGTTTATATTTGTTATCAAATAAAATGTGTTTCTCATCACCTTACCTACTGTGATGTATACCATTCAATAATGAGTTTTACTTTGGAAATAATTATTGGATTTAATTTTATATGGTAAATTATTGAGATTTTAATGTGGAGACTCGTGAATTATATTATCGTGTGTTGCAACATATAACTTAAAAATACATTTTACATGAAAAATTATTATAAAATTATATGAATAAATAAAAATATTATAATAAATAATATTAAGGTAAAAGTTTTAATAAATAATACAAAAGTATTATAATTATTAATGATTGTATTTGAAACCCATTCCATGAAATATGTTTGATAGGAAAATATGTTTTATATTATAATGGTTGATTCCTTAAATACCATGTACACATTAAAGAGAATCAAAGCCATTGGTGTCAAAAAGACTAACCCTATTGGAAACTATCAATAAGATAAATACTATTTGTTATTGATTAAAACTTATAAATAGTAAATCGTGTAAGGTTTTGTGACATATATATTTTATTAATGGTTAAAAAATTATTATATATTATCTTGGATGTAAAAAATAAACATTTTCTTAGGTAATATTTATGTAGATTGATAAAAAGAGTTATTTTTTAGAAATATATAAAGGTTGATCAATTTAATATCAAAATTATTGTATGTATATCATATGAGAGTTGGGGATGCCCATCTTATCAATATTGGAGACATCCAATAATAAAATTGCATACAACGATTTCTGTATTTTTAATGTTCAAATAACATTTGTAAAATGGGAACATTTAGGGTTTTACAAGAGGAAATAAGACCCCTTATAATGAAAACATTATTGTACCATTTAGAAAATTAAATTACTATGATTTATCATTTAAAAAATTAAATTACTATGATCATATTAAAATGGTATGTGACTAAATTAACATAAATGATTATGGGTAATAATTTAAAAATATTAATGAAAGTCACACAGAGTTATGTGAAAAAATGGTTTAAAAATAAATGAGATAAATGTAAGAAGATTTGATAATGGATGCATTATATTATGTTGTACAAATTTTTTCAAGTTTAAAAAAATATTGGGCCTCTAGAACTGCCATTGAGGAGGAATGTGCATAACTTTGTCACCGCTTAATGGCCATGTGTTCCTTTTCATTTTTATACTTCTCTATTTGTAAAAGTATTGTAGAAAGTCATCATATGTGATTTTTGTGCAAACTTGACCATATGTGAGTTTACAGTGTACCTAGTAATAAAGCATTTTTTTGTAATAGAGGTCTTTATGTTAAAAAAAGACTCTAAATGCTTATAGGCTTATCCATGAAAAATTGTGAAATGTAATCCCATTATCATGCGACCCTAATTCCCCTTATGTGGTTCATGGATTCTAATTTTTTAAAATATAAAAATGTGATATTGACATGATGGTGTTTAAATCCTTCAATATTACATGCTAACATAAGCTCATCGTGGATGGTTTATAGACTATAATTTTTTTTGTATAAAAAGGTGTTGTTGACATGAGGAAGATATTATAAAAACCTTTAGTCTTGCATGCTAGCCTAAACTATCACTCTAATTTATGGATCTAAAACCTTTTATTTTTTTTAAAACTAGGTAAATTACGATGTTTTTTCCACTAAAAGGGAGCGTTGGAGCATATAATTCTTATGGATATTAGCTATTAGATAATGCCTTTAAAATCATAGCTTAAATCATATTATATGATTTATGAATTATCATTTCTTTTATAGAATTATAGACAATATTTATGGATTATATAGTACCTCAATCTTATACACTTGGCAAATTCAGACATTGATTGTTCCTCTCAATGTTGGACCTTTCTCACTTCCATAAATCTCACAATTACTATATCTTATGCCCCTTGGCCTATCTCTTAATCTGACTAGTTTTATGTTGATGGCCTAGGTCTTCTTTCTTACCCATGATGCTTAAAATGTACTTATATCCCATCTCTGCAAGTTTTGAACCTGTAGCTATTTTCCTACTCCTTGGACATTAACCTCTAGGCCAAACACTAATGTTGATGTTAGTGTCCTAACCTGACGCAAGTGCCTAGTGCCCTAGAGTCATCTATTTTACAAATGAAACGTATCCTAATGGTTGGCTTAAGTGCTTTAATGTGAGTTACTTCTTCAAATGGATTGATATAAATACAAGATCAACCCTCATTTATATTTCACTTAGAAAATACCAAAAGAGACTAAGGTAACTTATCAAAAGCACTCTACCAAGCATTCAATTGAACAAAGCTTCCATATTTCCATACCAGTGATAGGTATAACACATCTACATGTCTGATTTACTAAAGGATCAACCCAATAGCCCAATTTGCCAAGTTACAAGCTAGGTCACTATTGTACATGATTTTCACATATTGCATGATTCACACACAAGCCAAACACATAGGGGATAACTACATTAGTCTGAGGTCCTCTTCAGATTATTGGGTATGTAGCTAGTGCTCATCAACTACAACACCTTAAATTCCATGGTTTATCATCACCCTGTTGAGTTGCAACTTGATTTTGTTATTGAATCGAACACATAGTTTCATCTTAGCTTTTGATCGTTTTGACACCCAGATGGATCATCAATCTTATTCCCTTCATCTTCTGACGTCACCACTATCACATGGCCCTTCTTCAACTTCGCATTCATTTTCCTTCGCTAGGCTTTTGGCTTTGCTTGTTGGGACTCACTATCACTTGGCAGTCTGTTGGCATCCCCGAGCTTTTTACTCTGATGTCTACCTTTGTCATTGTCATGGCCATTGGCTTCTTCTTGACCTCATAGGGTCTTTATGCTTTACGACCAATATTGTTAATGCCCTAGCTCCTAGGTTAATGAAGTAATCACTCTGAGCTCCTGGGCTTCTAGGAGGGTGCCATGTGACGTTCTCTCAGGGCCATGGGCCTTTTCCAATATCAATCAACTCTCGAGCTTCTGGGTTATTGCCTTGATGCCCTCGAGATTCTAAGGTTCTGAGCCTTTGTTAATGTCTCAATCCTCCATGGCATCTTCTCGTGGCCTCGGGGCTTTTAAAAAAGACTTAGTCATTTTTTAAAAAAGATTTAGCTCCAAAGCCTATGTCGACGAGATTTGGATGTGTGGAAGAGTCTAGGGGTCCCGAGAATCTTTTGAAAACCTACGAGAAAAAAATAAAATCAGTTAAGTAAAGATTTTTGAAAAAAACTCAGTTTTGCTAAGTGAAATTTATGTGAGAAGCAATCATTTAATATATGAATTGAAACTAGTCATTCGCATAAAATTAAGTTTTAAGTCCAAAAATTCAAATGGGTGAATACTAAAACATTTTATCAAGGAATAAGACTTCATAGACTTAAAATAAGACTGCAAATTAAACATTAATGTTTATAAATGAAAGTTTAAACTGAATTGAGCAAAATGTAAAGGCATTCACATCTATTAAATTGTCAATCAAAACAAGCTCAATCAGACAGACCATCACAACCCCATAGAAAAATATCAAATGAGAAAAGAGGATCCCCATTTTCAGTTTGAAAATGAGGCATGTTGGTGAAGGCAATAATAGCTACACTATTGTTTCTATCTAGAAATGTAGATTTACCCCTTTGCTCAACTACTCCATTCTATTGAGGTATGTAAGAGATTATGAGATGATGCTTGATCCCATTTTGCTTGAGATAGGTTTCAAACACCTTTGACGTGAATTCACTGCCATAATTGAGCTTCATTTTCAACCATTGTTCAAAAAAATTGAAATTTTTTTAACACTTATAATTTTTTCTTCAGAAAGTAGATCCAAGTCATTCCACTATAGTGATCAATGAACAATATGAAATACTTATGACCACCAATAGAAATAATTGGCAAAGAACACAAATTGGAGATGACCACCAATAGAAATAATTGGCAAGGAACATAAATCAGAGGGAACCAACTATAATTTTGCATCAACGTTCCATTTTGATCTTTGAAATGGTTCCCTTTTGTGTTTAGTCAATATGCTAACTTCACACTTTTCAATATTTTTGGGTTGTGTTGGCAAGCCTACAACACCATTCTTTTGCATTGTATGAATGTTATTATAATAAGTATCCCTAGGATGTTAGAGAAGACTTGTTGGCATTCCTTCTTCAACGAGATAATCAAAATTTCTTGACACTGAGTGTTTCCCTTTGAGTTGTAACAATTTGTCTTCTTCATATCCAGTCAAAACAACTATGTTATCACATTTTCTTGTAACCTTCACCTCTCCATCATCCAACAGAATGGAGTGGCCTTGTTGTCGAATGAGCACTAGAGATAGTGTTTGTTCAATTTAGAGAGGTATAAGACATTGTAGAGAATGCAATATGGAAGCCTTGGTGACTTGAGTCGAATTGAAGGAGTTTACAAACTTGTTGTACCTACCAAATCTATACCACAACTTTCTTCATGAAATTTTTCAAATAAATCCCTTCAAAAAGTCATTTATTGTGTGGCACGAGCGTCTAGGACTCTTAACATTATCACAAGTTGAACTCATTGAGGTATTATTTACTTTGTTTGAGATGCAAATCACACATTCACATGAAAATTGAGCCAAGTCTGGTTCTGAGCTTTTTTTCTTTTCGATATGCTTTAATTTGTTCCCATGATGTTTTGCGTTCATGGGTCTCGCAACTTCCTTTTTTTCACAATGTTTGCTAAACAAATGTTTTATGTCATTTTGTTTCTCTAGATATCAATGATTGTTTTTGCTAGCTTTGCCACCTTGCCCTTTATTTTTCCATTTACCTTCATCATTTTCAGTATTCTTGAAAGAATTGCTCTTTTGATTAGCATAGCAAATATGTTCTCCTATGGACTCAGTCAGTGTTTCTTCTCAAGGTTTTTTTCTCTCGATGATCTTCTCAAGGTTCAATGAGAATCTTCAACGACTCCAAATAGGTTGAGCATGTAAAGAGAAAAGTTTTTTACGAACGCAGTCATATATACATCAATTTTTACACCAATGTCAAATTTGATAGCATACATGTCTAAAGCCAAACTCATGACATCATAATTCTTTAACTCAAAATGAAACAATTTTAAGTATAATTACATGAACTCTAATTCTAACTATGGACTCAATTTACATAGTGTTTCCCAATGTGAATTGCATCCTTTAAATTTTTGTACTTCCATGTTTTTGTTTGTCTTTGTTGTGAATTAAGTGTCATCGATAACCGTTGTGTCAATAATTATTTTGAGTGCATTTTTGCTTTTTAGGCAGATGGATTGAATCCTTATCATTATAAAATATATATATAATGATAAGGATTCAATCCATATCAATGTTTCTTCTCAAGGTTTTTTTTTCTCGATGATCTTCTCAAGGTTCAATGAGAATCTTCAACGACTCCAAATAGGTTGAGCATGTTAAGAGAAAAGTTTTTTATGAACGCAGGCATATATACATCAATTTTTACACCAATTTCAAATTTGATAGCATACATGTCTAAAGCCAAACTCATGACATCATAATTATTTAACTCAAAATTAAACAATTTTAACTATAATTACATGAACTCTAATTCTAACTATGGACTCAATTTACATAGTGTTTCCCAATGTGAATTGCATCCTTTAAATTTTTGTACTTCCATGTTTTTGTTTGTCTTTGTTGTGAATTAAGTGTCATCGATAACCGTTGTGTCAATAATTATTTTGAGTGCATTTTTGCTTTTTAAGGCAGATGGATTGAATCCTTATATATATATATATATATATATATAAACCAAATTTAATTTAATGAATGCCATCATCATTACAATTTATTAGGCGCTAGATACAATAGTTTAAACCTTGATCGATTGATTCCAGTGTGTTTTCGAAGCAAGAGCAACGACTCAGGGACTGAAGCAGGAGCGACGACTTAGGGGCTGAAGCAAGAGCGACGACTCAGGGACTGAAGTTTGCCGGCTGAGGAGCCGTGGTGAGAGCAGCATGTGAGCAGGAGCCGTCCATGAGGAAGCACATGTCACGGAGTTTCCAAACTCGAGGGAGCAATAGCAACGGGAGGTCCCTTGTGTGACGCGTCTTCTAAGTATATCCGTCACTCCCTACACCGGCAGGTTTTGTGTATATCCATCCTTCGTGGGACTTGGGGGTCCCTCTCCCCCCTAATAATATTATTATTACCAGAAATCAGAGGAAACTACGATATTCAGGGTCTCTCTCGGCGGGCCCTGTTGGCTGACTGTTGGGGAACAGGGTAGTCCCACAACACTTGGTTTTCCCAAAGCCTCTGCAGTATTTGTCTTTTATTTTTTTAATCCTCTCTCATCGGGTATCTCAAAACAAAGCAAACCATGGTAAACAAAAGGAAACAGTTAAAAGACAACCTTCAGTTGGTCACACAGGTTTATATGGCAGAAAAAACACGATTTTCACCAGGGGTCAAAATTTTGCAAACTCTTGGACCATTGAAGCTTTCCACATTTCTTACAGGGGATCCAAGTGGCCCCCAAGTGCAGTTAATAGGTTTTGTGGTTAGGGTACTTTACCAAGAAGGGTTAAGCACTCCTTGGAACCAAACTCTGCAGTTAACAAACGAACCTATTGATCCAAGCAATCATGGTCAGAGTATAAAGGAGACAGGAGACCCTTTCTCATTATTACACCCTCATGATAGTGCTATCAAAAGGGAGGGAAAGTTAATATTTGTGAACGCAAAACAATACAAGGGGATAATAAGACGCAAACAAATCTGTAAACAATGGCAAAAACATAGTAAAAAGCTTATTAAGATTTTACCCAAGATAGATGGAAACGCTGCAAACACCGCGATCAAAGTGAATCACCCGGAGGGAGAACCTATAGGACAAGATGAAGACAGTATGAAAGAGAGTGAGAATCGTATGCGTCACAAAGAACTTGAGGCAGAGCGGGGTAAAATAGCAACTGTTCTAATAAGCAAAGACGAAGGGGAAGATGGATCACAAGACCATGCAGGGCCATACAACGCTACGACTACACCGTTGATGTGTTCATCAGAACTGTACGTTAATGAGCTTATAAGCTTGAAACAACGGTTGGAGAAGATAGAAGAGAAAGGGCGACATGAAAGCACTAAAATTAAAGAAATTTTGGAAACCAGCTCGAACCTTGAAAGAGAAAACAAGTTGCTCAAAGAGCAAGTTTTAACCCTGCAAAACAACATGATAAGGGGTCAGCAGGAGCTGGTCTATCTAAAAATAGAGTTAGAGAAAACAAAATCAACAAAAAATATACCAGAAACAATGATAAAAAGTGACATTTCACAGCTAGAAAAGATCCAAATAGCTCTGGCAAGCATAGAACTAAAGGAAAATAATATAAGAGATCAATTAGAAGAAGCAAAACCCTGGGCCCAGGGTGTTAGAGAACCAATTTATGAGCAAAAAGAAACCATCGAGAAACAAATCAAGAGACACATAAAAGAAGAAAAAGACAAACAGGGCAAGGAGGTTAATATTATCATCTAAAGTTTGAGGGATTTTGGCGAGAAAGAAAGGCCTGACATCTTAGCAAGAGACTTTCTTAAAGAAGAATTGAAATGGAATAGGCACGTAAGAGTCATCTTGAGAAACATAGAGGATAAGAGCACAATCCTAAAGAATAGGGGGCTACTCAGAGGCACTCACATTTTTCTTGATGAGGACTTAACATTTGCACAACAAGAAGAACGAAGAAAAGAGTAAGAAAAAGTGAAAAAAACAAGGGATGATGGAAAATGGGCATCGCTGAAAAATAGAAAAGCTCAAATCAATGAGCGTTCTTTTCACAAAAAATAAGAATTCGGGGCCCCATGAGAATCTCTACAAATGATAAGTTGGAATTGTAGAGGATACCCTTGGAGAAGAGGACCGGGGTTGGGGCCCATAGCAGAAGGGAAAGACATTATTATTTTAACCGAAACACATGAGCATGATGGATGCAAAGTCCCAGACTTTGTAGGGTACAAGAAAATCTCAGTATGAAACGAAGGGACGGAGACAGATAAGGGTCATGGGGGGTCACCGTGCTAATAAAAGAAGTGTGGGTTGAAACAGTGAAAATAGAGAAAGAGGATCCCAACAAACAATACATTTGGCTGAAAATAACAGACAATAAGGACATAATCAGGGTGGTTGCTTGCTAGTTTGCTCCGAAAGGGTCAACGTTCTATAAAAAGAAAATTTTGGATAGGGAAGACCCGTATGCAACGCTAAAGAGAGATATCTCTGTTTTTAGCACGTCAGGGGGAATTGTTTTAATAGGAGACTTCAATGCTAAAACCTGCGAACAATCAATCTCTTCAAATGGGAGAAGATAGAGGGGATAGCAATCCCTTATGGTTAGAAGAGGGTGGGGACCAACTTTGGGAAAGAATGTCACAAGATGGGAAAGACAGTGTGACACACTTCGGTGCCGAACTTTTGGGCCTTTGTAGTTTGTATGACATGGGTATATGTAACGGTACAAAACCCTGGCCAAGATATGGAAATATTACATGCAAAACCTACAATGGTCAAAGTGTGGTTGATTATGTCATATGCTCTAAAAATTCGACTGCTAGGTTGCTAGAGTTTGTTATAGGGAATCCCCTATGGAGATGAACTCTGACCATATGCCTCTCTTGGTTAAGTTTGACTTTCTTACAAACAAGCAAAGTGAAAGGCAAGCTCAACACAAGGTTAGGACAACTAATCCTCATGGTAAAATCATTTTGAATTAAAAAAACAAGGACTCTTTACTGCTGCCCTTGGGCAGAGCATTGAGATGACCAAAATCAATGTTGGGCTTAAGGAAAATAATATTACGAGGAAAGACATTAACAGTAGTTTGTTGGTCCCTTTGATTCACAAGGCTCTAAATGTTTGCAAGAAATCCAGGCCTCAGAAAGGAGTCTCTAACACTTTCCCGACTAACCCCTGGTATGATGAAGAGTGCAAAGCGGCAAAAAGATCTTACAAAGACAGCGAGCCAAACAAAGAAAACACGAAAAGCTATGTGAAGTTGTTAAAAGCTAAGAAAGAAAAATTTGTTATACTAAGAAGGAAGGAGCTAATAGTGTTAGGTAAGCACAATCCCAAAGGTTTTTGGGGGGAGCTACAGCAAGAGAAGAAACATACAGAAAATAATATCACAAAATCTCAATGGTTAGAGTATGCAAAACTATTTTATGAGCGTGACCATGAGGAAGCCCTCCCTCCCAATGTTAGCAAGTCAACCGATCTCTTCTCAGATGAGATCAAACAGGGTACAAAAAAATTAGCAAATGGTAAAGCACAGGGCATTGACGAGTTGCAAGCTAAATTCTTAAGGTGGAGCGTTGAACACTTTGCTCCGCACATCAAAAGAATTTTTAATGAGGTCACGCAACGAGTGACCAAAATCAATGTTGTGCTTAAGGAAAACAATATTACGAGGAAACACATTAACAGTAGTTCGCTGGTCCCTTTGATTCACAAGGCTCTAAATGTTTGCAAGAAATCCAGGCCTCGAAAAGGAGTCTCTAACACTTTCTCGACTAACCCCTGGTATGATGAAGAGTGCAAAGCGGCAAAAAGATCTTACAAACGCAGCGAGCCAAACAAAGAAAACATGAAAAACTATGTGAAGTTGTTAAAAGCCAAGAAAGAAAAATTTGTTATACTAAGAAGGAAGGAGCTAATAGTGTTAGGTAAGCACAATCCCAAAAGTTTTTGGAGGGAGCTACAGCGAGAGAAGAAACATACAGAAAATAATATCACAGAATCTCAATGGTTAGAGTATGCAAAACTGTTTTATGAGCGTGACCATGAGGAAACCCTCCCTCCCAATGTTAGCACGTCAACCGATCTCTTCTCAGATGAGGAGATCAAATAGGGTATAAAAAAATTAGCAAATGGTAAAGCATAGGGCATTGACGAGTTGCAAGCTGAATTCTTAAAGTGAGGCGTTGAACACTTTGCTCCGCACATCAAAAGAATTTTTAATGAGGTCACACAACGGGGATTTCCAGTGGAGTGGACGACTAGTGTCGTTATCCCTCTCTTCAAGAGTGGGGATATCAATAATCCCTCTAACTATCGTACTATCATGGTCAACCCTCTTCTGAGAAAATTATTTGAAAGCTTGATCGAACGTAAAATCAGCAGTTGAACTAAAAAAGAAGGGAAAAGAGCAAAGAGACAGCGTGGTTTTAGATCAAACCACTCTACCATTGATCATTGCATTACTCGTAGGCATTTGATTGAAAAAGCTTGGAACACCCAAGGTGGGGAAACTTACTGTTGTTTTGTGAATTTTAAAAAAGCTTTTGACACAATTCCAACAGAGAAACTCTGAAAAGGATGGAAGAATTGAGGGTCTTGATGAGTTTAGAGCCGTTGTTCATAAACTTTATGAGCGTGTTAGAGCAAAAATCAGAGCTAGGGAAGGCATGTTTGCATGCTTCAGCAGCAACATCGAGGTCGAGGGATGCCCACTCTCCCCCACTTTGTTTGGTCTTTATATTGACAAACTTGAGAAAAGGATAAATAAAACCGAAGGGGGTGGCATCCAATTGGACAATTTTGTAGTAAAGCTACTTTTATATGCAGATGATTTTATTCTTATAAGAACAACTACCCATGGTTTGAGAGGTCATTTGAAGGCTTTAGAGTTATTTTGCCAAGATGTTGAGATGCAAGTGAGCATTAGCAAGACTAAAGTCATAATCTTTTCTCTAAAAAGGAAACAACAACAAACTAATTTTATGTTCGAAGATAGCCGTTGAAAATCGTTGAAAAATACAAGTATCTTGGTATTGTTTTTCATAACAGGGTCAGTTGGAAAACTTGCAGGGCGAAAACGATTCAAGGAGGTCGGAGAGCTTCTTACCTTTTTCAAAAAAAGAGTAGGAAAGCAGAACTTTGGGACTGAAAAACCAAGAAAACCCTTTTTGGTTTGTTGGTCACACCGGTTGTCCTCTACAATTGTGAGGTTTGGAGAAGCAGCGTGTCAAATCACAAAAGGAAACAGTTGGAAAGAATTCAAAAACATCTCATCACTAGTAGTCTTAAAGTTAAAACCACTATTCCATATGAGATCCTCTTGACGGAGGTCGATACTTTCCCAATGGAAGCTGCGGCGATTTCACGATTACTACGCTGCTTTAAAAAGGTTGACAACATGAAGAATCACCGATGGCCCAAAATTGTGGTGAATGAGGTGTTAAATCAGAAGAAGACGTGGATGAAGCAAAACATCAAATCGCTGATAAAATGAGACATTAAGCTACATGAGTGCCCTAACACCAAAAAGGGGATAAAAAAGTTTGTGTTAAAAAAATTCAAGACTGCTGAACAAATCAAATTGGACGTAAAAAAATGTATTATATTAAAGAGCTCAATCCCACTTGGGAACACGAGGATAAAGCATACCTAAGTGCCAATCTTAAAGGTAAAGCTAAGCCCCTAATAGCACAATTAATTAAGGACTGGGTCACACCATCTTATGTGTGAAACTAGTAGATGGACAGTTCCCAAAAAAAAATGGGAAGATAAGACTTGCATTTTCTACAGTGATAGAGCGGTTGAAATTGAACAACACTTCATGAGAGAGTGCAAGGCGTAAAAAGATATACGTATGCAACAAAATAACAGCGTGAATGTGAACAATTTTAGTGAGTTATTTGAGAAAGAGAGACTACACAACACGGCCCAACTGTTGGTAAAAATTCATAAAAGGCGAGACATCGAAAAGAATCCGAAAAACCCCCCCTAATAGTCTTGACACTTGGTCCCATAAACTGTTTGGTCTCGTGAACGTTATTAAAAACTCATTCATTCTTTCAAACATAACAGCGTGAATGTAAACAATTTTAGTGAGTTATTTGAGAAAAAGAGACTACACAACACGACCCAACTGTTGGTAAAGATTCATAAAAAGCGAGATGACATTGAAAGGAATCTGAAGAACCCCTAATAATCTTGACACTTGGTCCCATAGACTGTTTGGTCTCATGGACGTTATTAAAAACTCATTCATTCATTCAAACATAAGAACATTACTTATAAAAAATGAACCAAATTCACAATTTATTTACTTTAAAAAATTAATTTAAAAACTTATATTTTGATAAGTTTTAAAATCCTCCAATTAAAAAATCCTCCAAAAATTTAAAATTAAAGAATCGTATCTCGTTATCTTAGCTGGAAGTCATGATTTTGAGAGGAGAAGAATGGCGATATGAGAGAGAAACGAAAGAATTTGCAACTCTCAAAGCTTCAAACACACGGGGCAGATTACTAACGCCCTTGCAAGTTTGTCATTCCAACGCCCGTTTGAATGTCAAACAAATGAAAAAGTGCACATAGCTTTGCAGAGTATTTGATCAAACAATGAAGTGTAGTTGTGTTTTTATGGGATATTCAATTTTCTCCCTGAGACGCTAATGAAATATGTGTATGTCTGCAAATAATTACGCCCCAGCTCTTATCTGAAATGTAATTAAAATGCAGGTTTGAATGCCAACATGACAAAAATAGCAAATTTATTTCTTTGGTAAGCCATACAATTCACTATCTTGACAAAAAGGATTTGATCAGTAATTAAATGTTGTTTTCTGCAAACACCTACGCCCCAGCTCATAGCATATTTAAATTAAAAAAACTCTGACACTACCATAAAGTCCTCAACCACAGAATATTAACCCAAAAGTCGACAAAGGAAGATTAATTCCATTTATCTAAAATGATTAATGTGGGAAAATTCTGAGGATGAATAACATGGATGGCACTTGATTATCTTTT
Organism: Torreya grandis; assembly: GCA_037957365.1. Lineage (NCBI taxonomy): Eukaryota > Viridiplantae > Streptophyta > Pinopsida > Cupressales > Taxaceae > Torreya > Torreya grandis. Next base: position 864,782 of record JARHVA010003164.1, on the reverse strand, counting down.
CAGTGCAAAAACACAGAACAGTGTACATTGACATATACGGGTGCTCATTAAATAAAACTCGGAAAACAATAAAACAAATTAATGGTAAAAACAGCGCAGATCATATAGAATTGAACGGAGTACATATCCAAAGTTAACCATTACATCATAAATCCAGAAAATACCAACCAATGAGTATTGGTTGATAGATCCTTCCAAAGAAACCAAGTCCCTGAAACTAAACAACACTTTGTTAACAGAATTACGAAAACTAATCGACAACATTTAAAATAACAGAAATCAGTACTCCTCGCCGTCATCTTCATCACCCTCGGCAGACTCTGCTCCAACCTCTTCATAGTCCTTCTCCAGAGCAGCCAGATCCTCACGGGCCTCAGAAAACTCTCCTTCCTCCATACCCTCACCCACGTACCAGTGCACAAAAGCACGCTTGGCATACATGAGATCGAACTTGTGGTCAATGCGAGAGAACACCTCAGCAACACTAGTAGAGTTAGAAATCATGCAAACAGCCCTCTGCACCTTGGCAAGGTCCCCGCCGGGCACCACAGTAGGAGGTTGATAATTGATACCACACTTAAACCCAGTAGGGCACCAATCCACAAACTGAATGGTCCTCTTGGTCTTAATGGTTGCAACTGCAGCATTCACATCCTTGGGTACAACATCTCCTCTATACATGAGGCAGCATGCCATGTACTTGCCATGGCGGGGGTCGCATTTTGCCATCATGGATGACGGCTCAAAGGCGCTGTTAGTAATCTCTGCAACAGACAGTTGCTCATGATAAGCCTTCTCTGCAGAGATCACTGGGGCGTAAGATGAAAGCATGAAATGTATGCGAGGATAGGGCACCAAATTGGTCTGGAACTCCGTCACATCCACATTCAGAGCACCATCAAAACGCAGGGATGCAGTTAAAGAAGATATTACCTGCACAATAACCTCATGAGAAGCATAATAAAAACACTGCCCAAAAATGTAACTATTAAAACACTCGGAAAGGAAGATCTAACATGGTTACTTTCAGTTACATAACAAGCCAAAAACCCAAAATACATAATAAATTACTGACCTGGGAGACGAGCCTGTTAAGGTTAGTGTATGTAGGCCGCTCAATGTCAAGGGAGCGGCGGCAGATGTCATAAATGGCCTCATTATCCAGCAGAACAGCAACATCAGTGTGCTCTAACAGTGAATGAGTTGAGAGCACACTGTTGTAGGGTTCCACCACAGATGTGGAGACTTGAGGGGAAGGGTAAACGGTGAAACCCAGCTTAGATTTCTTTCCATAATCCACGGAGAGCCTCTCCAAGAGGAGAGATCCGAGACCTGATCCGGTACCTCCTCCTACAGCGTGGAACACAAGGAATCCCTGTAGACCAGTACAGTTGTCGGCCAGCTTCCGGATTCGATCCAGGCACAGATCCACTATCTCCTTACCAACTATACCCGGAAATAACAAAACAGAAGAAAGATTAAAACGGGGTTTGGTATTACCATAAAAGAAAATGCGGGTATGACAATTTAAGGAGATTTACTTACTGGTATAGTGGCCACGGGCGAAGTTGTTTGCCGCGTCCTCTTTGCCACTGATGAGCTGCTCCGGGTGAAAAAGCTGCCGGTAGGTACCGGTTCGAACCTCGTCGATGACCGTAGGCTCCAGATCCAAAAACACGGCACGAGGAACATGCTTACCCGCGCCGGTCTCGCTGAAAAATGTGTTGAACGCATCGTCGCCGCCGCCGACGGTCTTGTCGCTTGGCATTTGCCCATCAGGCTGGAAAAACACATTTGCAAACCACAAGATCTCAGTCAAAATATAAAACCCCAAGAAAAGAAAAACAGAGCACCGAAAACCCTTCAACCTAAGAAGAGAGTTGCAAACCAGAAAATAGGCGAGTCAAAAACCCCCCCAAATACAATAACAGAAAGCGAACACCGAGTTACCCTGACCAAACCTAAGCAAGCCTGTGTCCTAAAAACCCCTCTTAAAGAAGCCGTTAATTTCCCCCACTGAAGCCTACATTTAATGAAATAAGTACCCAATGTATACAGACTCAGATCGAATGGCATAGCGGAATCTAAGAAGAGTGCAACAAAACCACTTGATGCATGCAAATCAGGCAAAACTAAAAATGGCTACAAACCTGAATGCCGTGCTCAAGGCAGTAGAGCTCCCAACAGGCATTGCCGACCTGAATACCGGCCTGGCCAATGTGGATCGAAATGCACTCCCTCATTATCGCTGAGAAAAAGCCTCAAAAAAAGCCCAAAAATATGTATATCAAGAGCCTTGTTAGGTATATACACAGATATCAGTTCAACCCAGAGACTAATGCACGGAGAGCCTAGGGCTTCGTGAAGACGTATGCAAAGACGTCCACACAAAGCAGAAGAATACAGAACACAATAGATCCGAGATGGGAGATCCAAATCGCAGGAGAGCAGTGGGGAAATGGCGAGCACATTGATGGGGTTTTATGGAATGCAGAGGAGCCTAGCCGTTGGGAGAGACGGCAACCGGAAGTTTTGACGGGCCCGCCGATCTGCCGGCCGGGGACGGCCGACCCGTGAGGCGGGACTTCTGTCATTTCAAAACGGTTTAGTGACCGTTCGGAGGTCGCTGTTATTTCACGGTATTTTAATTTATTTTGGACCGTTTTATCGGCGCGCTCCGTCCTCATCCATGCTTTTTTATTTTGAATTTTGCACGTATTCAAATGATTTAAGGGTACAAGTTTGGTGATGTTAAAATGTTTTAGGCGGGGGTGGCTATTACCTCATTTGTAGATTGTATCTTACTCTTCCACAAAGTGGCAATGTTGTTTGTTGCTTTTGGCGTGGGATTGGCCCCCCGGGCCCTTCAGCGTTTGTTCAACTTGACCACTTGGGTCACTGTTTTACATAAATGGGTTGACACTAATGATGAAATTCATCTTGTAGAATGTTGCTGCCATTGCATTGCATTGTCGATCCGTGCTTACAAAAGATACCAAATTTGCACTCGTTCGTTATGTAATGTAGTCTTCAACATTGGTATTGGGATCCAAAATTATTGTAATTGGTCATGCTTTAAGTAAGTTGTTTGTTGTAGTGTTGGATGGTTTGATTTTTAAATTCGTATATTCCAAGAAATTTTGAATAAAAGGGTAGGTAAAGATTTAAATGTAAATAAAGATCATATATTAATTTTTAGAGTTGTAATTGAAGAAGCAAGAACACACAAGAGTTTGGTTTACTTTTGTTTTATTGATTTTCAAAAGGTATTTAACATTATTTTTAGACAACACCCAATTCAACAGTGTCAAGATCTGTAGATTCTAGAACATTTGGTTGTTCTTGTGATGGTACTTTTTACGAAGGTGGTTGGTCGGGTTCAAACTCTTACTGGTTTTACATAAGATATCAATAGCACCATTTGTTTTAAAAGGGTTTTACACTTTCTCTTACTTTGTTTGGTCTCTACATAAATGAATTAGAATATATCATTACAAGTGACAATTGTATTCTTTATGATATAAACATCACTATTTTATCATTTGATGATGACAGTATTGTCATGTCACATACTATTGCAAGCCTACAAAGATAATTTGATATTCTAAGATCATTTTGTGATACTCATGGTTTACAAGTGAACTTGATTAAAGAGCAAAAAGCATAGGAAACTAATCTCATTTACAAAGGAAGTCTAGTTGAAGTGATTTTATCCTATACTTACCTTGGGGTACCTTTCAAAGGACCTCCCTTCAATATTCTCCCTTTTTCAAAAGAGAGATTTTGTAAGGGGCATGGTGCACTTAGTACACTTGACAGAAATTATTAGTAGCTTTAATTTCAGGACGCCAAAGAAAAATTGTATATCTTCCATGCTTTAGTGTAACCAACAATATTGTATAGTTGTGATAGTTTGGGACCTAGACTTCATAATATCAGTTGGGATCAGCTTGATAGAGTTCTTGGTTCCATGTTATCCAAAAACTTCCAAGTAAAATAGTCAGTTTCACATGTAATTATTTTTATTGAATTTGCCATATGTCCCCTTCGTACAATGTTTTCCATGTAGTGATATTGCTTCACATATTAAGATGCATGGTAAATGCAAAAATTAGGCATAATAGATATCCATTCAAGGCTCTTCAATCATCCATGAAATTATATGAACAAGGGATCAAGAACACTTGGTATGCTTAATGTACATCTTTCCTACAAGGAATTGGTATTGAAAGCAATTATGTGCCTCTTAATACCTTTTCCATCAATGTTCCATATGTGTTGAAAATAGATTTTCATAGAGGCATAAAAAATGAGATCTATAAATCCTAAATAAATTCAACTTTGATAGAACCATAGAAACCATTGTCAACAAAAATACATCACTACTTGGAGCATTGTCTTCTAATACAAGATGGAATTTTACTTGAAGCATTACTAGGACTTGTTGGGTGAATATTTGTCGACCAGCTAACTGGTGAGCAAAATAGGTCTCTTCACCACAGCATAGGGAGATTGGTCCTTCAGGTGTGCAGGTTTACTAAATCAACAAGGGACAATCTCTCCTCTCATCAAGGGGAGGTTCCCTAATAACTATGAGGGGCTATATACTATATATATAAGCAAAAAATAACACTCAGGGGTAGGACAACACCATCCATCTCTCTTTTTTCAGAGATGATGTTCACAAACAGAGGAGAAAATCCTGGTGAAGACACCGAAGGCACTTCTCTTCTTTCAGAAGTGATCTTGCAGGGAACAACATGAGTTCTTTCAGGTAGTGACAAGTAACCAGTAACAGGGACGTAGTAACCAACAGCCTGAGATGTAGCACAAAGTCTCCACCTCGACTGCCCAAGAGTGAGATACGAAGGACAATGAGGGCACACAGTCATCCCAAGGTCCTTTACACAGAAACAGAATATGAAGGACAATGAGGGCACAAAGTCATCCCAAGATCCTTTACACAAGAACATAAAGAAAACACACACTGAAGACAACTATGACAGCACAAAGTCTGAAAGTAACTAGCTTTAGGACATCTTCCTTATCACTTTCACTAGCTCTACTTATTAATTTGAATAAACAAGAATACACTTAGGAAACAGACATAAGAACAATATCCTAGAATGATACAAGCTATAACAGCACAAAGTCAAAGTAATTTGCTTTTTGATTCAAATAAAGAAATATGATGAACAATCTGAGCTCAAAGTCTTAGTAATGCCTTTCAATTTGGGTAGAGTTTGGCTTCTAATAATGAAGAGATATCCCTTGAAACAAACAAAGAGATTACAATATATAGAGGCCAAGGAAGGCTTGGCAGTTTGTTCCATGGGGCAGCCCATGCTACATTTAATGCATTGAATGCACTTTCAATTTTGTTAAAGAGGGCCATGCTGGAACAGGGTGGCCGCCTTAACTATGGCGTGTTGATTCATCTCGAATGTCTTCTCCTGGGCCTGAGTCATATGGTGTATGTGTAGCTGTCCACTTCGGCTTTACTCCCAAGGGGATAAACAGGTCGTGTCTTCAATGTTTAAGGGCTCAAGAATCCACCTTGTAGACTGTTCCACCTATTGAAATAACTACTATGTAGATATTTCCAGTCTTCCCCCTTTTCTACTACAATTTGAGCCCTCAGGCTATCTTTCCCCTTTTTTGGTTCCTTTGGTTCTTCCTCCTGGCCTTGGCCTCAAGGCCTTTGAATGCATTCAGGTCTGCGTTTAAGCCTGTAAAGATCAACAAACACTTCATTGCCACAAATTTGACATCTGTGGGTCCGTCATCATTTGAAATATAACGGCTAGTTGGTCATCTTAAATTTGATGTCTACAGGCCTGTCATCCTCCTTAGCAATTCCTTCATGTCTTTCCCGCTTGCTTTGGCCACTTTTTACTGATCTCAACAAGTGACACGTGGAGTGTTCCACTGTGAAACAGGTGAGGACACGTGGCAGCATCTGCTTAACTTATAGCATCTTTAAACATCCTTTGAGAGTCTTGCAGAAGATGACACCTGGCAGCTTCTGTTGGGCTTTAGAAACAATATAGAAACATTAGGACTCACTTGGATTCATGCGAATGTTGACATTTGGCAGGATCCGCTTAGTTTACAGGGGACACGTGGCAAGTTCTGCTTCTTTGAAAAACAAATCATAATGTGTCTCGACATATGACACATGACAGCTTTCGCTTGACTTATAGCAACTCACCTGGGGCCCACTACAATCCTTACGTCACAAAAGGAAGAAGCTGCAGATGTTGACACTTGTCAGCTTCTGCATAGCTTTGCAGGGGACACATGGCACATTCTGCTACTCTTAAAAAAACATATTGAAACCTTCCACAATTGCCACTTGTTGCCCTCCATGGGACTCTGAGAGAGACTTATTGAAATAAGCTTTGAAGCTTGAAATGTGGACGCAGACATGTGGCGACTTCCGCCAAGTTTTAACGAGACACGTGGTATGTTCCACGAAACTTCTAGGTACCTTTTGAGAGTCCCGCAGAAGATGACACACGGCGGCTTCTGCTGAGTTTTTAGAAAAAGTGTAGAAACATTCGGGACTCATTTGGATTCACATGGATATAGACACTTGGTGCATTTCATTTGTTTTCATGACTTACCCAGGGCTCACCACAGTCCTTACTCAATAGCTATAGATGTTGACACTTGGCGGCTTCTGCCAGGTTTACCAGGGACACGTGGCAACTTTTGTAGCTTCTAACAATCACACAGACGGTAACACTTGGAGCGTTCTGCTGGACTTTGAGATTTAGACAAAACCTGCGCAAAATGAAAAACCTGTGTGTTGAACCTTGGAACTGTTGAACCTGTTAATTGACTGAACTAATCTAGAAATTGCCTAAGTGCTAGAAATTGAGTCCTTAGAATCCCGCCTACAGAGTCCATAGAATTTTGAGAAGCTTGAAAAATGAGGAATTTTAATGCTCAAGACAAATTTCAAAAAGGGAAGAGACAAAATTGGTCTTGCAGGACCCAAAATAGTTCATAGGTTGTCCCAAAAATGAGTGATATTTTTGGGGACAATAGGACTCACATTTTTTGCTATGATTTTCACACAATGGCTGTGTTATTGCATCTCTCTTCATAGAAGCTACAAACTCACATTTTTCATTGTGCTTTTCACACAATGGCTACATGATGTTGCATTTCTCTTCCTATCAGTTGCAAGTTCATGAGTGTTATGCTTTTTACATAGTGGATGTATGTTACCACATCCTACATTTAGCAACCACTAATATTCAAATACTATTGGTCTCTCTACCACGAGTTTTACACAAGACAAAGATGCTTGTCTTTTCTTTTGTTGCATTGTATGCTATTGGAATCGTGTATGCATTACATTGTTTTCATGGCCATTCTATTGATTTGTTGCTTCCAATGATGGGATTTTTCTCCTTACACACACTAGTCTTATTCATCGAAGACTTATTTCTTCCAAAATTCAAACATTCCCACCAAAAGTACAACAAAGTTATTGTCAAAATTACACTGTGGAAATCAAGAAGTAGTTCTTGATCTTACAAAATTTGACTTCATCTAACATTCCTTTCTTTAGATCTCAATTATCCTACATGAGTATCCATCATTAAGGATGATTGATTACTGAAATCATCAGTAGATCACACCACATAAAGGACTGCATACCACCACCCAATTAATAATGTTTATAGAATCTTCAACTCATTTGGTTGTGATTGGTAAACTAATACAAATTCAGGTTATCTTACTTTGTCTAGTTAATCATTTCTTTTTACTTTAACAATGATATGTGTTACTATGTATATTCCTTGTGAAATTGCATGCCATTCCAAGTATTATAAGTCTTATCACTTAGATTCACATTCATGGCATTGGACTTGTCCATCATCATCCCTCCACATCATGTCTCTTTCAATCACATCACTTTATACTACCTAGTTTTTACGAATGACTTATCCTTCATAATTACCCTCCTTGTTGTCACCTTTCAAGTCACACCAACCTTTTTGGCTTATAAGTGTTGTGTTTAGCACACCCAATCATTCGCCCAAGGGTCACCATTTACTCTACCTCACTCCACTTGATGTCAAGTGTCACAATTTAGTTGGGGAAGGGGGATATTAAATAAATGACATTTATTCCCATTACATAACATGGCACAAACATTAATTTGGGGGGTGGGGTAGACAATTGATGTTTGCAATCATAGCCAAAATCATGTGATAGTTATCTAGTGTACATTTCAATTATTGCATAGGGATTTGGTGATGAAGTTAGGAGAAGGCAAGAATTATTGGCATATCGGGATGAAGAAAAGCTTGCACAGTTAATGATCAAAGCATAGTATAAGAGACTTGGAGAAGTCATCTAAGACTTAAGAGATTTGATTAAGGATTAACTTATGGCCTTTAAGATCAAGAAATAATAGTTTGAATTTCTTTCTCACTATGTGTAAACACTGTTTCTAAATTATATAACACCTCAATCTTGTACACTTAGCAAATTCATATCATGGATGTTCCTTTAGCTTCTAGACCTCTCCCACTGCCAAAAGGCTCACATACACTATCTCTCTATGCCTGATTACTTATTTCCTAGTCCAACCTATGTATTATGATGACCCAACCTTCTATCTTGCCCATAATGTTATAAACCTACTTATCTTCCACCTTTTCAAGTTTTGGACATGTACCTATTTTTTCACTTCCCAAATACTTAAGTCCCAGTCAGACGCCTACGTCGATGCAAGTGTCTTTACCTAACATAAGCATTCAATGCCCTAAATTCATTCAATTTATAAATGAAATGTATATTAAAAGTTAGCCTAAGTGCTTTAATGTGAGTTATTCTTTAAGAGGTTTGGTATTAAAATAAGATCAACCCTCATTCATTCCTCACTTGGTACAACCTAGAAAAGACGTAGAGAGACCAAGGCAATTTATCAAAAACATTCCATCAAGCACTCAAGTGATTAAAAACTTCCTTGTTTAATTCCTTGGTTTATTCTATTTTTATATTATTCATAGGGATAACACATCTATAGGTCTAAAGTACCGAAGGAGCAACCTAAGAGCTATATCTGCCAAGTTATAATCTAGGTCATTGTTGTACTTGTTTATCACGCATTACATGATTCACATACAAGCCAATGCATGGGAAAAAACTACATAAGTTTGAGACTCTCTTCAGATTATTGGCTGTATGGGTGGCACTCATTGATAAAGGGATCTTTGGGGCAGCTCGACACCGTGTGCCCACTAACCCATTTTCCCATAACCAATATGAAGATGAAGAACTAGGGTTTTGATAATTGATAAGGAGTTATAGTCTATGACCCAGATTTGGATGCACCAAAGTAAAGGCAATGAAAAACCCATAAGCAACTAGGTGGTCACATCCAGATTCAATAGGTATTTTGTACTAGACACTTATGTCTGATCAAGATACTAGTATCGATGTAACCATCATAGGTTGATACAAGTGTCTGTAGCTATAGAGACATAATTTTCATAATCAAAGGACTATTCTAGAATCTAGATCCAGTTCATTTTTACATGTTCCAAATCTAGATTTATATTAGCATCAAAAACAACTAAGTATCTTGTTTTTCATTGTTATTGTAATATATAACATAGTTGTACTTTCTATTCTTAGCATCTCAACATAATAAATTCAGTATATGTTTCTCTAATTTTTATAAATAATTGGCTTATTCTAGAGATAGTCTACCATCCTTATGACCTAGTCTACCTCTTCCCCCTTTAACCCTAGATTCCTTTTGATATAGATTTTAGGGTTAGACATTTGGTGAACTCGATCTTTGAACATCATTCTTGCTTAAATGCATCATATAGAATGCTTCTTGCCTACTTTGTCCTAATCTTTGTGTTCCTTATCTTTCTTATCATGGATGATATCGATTGTTTTAATGACTGTGATTATGAAACCCTCCAAATTTCTATCAAAGAAGGGGTAAAAATTAACTACTCGTGTATTCTTCCAAATGTTAAAGCTTCTAATCTCAAATCTTTTAATGGTGGTAGCGATCATACCTCTAATCAAGTCCATGCTCCCACCATTTCAAGAGATGATTTGATCCATGTTAAGGAAGCTAAAGAGCCTTTATTTTTATTTCCTGCCCCACCATCATATGATTTTGGCCTCTCATAAATGATAAAATATGGATACAAAGGATAAGGGTTGGGCAAACATGAGTAAGGTCTAACCCACCCTATATCTTTAAAATATAATCCAAATTGGCAAGGCTTATAATTTTTAGATAAATCCACGAGCTACCAACAAGGCACATCATTTAATCATACACATTCTATCACAAAAGTGGGTACATATGACCAAGATGCTCCTTCATATGATCATCAAAAGTTTCAACAAATATACAAATAAATTATGGATGATTAATAAATTACTTATAAGGGGAATATTCCTTCAAATAAATTAATTCCAATTTTCATAATTTGAGCATTTCCAAATAATTCTTCTTTCTCAAGAGTGATGATTCTCTTTTCCCTTCATTTGACATTATAGTTTTTCAAAAGGTTAACCAAGATATCATGGCATCTTTACTAAGTAGCTTCAAGGCGTTAACAAGAGGAAAGCATTGCAAATCTAAAGTGCAAAATTATCCTAAATTATAAATCTTGCAACTAAGGTCTTTAAATAAGGAGATATTTATCTCCCAAAAGATTCATTCATGTCGAAGGTTTATACCATACCAAAGGAATTACCTTTACAAAATCTCCCTCTAAAACCAATTGTTATATCTCTACCAAAGGTGAGTGAGCCAAGATCTTCAAATGATATACCAAGGAAACCACAATTCAAATATTTGATACAATTAACAAAGTATCCTAAATTCAATGATTCAGAACTTGCATTGGTTATCCATGAGGATGATGATACTCATATGCCCAGATTCAAGAGAAGTGGTGGATTAGAATCAATGATAACACCTATTCCAAGCACCATCGTTCCCCTGGACTATCTTCTTTCTTTGATATGAACTATTAGGGATCTTCAAAAATAGGTTTCTAGACTTCAAATACAAATGGCTTTCCATAATACTAATTTAAATGTTACCTCATTCAACAACCAACATCTTGCACAATGTATAAATGAATATCCTTATCCACAACATTTTGAGCTACCATATTTACCTCTCTTGTTGAGTCATAAGGACCCATTCGACCACATGATTAACTATATAAATTATTTTAGTCAATGGGTAAAAGGTGACAAACTATTACTAAAAGTATTCCATATGAGCATTTCTGATGAAGCTCATAATTGGCTTTATAACCTACCACAAGGTTCCTTAACCACTTTTGCACAATTAGAAGATGCATTCTTCATGGCTTTCAATATCCATAAGGTACCAAAACTTACATTAGAACATTTGCACTATTTCAAACAATGTGATGATGAATCCCTTCAAGATTATACTATTTGATTAAAAAATACATCATATGAGCTAGTATTTAGAACTTTAGATGTGGGGTTACATTTTTTTTAGATCGATATTAGGGCTTGTAGGTCCCCTTCCCAATAACATAGATGCATTCAAAAATAGTATGGTCTAGCTTGATAACATAATTATCAAGGCATATAACCAACAAAAAATTAACCAAACTTTATAAACCAAAGTTTTTATTTACATAATATTCCAATATACAGTATACCAACTACTATTAGCAAAAAACTAACCTTATTTAAGAGACCAACAAAATAGTAAAAATAACCTACTACATAGAAATCCTACCTCTAGTCAATTACTATTAGTTTCACCTCCTTCCAAGCTCCATCAACCAACAAATTTGACCTTTGAACCGATGCTTTCTTCTGCACCTAAGGAATTTGACCCAGTTGAACTTGTGAATATTCACCTAACTTCAGGCTATCCAACTTCTTTTATTTAACAAACAAGGAGGCCTCAAAATCCATAGACTTTTGAAAATTAAACTTTATCTTGTGAATCCCTTGCAACTTTGAAACTTGCCTCTGTTCAAGCCACCATAGAGGTGCTTTAAAAAGACCTCGGGCTACACCACGTGCCAACCATTTAATTTCTTTTAATCTACTTGGAGTCCTCCTTTTAACTCGCCAATCTTATAGTTGTGATATAGGATTTAGTAAATCTTGCACGAAGGGCATAGCCACACCCATGGCTTCCTCTGTCCCACCCTTCGTCGAGCATACTTCTTTCACATCATGAGCAAAATTCATCAGGTAAATAAGTATCTTCCAGGATTCAAAACATAGATAAAGGAATAAAGCCAAGACCATATTTCCTAAAATGGAAGTTTTTGAAATGGGTCTAAAAGCAGATTAGCTAGAGTCGAAAGTAAATTCACCCTATGCTCAGGCTAAACAAAAAACTCCACCATATCCTAAATAATATTTCAATTAGACACCATCAAACACAAATTGCTCATAAAAAGAGTCGTCAGATCTGATTTCACCCTCTCTCCTGCTCTCTACTAGCATATTTGTGCACAAAATAATCTCAAATGCTTCTGCCACTTCCATAATGGACACCCAAAAAACATTCATGAGCCACATTCTAGAAACATTACCTAAAAAACCCATTTCTCTGGTTTTAGCCGTGTCAAATCTCAAAATCCAAACAAATGACTCAACAAAATTCAGCTCTATCTTGCAGAGGCAAACCATCCCAACACCCAAAATCATAATGCCAAAAAGTGGCAGCCATAATAGAGATAAACTTTCACCTAATTAACTCACATGAATCACAATAAAAGCCCCATCAAATCTACCTTCATACCATTATTACTAACATCATCGCCTCCACGATCACCCTTCGTAAAACCAATAAAAGTCCTCTGAAATAAAACCCCATCACCTTTTACAACACTTAAGATAAAGATTGAAACTTTTAGAGATCCACCAATTCTACCCCTAAATAATCTTTCCATCTATCCTCGATGTTATCAACCTTGGTCACCTCCTCTTGATCAATGCCCACATTAGCTAGGAAATATGCTTATTTGTTGCTTTCCTGAAAGCAATGAGAACATCTCCAATTTTAAAAATAACTTAGCTTAGGCACACAAGAGAGAGAATGTTTTCCAATTTCCAAGACTTGGATTTTTGTCCTAACAAGGCCTGAATTACGACTTGACAGTCACCTTCAATTTCCAAAGAAGTTATACCACATTGTAAGGCTAGCTCGATCCCAACTACTAGAGCTTGAGCTTCAACCTCATTATTTGTTCCATCAAGAAGCTTCATTGAAATGGATCTTATTAAATAACCATTACAATATTTGATGATGTAACCTATACCTCAAGCTCCTAGATTTCCCCTACATGCCCCATCAAAATTTAGTTTAAACCAACCTGGTTGTGAAGGAATCCAGACTGGTCCATCTCTTTTTTTTTTTTTCTTCTTCTTATATACTATTGACCCTTTAATGGGGAGTTAAAATTTATTTTTAGCAGAGGTTTTCTTTCTCCATTAAAAGAAAGAGCATTGCATAAAACATACAAGTCATTTACACATTTATACATGGATATGCGTAGATATGCTTCATTCATACTTACTCATCCAAAAGCGCTTAACATATCCCCTTCTAAATACCAAAGTTTTATTCCTCACACAAAATAGGGAGATAAATTACCAAATGAACATTATGAAAAAAAATGTGGAGTTCCAAATCTTTACACGGGAGCTCTTCGAGGTTTACTTAGTATGGGACCAATCCAAGGTCCACATCCTATGCCAAAACCTTAAAATGAACAACACAAAAAAAATCCATGCTAAAAAGATTTAACAATCACATTATTCATGGGTGGTGCTTATTTTTGGCATAAGTACATTAATATTACATAAATAAAATCTACCTGTAATATAAGACGTTTACAACAAATTGGCTTTGATTTAAAAGACTTATAAAACAAAGGAGCTTGGAGAAAATTCCTTGGGAAACATAATACTACCAATTTCTTATGGTCCGAAAGTGATTCAAACATGGTTTTGGGTTATGTCTACCACATCTCCGTATGCATTTACATTGGGCACTCTTTGGTTATACAAATTGAAGCACAAATTGACCAAAATCAACAAGGTATTTCTTTTTCTCATGAAGGCAAATTGATCCATATTCCAAATGATAGCATTGGTTGTTCTACTACACATGTAAAATGTTAGGAAGAATCCAACCATGATTCAAATAATGTAAAGGATCAATTTTAAGGTTGCAAGGTTACACACATTTTTAAAATACTAAAAAAATACTTTTTTTTCAAAAGTACAAAAATATTTTTAGCATTTACATATCTTATTAGCTTCGTGACATATATGTTGCTGGTTCCATGTTGGTCGATAACATATCAATGTTTCCTATATACACATGTTTCATGCATCTTTTGAGTGTGTTTCAACATACACATATACATGATCTATGCACTTTTAGATGTTGAGTTTTCCCTCTACTCATGTCATGAGGATGTTGGGGGCATCCACCTCTATGATCATGATACATCCAAGTTATATCATTATGTGGTCAGTTTACATTATCATGTTTGAGCTCATTATATACCTACACATGCCTTTATCCATGCTTATATCTTTCACAGTGTACTTGATATGCTATATACTTGACATTTTTGGCTAACATATATATCCAAGGACTAGTATGATATGTTTATGCTAGTTGTTTATGATTTCATGTGTTCACTTCCTTGAGTGTCTTGTCTTGCTATTGCCTTGCTTGTTTGAGAATTTTAATGTGTTTCACTATTTGTGGTCCTTGTGCCTTTGTTTATCTCTTTGACATTTGAATGTTGTATGTTGACATTTAAATATGTCATTTCTTACTTTGTGGACATTTGACTAAGTCATGTCCCTTTGACTGTGCAACATTTGAACATGACCCTTGTTTGAGGTTTCCTTGGACCATTGTCTTTTGACTTGCTTTTGAGTGCTTGATTTGCTTGTTGAGCTTATATTATTACTATTTATATGTTACCATGATTCACATCATAAATTTTAGGACTTAACATGATCACATTCTTCATGTTTTAATGATACATATACCTATACATGTTTATTTTATATGGTACATTCATAGATTACATGGTTATATTATCCTTTTGAGGTAAGGTAACTATTAGTTGTTATCTTCCCTTGCCTTAAAAGGGATGCATATTAACGAGGGCATGACATATAGACATGACTTCCACAATCATCATAATTTCATATATACATGGGGGCATGTTTTGTAAACATGTTCTCCACACTTATTCAATATGCAACATACACATATTATAGTGGGGCATGTTTTGAAAACATGCCCTCCACATTGGCACTTATATCAATTTTTAAATTTATCCATATATAGTGGGGGCATGCTTGGGAAACATGTTCTCCACACTTACACAATTTTCAAATTGGAAAAATTGTGCAATTCTATGATTCATATATGTATTTATGGAAAATTTCTATACATTGGTGCATGTATGCTTGTAAAATTTGAGCTTTGAATTCAATAACTATATATATTAACTTAACCCAAAATCTATAAAAACATCAATGAGAGAAATGTAGAAGCAATTAGAACTTTTGGAAAGGCTCTTACCATCACCTTGATTCTCTTTATCTTCCCTCCAAGATCTTCAAATGGAAGGATTATTGGTGTGCATATTGGATTACTTTATAATGATGGCTTCAAGATTTGAAGATGCGTGTAAGAGTGTTCAATGGATTTATGGATGCAATGAGAGTATGAAGGTTGTAAGAGAGCTTGTATATATTCAATTTCTAATTTCAAAGTTAGTTTAACCAAGCTCCATACTTGGTTATTTATAGGGTGGTGGGGAGGATTAAAAATAAATTTTAAATTCATACGAACCCTCTAGTATTAGAGAATTCTAGAGAATTAGAGAAGGATCTAGATTTTAGAGGCTTCTAGATTTGATTAGGGATTAATTTAGGGGTTTTAGGTGGGTTTAAAAAACTATGTATGTAGGAGAAGCTATGGATAGGTTGGCTAAAGGGGGCAGGTAGAATATTTTGAATTTTAAATTGGCAAGTGGTTATTAAATGAGGTGGGATTAGTGTTTTAATGGGATGTTAGTGGGATAATCAAGGGATTAATATAGCATGGGGTGTATAGGAAGGCTAGAATGATGTAAGAAATATATAATGGGGAGTGAGATTTATATATTTAATTAAGATAGTGGTTATAGAATTAATTTTAACAAATAGTGGGATTAATGAAATAGTTAAGGTGAGTAGATTTAGAGGTATACATTTTACCCCTCTTTGAAATGGCATTATGAGTGACAAAGTGGGGAGTAATGGTTTTTCAAAGAAAAACCATTTCATGGCATGTTAATAAAATGAGGTTGCATGATGCCCCCTTGAGGGGGCATGCATGGAAGAATGATCTGGATGGCCTCTTAAAAAGAGATCACGAGGTGGGTATATAGGCAAGATGATGAGAGGTTGGGATGCCCTGAATGATAGTTGAGCTACAAGTGATAGGATGCCCCAAGCAGAAATGTGAGGGAATGAAGTCGTAGGTATAAGAATAGTCTTAAGGGAGAACACACATTAACAATGATGATTAGCCTCATAAGATAAGTCCTAGGCAAAGATCAATGCTGAGGAGAGAGATGAATAGATTTATCAGATAAGATGAATAATCTTGAAATAAATATATATGTTTGGAGAATGGATAGATTGGAATAGATAAAGCCACGAGCTATCAATGTTTCTCAAGTAAGGACACATGCAAGGGAGAGCTACAAGATACAATTATATGAACAATTAATTAGAGATATGCAATTATATCAAAATCAATTAAAATTTTATAATTTACTTCATAAATTTAGAGCCATTATACTACAATGCACACAAAAAAAATGTTAAAAACTGACATTATGAATCTAAATTAAATGTTGCAAACAAGATTCAAGATAAGAAATGATTAAATGATCATAGATTGCTTACAGACTCATAATTTCAGCATGATATTGACTTGATTCAAGACTTAGATTGTATGGATTGATTGATAGCTTGATGGATTGGATTAAGAGATTGACATAAAGGCTCATGAAATTCATAGTCGTTTTCTCATTATTTGGAATGGAGTGAGTCATGGATTTAATTAGGCAATGGAGGGAGATTTTCCAATGAATTAAAAATTCATTAGAAACTTCTAGAGAAGAAAACTCTAGAGAGAAAGGAGGGAATTCTAAGGAATTTAAAATTCCTTAGAATTCTCTAGAGAAAGAAATCTCTAGAGAAGGAGAAGGGTGGAGAGTTATAGATTCCATTAGGGAATCTAATGATGATTAGGGGAATATTAGAGTAGATTAAAATAATTTTTAGGTGAGGAGTACAAGGTAGGCTTGTATTTCACCTAGGAGTTGGTAGGTATATGGGTTGTGAATTTAAAATACACAATATAATAGATAAGTGTGATTAAGATATAAGTGGGATTAATTAGAAGAACTAATGAAGAAATGGCAAGGGGTAAGGTTAGTATGATGAAGAATAATTAAGGGGGAAGTTAAAAAAATGACTAGGAGGATTAGTAAGATGAATTAGATGAAATTAGATGGGATTAGTGTTAAAATTATCAAGCTAGAGAAGATGAGCAAATTTAGATGCATACATTTTCCCCCTCTTTGACAGGGCATTGTGAGTGGATAAAGTCGAAAGAGTAATGGTCTTTCAAATAAAAAAGACACTCATGGATGAATGTTAGTAAATGATTTTAGTAGACACATGATGCTCCCTCAAGGGGACATGCAGTGAGGAAGGAGGTGGATGTCCACTCAAAAAGAATAAATGAGGGGTGGGAGGTATGAATAGACAAGGGTTTGGGATGGTAGATGTGAGACTGTTGATCAAGAAGATGAAATTGACATGAGCAATGAGCTACAAAGTGATGATGCCCATGGTAAAGACTTATGCACAGGGAGTGGAAATGACAATGTCATGGTTGTTGACACATCCCAAGGGGGAATCAACTGTAACATGATGATGATAAGATAAAAGGCCTACAAGCTTTTGACATATCCCAGGCAAGGACACATGCTAGGGAGAGTTACAAACCAAGATAATTGATAGGAAAGGCCATGGGCTGTCGACATATCCCAAACAAATACATATGCATGGGTGATTTATTATTTTTGGAAAATTAGATGTTTAATTCCTATATAATAAACAGATATGAGTAGATAAAATCAATAAATAATATGCAATAATTAATCCATTTATTTATTTAAACAAGTTGTACTTTGGCCTTTTCTAAAAATAGTAATGAGCAAGAGAAAATATGACTTAGCTTATTCTAGGTTGTTATGGTTGAGATAGAGTCTGATACTAGAGGAACAAGACTGAGACACTATTACAAACTGAGATCTAGAGTTCATTTCTTGATTAGATAGGACTATCAAAAATAGGACACCCTACTGTTCGGTGTTGTAGTCCTAGTCTTGTCGTTGTTGTCCAAAATGATCATAGAGATATGATTTTTGGGGGGTTTTGTTTGCAACATCTATGTGAGCTTATGTACCAAATTTAAGATCCTCATTATCAACATAACTCCCTGTAGATCTTATTGTTCATGTGTTTGTGTCTTTTATGCAATTGAATGAAAGTTTGGTAAATAGGGAAAAAAGAGGTTAGTGTATAAAATATATTATGGATGCATTTCACACCCCATTTGTGGGCACATTGCCTACATACTAATACTTTGAGGAGGGATCAAGATATTCATAGTTCTCCATTGAATTGCTTGGTGTAATAATGTGATGAAAATGCAAGTAAATGCAAAACTGGGTGTACATAGAATGACTAGGGACTAGTGTAGAGGTTTGAATAAGCTTGAAAGACTATTGGATGGTTGTATGCAGAGAATAGGGAATAGTGATTGAGTAGTATTACTTTTATTTTTGCTTCTCTCTTGTAAATGAGTGTCAACCCTTCTAAATAGACTTTGATTGGCCTTTTATAGGGGATTTAATGATCTTGGGTTAAATGAATTCATGTTAGGCCAACATGAATTAGGATAAAGATACGAGAGAATATGATCATTTGAACTAAATTTGTACTTGGAAAACAACACCAAAAATATGACACCTTGAGTTTTAGTGTTATAGTCCAAGTTTGGGCACTATTGTTCTGAGGGTAGAAGACCTAGGGGATGAATTTGTCATGGAAAGATCAGCCTGGGTCAGCAAGGGTTCAGTCTGGAAGGCTATATATGACTGGGAAACTGTGAAAACATGCCTAAGAGGGTCAAGAGAGTAATCAAAATGGACTTATGGATTAGATGTCATTAGCCATACTCAAGTTACCAAATTTCACATTTTATATGACTACATTTTCCCCTCCTTTATTCTAGTGATGTAGCAAAGTGAAATACTAGGATAAAGGAAAAATAGAAAGCATACTTTAACTTACTTATAAAGGTGAATCTCATGAAGCTATGTGATGATGGATGTGCATAGAGAGCATGGTGTGAAGTGTGAATCTACAATGAAAACATAGAGTAGATTAGTCCTTACTAGATATGCTATATCTAAAATAAGAATGTACAAAATATGGGTAAGAGAGAGAGAAAGAGAAAGGAATGAATACACCTCATCAGGTATGCAAACCAATATAAAACCTATTGTGATGCTAGATTATGTTGGGTATATGCTATGCCAAAAGTAATATCATGAATGGAGCTAAGTGCTCAATTCTCTTGAAGTGGCTCAAGAATGCAAAGACAGGCTCTTTGGCTCCATTATCACCTACTAAGTGAAGCTAATAAATCATGCATGTGTCAATAAATTTTTGGACTATGTGTCCAATCCCTTTGAATAGGTGGCTCAAGAATACAAAGGCTAGCTAGTTATTTGGCTCCATCATTGCCCCATGAAGTGAATCTATGAATTAATATTGATATGGAATATATGTCATATGAGATGGCTCTTGAATCCCATGAATGTGCTTGATATGAAAATGTTGGCATGGATAGTTGAATGTATGCTAAAAACTAGGCCACTCTTGGCAATTTCAAAAGATGGAGATTAGGCTTGTATGAAAGCCACTTCGAAACTAGTGCAATAGGCTTATGTGGAAGCCAACTTGAGAACTCAGGTACTTGAGAAGTTAAGCTTGTATGAAAGCCAAACATTAAAAAGGATGCCAACCATCTACAGATGGAATGAGGCACACAACTATTGAGAAATGCTTGAAAAATAAATTAAACTTAGAAAAAGAGGAGAATCAACATGTCATACACATTGAGCCCAATCATTGGTGTCTAGAACATGGATTCTAATTTGAAATTTATATCAACTACCTAACCTAAAACTAGAAGTGAGAGCCATCATGTTGTGCATGATGCCCCCTATATTTATATTCTTTGAGCAAATTTTGTACTGAAACATGCTAAATCTAGATTGTGATGTAATGACAAACCTATGATTGAACTCACCTTTTTGTTTGTTTTTGGAAAAACTAATTTTTATTTTGTTTAGACAAGAGTGCCAAAAATAGGACACCCTACTATCCGGTACTATAGTTTAACTTTGGCATTTTTGTCCAAGGCCAAATCTAATGACTGTTCTGGAATCTCTGTTGTCTACTTAGTTTGATGTCTAGATTTTGATGTTTGAATTCTATTCTGAGTGTTTTGAAAATTGTTGTTTTGATCACTAAGAGCTCTAATCTCTGTGATAAAACCCTTGTTTGTTGCCCCCTCTTTCGAGGGTAGGAATAAGTACCCTGTAATGATTGTCCTTAGAAGAAGAAGCCCTGTAAGTATGATAAGTTGGAAATATACATGATATAGCAATGATAATCAAAAAAATATCTCAAGATATAGAAATATTTGTATTGAGAGATTTTTAAATCAATAGGGGTATGCCTAGATATATATAACAATGTAAAAACATGTGTAATATATTGAACTAGAATCAAAAGGGTTAGTTGTTAGTTGCTAGCAAGGAGGGATGGAGCATGATGTCCATCATAACATCCAAGAAAGTAAGAAAATGCATGATATGGATCATGACATTTGCAAACAAAGATAAACAATCAAGCAACAAGCATACAAAACAAGAAACAAGAAGCATACAAGGGTGGCCAAGGGGCCAAACAAATAAGGGACATGGGCACATGTCACTCATACTAGAAAGAACACATATAAGGCATGTTCAAATGCCCCATACACATACCATTGAAACAAGTAAGTTGGTGTGAAAGCGACAATCACATAGAGGATTATAGGCAAAGGACATTGGCAAATGTCCTAAGGCACATACAGGAGACAAGCATGAACTAGAACTACAATCCAACAAGCTATGCTAATCAATAAAAGAAAGCATGTAATAATTGGAAAGATAGAATCACATCTAACTAATCAAAACAAGAGTGAAAGTATGCAAGACCTATTTAGTACAAGACTATGTATATGCTAAGAGATACACAAGTGCTCGATACTAGTGAAATGTCAATATAATAATCTATGTAATATAGTAAGTAATGTACATCAACATGATAAATTGGAGTGTGTAGTGTAGGAATGACATAACTTTGATGGTGTAGTCATGTAGAAGATGCCCCAAGTGGGTATATATATCGATGTGTGTCTCAAATGTAGAACTAGGATGCCCCTTCGATGGGTAGAGTGAAGCAATCAAGGATCTGGATGTCACTTCACACACTCAAAGAAGATCAAGTGAAGCATGGTAGCATAGATAAATTGACAAATAATAACATAAAATAGCAAATGTAAGTCTAGCATATTAGTAACACTGTAAAGCATAGATGATGCATACAATCAAAATGTTTTTGTGTTTTTGGATATATTTGAATGTTTTTGGATTTTGAAATGTTATATTGTTTTTGTAATTTTGAAATTTTGATCTATTTACAATCAAGCATAAGAGATTATGTACAAGTAATGATGTAAAGAGACTACGTACAAGCATGTAAAGAAAGTAATATGTACATGATAATAAAAAAGACAAGGTTGTAGGGGGGAAGGATCCAAAGATGGAGCCTATTGGGGATCAAAATGGAGGAAAGGGTCACAACCATCATCAAATGCTTCAATATCATCATCATAAGTATCATCGTATACTATAAATGTTGTGATTATGGTGACATCATGTTGAAGGCAAACTAAAGGTTGCTTTGGTGGTGGAGATGTTGACTTTACTCTAGGACATTCAGTCCTGCTAGTAGATGACTTTAGTGGAAGTGGTGGAGTTGGTGTTACTCGTGGTGTTATAATCTGAATATTTTTTTGATCTTGTAGTTTATCCAATCTCTATTATAAAGCTATAGATGAATTTGTATCATGTCTATAATCATGTGAAAATTATAAGATGGGTGACCATATTGATGTGATAATTTGTTGATATATCTGTGTCATACTGTAGGTAATGTGATCAATCCATGATCAAGTAATATCCATAACATAAACTATGGTTGATGTTGTGTGTTGCATGCTTGGATTTGAATAACTGACTCTATATTCATAGAGGTAACCATGTGAACTATATGTGCCAAGTGATCTATCTATGGCTATGAGTGTAGTATGAGATGTTAAAAGTGCTATAAGATGTGGTATGAGAGCTCTAAAGTCATCTTACTACTCTCTTGGGCCAACTGGTGTAAAGTTTAATCCACACAAATAGTCATATGTGAGTGTGGGTGTCGTGTCATCATTTGAAGAAGCTTGTGAATCTATATCAACATCATGTACATATGGTAACTTAGAATTTACCACAAGGGATAACTGTGATATAAGAGTTGCATCATCTGTAGTAGTGGAAGATGGTACTATTGCAAAGGTATCTATAACAATGGAATGAACTAGAATTGCTAGTATTGCTATTGGTGATGGTGAATCTATAACATGTGTTGGAATTATGATTAAAGGAGTAGCTATGCTAGTTGAAGCTACTATGACTGGTGAAATATATAGAGTTAAAGGTGCGACTATAAGTGGAGGAGTGCAAGAAGTGCTAGTCTCTCCAACCTCACATGTATGTATCTAATCAAGAGAAATGATATGAGGTGGTGGATGTACTATGAGATATGGTGTCCCATCTGGCAAAATAGTCAAAGATGACTCTATAGTTCAATAATACCTGATGGTTGGTTGTCTGTTGGACATGTGTATAAATATACCTCATGGAGAAATTTAATACATTGATGGATAGTAGAAGGAATGGCCCCCATGGTATGTATATAAGGTCATCCGAGTAAAATATTATAGTGGAGAGGACCTGGCATGACCTGGAACTATGTAGAGAGAGTTTGGTCCCACCATAATATCTAAAGTAATAGTGCCCAATGTCTATCAGGGTATATCATCGAACCCTTGAATGTTGTTATATGATTTTTATGTGGATGCCAAATCTACACCCAAGGATTGTAAGAATGTGATATTACATATATTTAGTATGGAACCACTATCAACAAGAACTCTCTTAACTACACTAGTTTTGACTTGAACTTGTATGAATAGTGGCAAATTTTGATCAATAACTGTCTGAAAAGGCATGTCCTCACTATCAAAATAAATTGAATTTTCTATAGTTTTTAAAGTTTTTACCACTTATTCAAGATAATAAGGTTCATAATTAATCAGCATAGTAGTCTAAGTGAGTGCCTGATAAAGAATGTCCTTGAATACATTAAATTTTTGAAGCAGTTCTAATATGGAAATCTTAGCTGGAGTGTTTCTCATTTAATCCAAATGTCATATACCTTATGAAAATGTACTTGTGTAGGTGGGTTGGGCTTGGGATGGGTAGGAATAGAAGGATGATGGGGTTGCTGGCTAGGTAGAGGAGGAATAGTGGCACGTCGAGTAATAGCTCTAACTACATTATCTATTATCTGTATAGGAGTAGTAGTAGTTATGGGAGGAGAGCGAAGATAATCAATGGGTCAAGGTGGTGGAGGGATAAAGGGTGTCAATTGGGATCTTTGGTGACAAGTGGTGACCTAGGGAAGAAAAAAATGGACCATGCAACATGACTCATCATGGGGTAAAGGCTTTAAGGAGGTGATGCAAAAGATGTATTAACATGTTTAAGAATAACTTGCTTAACATCATCCCATATAATGAAAAATAAGCATGAAATTTAAAGAATGAAGCTTTGTACTAACATATGATAGAATTAATCATTCATGTGCATGATAGGGCCCATTATGATTTCTTTGTTATTTACAAAAAGTGTAAGAAAAATTTGCAAGTAAATGAGCAACATTTTTGTAATTTGATTATGGCTATAAGGTGATACCTCAAGAAGCAAAATAGGAGCTAGTATATGCAACTAGGGATTTAAAAAAATATTTTTTCACAATACTATGAATTTTTTAAATTTAAATTGAATTTATGATTTTAATATGCTATTAAAAATTCAGAAAATGATTGAAAAATTATCAAAAAATTACTGGGAGCTAGTTGATGCAACTAGGGTTTGAAATAAATGTATTTAAAAATTTTCTACAAAATTTTAAAATTTGAGAGGAATTTTTTATTTTAATATTCAAGAAAAAAAATCAAAAATTAATGGCAAAAATTAGCTAGGAATTTACCCCAGGGTTTTTATGTGAAATTTGAAGTAAGTCAAGTTCACCAAATAATTTATTATTTTTTAGAAATTAGATGTTTAACTTCTAAATAATAAAGGGATATAAATAGATAAAATCAATAAATAATATGAAATAATTAAGCCACTGATTTATTTAAACAAGTTATACTTTTGCCTTTTCTAAAAATAGTAATGAGCGAGAGAAAATATGACTTGGCTTATTTCAGGCTGTTACGACTGAGACAAACTCTGATACTAGAGGAACATGACTAGGACACTATCAAAAACTGAGATCTAAAATTCATTTTTTGATTAGATAGGACCGTTGAAAATAAGACACCCTGTTGTTTGATGCTATAGTCTTGATCTTGCCATTGTTGTCCAAACTACTCACAGAGATATGATTTTTCTAGGTTTTGTTCACAGCATTTGTGTGAGCATGTGTACCAAATTTTAAATCCTTGTCATCAATATAACTCCTTGTAGATTTGATTCTTCATGTACTTGTGTCTTCTATGCACTTGAATGGAACTTTGGCAAATAGGGAAAAAGGGGTTAGTGTGTAAAAGATATGCTAGATGCACTTCACATCCCATGTGTGGGCACATAACCTACATACCAATACTCTGAGGAGGGATCATGATATATGTAGTTTTCCTATTGAAGTGTTTGGTGTAATAGTGTGATGAAAATGCAAGTAAATGCAAAACAGGTGTACTTGGAATGACTAAGGACTAGTGTAGAGGTTTGAATAAGCTTGAAAGACTTTGGATGGTTGTATGCAGAGAATAGGGAATATTGCTCAAGTAGTCTTGCTTCTCTTGTAAATGAGTGCCAACCCTTATAAATGGACTTTGAATGGCCTTCTATAGGGTGTTTAATGATCATGGGTTAAATGAATTCGCATTAGGTCAACATGAATTAGGATAAGGATCTAGGAGAATATGACCATTTGAAACAAATTTGCAGTTGGACAATAACACTAGAAATAAGACACCTTGAGTTTTAGTGTTGTAGTCCAAGTTTAGGTGCTATTGTCTTGAGGGTAGGAGACCTAGGAGGATGGATTTGTCATGGAAAGATCAACCTGGGTCAGCAAGGGTTCAGTTTGGAAGGCTATAGATGACTAGGAAACTATGAAAACATGCCTAAGAGGGTTAAGAGAGCAAGCAAAATGGACATATGGATTGGATGTCATTAACCATACTCAAATAAACAAATTTCACATTTTATATGACTATAATGGGAGATCATCGAGCTAAAATAAGACAATGATTTAATAATATTAACAATGAGTATAGCTTAAAGTTGAGATCGAGCGATATGGTGAATGGGATGAGAGAGAAGAATTAATATGATTGAGTGACCAAAAGATGAAGGGGAATAATTAGATTGCAATACATCAAATTGATTGAGCCACAATATGATTAACATCAATGACGCCCCTATCAAGGACACATGCAAGGGAGTCAGAGATGATAATAAATTTATGATCTTAGTCATGTCCCAATTGAAGGAGGAAGTTGTAAACTTTAAATGATAAATTGACCAATCAATGATAAAAGATGATTGATGGAAGAAAAGATGGATATTATGATTTCTTGAGTCCAATCGACAGGTGCAAATGATTGAATGGGAATATTAAGGAGATTATTATGGGGATTATGATTTATCAATAGACTAGTTGATTAATGATTGATATTATAGCTCAAGGATTTGACTAATGCAAGATGTGAGGATGATGAATGACAACATAGATGTGATGATGAATGATGGAGAAAGAGGAGAGAGTGGCTGAGCTAACCTTAGGTACACCATGTGACTGAGCGTTGCCTACATAGTCTGAAAAGACTTCAAGCCAAAGTAGTTTGGCCTAGATTAGAGGATGATGATGATGGGTTAGAATATTAGGATGATGTTGACTATTAGACATGTTAGACATGAAGATAGAGGGTGTGACTTGACTTAGATGGTATTCATGTAGATAGAAGACTAGGAGAAGTGATTGGATATGAAATGTTAGATGTTATGATGTGTAATTGGGTTAAAAAGGTTAATAGATGATTGAATGGTTAGAGGATATAGATGCGATGATAGAAGGACTTGGAGGAATGATTGGATACTAGACAAGTGGACTTGGACAATCGATTTGGAGATAAAGGTCTGGGATAAATGATTGGATATGGGATGTTAAACATTATGATGGGATTAATATGATCATACATTTAGACATGTGAGAGAGGATAGGATAAATTATGAGTGTGTTTATTATCAATCCATCATTATTATAATAAGGTTTTATCATAATCTAAGTAATCCGATGTAAACATAACACTAGGTAGTATGTCCCATGATATAAGTATGACCAAGAGGTCATTGTGCCAAAGTGCATGATTGTAAAAGGGAAAAATAATGAACTCTGCATCATCAAGGGCGCCTAGAAGCA
The DNA here is from genome assembly GCA_037957365.1 of Torreya grandis. NCBI lineage: Eukaryota > Viridiplantae > Streptophyta > Pinopsida > Cupressales > Taxaceae > Torreya > Torreya grandis. The sequence goes on along the minus strand of JARHVA010003164.1, from coordinate 837,734 downwards.
TCATTATAGCTTTTAGTGTCATCATAGCATCCTCATTAATTTCCCTATAAATAAAAAGATACATGATGGAAGACTAAAAATAAACACAGACAAACAAATAAAACATAAGAAAATCACATATATACATGATAAAAGACATGCAAACAAGTTAAAGAACACAAAGCATATAAGTAACATACACAACTATCTACATAAATATGCATTGTGATTAGTGTCTTGTATATTGTCTAGTCAACATGATGATTGATTAGGGGATGAGTTGGACCAATTTGGTCATGATGATGTGAATTTGGATTAAGGTTATAGACTCAGTTAAGGGTATGGAGTTGGAGTAAACTAGTGACTTGGATTAGGTTAAGGTTATGTATAAGGACTTGGATGCAAAAATTGGGACATAAGATAAGATAAGGCAAGATGACAAGATAAGATGGCTAAGAAATTAGATAGGATGATTGGGATATTTATGACATAGGAAAAAATGATTTATGACAAGATGACTGAGATGCTTTGGGATTTTATGGTTTTTATGATTTTTAGGGTTTTTGGAATATTTTAATTTTTATGTATTTTGAGAATACGTATGTACACTATACAAAATGGGGTCACTAGCAAAGGGAATACCAAGCCTAGAAACTAGGATAAGGATGGATGGCATAATGGATGGGAAGAAAAAAGGATGAGGGTGATGCTTAAAAGGGTCTAAAGTTGAGTCATATCTAGCTTGATGGTCTTTGATTGATAAAGCATCCAAGAATTATGTTATAATTTCATCACCCTGAGATCGATTAAGAGTCATGCCTTCTGATTGGTTGACATTCAAATTAGATATATCCTCAAAGAGATAGGTGTTGTCATGACTCTCATTATCTATAAGAGATGATGATTCTGACATGGATTCTAATTCATATGCTAATGTTGGATATGATCCTGATGTAGATGAGCATTCTGATGCTGACACTGAAAAGTATGTTGATGAGGTGATGTCGCCAATAGATGATATTTTGATAGTAGCCATATTATTGTCCATAAGTACCTTTTTACATTTGGGTTTATGAATGGATGCTTTAGGCTTTGTGGATTTCTGAAAATGGTGGATTTGATGTGAATAGGATATGGGGATGGTTTAATCATGGATGGTTGTGGTATGGTGAGGATTTGGGTCATGACCTTGGTCTAGGAGGGAATAATCTTGATCATGGTTAAGAAGTGCCTCTTTGTATACCTGTTTTTGCACACTCCTAAGCATAAACATAATAGATTCACCTTAAATTTCAATGTCACCATTATCAATTAAGTTTTGGACATAATCTCTAAAAGGGAAACATCTATTAAGATAATGTCTAATGAATTTTTGGTATAGACAAAATTATTCTACTCGATACCATGAGGGCATATCTTTGGACAAATTTAGTGGTCTTGTTTTTAGGTAGACAATCATATCTATGGCCTCTAGTTTCCAAAATAGGGCTTATGTGGAAATTGGGAGAGGGGTATATTGCTTGTCTATAGTGTTGAATGTGGAAGTGTTGGATTTAGGAGTGGAAGAATGAAATGGTGATGTAATTATATTGGTGGATGGTAGTGTGTGTAATTGTTTAGGAGACGAATGGGAACTAGATGAGGTTGACAAACTAGGATTCCCTTTACTAGTAGGATGGGGGATTTGTGATGGACTATGATTGGTAAGTGGAGGATTAAACTATGGATAGGTGTGAATTGGAGGTAATGTTAGTTGAGTGGGGATTGCATCCTTGTTGGTGATAATATATTTATTAAATAAGGCAATCTCTTTATTAGTATATTGACTAGGAAGTTCATGACTAGGACTAGGAATAGTGGATGGGGGATCAGAGTGGGATTTATTATCACAAAAATTGAATGTGGATAAGGGTTGATGAGGCACTTGTTTGGTAGGTGACATTAGGTTTATAGGTTCAAAATCATTGGGAATTTAGGCACCCATCTCCACTAGTCATAAAAGACACTCATCCTTGTTAGCAAAGATATATTAATGAAATAAGGCAACCTCATCACTTGCATATTGAGGGGTGTTATGACTATGGTTATGATGAACGGACAATGGGGTTGACCATGGTGGGCTAGCATGTAGGGTAGGTGTAGATGGATATGGGGGAAAAATAGGGGACATTACTTTAGGTTTGATGGGATCGAGGTCTGAAGGTAGGTGGGCACCCATTTCTAGGGTTTGCAAAAATATCTCATCCTTGTTAGAAAATAGTTATTGTTCCATGAGAATTGAGTCCCAATCCATGTGGTTAGATGATAAATGGGTGATGGATGAAAGGTATTAAGATGACAAAATGAGGTTGATGTGAAGGTAGAGTAGGGCTTAGGTAAAAATATGGTCATTGGATAAAGTAAATTTGAATGATTGAGCTAGTATGATATGTGATGGGCAAGGATGAGATAGACTAAATGGATTATAATATCAGATTGGGATCAAATTTCAAACTGATAGTATGATAGGTGATAATGATCAATTGACAATTCCTAGTTTCAAGTTAGCAAAAGGATGGGGATTCAACTAATTCCTGGATTCAAACTAGCAAGATGACGATTAGATGGGTGCTAGTAATAAATAGGCAAGATGACTAGATTAGGATCAGTTGGATTGAGGATGACTAGATGCTAGATTAAAACTGACAAAGTGACAGGTTGTTAATAGGGTATTTACTGAGTATGAAATCTAACAAAATAATGGGTGATATAAAAGATACTAGTGGACTAGAGTGATAGGATGATATGTAAGGACAATAAAAGGACTAGCTCAAGCCTCAAACTGATTTGCTCAAAGTGGGATGGATATAAGATTATGTGATGAAGGGATAATGGGAATAAATGGAGGGATAAAGGATGATGAGATTGAGATCAAGACAAGTATATAAGGTTGGTGATGCAATGATGATTGGGAGTATGGTGAGTATGGTTTGGACAAGTGTGTGACCTAAAAATCCAACTAGATGTGTTGTGGGATAAAAAGGTAAGACAAATTAAGATGGGATCTGTCTAGCTGAGTTAAAACTAGATAAGATGAATGATAATGATAAAATAAAGATGTACAAGATGTGGTGATAAAGAAATATGAGGATGTCAAGGTAAAAACTAGTTTAGGACATGTCTAGGATGGGATGATAAGATGTAGAATATACACAAGATTATACAAGATTAAGGATGTACAAGATATGATGAAGGATAAAGTAGATAAGGATATACAAGATATGATATCAGGTAAAGTAAATAAGGATCTTCAAGATGATTAAGAATGTACAAGATGGAGATAAGGTTACAATGCACAAGGCATTATGATATAAACAAGGATATACGAGATGATGATATAGGAGACCTAAATAGTCATGTGTAGGTTTGGGTGAAATGTTGACTCGACTCAAAAACAACACTGGTCTAGCACAACACGCACCAAATCAGTCAAATCATAAATCTAAGATTAGTTAACTATTGTGGGAGTGTAACTCAATGACTACACCATTTAACAACTTTGTAAGTGGGGTTGTAGGTTGGTGACCCATTACAAAATCTCTAAATCCTTTCAACCCCATTTGTACTTAACAGTTACTTAGAAGTTGATACTGACTCTGGAAACAAGTTGCATGTTACGATTGATGGTCATATTATAGGTTGTATAGGCTCTTTAGGGGCATCCTTGATATACACTAGGTACATGGGGACCAAATCTATATAGGGTGTTGTTTAATGCTTGGGTTAGAGAGTTAGCTCTTTCCCTTCATGAAAGACCTATATAAGTTCAATTGTTTGGCCTAATGGCAACTATACCTGATTTTTATACTCTACTAGAACATGGAGTGTGTTTGAATGTGTGGTGATGAAATCCATGTCACTGACCCCTAAGACTATGGAAAGTGCATGGCAATCACTTTCACATCATGTTACCCACTGAAATAGAAAAACAAAGAGGGTTTTTTAGTAGCTTTCTATCCTTCAAGACTCACCACTAGGGTGCAAGGAGAGCATGCACCACTGTATCCCTCAAGTGACACTCAAGCAAGCAAAAATATTTATTAACCAATTTAATTAAGTGTGATATATATGTTGATGCCTAAAGCTTTTGCTCTTAGAAAACAATGCCCTATGGGAAGCTTTACGGATGTGGGACTGAATTGTGAAATGTGAAGCGACCTCCAGGAATTTAGAAGCTGACTCTTTGAATTAATGGGGGGTGAAAAGGGGAAAAAGAAAAATGAAAATAAAAATAAAATAAAACTAAGGCAATACGTCAAAACTTTAATGTATCCACCTAATATTGCATAAAATAGTTTGAACCTTTGAAACACTATAGACAATTTAAAAGAGCATATATATGCTTTAATGTTTACGGCATAAATAAGAGCCAACATTACAAAAGAAAAGAACATAAATAATAAAAAATAATATATTCCACTCAATTTAACACATAACACCACATCCTCTTCATTGTTGGATGGATAACAAAATACAAAAGGTCGAAAGACACATTATACAATATTCAATCCTTCCCACAAGGGGCCCCTTCTAAGGTCATGAAAATCAAAATAAACAACTACTGCTATTTCTATTCAAAAACTAAAATATTACAATATCTTACTCTCTAATAACAATAAAAATAATTTCTATTATCTAATCTCCCCCCTTTACAAAAGAAAAGAGCCCTGAATATATAAGCATAATAGCCCCATGATGACACGACACCTGAAACCTACCACTCACACTCATGATGATGTCATTGTAACTTAATGGGGGGTTTTAGCTCATGAGTGTAGTTGGTCTTTAAATCGTGGATATGGTGCAATTGTTGATGCCTCATGATCTCTGCTATGCTTAGAAGAAGCATGGTGATGACACATGTCTCTTCTTTGTACTACCTCTGGAATTCTTATTAGAAATGGGGCCCACTTCCCTTGACCAATAATGGTGCTTAAAGCTCTACCAGGAAAAAGTTTTCTCTTGAGGGGTGTTGGGATGACACATGGCATGTTGAGGAGTGAGCATTCTCCTTTGAGGCCCTTTTATCACTTTTGGATCAGTAGTGTATGGAGCCACCACATGGAAAATTGGTGCTACTTCTGGGGAAGTTGAGAGATCTTTTACAAAGAATGAGTGTGGGGTACCATGTGGAAGGTTTGATTCCTTTTCGTTATAACCATACAGTGGGTCCCACCCATTATTTCATTAGCCAATGGCACTTCTTGGAGCTCTAACAAAAATAAACCTACCTTGAATAAGCACCATGATGCCACATGTCAAATTAGCACTACTCCTAAGTGATCTGATAACCTTTTCATGAAGAATGAGCATCGGGGTGCCACATGGAAGCAATAGAAAGAGCTAAGACTTAGCCAAAAATAAAAAAGGGGAATTGGGGAAGAAGAGGCCAATATTCAAATCATCAAACTCACTAAGCACATCCATGTCAAAAATCTAACTACCCCAAAACAATACAAAACATGGATTACGATCCACAGTTCCAAGTGACTTGCAGGGGAGTCCACCTACGGATGGAAGAACCTAAAATTTTTGGTTTCTCAGACTAGTCAAGGCAAAACTATAAAAAGGGTGAGGCCTACCAAAGTTACAACTTCTGAGGAGCAACCTTCAAATACATCCACTCTTCTTCTTTAGGGTGGGTCTTCTTCTTCAGAGCTTTGAAAGCCTTATCTAAATCAATTATCTACTTAAAGGAGATGCTGCTCAAGCCTTATACTAGCACTCACATTTGAAACTCAAGTTGGGAAAGAGGACACAAAATGGTCTCCACTTTAGAGATGCTTAGTGCTTGATCGAGAGCTGTAAAGACGGTCTAGTCATTCTACTTTTTGATCAACAATTCTTTTATCTTATCCTTTGAGAGGACTGTGTTGTCTATGAATAATAGTAAAGGGAGTTCCAATTGGACCAACTATTCAATACGCCCCATCATATCCCAAACCAATTTTTCTAGGGCATCCAAAAATTCATTGCACTTTGATGTTTCCTTGTTGTAGCTAAGAAACTCATTCACCTTCACCATCACCTACCTTCAGTAAGCCACCCCTGTTGCTTGGAGTATCCCATCCACTGTGCTATATAGCTTCTAGACTAGGTACTATAATTTTTGAACCTTGGGGGATATGAAGGCAAGGACCTAGTCCACATACACGCCCGTCCACATACATGCTCACTTGTGCACTCAAATGTTGGGAGTTTGTAATGAACCTGAGCACTAGCTTCAAATTTATGGTCATTTTTTAATTCTCTCCCAATATGAAATGTATAGTTTTTGGACCATGAGGAGGATACCTGCAGTTTAGAAGTAGGTGATGAGGTCATTCTTTAATTACTAAATTTCTTGGTCCTTGGCCAGAGACTCTTATTGCATTTGTTATTACATTTGTTGTTGTGTGCTTGTAGATTCTAAGAAACTCATATGGGTCTGCACGATATCTATTTCCTTTTTGTGCAACTTATTTTCTATGGTCTACTTCTCCTTTTTTAGGCCATCAATTTCAACCTTCAGCTCTATAATTTATATTCATAGTTGGGCCCTTTTATTAGCTTTCAATTAGAAGTTCTCAGTTATGACATGACTCTATACGTTAGACCTCATCTTTATGAGCTCTACATCTTTGGCCTTGGCCTCAGTATTCAAGTGGTCGACATTAGCTTTAACTCTTGTGAGTTCCTACTCTTTCTTTTTCAATTGATGGCTTACCTTTAGATAGTCCATAGTGATATACTTCTATATTTTTTCCATCAATTCGACCTTATTGGTCAGTCTAGACTAGCTAAGGTTAAGGTTGATGATGTGTATCGAGTAATCCATGAACTACATCTATTGTTAGGGATTGATTACTTATGACACCATATGTGTAATAATCATAGATTGTTGTATGGGGTAGAAGAATGATCATATATGAAGTACCATCAAGGCCTTAGCCTTTTTTCCTCTTCTCTTTTCCACCTAGGCCTCTCAAGTTTTTCTTGCAGTCTCCAACAACTAGTGGAATTTCTCATCCTATGAAGGGGGATCTTTGTGTTAGTTCAAAAGGAATGGTCACTTGCTGTTGTGAAGCAATAGATGCTATTACCCTAGGTATGAGTAGGTGAAGGGTCAATGTGGAAGGTGAGAAATATGGGAGGCTATAAAGAGGAGTGACAGACGATTGCACCACAATGGTTTACTTATGGTAGATGAAGGTGGAGGAGTGAAAAATGGTGCAGGCAAGGTGATTGGTTGCATAGTGGTAAGTGAAACAAACATAGTGGACTCGATGAAAGGTGAAGACAAAGTGGAGAATGAAGAAGATGTGGAAAGAAGAGGGTCAAAAAAGTATATCTTCTTTTATTTTGGCTCAAGAGGAGGGTTGGAAGCTTGTACCTCAAGGTCAGGCTGAGATAACCCCACCTTAGGTTGCTTTGGAGTGGCCTGTTGTTGCTATTGGGGAGCTATATATAGAGGAGGTGGCTAGGAAAGAGGCCTCTAAATTATAAAAACTTCCTCCTCCACTTGAGATTCTTCCTCATGGTGCTCATCCTAGATGTTCTCAAATTGCTCATTGAAGTCCAAGTCCTAAAAATTAAGCTCCCTTTGGCTGATTTCCTACTTATTATTGCAATGAGTTACACTCTCAGACCCTTTGTCATGGTCTTCATAGGATCAAATTCCTAGACTAGTTTATAGGACTCCCACAATTGGTGGGTATTCAAAGGGATCTTAGATAGATCTACATAGTGTTTTATATCATCTCTATTGGATAATTTTGCTCCTCAAAGTATGGTTGAGGCTCATGGATAAAGGGGGCATTAGTCTTTAGGGTGGCTATGTGATCTATCGAGTTGTAGTTCCATTGATCATTGATTTTGTCTAGGCCAAGCTCTACCAGCTTGAGTGTAAGAAAATGCTCTTACGACCTCCTCAGTATAGTAATTCCCCCTTGGGAAAAGGAGACATCATATAGGACCTTCTTTTATCCTGCACCATTTACTGAGTCTACCACATTGAGTTGGTAGTCCAACACTATGGCCTAGGGAAAAGGTTTTATCTATGAGTAGGCACAATAGCCAGAATGACTCCTCTTTGAATCTGTGGACCCTGATGAATGTGAAATGGGCTTAAAAGAACCAATCAACTAGAATTTTATAGCTAGTGAGCCACACTTTCTAGTGGTCTATCATTCTGAAGGTGATGGCTTCCTAACTAAGGTTGATCATGAATGGAGACAAGAATCACTCTACAAATTCATGGTAATCCTGTATGGCTGACAGGATGTGGGCCCATACATAGATAGGGATCACCATGTGACGATACATGCTCATCTTAGTCACATTGATAGTGAAGTATGAAGAAAATAACTAGGAGTTTTGGTACATGATCAAGTGGAGGAGGAAGGTGTTGAGGTCAACATACCCCCATTTATGAAAAATGGTGATCCTTATTTTAAATTGTGCAAATTTGTACCTTGAATTTGAAAATTCACTTGATTAGAGTACCATTAGCATGTTTGCACATTGTTTTTTTAAAAAAATCATCCACACATGGTTCTCATTTGGATCAAATGACATATCTTCAAATAATCATGGTTTTACCCCTTTTAATGTTGCTAATGATTGTTACCTTTGTTTTTGTATTACATGTTCAATGAAATCTCATTTGGAAATGAACATGCTTAAGATTTTGTGCTTCAACGTTAAATCAATATTTAACTAGCCTTTGGTTTGTCAAAGATTAATTGAATCTATTTTAAATCATGTTAAAACCCTAGTCTAATGTTTTAACCTATGTCCCTTTTGAATTAAATTCAAATTTACATAAAAACAATTTACGTGTGAACAATTATTTATGCCATGGACTTAGCTTAACTTTTATCTGTAGGCTTAGTCATATTTATTAACATGACCAAACCTTAGTCTAAAATCTTATGCTTGATCCCTTTATGTCCCATGAACCCTTGGTCTATTTTATTATTATCATGGTCTATCTAATCACATGGTCCCCTTCATTATGTTCCAACATAGCCTAAAAATTTTATCCTAAGTTTTTATCATATTTATCAACATGAATAAAACCTTAGTCTAAAAGGTTTAACATAAGTTCTTTCTATTTCTCGAGCTTGACTCAATATTTTTATTGATCACATGATCAATGGTATGTATTTGATCAAACAAGATTGATCTAATGACACGTGCTAAGTCAAGATTTCAATAGAACCCCAAAATAAGTGAGAGGGTGACAAGTGTCACCATTGAAAAAACCCTACCAAAGATCCAATGTTATGCAATAAAATATGATCTGATGGAGTGTAATTGATCAGTCAAAGATGATCCAATAGTTTAAGATCAATGTTGATGATTCAAAGCCCTAAGACAAGCCAGAAAGTGACAAGTGTCATAATTTCAGTGAAAGAATATTGAACAACCAATGACATTCCACCCTTTAGATCAAGATTCGACAGAGTGCATTGATCTAACCAAACAAAGATCTAACGATGCATGATGAAGGTTGAAAAGTCAAAATCCCTAAGGACAAACATTGAGACAACATATGGCATAACTGCAAGTCATAAATTAAAGCTCAATCATCTTTTGAAGATCGATGGTATGCACATGAGCATACAGATTTTAATCAATGGTCCATGAAGTAGGAGACATAATTAAGTAGATCAAGATCAACGAAGTGCATTCCTCTAGGTAGAGAGGATATGATGATTCAAGATCTATGTTGACATGTCAATAATGGTCAGGATGAATGTATAAATGACAAGTGACATAATCATAGAGAATATAACAAGCAACCAATGGTATTTGATTTCTTAGATTGAGATCAATGAACCACATTGATATGAGAAAATAGATCCAAAAGTGTGAGGTGAGGCAAAATTTTCAAAATGTCTACAACCAATAAAATATTGACACGTGTATAAAAGTGACAAATAGTTATATTTTAACTATAATGAGTAGGATGCCATGGTGATGCCACATCAGAGCCACTTAAGCATAATTTGCCAAGTTAAAGATCTTGTGGGCTATAAAAATCAAAGGTATAAATACAAAGATCTAAACACATTCTAAGTCATGAAGCTCTCATAAGTTCAAAAAGCTGCCACCATTAAAGCATTATAAAAACCTTCAAGAAATCCTCAGTGAGTATGAAAGCCCTAATTTGACCCTATGTTTATTGTAATCAAGTCAAAGGAGATTGGATGGTCATTTGTGCAAGGATAATTCGATCCATAATTGAAATGTAGACCACTAGTGAGCAATTTAACAATTTCAAAAGCCATGGTAGCTCAGAAAGGTGTTTTTAGAGAGGATGTAGAGATCTATTTGACCATTGATGTAGAACGAAGGATTTTTAAGGACACATAATTTGATGCCATAACTCTAAATATAAGGGATAATAATTGGTCAAGCTTGTTTTGGATCATTGTGAACCAACAACCCATCACAAGAGAAGAGGAGAAGAATATGTCTACAAGGAGGCTGTACTTGCCATTCAAATGACAGGTCTCCAATATGTTGTAGCAAAACCAAAGGTACTGCATTATATAGACATTCTCCTATTTTTAAAGATGGTAAAATAGATAAGGGCATGATTATTCATGAGGGTAGTTTCATGAAAATTGCTTACATCTCTCTTATAGCATTTGAAAAATATTACGAACTGCCTAAACCCCAAGTAGACTAAATCATAATCAACAATTGCGCTAAAGATAATGATTTGAAGAGCATCCTTTCCCTATGGATGTACTCTGGGAATAAAGTTTTTTTTGACTTCAATAACAACATACCCATTGGTAAATTCAAACTTGAAATTAGGATGATCATGACTATGATGAATAGATTATGTGGAAATTCAACCACTACATATGTGGAAAAAATTTGGATTCCCTTAGTCTAAATTATGATTGAGAAAAAACTCACCCCTCCTCTTGGTGAAGTTATCAACACCTTTTTAAGTAGATAATTTTTTGCAATCAAGAGAATAACTAGGAACCAATTCTTCATGATGTCATACCTCTTGGATGCCTTGATTAACACAACAATGATCCCCAACCTTAGATAATGGTCACTTAATGGGACACAAATAGTTTCCCAATATTATTCAAAATTGCACATATTCAAGTATAGGGACCACATCCACTTCATTTGTGATTGTGTTTATCAAGCCCTAACAAAGGCCATAACTGGGAATCCAATGTCAAGAGTCAGCCCCTTGATCAAAAAGTCAATTGAGGCCATGGGGGACATCTGGTTATACCCTAATTATAAAATCATTAGGATTGAGGAAACCCAATGCACTCCCCTTAGATTACCAGTCTGTGTGCCAAACAAGCTTGCAAAGCAAGAAGTAGTTTACCAAATCTACAATGGGATAGATGGTTTTTGTAAAACCAAAAGGAAAGGACTGCTTCACACCCTCCCCATAACCATTGGTAGAACTATGTTTGAATCATGGGATAACATTGAGGTTGATTCCAAGCACATGACCTCATTCAATCTCTAAATTGATGAGCTAAGGCAATGGGATCCCCATGGAAGGGCCAAGGAGCATTTTAATGCTAAAGGAATCAATATCCCTTATGATCACTAGCCTAGTCCTTTTGACCCCATATATACAAAAGCCTCTTCATTCTTTGAGGTCATCATTATATTGAAAAGGCACAACATCAATCCATAGTCTAGAATGTAGAGGGAAAAAAAAGGGAGTGATGACAAATAGCAATTGGGGCCAAGGCAATACCATTTACTGAGTGGTATACCTTTTATATCTCCACCAACCCAACTACAGATAGAGTCCAAAACTAAGGCACAAATTGAGCAAAGGCCAGAGGAGAAAAGCTTAATGAAATAACATCATATTTAACACATGTAGAAGAATAAGGATTACCAGTTGAAGAGGTTCACATAGTAGAATTAGACCATAGTGAGACAATTGAAGATGCCTATTATTAAAAATTAGGTGTTTCAATCATGGGCCTAGTCACATGCTTACCTAGTTGTTTAGGTTAGATTTAGGCTTGTTCTAGAAAGGTGTAGGCCCAAACTATTATTTTAAAAATCAACACATAACACTCAACTGTGCTGGCATCAATATACATAAGGCACAAGCCTTATGTTCTCACCTGAAGCATAGTGGAGAAGGGACCAAGGTCTATTTTGGGCTAGTTGTGCCATGGCACAACTCTATTCTTTGAGGACTTGTGTTAGTGTAATGATGGTTGTGCATTCATGGGTGAGAGCCTTGGGTTTCATGGGCTCAATGACACTCAAGGACGTGAGGGGCAACTAGTTATCTAGTTAGGAGACTTAAGAATAGTCTTGTGCTTAGGCATGGGTATCCTTTTGGGGTGTAGGGTCTTAACCATACTTAACATATTTCCTATCATGGGTGTGATATTCATTACTAGTTACAGACCTGCCATGAATGAGTCAGGTTAGAAACTCATGATATCTCAACATACGTTTAAAAGACTTAAAGCATTTAATCCATCAAACATTCACTTAAAGCATTCTTCATTAAATAAGTTAAAAAATAATACAAATACATCAATATAACTGAGAATAAGATTGACTTAAGCTATTACAAGCCTAGAGGCTCACAAACGAGCTTGGGCATTACAAAGGTGAGCTTCAAAAGCATCCCAAATAACCTCTATCTTCTAATGGCAACTATCCAACATCAATTCACTAGAGCTTCACTACTTGGTTCGTCTCCCCCCTTCAACTAAAATCAACTTCCTTTTATAGGCTTTGGAACATCCTAGGATCATGGGGAGTAGAGCATGCCAATCACTGAGTTGGTGCTAGAGGTACACATCCCACCATCTTCACTATGCCTTGTCTTTAATGTGCAGTCATTGTCCCATGTGCCTGCTTCCCAATGCTACTCGATTCAAAAGGAGCTACTCATATTTAATGTGTAGTCATTGTCCCATGCACTTGTTTCTTGATGATACTTGATTCAAAAAGAGTTGTTAGTTATCATCTAGCTGGCATTACTAGAAGGAAAAATAAAAATCATCCTCCATGATTGCCTCATGCCTAGGTGTTTGATGAGCTGGCATGATTCCACTATTTAGCATGAAAAGGGCCAACATTACCCCATAAAAAATGTTATTCTGCTCTTAGAATATCATTCTATTGCCTTAGATGTGCAAATATTAGGTGCACTATGCTGCAATTTTGCCTTAAAGTCTTCAAAGCTCTAGATTGTAAGCTTGATTTCTTTAATGGCACTATCAATCTCTATAGAGGCAACCTCAAGCATGAGCATGTCAGTGTTGTCCAGTTCTTTTTGGAAGGCCTCTAGCCTTTCCTTCATTTTTCAAATCCCACCATCTAGGATGGCTCCTTGCTTGCTCACCTTATTCTGGAAGGTGAATAAAAGTTCCTCTAGGTCTTGCTCCTGGGTCTTCATCTATTCAATCAAAGTTTTAACTTGCACCATAATCTACATGCACTTAGCCCTGATGATAGTGAATACTTGCATCATCAATGCATCTTTCTCCCCTTTTGCCTTTTGGAGGTGCACATCAATGACTGACACTTAAGTGGAGAAGTTGTAGAAGATAACATCAACATCATCTCTGTGCTCTTCTAGCCTTGCTAAGAGGTCTTCTACCTCATCGAGATTTTTGTTGAGCTCTTTCTTTATGGCTTCACAAGGGTCTTCTTCCTCTTTTGATGATGACTTCTTTCTAAAAGAGAATCTATTCTACCAATACACATACCTTATCAACCTCTAAAAATTTAGAAGTGTCAACACCATCCAAAAGGGATGGTTCTACTTCTTCCACGTACTCAGTCAACTAATGGAGCTTGAGTTTTAAGGCATTAAGTTATTCCTTTACCTTAAGCACTATACCCTTGCCATTTTATGGTGTGAACATCATTGATAATGTTCTTGTGCACTACCTTGGAGGCCATTTTAAGGAGGGCATTAGCCAACCTTCTCGAATTCATAACTCAAGGGTTTACAAGTTGATAATTGTGCTCCTCTAGTTTTTTAGTGCTTTGGATTACTTTTTCTAGCACCTCAAAGTGAGGCTCATCCATGTAGTAATTAAGTGCAAATGGAGACTTGATGGCAAATCAACATTATTGTAGTTATAGTGGGAATATACTCTAGCATGTAAAAATCCTCATCTTGGGTATACCCCTTCTATGATTTTTCCCGATAGTTTGGCTCAAATTCCTCTTTTTTGATGGCCAGTTCCATCTGCTCTTGCTCCTCTTTATTGGTATTACTTCCTTCTTCAGTGCCTTCTTATTCTTATATTTATTGTAAGGGTTCTTCTTCCTGAAAATTTACTCCTTCATCTTATTCTTCTTCATGTGGCTCTTTGGTGTGAACCTCCTTAGGTTCCTTCTCGACATCAGCGTAATTTTTTTTTCCCTTTCTATTTATTTCTTTAAGGCACCAACATTGCCTTCTTTATCTTTAGGCATGTCTATTCTACAACTTCCTCTACTAGGCTGATGTGGGTGTTAGGTGCCTCTATTGTTTTGTCTTTAATGGGTTCTATGCCTATGACAACTCTCTTCTCTTTCCTTCTTGGTATTCTCCTCTTGGGCCTTCTTTATTTCTACCTTCCTCTTCTCCATAATCATGATGGTTCTCTTTTCATCAACCCTTATCTCCTTGACCTCAACTTTGCTAATTTATGTTTGGGTCATGCCCTTAGCCCTCATGGCCTCTCTTTTATGATGCAACTCTAGCGTTACTTTGATATGATCTTGATCAAGGCCTATGCTCTTCCATTTGCAACTCAACTTCTCTTTATCTTACAGAGGCTATGTTGTGGGTTCTTTAGTTGGTGTACTTGATGTTCCTGCTTCTCCAAGTGCAACATCAGTACCACCTTAGAGATCCTAATGTATTTTTATTGTGTTGGGCTCTTCTTACATTTCTCCTTATGCTATGCACTTTTCAGCCTCGAATCTCTCAATCCCTTCATCCTGCTAGCCTTCCTCATTTCTTCTTTTCTCTTTTGTATCTCTCATGCCTTTTGAATATCTATGTCACTAAGGCCAAACTTCTTCCATGCTTTTTCCTACCTCACTTCTTCATTTTGGGGTGGTATGGGAGTCTCCTCACTAGATGAGGAATCATCTTTGGGAACAATATACACACCCTTTCCCAACTCTACCTCCTTCTCCAATTCTTTCTGCACATCTATGTCTGTCAGGGTGATGATGGGCATCGTAGATGGAAACTTTGGATTCTTTTGCTTCTCTTTTGAGATAGGAGAAGTATTTGGTGTAAAATTCTTGCACTTATTTATTAGGACTGATGGAGAGGCTTCATCACTTGAGGCGATTTTAAACTTGATGTACTCCTCTATCTCTTCAAGTGTCTCCCCTTTCTTCTTCTTGGGAGACTCCTTTTTAGCTAGTGTCAATGTTCCTTCATCACCGATCCTGATGGGGGGTCATCAATCTGCTCGATGCTGGGGCCCTTTCTCCTTGGCTTCATCTCAGGGTATAACCTATGGATGTGCTCGAGTATGGTTACTTCTTTAATAGGGTGGATATTAGTGTGATTTGAATAATCCTCTTCATCCCTTATCACTTTTCCATTTGGGCACATGAACTAGCACCACAACCTATTCCTTTCAATGTCTATTTACCTCATATAAATATCTAATTATTTCACATTAGGGATCCTTCTAAGCATGTCCCTAAAATACTTAGATGAGAAAGCTTATGGGAGCTTCAACTAGCTAGACTTGTTGACATCTACTAGCACCAAGCAGACTACGTAAAAATGTTGCATCAAAACAAATGTTGTTATCCCATACATGCTCTTGGGAGCTCCTAGGGGATGTGCCACTTGAACTGAAATGCCTCTATATACTTCTTGTACCACCCCATCACTCAAGCCTTATAATTTTCATTAAAGGAGTTAGGGTAAGTGAAGTCCTTCTATTTCTATGTTGGGGAGACATTATATTCTATAAAAATCTAGTGATTGTCCTCATGCCCATCTGATATCCTAGTTTTCTCTATGACTATCAGGATTATAATGGACCTCCACCTGAAGGTCCCCTTTTTCATGTGGTACTCTAGTGCATTTTTCATAAACTCCTTAGTAATAAATTTGGTAATGTTAAATTTTATGCCCTATGCTATATGATAGGAGATGCAGAGGTAAGCTTTTGTGACATTAGTCCATCAACCACCGGGGAAAAGTTTTGAGCTCATGAGGCATGATGTTGCCCTCATGCTAGGGTCCTTACAATCTAGGATGGGTAATGTTAAACCCCCTTTTTAATAAATTAGGAGCTTCACCACATGCTTCACCTCTTCATCATCACCCATCATCTCATGTATATCTTTTATGGTATTTGGAAGCCCAATTATCCTTCCTATTAGGTGAACTAAAATCCTCATGCTCCTCCCCACAAAGTATATGTGGTCTCCATGGAATCACGAAAGAAGGAATTGAACAAGTTATTATGGCTTTCTCAAGTATGACAACTCATAAAATTTAGTTGCATCGGTGGCCATCAACTTTTCTTGAATAGAGACATCAAAAAATGTTATGCCTTACTTCATCTTGTTCTTTGTATCAACCATCCATCTGATGCTACGTCTTGCACATGGATAGAAGTATGATGTTTTTACTCCTTTAGTTGGTAGGTGTGCACAAAGGAATCCTAATTTTATCCTACTAAGACTTATGGGGGAAATTGTATCACTTGATAAGATATCTTTGTTAGTGCCTTGGTGTCAACTTACATGATGCTGACTCATTTTACCAATGACACTATTTTTCTTATAGGGGCTGTTTCTACTATTATGCACACCCACTTTGGTTCTTATTGCTACAGACCCTATCCCTTCTACTTCATGCACATCTTGAACATGTTGGTGTTAAAGCATGATAGGTTAGGTCTACTAAACCTCAAATTATTAAAGGTACTTCATAGTTGTGAGATATACAATTGTGCCTTCAACTTTGAGCTTTATGGGTTGTTAATGGGAACCTCGATGACAACTCACATTTCCTTTGACTAGTTCTTGAAGAAATCTCTTCCCAAACCTCTTTCCATTGATCTCAATGTAAGCACAATTTCTTTTGCTTCATAATCATTCACTTTAGGTGCCTGAAGGTGCTCAAATTCTCACTCTAGTAGGGTTTCTATGCTTCAGCTCTTTGGTTCACTGGTTCACTCTGGTTTACTTGATGTCTCAAGTTCACATAAAGTTTGTAACTAAAACTAGTCTACCATTTGATGTTTTATACCCTAATTCCATCTACCATCTTTAATGTAGGTATGCCAATGGCATGGTGACATATAGATTTCTTGAACTCCATAAAATTCTATAAAATCCATGAAAATCCTCTACCACCAACTCATTTAATGCAGATATTTATGCCTTAACCATCACCTCATTCAATGCTCCTAACAGTATTTTGGTGAAGTGACTTGTGGTTTAAATGGTCACTTCTCACTCAAATCTAGGTGGATGCTAGTTGTCTTTGGAAATTCCCCTTCTATGTTTAGTTCTCTTGGTTTAAACTTTGCCTTAAATATGGTAACTTGGGCATAGTGCCTCACATGTGCATGATTTAGCCTCCTCAGTTCCATCTTCTCTTCTTGCTACACTTTTATTTCAAGTGCATTTATCTATCTTGGTTGGTTTCTTGCACTTCATCTTGCCTTGGCTTGTCTTACCCCATAAAAATCCCTTGTGTTGGCCCTCTAACACTTGATTATCCCATTTTATTTTTCTTGCACATGATCATTTTATGCATCTCCACTTTCTCTCTTGTATATGATAATGTTGTGTGTCTTCACCTGGCTCCTATTTTTTCCAAGTCTAGCAACTTCCTTGCACCCAAAAACTTAGGTGTATGTCCCTAGGTACTTAAAAAGCAAATGGGTTTGGCTTACTCGACTGGCCTTATCCATAGAAGCACTAGAGTAGTTCTTTTTTGGGCCTCTAAAGGCCCTGTAATCTATCTCTTGTGCACATAGATTTCATGCATCTTCTTCTTGAGTCTGGTGAGTTTCACATGCCCAAGACTTAGATGTCTAGCCTCAGGTTCTTTTAGAAAGCACAAGGGTTTGACTCACTTGATCAGAATTATACATGAAAGGCTAGACAAACATCTATGTAGGGGCTTGAAAACACCCTGTATCTGGTATTTGATGCATGGTGGTCTAGTGTGATTTATTTATTTGATGTTGACAATCCTCACTTGCCCAAAACTTAGGTTTTGGCTTTTGGTGCTTAGAAAACACAAGTGCTTGACTCACCTGGCTAGAATTGTGAGTGAAGTGCTAACAAATTTTTTTTGGTGGGCTTCAAAGCACTATTTCTACACTCTTTACACTACTACCCAAAGAATAAAACAAAAAAAAAACTATTTGGCTTGTGCCATATGTTATTTATGTCATCTCAACTTAAAATGACTAGTGACTAAGAAGTCGGTGTTATCATGGTGCAAGTGTCATCCTATTATTGATACAGATTCAACTTGTTTCCATTGAAATGCCCAAGGAGCATTTCACCAGTTAATGTACGTAACTTGTATGCACCCATTTGTAATATGTGGTGGATGATATAGGGGCTCATCCACCTTATCCATAGTTTGCTTGGATGCTTGAAATACTTGAAGTCATAAAGTAAAACAAATGCTCCTTTTTTTAGCACCTTAATCTATATATGCTTATCATGTTAGAGCTTATATCATGCCTTTTCAATCTATTGGCTCCGCTTGGCTTGGGCACATATATCATCTAAGAAATCCAAGTCCTCTAGCCTTGCATTTAATAAATCTAGGTCATCTAACTAACCAATGCACTCTATGTGTAATGATGGTACTAATAATTCCATCAGAAGGATCACCTCAACATCAAACACTAGTTAAAATGGTGTAGCCTTGTTCAAGCGCTTGTAGGTTATGCAATATATCCATAACACTACTGACACTCGATCATCCCAATCCTTGCGATCAACATCATATATATTTGTGAGGCATGTTCTTAGTATTTTTAAAAATGCCTCAACTATGTCATTTACTTGCAAATGATAAGGGGTCATTTTATGGTGCACCACCATATACTCAACTAATAGGATGTGCACTATTTTATTGATAAAGTGAGTACCCGTATTGTTATTCAAATTGTATAGGCACCCACATTAGCTTATTATGTTTTCCTAGATGAAGTACATGGATATAACGACTATGTAGTCTTTTATCGATATAACTTTGATCCACTTGGTGAAATAATTTATGGCTGTTAGAATATACCTTACACCTATGCGTCATGTTGTAGGAGTTATCAACCCAATAAAATCAATGGCCCATTTCTCGAATGACACTTAATAAAGAATAGGGATGAGGGGCATATCATCTTGATGGTTATGCTTCCCTATGCATTGACATATGTTGTATACCTTGGTGCAGTCCTTGGCATCTTAGAACAGGCTTGGCCACCATAAACCTGACTATAACAATTTTATTGTCATTGTATCTCTAACATAATGTCCTATCGCTATGCCTTCATGCAATTCTTATAATATGGGATCGATTTCATGCTCTAAGACACATCGTCACAACACTTCATCTCTACTTAGTTATACAGTTCTCTATCGATGAGTTGAAAGGGGGCAACATGAACTGCTAGTTGTTTCTTCTCCTTTTTGTCATAGTCTAGGGCACAACTCTAGACATTAAAAAGGAAATGATCTTCACCTAATCCTTGGGGACATGTTGGTCTTCATATAGTTGTGCATCTAACATGTCATATTTAATTAACACCACCATATCTCTAGACTTATGTAGGACAAATGTTCTAGGCCCAAGTTTTGTTTTCTAGGCTTGACTGTAACAAAGAACTAGAACTTTTGGAATAGAATTATCCATCTACATATGCACCCATGTAAAATAGGCTTGTTCATGAGGTACTTGAGTGAATCATGATTAGTGAAAAAATGAACAGAGTTGCTATCAAATATTGTCTAAATTTTTGCAAGGCATAGACCATGGCAAGTGCCTCACACTGTATCATTATGTAATTCTTCTCTATTGAGGTCAAATTTATATTAGTGAAGGAGATGGGATGATCCATCTTAACCTCACTAGGTTGTGCCAAAATGGTGCCAATAATATAGCTAGAAGCATCAACATGGACATGAAAAGTTGTTGCTAAATCAGGGAACTGTAAGATAGGTGTGCTAGTTAATCTGAGGTTCAGTGTCTCGAAGGTATCCTCTTGTGCTTATCCCTAGTATAAAGATATATCCTTGTACAAAAGCTCTTCCAATAGTGCCACAACCTTTGCATAACTCCTTATAACTATTTTGTAATATCCACAATGGCCAAGAAAGGCATGAACATCTTTCTGTGTGGAAGGAGTTTGTAGTTGAATGATGATGGTGATATTTATTGGATCAAAGAGAAAAACATCCTTATAGACAGTGTGCCCAAGCAAGGTTCTAAACAGTGTTACAAAAACACTTTTTTAGGTTCAAGGATATCTATAGTTGCCTACACCTCTCAAACATTAGGCATATGTTTTTACAATGGTCCTTGATGAGGCCATACACTATCCAGTCATTTAGATAAACTTGGAGGAACTTGTGGATGAAATATTTAAACATGATGATCACCACTCTAGAGAATATATTTGGCACATTCTTGAGTCTAAAGGGCATCTATTGTAAGCAAAATAACCCCATTCAGTCATAAAAGTTTTTCAGGCTTGTCTTCCTCCTCAATCTGGACTTGGTGGCAGCCATAGAACCCATCATTGAAGATGTAGATTTTGCATCCTATAATACCTTCTAGGATTTCATTGATGAATGGAGTTGGGAAGGGGTCATTAATGCAGGCAATATTCAACATTATATAATCAATGTAAATTTGAATGCACCCATCCTTATTGATGCTTATTACCATTTGGCTCACCCACTTGGACTCCTACATAGGGTAAATGACCCTTGTACCCATCATAGCATCGATCTATATTTTGACCTTGGTGTAGAGGTTGGGATTCATCTTGTAGGGGCCCTTTTTGACTGGTCTTGCACCATCAATTAACTTTATGCTCATCTTCCCAAGGAATGGGTGGGTGTCCTTCATATCCTAATAAGTTTTAGGGAACAAGTCTTGGAACTCTTTTAGGAGGTATATGATGTGTGCCAGCTCTGTATCAGACCAATAGTTACCTAAAGTAGCCATATTTGGCTCTCCTTCTGGGTTGATATCCACTTTGATGATCTTAAGTGGGGTATGATATGGATCATTCTTTTCTTGGTGTGATTCCTTGACTGATCAGGTTTCTTTTATTGTCTCAATGCAAAGATAGGTGGGGTCTTCTATGCTGGGAGCACTATCATCTACTTGGTGCACAAGCTTTATTCTAGTGGTCAATGTTTTCTAGTAGCACTCCTTCCAAGTTTCATCATCTTCCTTAGTTGACTTGATGTTGAGAATTTTTTCCTCAAATAAGGTCAAGAGTGCCAACCCTTTTTCTTTGAACATATCTTTCAAGCACTCCTCGAGGATGGTGGTGTCTTCGAACACTACCCTCTGAATTAATTATAATGGCTCGACCAATTCTAAGTTATGTGAGGAAAAGGAGATGGTATGCACAAACTTCTCCTTATGGGCCTCATAATTGTTTATCTCTTGGCACATATCATTGAACACATACCATGCTCATGTCCATGTCTTTAGAGTCCTATAAAAGGTGTGCACCCATAAGTTCTGTGAGGTAGTCATACCGCAATCAGTCCATGTCTCTTCATATAGGTGCACATGCACCATAGGGTCAGAGTCATCAGAGAATGCTGAGATATCTAAATTCTCATTACTCCTCCTAAACTTAGTGTACATGGCCACCTTTACCTCTAGCCAAGTTTGCAAGTTAGACCTTTGCACTACCCACCAACATGTGGTAGTTCTCCTCAAGATGTACATAAATGTGCCCATTCTATATGTCTCTTTGGGGATGCATGATTCGAGGTCATTAACATACCTTTCCACTGGGTTACTCCATTTAAAATTTTGGGAGTGTTGTAAGCTTTCCTTTGGTTAGGTGAAGTACCCTCTTTATTTTCTTATCTTAGTGTGGGACCCATTATTTCAGAGCATAATCAATTTGAACCTAGCTAGTCCTCATGGGATTTGCCACCTTTGCATGCACCAATAGACATATATGACCAATGGCCTCATAAGACTCTTCAACCCATCAGTCACAAGTGACATCAGTGGCATCTGAGGTTGACTACCCATCCTCCTAGGAAAGCACTCCTTAATCAGAAGGATGGAGATCCTTAACATCTTGTGATGTGATGTTATAAATATGGTTGATCTCAACCTTTAGATCAATGATCTCTACATAGGGTATCCTTGATCACTTGAAAGGGGAATTAATACCCTGCCCTTACCATTTTCAAAGGTCATGTATCACTTCTTGAAGTGCATATCTATATTAGTGGCATAGCACCAAGGCCTTCCTAGAAGCACTGGGTAGTTATCCTATTCAACCAACTCGATAACCTCAAATTTAGTGTGGAATTAGACACCCATAATATTTATAATATCACCCTAAGAATTCTAATCATCTGTGATTAGGTTTTGTTGGCCATGAAAAGTACATGGGGAGAAGGCCTCAAGGCTGGCCTGCCCATCTTCTTCCATGTGTTCTTGGTCAGGATATTGACCTCTGCATCAGTGTCAATTAGCATCTCACAGATAGACCATCCATCGATAGTGGCATTTATGAGTAACTCTTGGTCATAATCTATGTTATGACTATGCCTTTACTTCACACACCCACTCCATATGCGATACAATAACTTCAATTATGTGGGGCTCAACAACTTTACTTAGATTTCTCCATGCATGCTCTACAAGAAAATTTTTTAGCAGGGGGAATATCCCATCCATTTATAGGTGTAGGGTCTCTGTCAGCTCCTATACTTTATCCTTTTAGATATCTTGATTTCTATATGAGGCGGTAGCTTGTGCTTCTATATCTCTGTCTAACTGGAGTTCTCCTTGTAAATTTTATTTTATGCTATGGATTATTCTAGTACATCCTTTTGATGCACTAGGTTAGGTTAGGGTGCAAATTTTGACTCAAGCCACATGATGTACTTGGTACAGCTTGGTTCACCATATTCCAAGCATAACTCTTGTTATGGCATAGTTGGTGGTTGAGTGGTAAACCCACTATGTGTGGTTTCCTGCACCTTGATTGGCTATGTGCATGTTGTCTATACCTTTTGATCCATAAACACCACTGATAAACTCTAAGTGAAATTTTTAAATGTATGGATTCTAAATTTCTCAACTTATAAATGTTGGAATGATTAAAAATTGATGAAAATCTGATCCAAGAATCATGTTTCAAAACTAAAATACAAGTGAATTGAAAGTTCACATCATTTATCCTTTGAAACTATCAGATTTTTCTAAGTTCCCAATTTACTCAATTTCTTATAAATGATCAAATGATTAAATTTTGCATTCTTGATTAAAATCTGAATTATAAGCTGCAATTGAACTAAAATTGAAATGCAAAAATGAATCCAAAGATCATAACACAGAAATTGTTTACGGGGTTCAGAATTTCCTACGTCCCTAGGTTCTTATCAAACCGATCCATTAATTGTTGCTAAATTTGCAAGCCAAAATAATACTTACAAACAAAAAAATATCATATCTCTCTGCAAAAATAGTGTTTTAGACCTTCGAAAGACCTTGGATGACTCAGCACGTCCTTCACCTTCCTGAATCACACGCAGAGGCTTCTCCAAATTGAAATTGGTAACTTATATAGCTCAAATTGGCATCAATAATTTTCCAAAATGGGAAAATGAATATACTTCACAGAGTGTATTAGAATTATAAAAAACTTTGTAGTTTACTTTGAGCTCTGGTTCGGCCTCTAAGGGCTCCAAAATGACCAAATACTGTAAGCGGGTCTATATTCTCCCATACACAGTCAGCCAGAAGCTTCTCTTTAAATACAAGTTCACTCCTCTTAAATCATTTAGAAGTCCATGGCATAAGCAGTCAAAGCTTATCACTTTTACATGGGAGGTCTGAGGTTCAAGACTTATCCCTTCCTTATAGGGCGCACTTAAGCATTTGTCCCACATTGGGAAGTGGAATGCTTCTCCAGGCATTTAAAAAGGATGGCAGCTCCTTTAATACTACCAATGCCCCTCATTTTGTGGAGACTTAGGCAATAGCTTAGGCTACCATTGGACTTGGTCATTACATGGACTTTGTGGCGATGTGGCAGCTGAGGCGTGACATTGCGTGGCAGGGTATGACGTGGCAGGGCTTATTACAAAATGTAAAATCATTATAATTCAAATACAATGAATTATCCGTTAAAGACAAAAATCAACCAAATCCCAAATTTTTAGACTCTCATTGACTACCATGTGTCTCCACCTGATTGGTCCACTTGGCGTGCCGTCATTGTGCCACGTCATCTTATGATACCAAATTTTTCCATGTCAAACCAAAACTTCAGCGGCCAATAACTTTTGCATACGGTGTCTGTTTTGCAAACCACAAAAAGCATCAGAAAGCTCTCGACAAGCTCTACAATGTGAAATTAGTTTCATCATGATTTGGAATTTTTTTATAAAATGAAATCTAGATCACCTTTAGAGCCCATTTTATATCTTTAGGCTCATACTTGATCATCCTTGCACCCCTGTCGGTGCCCATTTTGCCTTAGGTTGACTGCTCAACGACATGTAGTACTTGAAAATACTTGTATGTTAGATGCATTGAGCAGTCACACTGATAGTGCTCAGTTGACCTACACTTATAGCATGATCCTAGTGGAAATATTCCTCCATGACATCATCCACCTTGACCCATGGTGCCACTTTAGTTACTATAGCTAGCATTCTGTTGGTTGTAACTCTCATTTACTTTGTTCACCTATCCTTTGGCTATTTTAGTGCCCTATCATGTGCCTCTCTTCATGTTCTAGTGCATTTCATCAATGACTTGGTGGTTAGTTGTGTTGTGAGTGTAGGCATCGTATAACTTGAAATAAATGTTTATGTTGACTTGAATAGTGCATTATAATAGGGGGTAGTTGTGAACATCATGCACCTCATGACAAAATTCATAACTAAGAAGCAGTGTATACACATTCCTTCAAGGGTATTTATTTATGTTATACGCCTCTATCCCATACTCAATGTACCACAACCTACTTCAAACATCTTGCAATAAGCTAGCAGTCAATTTTTGTAGTTGGGAGGCCATAGATGTAATTTGTGCGTCTATGAATAGGCCAATGCCTGTATCAGTGCTCCCCACCACCTCAGCCCTAAGGGTAGCTTCAAGTGCTTCTTAAGGGTTTATGAATATTTTCATGGATAACGATCTTCTAAAAAGCACTAATAGTCCTCCAACAAACCATTGCACATGCTGGGAGGGGTGAATGTCATAAGGGAGATTAGAAAGGAGCATCTTGAATCTAGCATTGTACAAGTGCACACTCTATGATAACCCCTAGTTGATCTCCTTAAGCATGATAATGCTCTATTGTTCAAACTCTTGTATATTGAACTCCTTCAAGAAGGCTCTCTTTAGGGTGTCATAATTATTGTTCCCAAAATCTGTCACTCATTTTTGGGACAACATATGAACTATTTTGGTCATGCAGGCCAAAATTCTCTTTTTCCTTCTCAAAAAATTGTTCTGAGTATTCAAATTCTCCATTATTAAGCTTTTTTAGTTAACAGACTCTACAGGCTAATTTCTACAGACTCTACAGGCTTGTTTCTATGGACTCCACAGGCTAATTTCTATGGACTCTGCAAGCTTGTTTCTATGGACTCTGCAGGCTGATTTCTATGGACTCTGCAGGCTGATTTTTACGGACTCTATAGGAAAGAAACAAGTTCCCAACACTTAGGCAATTTCAAGGTTGGTTCAACGCTGAGGTTCAACCAAAAGGTCCATCGGCAAGCTTCAAACAAAGGATTGAACCATTGAACCATTGAACCCTGCCTCAAAAGGTTCAAAGGTTCAATGGGTTCAAAAGTTTAAACAGCTTCAAAGGAATTAAAGAAAAGAAGGCTTCGAAGAGTAAAGGTTAAACTATTGAACCGTTGAACCTTGAACCAAAATGGTTCAACAAGTTCAATGGTTCAACGAGCTCAATAAAGTTTGAGAGACTTAGAAGAACAAAGGATTTGAAGAACAAAGAATGAACTGTTGAACCTTGAACTAAAAGAGTTCAAAGTTCAAAGGTTTAATGAGTTCAATAGAAAAGAATAGGATCCAAAAAGTTTGAAAGACCAAAAGATTCAAAAAAAAAAAAAAGAATCATTGAGCCTTGAACCAAAATGGTTTAAAGTTAAAAGGTTTAAAGGATTCAAATTGGTTCAAATGACCAACAACCAATGACGTCCTCACAGAGGCCAAATTCAAGGTAATGAAATATCTGTTGGTTTTCAAATATGGCACGGAACCTAAAGAACAAACTAAGTGACCAGCTAAAGAGGAAGCTGAAAGAGCCTGTAGAAAAGAAAAGAGATAGCTCCGAGAGCTCAGATCGCCAAAGAAGGATAAAATGTGGTGAGAAAAAAGAGAACAATTGAAAGAAATCTAGAAATATCTACATGAGAGTTATTTCTGGTAGGTGAAACAGTCCACCAAGTAGACATCTGAGCATGCAAACATTCAAAGGTTTGACCTATTTTTCTCCCTTTGAATAAAAGCAAGTGGATAACCATGTACTTGTTTATAAAATAGACCAGATGACCTAAGCTGAGGAGAAGACATTTGAGATGAATTGACATGCCACAGTTAAGGCCGACGCCCTGTCCTAGTAGGCCCCCCTGACAGAACTGAAAATGCATTTAAGGCTTTGAATACACAGCATGGGCCATTCCATGAAACAAAGTGCCAAGTCTTTTTTGGCTGCTATATATTGTAATCTCTCTTATTGTTTTACAGAGATCTTTTTGTTGTCAGAAGCGAAACTCTGCCCAAATTGAAAGGCATTTCTTGAGACTTTGAGCTCAGATTGTCAATCATATTTCTTTATTTGAATGAGAAAGCAAGTGACCTTTTAGACTTTGTGCTGGAATAGCTTGTGTTGTTCAAGAAATTGTTCTTATGTCTATTTCCTGAATGCAATCTTGTCCATTTAATTAAATAAGTAGAACTAGTGGAAGTAATCTGAAAGGTGTCCTGAAGCCAACTGTGGGAGACTTTGTGCTGCTACAATTATCTTTAGCATGTTGTTTTTTTTGTTTCTATGTAAAGGATCTTGGGATGACTTTGTGCCCCCATTTTCCTTCATATTTCACTCTTTGGTAGTTGAGGGGGAGACTTTATGCTACACCTCATTTTGCTGGTTACAACACCCTGTTCTAGTTACTTTTACTACCCAAAAAGGAATTTGGCTATTGATTAAGCATTACTTCTAAAAAAAGAGAAGTACCTCCAGTAATCACCTAGGTTTTCTCCTTTGATTTGTGAACATTATCTATGAGAAAAGAGAGATGGATGGTGTGATTCTACCCTTGCGTGTTATTTTTAGCATATATATAGTATATAGCTTCTCATAGTTATAGGGAACCTCCCCTTGATGAGAGGAGAGATTTGTCCCCTTTTGATGTTGTAAACCTACACATTTGGCCAACCAATCTCCCTGTGCTATGGTTGAAACAACCTATTTTGCCCATCAGTTAGCTAGTGACAAAATATTCACTCAACAATTTTTGGCGACTCCGCTGGGGACACAACAATTTTGCATAATTTAAAGCCTCAAGCTTTAGATTGAAGCATCACTTGTGTCTTATCCATTATCATTATAGCCTTATCCATTTCCATCTTCCTCCACCTCCATGCCAACTAGGGAAGCATGCACAGTTTGAAGCCTCAAGTTTTAAATTTAAGCAATCCCTGTCCTTATCCATTACAAAAACTAGGTCTTCATTACTAGGCAAAGCATCAAATTCTATTGTTAGTAGAGCTTTGTCAATACATACCCCTTAGAGATTTGTTATCCCTCCCTTCAGTAGTCAAATCATGGCAGTTCAAGGCCCCTGGGTAACTCTTTTGGCCCACTCAATCTAACTCCATCTCTACATGAGCTACCTCGCAGTTCAAGGAAGAATTTCCCCAAGTTCTTTGGTGATGGGAGAGTTCACCCTGATGAACATATTACAGCCTTCAACATAGCCTGTTGTGTGATAGGCGTGGAGTATGAAGATGTAGCAATCAGGTTGTTTGTGGAAACATTACAAGGTGTTGCTACAGACTAGTTCTACCATCTGCAGGCCTAGACTGTGACTAACTGGAACACCCTCAAAGCCCAATTCAAAGCAAGATTCAAACTTGCAGAAGATGTGCATGCCATGTTAGCCCAGCTCACATAGATGAAGAAGGAGCCTCATGAGCCTATGATGGATTTCATAGCTAAGTTTGACAAGCTGAGGAACATGATTCCTATAATTGCTCAGCCAACAACTGAGAACCTTTAAATGTTTTTTCATCAATTCTCAGCTTCTAAAAGTGAGCTTTCTATTGAGATGGGCTGGCCACATAGACCTTGCTGCTACTCAAGATTTGGCCATTGAGGTGGAAGATGATCTTATCTTGGCAGAAAAGATAAGAAGAGATCCTAACAGAGGCAAATCTCCTTCATCTTTAGAGAATTCATTTAAAGGCACCAATGATCAAATGGTGTAAAAGCTAGCAAATGAATTGCTAGCCTTAAAAAGGAAAATAACCCAAAGTATGTCTACTCCTTCGTATCGAGATATACCAAGGAGGACATTTTCCCATCAGACGTAGCAAGGCAATGTTGCCAAGAATTAAGGGTAGCCAAATCACCTTCCTTTCCCACATGGGAACCTTGCCATTGAAGCACCTCCAACCAATTCAACAGTTGGATATCTTGAAGCAGAATCAGATTTCTCCTTCCAACTTGAGTTGAACCCAAAAGATGATGCTAATCTCTTCACAGAGGGAGAAGAAGAATTAGCTAGCGACTCCAACATTGGTTTCTTGAATTACTAGGATGAACCTAGAAGTAAAGGTGAAGCATTTGATGGATCATACATTGTATTCACTCAGTCCCAAAACTTGTCAGCCTAGCAAGCTGATAAGGGAAAAATAGGGGAAGGATCTCAGCTTGCAATTTCAATTGCCAAATGAGGAACTTCTCTACCTTTCTAGCTAAAGGACCCAATGATCAACAAAAAAGTAAGTACCTCAAGTACACCTTCACCTTCAAATTCAATTTCACAGATCAGTACCCCCTCCTAAAAACTAGAAGGATGAACTGTCTTCCTCTGTTCCTAGTCCATTTCAGTCATTTGACATAATTGACCATGTCAAAAAATCTAGAATTCAAATGATTGAATTTAAATTCCTGCAATCCAACCCTGAGCAATTGGATAAGTTAGTGGAGTGTGTGAAGAATCAAACTATCCTTGTAGGACAAATTATTTTGAAATTAACTCCTGTTCCCCCCAAGAACACATCCACCTAAAATAACCTTGTGATTACTCCTCCTACTACTCTCGGGAGGATAGAACTTTTTTATGTTTCCCTATTGATAAATGGCCACTAGCTGAACAATTACATCATAAACTCAGGTGCGTCTGATAATGTCATGCCTACCAAAGTGTCTAAATCCCTTGGTCTCACACTGACCAAGACATTTGGGAGATGTTTCTCCATGGAGAACAAACAAGTGCCACTGTTGGGACAAATCAAGGATGCCCAATTTGCATTTGTGACATTCCCAAATAAAAGGGTCAAGATGACAGTCCCGGTAGCCGACGTCCCAGCCTCCTATGGTGTCCTTCTTGGGATTTTTTTTTGCAAAGACGTTGATGGCAAATTGAGCATGGACTTGTTTGAGGTGAGGATCCCAGTCAAAGGCATCATGAATAGATTGCTCCTTGAGGAGGCAAAATACGTTGTCACTCAAACATCGGTGCCTGGAGCTCAAATTCTATTTGAGTCTTCAGGTAGGGGTAATTACTTCTTGACCATAGAGGATGTTCATATTTCTATAGACAAAAGTCCTGTAGGTGGTGATCCAAAACTTGATTCAGATAGAACAATAAAAGGATTGGTAGAACACAATAAAAGTGTAGAAGAATCCCCCCTCCAAATGAAGAAGAATCTAAGGTGTTTGATGCTGACAATAAAATCATGTGCTGGACTGAACCAAAAGAATAATGAATTATGGTAATGGATCATAGTACTACGTGCCAAAGTCAAGAAAAGAAGCTCTTCTACAAAAGAGAAAGGAATTATGGTTTTTAGATTGGAGACCACGTCTTGCCATGAGGCAAGAAGAGAGAACCAAAATGAATGCACAGAAAATGTGATTCCTGGTGGAGAGCTCCATTTGCCCATCACTGATTCTAGGAAGAAAATGGCTTCTTACTAGTTTATTAGGATGGAATGCTATTTTCATTGCCTCACAGTGGGCCTGAAGCACTTCAATTCTTGAAGTATCAGATAAGATCAACTTGTACATATGTATAATTTTTGTATAGTCTTTAGCTTGTTTTGTTTTGTTCATTTTCATTTCTTTTTAGCACCTTTTTTTTTGGGTAGCATGACTCCGTAGCCCAATGGCACACTTGAAGGCATTGGAGATTCTGGTTTCTACTCCCCTTAGCTATTTCAAAATTTCAACTGAAAGAAGTTCCCCAACTAGAGCCAGTTATTGTTCCGAAAATCTGTCACTCATTTTTGGGACAACATATGAATTATTTTGGTCATACAGGGTAAAATTCTCTTTTCCCTTCTCAAAAAATTGTTCTAAGTATTAAAATTCTCCATTATTCAAGCTTTTTCAGCTAACAGACTTTGCAGGCTAATTTCTACGGACTCTACAGGCTTATTTCTATAGACTTCATAGGCTAATTTATACAGACTCTGTAGGCTTGTTTCTACAGACTTCGTAGATCGATTTCTATGAACTCTACAAGCTTGTTTCTATGGACTCCACAGGCTAATTTCTACAAACTTTTTAGGCTGATTTCTACAGACTCTGTAGGAAAGAAACAAGTTCCCAACACTTAGGCAATTTCAAGGTTGGTTCAACACCGAGGTTCAACCAAAAGGTCCATTATAAAGCTTCAAACAAAGGATTGAACCATTAAACCATTGAACCCCACCTCAACAGGTTCAAAGGTTTAACAGGTTCAAAAGTTTAAATGGCTTCAAAGGACTTAAAGAAAAGAAGGCTTCGAAGAGTAAAGGTTGAACCACTGAACCGTTGAACCTTGAACCAAAATGGTTCAATGAGTTCAATAAAGTTTGAGAGACTTGGAAGAACAAAGGATTTGAAGAATAAAGAATGAACCGTTGAACCTTGAACTAAAAGAGTTCAAAGTTCAAAGGTTCAATGAGTTCAATAGAAAAGAAAAAGATCCAAAAAGTTTGAAGGACCAAAAGATTCAAAAAAAGAGAATGAACTGTTGAACCTTGAACCAAAATGGTTCAAAGTTCAAAGGTTCAAAGGGTTCAAAGTGGTTCAAGCGACCAACGTCCAATGACATCCCCGCAGAGGTCAAATTCAAGGTAATGAAATATTTGTTGGTTTTCAAATATGGTGTGGAACCTAAAGAACAAACTAAGTGACTAGTTGAAGAGGACGCTGAAAGAGCCTGCAGAAAAGAAAGGAGATAGCCTTGAGA
Source organism: Torreya grandis (assembly GCA_037957365.1). NCBI lineage: Eukaryota > Viridiplantae > Streptophyta > Pinopsida > Cupressales > Taxaceae > Torreya > Torreya grandis. The sequence continues at coordinate 806,042 of JARHVA010003164.1, read as the reverse complement.
GCTCATATCGCCAAGGATGGATAAGACATGGCGAGGAAAAAGAGAACAACTATAAGAAATCTAGAAATATCTGTAGGAGAGTTATTTCTTGTAGGTGAAACTGTCCACCAAGTAGACATCTGAGCGCACAAACATTCAAAGGCATGACCTATTTTTCTCCCTTAAAAAAAAAGTGAGTGGATAGCCACGTACTTGTCTTAAAAATAGACCAGATGACCTAGGCTGAGGAGAAGACATTTGAGATGAATTGACATGCCATAATTAAGGTCGATGCTCTGTTCTAGGATGGCCCCCTAACAAAACTAAAAATGCATTCAAGGCATTGAATGCACAACATGGGACATTCCATGAAACAAAGCTCCAAGTCTTTATTAACTGCTATATATTGTAATCTCTCTTATTGTTTTACAGAGATCTTTTTGTTATCAGAAGTGAAACTCTACCCAAATTGAAAGGCATTTCTTGAGACTTTGAGCTCATATTGTTAATCATATTTCTTTATTTGAATGAGAAAGCAAGTGACCTTTTAGAATTTATGCTGGAATAACTTGTGTTGTTGAGGAAATTATTCTTATGTCTGTTTCCTAAATGCATTCTTATCCATTTAATTAAATAAGTAGAACTAGTGGAAGTAATCTAAAAGGTATCTTGAAGCCAACTATGGGAGACTTTGTGCTGCTAAAATTGTCTTTAACGTGTTGTTTTTTCTATTTCTATGTAAAGGATCTTGGGATGACTTTATGCCCCCATTGTCCTTCATATTTCACTCTTTGGCAGTTGAGGGGGAGACTTTGTGCTACACCTCATTATGCTAGTTACTGCGCCCTGTTCCAGTTACTTTTACTACCCAGGAAGGAATCTGGCTGTTGACTGAGTATTACTTTTGAAAAAAGAGAAGTACCTCCAGCAATCACCCAGGATTTCTGCTTTGATTTGTTAACATCATCTTTGAAAAAAGAGAGATGGATGGTGTGATCCTACCCTTGAGTGTTATTTTCAGCATATATATATATATATATATATATATATCTATATATATATATATATATATATGTATGTATAGTATATAGCTCCTCATAGTTATAGGGAACCTCCCCTTGATGAGAGGAGAGATTTGTCCCATTTTGATGTGGTAAACCTGCACATTTGGCTGACCAATCTCCCTATGCTATGGTTGAAACAACCTATTTTGCCCATCAATTAGCTGGTGACAAAATATTCACCCAACAATAATCAACCATAGCTTGTTAGGATCAAACTTCCTATACCAAGTATGGGCACAATCAAGCAAAGTTATCATGAACTAGGTTGCCTTATGCTTAGATTGGGTTATTCCCTAAGTGCACCATTGTGACTCATACTTGAGCACATGCTCTATGGCATTTTCCATACCTCAATACTCTAGCAGGCACATGGCCATCTCATAATAAATATAGGGATAAGAAGTAGCCAATGCCTAAGGTACTTATCCTCCTAGTGCTTGTCCTAGTATTGACCCTCCAGGGCCTCCAACTACTAGGTTAGGTGCTGGTCTGGTGGTTACTACTGGCACCATAGAAGATAATGACACTGTACTATCGACTAGTGGTGTAATGCCACTTCTTATGATCTGCTACTTAGGCTATGCAATTGACATTGGTTGAACTAGGGTGCTTGTGCTCACATTTTATCTAGTCAGGATAACACCTCAAAGTCTAGAGGTATCTTCACTTACCTCCTCATATAGGATAACTTGTTCAATCATAAATTTTTGGTCTAAATTTGCAAAGTGATCAAAATTTACATCAATAATGAGGTCAGTTATCAATCTTTTATTTTCTTTTAGGACATCTGGCGCATCTCTAATGGTCAAGTTCTGAAGGGACCTTGAGCATTCACCCATCAACTATGGAGCTTGTTGCAAGGCTTTAAGGGATCCTTCCTCTGGGTGTGACTACCATTCAAAAGATCCTTCCCCATGCCCTTCCTACTCACTATGAGTCCTCTCAACACTTTCAATTCTATATCTTCTATCATTCTATGCCTCCTCTTGTTATAAGCCTATCTCTTGAGCTCTTAATTATCAATCTGCTTATCTCCTTCCATTGTACTTCACCTACATGTCTCCTTCCTTCCCATTATGTTGCTCATATGTGAGAGGACTTTAGCCTTCCATCCTCACTATTTTGAAGTCATAATCTACCATCAACTTCTTGAGTTTGATGCCAATTTCTTTCACAAATACATCTTTAGGCTCACATAAGAACTGGTATTCTACTTCTTTAGGGTAGGAGTACGTCAATATCATGAAGTAAAGCATGTAGTTGTTTAGTGCCCCTTGCCACCATTTGTTTATGGCTCTAGTCTAAGTGGCATCAAAGTTCTCAAGCCTTTCTTAGCACTCTATTATCCACTCATAGCACTGTCTATAGCTTTAGCTTCTATGAGTCACATAAGCAGCCAACCAGTGGTATACTTGTTCTGGCAGTTCACAAAAGAAAACCTCATATAGGGCATCATACAAGTGGTTCTAGACCCACTTCATTAGGTTTTTACCTCTACAATTTGTATGCCTTAGCACAAATTTATCTTTTAATCATTTTATCTAGCACCTGATGTTATCAAGGGGAGTCAGAGCATTGTCCAGGTGCACCATTATAATAAAAAAATTCATCAAGTTCCCGACAATGGAACTAAAATGTTATAGAAAAGTAGGCATTTCAGTCATGGGCCAAGTCATGTGCTTACCTAGCCATCTAGGTTGGATTTAGGCTTGTTTTAGAAGGGCACAGGACCATAATATTTTTTTGGCACTCAACATTTAATACTAAACTATGATGGCATCAATATACATAAGGTGCAAGCCTTGTGTTCTCACCTAAAGTACAATAGAGAAGGGATCGAGGTCTATGTTGGGTTAGTCATGACATGGCACAACTCTATTCTTTGAAGACTTGGGTTAGTGCAATGATGGTTTTGCATTCATGAGCATAAACCTTGGGTTTCATTAGCTCAATGACAATCATGCACGTGAGGGGCAACTGGTTATCTAGTTAGGGGACTTAGGAATAGTCTTGAACTTAGGCATGAGTATCCTTTTGGGGCATAGGGTCTTAACCATACTTAACATATTTCTTATCATGGGTGTGAGATTCATTATTCATTAACCATACCTGCCATGAATGAGTTAGGCTAGAAACTTGTGAGAGCTCAACATACATTCAAAAGACTTAAAGCATTTAATCCATCAAACATTGACACAAAGCATTCTTCATTAAATAAGTTAAATAATGATATAAATATGTCAATAGAATTGAGCATAATCTTGACTTAAGCTATTATAGTCCTAGAGGCTCACATGCAAGATTGGGCATTATAAAGGGGACCTTAAAAAGCATCCCAAATAACCTTTATCTTCTAATGGTAATTATCCAGCATCAATTCACTAGAGCTTCACTACTCAGTTTATCTCCTCCCTTCAACTGAAATTGACTTCCTTTTATAGGCTTCAGAGCATCCTAGGATCATGGGGAATGGAACACATCGATTGCTAAGTTGGTGCTAGAGGTACACATCTCATAGTCTCTACTATGCCTTATCTTTAATGTGTAGTCACTATCCTATACACCTATTTCTTGATGTTGCTTGATTAAAAAAGAATCACTTGGCTTTAATGGCTAGTCTCTGTCTCATGTACCTACTTTTTAATGCTGATTGATTCAAAAAGAGTTGTTAGCCACTAGTCACTTGGCACCGCTAGAAGATAAAACAATAATCATCCTCCATGATTGTCTCACACCTAGGTATTTGTTGAGTTGGCGTTGTTCCACTAATTAGCACGAAAAGGGCCCAACAATGCCCTCAAAATGCTATCATTAGCTTATGAGTTAGATGATGAATAATTGGAAGAAACAAAGGAAGAGAAGGGGAATAAAGTGTTAGATATAGTTCTGATAGACACTCCCAAAAGAAAAGCTAAATTGGCCATTGTCCCAGTCAAAATGAAGAAGCCCAAGGTGATCTTCACTCATACTTTGAGTGAAATCAATCTGTTTAGTGAAGAAAACTTGTTTCAGGGTCCAACCATTCTTGAATGGTTCATCTATGGCAAATTGCAAAAGGTACCTACTGCATAACACCCTTGGGTAATAATGAAGGCAATCAATATCCTAGTTTATGAAGAAGTTAAGCCATGGATAGTTGCTTTGAAAAAGGAAGATGAAAAAAGAATGGCTGCTCTAGGAGAATCAAGTGGAGCATAAATGGAGACCCCAATTCCAAAGGTGATAGAATATTCCCTTGGTGTCAAATTTTACCCAACAACTACTAGTTTGTAGAGGGTAACTGAGAAAAAGGCCATGGTTGGTAGAGAGGAGATCACTTTCCAAAAAGTGGAACCTTTTGTTGGATTGACTTTAGTTAGAGGAAAAAATCCTGGCAAGGACCTAATATTTGATGAAAATGTTCTTGAAATGGCTTAGGCTCAGTTAGACCAATTGCAAATAATGATCAAGGGTATCTTGTATTAGAACAAGAATTTGAAAGAGCAAGCCATCTTGTAAATCCAAGAAGATAGATTCAGGCAATTTGAGGACACCATGGCTAATTTTTTCAATTATTTAAAGGCAGTGAAGACTAGGCAAGAGGCAGTGAATAAATAAAGCACCATGACTACAGGCCAAGTTGGCCAATGGTAGGGTTCAAACTACCAGGTGAAGGATTTGATCAAAGTCTTGACTAAAAATCAAATCCTTGAATTCAAGACAGTTAGCCTAGCCCACCTTAATATGTCTATGACTATATCAATTGATAAGATCAAGGCCTTAAATAATTGGTCTAAGCAAATGAAGGACTGGTAAGGATATGAAACAATAGGAAGATTAGATGTTGCATAATTAGAAAACTTAATCAAAGAGCCCACCACCCTTAGTCCACTAGGCCTTATCACTGATGAGGAGTTAAAGCATATAACTACTCAATTCATGGAAGAAGTGAGGAATCAAGGACAAGGGAAAATAGGGGCTGATAACAAGAAGATCATGTGCTTGTTTTTATCATTAGAAGAAAAGATAGGAGATGTTGGGTGCATCAAACAATATTTAGAAGGGGATGAGAGGGATCTCAAAGGCCTAAAAGATTAAGAAAAGGAATTGTTCATGAGACCTATCATTGATCTTCAACTGATCAATGAACAACATTCTAGAATGAAGATCCTGCAAGGAATACAAAAGACTGCATCAATACAAGGGTCTCCAAGTTAGTCAAGTTAGGACTATTCTTTTTATAATTAAGCTTGTATAATTTAAAAATAAAAAATTCTTTTGTAAAGGCATGTGCAACTTATGAAGCACATTGCCTATATGTTAGTCATTTTATAATGTCTAGAAAGTTCTCAAAGAATTGTAAAGGATAATTGTCCTTAATATTTGATATGAATAAATGACATACCTCATGAATTGTATATATAAAGAGGTAATGCCCATTGTAAAAAGAAGGAGAGAGAGTTTTAAGCCAAAACTATTTTTTAAACTTTTGAGAAAATTAATACAAAGCAAGGAGTTCTATAAAGTTTGTCCATATTTTCTTGTGTGAATTACTATAATGGTTTCTCTCTCATTTGTCTAGTCTAGATCTTAGATTTGAAGGGTTCTTGTTAATTATGGATGTGCATCTTTAAGTGTAGAGCATATAATTTGTGCTAATGCTATATTAGTTGAAATTTCCAAGGTTTACTTCATTTTATTTACCTTTCTTGCATATGTGCTAATGTTGTTTGCTTGCAGGGGTGAATCTTTAAAGTAAACCTAGTCCTTATCTAAACTATTTCATACTGTCCTTAGATTTTTGCCTAATGTGTGATAGGATTTGATCTTATGCTACTCTATGTCATATATTGGTTAAATGCATGTTCAGATGGAACTTGAACTTTGTCATGATGTTTGGGTTAAAGATCAGTAACATATCTCTTCTCTTCCCTACCTTTCCTTTTGCTCCTTTTTATCAAATCATCTTAGGTCAGTTTCATTGTGAATATTCATCTTAGTTTAGCTTTAGACTTAGGTTTTGAGCATAATTCACTTTAAATAGCATAGATCATCTTTAAGATAAAGGATCAACTATTAGGCCATGGTGGCTCCCAACCACCAATTAATATAAATTTGTGAAACAGTCTACTTGTTCTGCCTCTATTCCACCAAAGATAACAGGATTATCACAACCTACAACTCATGCATTAGATTCTCTAAATTCAGAAATGAGTAGTGTTTTTTAAACACTAAGAACCACCTATGATACACATTTAGGCATCAATAGAGATACACATTCTACTAGTGCTAGAAGGAGGGCCTTAATTAGATCTTTACAAATTTGTAACATCTTTGCTAATTTTGGTGAATTTTGTTCAAAGATTGATGTATTATTTGCATATTTATGTTTCTTTTAGCATATTTGTGTAAAGATCATTGATCTTAGTGGTTTTAGATCCATATTTTTGCTTATTTAGTCAAAGATAGAGGTTCTTTGAAGAACCATGAGTAATTGTGGTAAAGATAGCTTGAGATATATGAATCCAACAAGTTTGAGGTTAGTAATAGCTAATTTGTCCAAATATTGATAAATCCTTTGCAAATTTGAGTTTATTTGATCTTAGACATGTAAAGATCATTCATATTCACATATTTGGACATATATTCGAGCTAATTTAGTTAAATATTGATGTCCTTTATTGTTATTTATACATATTTGCACAAAATTTGCTTATTGTGGAAGTCTAATCATTGCTCTCTACAAAGATAAGATTTTTACATCATATTTAAAATAGGGTTCAAAGATTTCAAGCTTGAATTGCCAAAGATAAGGACCAGGTCACGTTTAGAGATAAGGGTTCACCTTATTTCATTATAAGTTCATAGGAAAGCTAGGTGAGACAAAGGTAAGCATAAACTTTCAAAGTCTCAACCAACTTCACCAATTCAAGGTGTTCCTGTGTTCAACCCCTATCAAGGTATGGCTTGGATAGGTGGTTACTCAATCAATGTGTCACATGTGCTACATGACCTTCCTCATAATCTTGAAAAGTATTTGTCTACTTTTAGTCTTAATGGTGTTGTAACTACTGAAGAACACATTAAAAGTTTCAAAGTTGCTTTGAGATTGCTAAATGTAGTTCATGAATATGTAGCATGCAGGTTGTTTCCATTTACTTTCAAAGATATTGTATATGAATGGTTCCTAAACCTTTCTAAAAACTACATATCTAGTTGGGATGATTTTAACAAAATATATATTGATCAGTTTGGCAAAATCATTAGTCTATGTGTCTTGTATCAATAATTTACCATAGTTAAAAGAGACTCAAATGAGCCCATACGAGCCTTTAATACTAGATTTCAAATTTTTTTAAGTAGAACCATAGCTCCTTTCATACCTAATGAGGCTTTAACCTTAGAGATTTACAAAGATACCTTGGATCCCATGACTTCTGTGTTTCTTAAAAGATCTGTTCAGGCCATTAAGACACTAACCCTAGTTTATATTGAAACTATGATCATCAATGATCGGATGCAATCCCAAGGCCAAATGGCATACAATTTTCCCAAAATTAATCCAAATTTGCCTATTCTAAATGTCATTCCCAATGCCAATCAAAATATGCCTACCTTAAATCAATTTCTAGTTCTAAACCAATTACCTTTAAGTCATGCACATCCTAGTCAAAACCTAGGATTCTTAAATAATGCTGCCAATGGATCTCATCCACAAAACCTGAGAACTTTAATACCTTCAGCTAGTAACAACACTCAAGTTCATAATTCTGAGGCACCCAAGAATGAGAATGACTCTATCTTAAAGATGATTCAAAAGTGAAGCACTAATTTCCTTTAACTAAAAAATCAAGTTGGAAATACTGGGGAAAGATCTAATATGGACTTCTCTTTTTAAAGGTTTGATAAGCCTTTGAAAATATTCCCAAATAACAACAAAAATAACCTTAAAAATGAGGCATCTACTAATAAGAATGTACCTAACATAAATCTTAGTGATGTAGCTTTACTTGATTATTTGTAGAGTTCATTATACTTCAAAGCATGGTGAATTAGAATGTTTAGAATTTTACAATGCTTTTGAAGCCCTTCAAGAAGAGTTAGATACTTTTGAATTTATCCCTAATAAATACAATGGTGATGGTACCTCAAGTTCTTCAAGGTCATCTAAGTCTGATGATTCAACTCTTATGGTGGAAACATTTGAGTTCCCATTCCAAGAAGAGACTGAGGCTAAAGATATACCTGAAGAGATCTATGTTTTTTAGTAATATTTGAAGAAAACATATCCTCTGAGGAATAAGGAGCAAAAACAACCTTTGACTACCTCAACTCCACCAAATAATTTTGACACTCCTCCTGATACTACATCAGACAACAATCTAGAACTTCCCAAGGGAAGTACCTCTAAACCCAATATTGATGCATCTAATTCTTCCAATAGGACTGAATATAATATAGTGGAGGTCATGAAAAATATCAAATATAATATTAATTTGTATGAGTTGACTCAAATTACAAAATAAAGGGACTTGTTATTTGAATATTTGTCTAAGAAGCCTAAAAAACTATAAAAGTTTGCACATGTTAACATTGCAGTACACAAAAGTAAGGTAGATGTTCCACCTTTCTTACTTATAGTCAGTATATTTGTTTAGAATTTGCATAATTTTTTGTTAGAATTTGGTGCATCTACAAATATTATGCCTAAAGCTATTTGTGAACAACTTCATTTGACTCCCATTAAATCTGATAGAGTTGTAACTCAATTAGATAAATCAAAAGTCAAAGTGATTGGTGAGTTGTTAAATGTTCACATACAAATTAATTCTAAACCAAGGATCCAATAGTTCATTGACATATAAGTGGTGGACATCCTTGATGTTTATGAAATGCTGCTAAGTAGAGACTGGACCAGATCATTGAATGGTTACATGTCAATTGACTATTTACACGTGGTTACACTAGAAATGAGTTCCAAATCAGATCAAGATAGAATGTGAGCCCAAAATGAAGCATATGATCACTGAGTACAATGTAACCACTAAGAGGGTCAATATGGTTAACTCAGATATGGGGGTTTACACTCTTGACACCACAAAGGTATGTAACCCCAAAACTTCTCATGCTATGCTTGGATTATGGAAGTTGTATTCTGATGGTGCAGATGTAAATTAGGGTTTATAATAAGATTGGTATTAATCAATCCCATTAGGAAGGAATACAATTCCTCTTACAAAATTTAGTTTCTATGCACCAATAATTTGGCGACTATGAAGAACTTATTCTTGGATTAAAATTTGCAATCAAACATGAGGTCAAAGAACTATTAGTTTTTGGTGACTCAGAGCTAGTAATTAATCAGGTCAAAAGTATCAATGCAAGTTATCTTATCTTAAGAAGTATAAATTTAGAGTATGGTACTTAATTAAATGTTTTGATGCTTTCAACATTGTGTCAATTCCTAAATAAGGAAACAAGGTTGGTGATGAACTTGCTTCATATGTAGCCAAACTTATGCCCAATCAAAGTTCCAAGTTACAAAGCCTTACCATTGAATTAGTCCCATGTCCCTTGGTGCTGGATAATGTCAACCAATTGCAAGTATTCACTGATGGTCAACATATTATACACTTCATGACTAGCTTAGGAGTATTTGAGGCTCACATCATTGATGAGGTTAATGAAAATACCCTTGATGATGACAAATTTGAAGTTAATCTTGATGGTAAGGTCATTCAATTGAGTGATAATGAGATTCCTAAATGAATGATAGCCTTAGAGAGACTGTTTGATTTAGACAAACTAGCTAAGGCTATCAACATTACCAAAGTAGATGGGAAGGACTACAATGTAATTGACCTAGGTTAGTAAGGTCAACCTTAGCTAGTGAACATTGGTACAACCTACATAAGCATTGAAACCAAGAGAGACAAAGATTTACTAACCAAATATAAAGATGTAATAGCATGGTCTTATGATGACTTGAAGATCTTTGACCCTAAGGTCATAACCTACACCATACCTCTAAAGGAAGCCTACAAGCCATTTAGGCAAAAATAAAGGCCAGTCAACCCTGTCTTAAAACCAATGATATACAAAGAGGTCAAGAAGTTACTATGTGTAATCAAAATTGCATGATGTGTATAAATTAATCTTAGATCAGATAAGATAGAGCACACCTACACTTCTGATTGAGGGTACACTTATTAAGCAGAAGTATGACCAATATGAGATCTGCTAGACTCAATTAGGGGATCACTTGTATCACTTGTCACAACACATCATGCTAAGAAGGGTTCTAAAGCCTATAGTCTAACATAATCACACAAAAACCCTAAAAGAGTACTATGATTTGATATTAACTTATGTAATAAACAAGAAATTAAATTATTCTAATAACAAGAAAAGTAAACTAATCTAGTGCTCACCAAAGCTTGTGGCACAAAGTGGGGGTTAGAACAAAACAAATAAACAACAACTAAACTAAACATGCATATGAAACATATATTCATGTCAATGTATATAGAATCCTAATATATGGAAAAGAAGAGTACATACTGCATTATCTATCTACTCTTACAAAGAAGAATTGAATTTATGAATACTTACCTTTGAAGATGAACTTGTAGAGTCTCAATCTCTCCCTTGGCCAAGGTGCTTCATTAGAGATTATTGTGGCTTATAAGGATAACTAAGATAAATCAGCTCTAGGATACATGACCTACCTAAGCATCTAAAATACTTCTCCATAAGACAATATTATAGATCCAAAGAAAGTATCAAACCCTAAAGCTTTATTCCTCAAGTAGAATGGTTAATAAGCAGATGTTTGTTAGCACTTCTTCGCTTAGTTCTTCTATTCTTATCAAATGGTGGTAAATGACTTTGTATATATAGTGGTAACTTACCTAATTTTTTTTGGACATGTTAATTGTACTAGGTTGATCGGTTGACCTAGTACATTTTTAGGCTAATGCCTTAAGTCTGTGTTAGGTTAGCCAGTATGCTAATAAACCAAAAGAGCTAAAGTGTCTTCAAATTACACTAAGTCGACTAGGTTGACCTAGTGTATTAAATAGGTCAAAAGGATAACAAGGAAAGAAATGAGGGAATAAATCATGATAATGAATTTAATGGATAAGAAAGAAAATAATAAGCTTAGAGTTCAAGGTTTTAAGAGGCAAGAGTGTCGATGGTAAGTGGTGGAAGGAATAATAATCTTACAAAGCACCGATGGTCTACCCACCTGTTTCCTAGTGCACCCCTTAAGGCATGCACTCAGAGAGATTGAGACTTGATAGGTTCCTGAAAGATACTAAGTGTTAGTAATCAATAAAAGTTTGAAAATATTATGTGTATACATATGCCCTAGTTGAAGCTCATCACGTGTCACGTAAGTGCAACACATGATGGTGCTTCGAGATAGAACATGATAACACATAACACTAATGCTAAGTATGGTGAAATAAGTAGAAAACATGATAAATGAAATAAATATATTTAGAAACACATACCTCTAACTTACCTTAGTACCATACATAAAGAAGAAGATTGCAAGAAAGTGAATACGTCTAATGTAAAGCACACTAGGCAAAACTGTAAGAAGTTAGTGCAAAAAGAAGCCAAAAATCAATTTTTTTGAAAGATAAACATATGATAGTAGAAAATAATCTCTACGTCACCATGAATTTAATGCATTTTACAATTTGCAAAATGGATGAGTAGAAACAAAGATATGAGCAAAATAAGGAATCTAAAGGAAACTAATTGAAAGAATTTGAGTTTTGAAAAGTGGTTTTAAAATAGGAAAAAGAGAAGTCATTTTGTTATTTTGAATTGTAAGAGAAAATGAAAAGAACTATGGAGATAAGATTAGTTAGGATGGCGAGGGAATGACATGCTAGATGAGGACACTCGAAAGTGGCAACAGGTGCATTACAAGTATACAACTATGGATCTCAAACCAATTTTTGAAAATTGTATTTAATTAAGTGAATTTTGATAAAATTTGATTTTAAGAATTTATTTATGTCAAAAAGTAAAAAAAATTAGATTGTAAAGGTAGGAAATGGGGAGATGGGAAATGGGTTTGGAGAAAATTAGAAAATGCAAATTTTGAACAAAATACACTAGGTCAGCACATTGAACCATCTAAGTCGACCTGGTCGACCTAGTAGGTTCAGTGCGCTGACCTAGTGTATTTTGTTCAAAATTTACATTTTCTTATTTTCTCCCTATTTTATCCAAACCCATGTCAACCTAGTAGGTTGAATTAGGATGAAAATCCATATGGTTTACCTAGTAGGTCTAGGTCAACCTAGTGTATTTGGCAGGCTAAAAAGCTAAAATGGAACAAAAAACTAGTCTAAAAGGGCCAAAAGAAAAAATCAAAACCAAGGAGGGGAAAAATAAGAGGGTTGACTTGGAATTTAAAGTTGACTATGATAAAAATAGGGAAATTATGGTCAAACTAGGTTGACCAAGGAACCAAAATAAGCATGAAAAAGCATGCAAGATGTTAAAAGAGGGCTAAAATGGTCCAAAATGACCAAAGAAGGGCAAGAGGGACCAAAATAGGATAAAATGGAGTAAAATGAATTAATTATGATTATTATTAGATAAAAAATAGAATGTATAAAGAATGTATTGTGATTATACATGTCATGGAAGAACTAATACATCTTTTATTATTTCTTGATGGTAGAGACAATTGTGGTTCTGGAGATTGGTGAATGTGTCTTGGTTATCATATTTGTTCGGGAGATTGATAGATGGAGATAGAGCTAGAATGGTAGGCATAGGTCTAGAAGGGATAGTGAACATGTGTAGGATCCCTCTGAGTACGGATGTGGTGGTCATGTTCCTTAGTTTTTGGGAATGGTTGACCAACACCTTTAAATGGGAGGTGGATGGGGATGTGATAAAGGTGGCCATCATACTAGAGGATGTCCATGCCATCCTCAAATTACCCATAGTAGGAACACTAATGGCTATAGGGATACCATATATCATAGAGGACAGGAGAGCATTAGCCATGTGGGCTATAGGCTCATAGATGATATTACCAGGGTAGAGAGTGAGTATAGATGATGTATATATATCATAGATTCTATATATCCAAAAAGTGTTGATAGGCCTTGTGACACAACGAGTGCTCTGTCACAATTTGAATGGAAAGGTACCACTATATATGTTAGTCTTGAGCAAGATGATGTTGGAGGAGTGAGCACTATATGATCGAGGTTCTATCATCTAGGTTTAGCTTGTTCATGATCTATTTGAGATGTGAGTTAGAGGACATAAGATCATGGGACTAATCATACTACTAATAACATGGATATATGAAAGATTTCCTTTGTATTAGTTGGCTAGGTTACCCCATGAGGTTGATGATAGGTTACTTTGGGTGAGGATATGGAGGGAGGACCATGTAGTGTGAGTCATTCCCCATGTACCAGTACTAATGATGGTGAGATGTATTGATATAGTATGGAAACCATATGAGTAGCTAATGACCACTTGGGAGAGTTAGTACATAGTTAGACCAATGCTAGAAAGAAGAGTGGTGATAAGACACTATACATGGTAGAGATAGCCACATCCAGTGGCATGGGTGCCAGGGTGGATAGGTCTACCTCATCCAACAACACTGATACTGATGCCCGAGTAGTGGACTTGGCATGTGAGAGAGTCATGAGAGAAGAGGGCACTTAGACCACCGATAATGAGACTGACATTGAGACCATTTTGAGAGTGACTATGGACTGGTTGGGCATGGTGAGGGATAGAGCAAGAGGAGGTGGAGATTGAGGTGGAGGTACTAGATGTAACACAACCAACTCCATGGAGATATGAGCTACATCCATTGAGGACATGGTAGTAATGAAGGCAGGAGGAGAGAACAGAGACCATCATCATCCTTGGCAAGTCGGTAGAGGAGCCAAAGGAGATATAAATGAGAGAGAGATCACTCAGACATAGGCTAAGACAAACACAAGCCATGACAACTAGGTTCAAGTTGAGTAGGTGACCTACAGAAGAGGTACTAAGAGACCATGTAGATGGGGAGATTATACTAGGCATTCAGACAAATGGTGAGACCATAGGAGCCAAGACACAAATAGGTAAGAATATGGTAAAATAATTTCTTAAGTTGTTATTTGGTTGATAAATAGATATTATGAGATATGATAGTGATCTAATATCCATTTGGTGTGATTTTATAGGTGTACTTGAGGATGAGGAGGAGAGTTGGGGGTCCCTAGTTAGGGGATCACTCCATGATATCCTAGATGAGATTTTATAGCTATACAACCCTAAGACACTAGAGGATCTAAGTGTACCATCTGCCCCAACTTAGGTGAGCTAGTTTAGACTAGTAAGAGAGGTCATGAGGTAGATACAAATATAGAGAGAGAGGGTACAACCACTAGTAGAGATGGGTGTAGGGGAGAGGTAGGCTTGGCAAGCCCTAGCAAATGAGAGAGTTGCATATTTGGAGACAGTGACATAAATACACATGTATATATGATGATGTATACCTAGCTGACATAGGCACATAAATTTACCTAGACCAAGTTGGTAAAATTATAGGTGCAAATAACACATCTACAAAGACAAGTAGAGGGATTGAGATCTTATACTTTTGCATGATAACATACCATTTGGAGGAGTCAAACTAAGGCCTTAGCAGGCAGTGTGACTAGGCCACAAGATAAACGTGATGGAGCTCAACCCTAGTATTGAGGCATTGTATATGATTGCATGTGTTATATCAAACTCTTTATATATATATATATATATATATATATATATATATGAATAGGATGTATCATTTGGGCTTAGTAGCGTTGGTTGCGTATGTTGTCTTTATGGTTGTATTTGTTCACTATAAATGAGGCTATGACTGCTTTGGATATATTTCTCTCTAGCACATTTATTTAACTTCATTACATATGCTATAGGAAATATATGTGATGTGGTTTATTTTCTAGAATTATTAAAAACACAAGCATGGTTAAAAAGAAACAGGTGAAAAAGGACTTGGAAAAATATAATTAATAAAAAATTCACTGCACACTAATTCAAGTTGGGAAATGTGTAATAACATGAAAAAATGACTAAGTATAAAGAACCGAGAAATGGTAAAAAGGGGATTTGTTTTCAAACCAACGAGAGAAATTTTTTTGCACCAAATTAAAACAAGTAAAATCATAATAAATATCACATTGGGAAGTATGACAAACACTGTAATAAAATGGAAGGTATGTAAAAGGGCACAAATGGTAATAAAAAACAAATCAAAATTAAGTCAATCAGTTATACTATTTCATGATGGGAAGTACAAAAGAAAAACAATTTTTGTAAAAAATTGGTCTTAAATTTATCATACTAATTCAAGCTGAAAGTATGAGAAATTCAAGAAATGGTTATAATCTTACATGCACTTCGAAAATAAGAAAATAAAAGGCAAAACAAAAATGAAACATAAAACATACTAATTCAAGCTGGGAAGCATCTCAAATGACGTGTAACCTCATAATCAATTGAATCTTATCTCTTACTTGACACATAATTTGGATGGTGACTTTTTTTTTGGAAAAAAATATTTTTGTGAGGAGGGTTAGGTCCTATCCACAATCTTACATGTAATTCACAAAATAAAACCCAAGGGGTACCAAAACAACATTGGTATGCAAAAGGATGAGTGGTAAATCAAGGATGTGGGTAATAAAATGAAAAAGGTGGTAATTTATGAGGGATGCTAGGTCTTATCCGTTGTTTTACAAAGCAACTCACAAATGAAATCCCACAAGGAGTGATAAAAAAGCAAAATAATATTTCCCAAGAGGAAATATGAGGAAAAGGAATGAATAAGGAAGTGTAAAAAGTAAAGACTTAGGCATCTTATGAGAAGACCTTAGGAGATAAGAGGCATACTCAGGACATGAGAAGACACTATGGAACTAGTGGTCATATATGTGCAAAGGAAACCTACTTGTGATAGACACAAAGCTTTGTAGGCAAATATGTGTGCTAGTAAGATCAACTCATGAAGGTATATTAGTACAAGGAAAATTAAAATGGACCTACCTCCCCATGACATGTTCGCCACTCCTCAAGACCCTTTATAAAGTTGTTGGTATACTACAAAGATTACGTACTTACGTGATAAAGTAGGTAGTAGTAAAATATTTTTTTATTCTCCTCTTAATCTACTGGCATACCGCACCCCAAAGGACCTCGGCTCTATTGAGAGGCCAACTATGGATTTTGAGATTCAACTAGAAGAAGGAGATGTGATTTGAATCATGTCTTTTAGTGTGATTAGACTTTTAAGAATATTCAATATTTTTGCCTTTTTGATATCATTGCCTTTTATTTAAATGATTTGGATTTTAACTGTATTTTGAAGGATTTTAAAGATTCCTCCTTCATACAAATTTGGAATTACCAATCATGAGAGAGATACTAATACACATGAATAAGTTGTAGGCTAAAGCTAAAGGAAGCTAAGTAACCTAAGACAAAAGACTGACTAATACACTTAGGCATGCTAATGAACAAGTATGTGATCTCAAGTCTCAATTGTGTATATGCTTAGTTTGTAGAAAAGTAAGAAGGAAAAAGGATTTCAAAAGGTGGATCGGTAAAATGAAATAGTAATGAGAAAGACTGTTTTCTAACTGATCACATGGTAAAAGGAGATAATAACCAAAGGGAACAGGGTAGATATAACCAAGTCACCATGACAACTATCTGTGAAAAGTAAAGATAAGAAAGAAAACAATCATTAAGATACAAGGGAAGAGTTTTGAAAAAAAACCTAAAGGAAAAGAAAGAAATGATAAGTGAAAAATAAAAATGATAAGGAAAATACAAGTATATACAAAATGTAAAAATAAAAACATAAGCTAACTATAGTAGAAGAAGAAGAAACATGATATAAAAGAGGAAATAATTTGGCATAATGTCAAATGATATAATAAAAAATAGAAATAAGATTGGAGCACATGTCCAATCCAAATATAAATGAGAAATCACCATGCATGTGCTCATAAATACTGGTAAATCTATCCACACACACTATCCAAAACATCGAATAAATCTTTATGAAGTTCAATACAAACTGTTATTAATGTCTCATCTATCTTTACTAATACTCAGTAAATAATTATCTTCTAGTCTCCTAAACTAAAAAAGTAGGAATACTCATTGGATTGTGTTGAGGAGGGAAATTGGGAAGAGGATGGTTAGGAGAATGTGTGGGAATGGGATCTATGGGAGACACATGAATCATCGATGGAGAAGGATCTATGGGTGGAGGGTCCATAGGTGGAGAAGAAACTATAGGTGGAGGGACAAAATCTAGTGAAGGGACCACATGAGGTGTAGCTATGGGATAAGAAGGGGGAGCCTTCTTGTGGGAATGACCAGTGAGAGGAATGGTAGAAGGTCTAGGAATAGTTATTAGATGATCCTTAAGATGCTATTAGAGGATACAACAATGATCAGTATGATGTGTGCCACATTGATGCCATAAACAATACCTTTCTCCATACTTAGGTATATAGTTAGGGAAGATATTTGGAGGAGGTATGGTAGTGTCTATTGATGGGGAAGAAGGATGCAAGGTATCAATATATTGTCACAACTTACAACAATGGGTAAAAGAGTGATTATCTGTCCCATGGAAGCAACATATACACTTGTGAGTATTTTTAGGAGAAACACTCATGGGAGAAGGTGTAACAAGCATGTAAGAAGATAGATATGGGTCATCGGCCCATTTGGTGGGTATAAGATCCATCTTAGGTAAAGGAAGCAAACCATCACCAAGAAAAGGTGGTGATGGAGGAGGAATAGAACTAGGCTTCTTATGAAGAAGACTAATATAAGAAGCAAGAGTAGGCTCATCAATAATGGAAGAAGTAATAATAATTAGTTCTATCACAAGTTCCACTATGGGAGGAGCAAGATCAATAGAGGGTCTAAGGAGGGTTTCACTAACTTCAGGGTGAACTAATGATAGCAATCAGGGAACCTACTAAAATTGTAAGGTCCAGTCATATCATGATCTATGAGCATAGTCCCATAGGGCTCCTCAAAAACTAGAGGTGTCAGTGTCATATCTACTTTGTGATAAAATTTAAAAATTCAAGAATCAATAAATATAAATGTTGGATCATGAGAAGATACATGAAAAGACTCAAGTAAAGAGGAATGATAACATAGAATCTCAGAATCATGGGCTTGGATAAAACCGCCTAGTAAAGGATCATCTAAATAATAGCCATCATCATAATCCAACATATGGAAATCAATGACACAAGTTAGAATAACTTTGTCATTAGAAGAAGCATGGTGAATAAAATGTTGAGTCGTAGATAAAACTACCAGAATATCATCAGAAAGAGGTTTGTGAGAACAAGGTTGTAAGGAAGCAGGAAGTTACGAGATGAGATGAGGTGAGAGATCAAAAGTTTTGATCTTTAAATTAATCTCATTAGGATCATCATCATTGGAGTCTAAAAGGTTTGGAAGAATGTTACCAATGAACTTTGGATGCCCATTGTAACCTCTATTTAAGTTGACAAGAAATTCTAATCATTGTGACTCACGGAATGGTATGTTAGACAAAGGTTAAAGAGTATGAATTTTGAAAACACCACGATCTTGGAATTTTTCAAAATTCTAAGGGTTAGTGTTGACATGGTATATTGCACCCTGTGAAGGGAGGCTCAACTCTCTTCATCCATGTGACACAATGGAGACATCCCTCTTGCTATGGGTGGAAAACATGAGGGATGAATTGCTAGATTAGGGGCTAGCTCCCCTTGATACACCTTGAGGCCCTAGATTTCCTACTGCTAATAATGGGCAGGATGAAAAGGGAGAGAAATATTAAAATTAGAACCTAAACTAAAGCAGTGAAGCACCAAAATGGTTGGTCTACTCAGCTTTGACACACACTTTACACCAATAACAAACTGATATATACTCCATTTGATACGAGAAATTTTTTTGCATCAGTGTTTCAATAGGGGGTCTTATGGAGATACAAGGAGGAATAACTACCAGAGGTGTTCTAAGACACACTATGGTAGCCTATGCACATACACCTATACTTTGTTGTGGACACTTCTTGCTGACCTACAAAAGAAGAACTCACAATACACTAGACATGTTGGAATCATTTTGTGAAAGCATGAAAGAAAATGATATAACACAAGACAAAACCATAGACATGTGCAAAATTGAAATTTAAATGGAGGTAAAAATGTTATGTCTTGATTCAAGCTAAATTCTTGCAGGGCTTTGCTATACAAGCTGAGAGATCCTTTCTTAAATGAGAAGTTACAAATATGTAGAGAGATGGAAACAAGATGCTAACAAATCAAGGGATGGAAACCCATGTTGAGTTAAACACTTCTGTAGAGACCACAAGCCCATGCTACTACCATATTCTTCCAATTGCATATGGGAGAGCCATGCTATAGATGTTCAAGTCACTGCCCTTGCTATTCTAGGCCTACAAAAGCATGGGATACTCCTTCTAGCAACTGACAAAGCCATCCCTAAGTTGTGTTGACTAGACTATGCTCTCTTTAATGCTGGGTGCAACTGGCTATGCATTAATGGTGAAGCATGAAAACATGGGCTACTCTCCTCTATAGTTCAAAAACTAATTCTTTTATTGGTTTTTGGTAGAGACTATTTCACCTAAGTGCATTTACTCTTCTTACTGGTGACACTTGTGCCACTTACCTTGGTCTGGTTCATCCTTGGGTCTGTGTTGTGACTTGTCATACTACATGGAATGTTTTGATGTTTTACTTTATTATATTGGGTGGCCACGTTCTGGGTTACCCACCTTGTTTTCTTTGCCTTTGTTATTTCCATTTACCTTGGCTTTTTCCCTTTTTTATTTAACCATTCAGGCTCTTGGGTGCTTGTTATTTCTTGAGCCTTTGGCTTTTTATTGGTATCAAATTTCTTCAGACAAAATGTCCAAAGGAATTCCTTCAAATATTTTGTCTAAAGAAATTATCTTTGGGCTTTGCCTTTGTGCCTTTCTTTTGGCGGGCCTTTGTGCCATGCTTTCCTTCAGATAAAATGTTTAAAAGAATTCCTTCCCACATTTTTTTTGAAATAATTCTTTCCTTTGACTGCTTCTTTTCCTAAAGGGAATGTGCCCTTCAGGCCTTTTGTCTTCATCCTCTCTTTCTTAAAGTGCCCTCTACAAAGGCTTCTCCCATCCAAAAGTGCCCTCTGCAAGGGTAGGTGCCCTTCAAAAAATCTAAAAATGACCCTTTGAAAAAGTGAAAAGAGTCCTCTTTCTTGACCAAGTGCCCTCCACAAAGGCTTCTCCCATCCAAAAGTGCCCTTCGCAAGGGCATTTCAAGCCAAAAGTACCCTTTAGAACTTTTGTATTGGTCCTCACACCGATGAAAAGCCCTCTGCAAGGTCCATTTTGCCTTCAAACATACCCTTTAGAAATTTTGTAAAGGTCTGTTTCATCTTTGAAGTGCCTCCCATAAGGGTACATACCCTTCGAGAAAATTACAAATGACCCTACGAAAAAATGAAGAGGTCCTCTTGCTGACAAAAAGCCCTCTACAAAGACACTTTGCTTTCAGAGTTTTTGTAATCATCCTCCAAGCCATCAAAATGCCCTCTGAAGGAAATCCATTGCCTTTTGTGAACTACTTTAGACCATTTCAGGTCCTTCAATTGCTTCTACTTATAAAATTAGATAAGTAATGCACCTGCACACACTTGATTTGCACTAGACTAAGCAAATGACAAAAAACTTGGATTTTTCATGAGAAAGGTCTGTCAGAGATTTTTTTTTTGCATAAGGAAGTAGAGGGATGATCTAGCCAAAACATGGATTGGATGACCTTTGCAAGGAAAAAGGAGGGGGTGCCAAATTTTGGTTTGCAAGACCTAAAATTGGTCAACACATTTATTCACAATATGGTCAAAAAATTGGCGACTCATAGGGATGCATGCCTGCCAAAATGGGTACCCCCCTCTTTTTTTTCCCTTGAAACCTTGTTCTTCATGAACTTTTGCCCTGAAACTAGGTCTTAACCCTTTAAAAATCAAGGAAAATTTACTTTTATGTAGGTGTAGGTGTTGTCTTATCAAGCATTGGTCTTTTCCAACACTCACAGAGCAAATCAGGTTCTCAAAAAAACATTACTTGTAAGCTTTACAAGTAATAAGTAGGATCACTTGACAAACTTGAAAGGGTCTATGGCTAGTTCCAGTGCATGTCCAGTTTTGCAAAGTACTTTACTTTCCAATTTTCATGAGTAAAAGTAGTTCAGAAGCTTGAAAGGGTTAGAGTAGTGCATTTTGGGGTTATGAGGGGACTTGTCTTATGAATTTTATAAGTTGAAGCTAAAGAGAAACCTGATAAGGGTCAGAGAAATTCAATTCAAGTTTGTGGGATTACTTGACTTATGATCTTTCATGAGCTAGAGTCAGGTATTGTCAGCTAATGGAGCTTTAAGAAGCTAGAGACCAAGCCATGGATGCCATGACCAGCTACCAACAACAAACAAAGAAGCATTTTGATAAAAGGTCTATGCCAAAGAGCTTCTCATAAGGTGACATTGTCTTGAAGTGGGATGAGGACTGAGCCAAGCCTAAAAGGCACATGAAGTTTGACACTTTATGGCATGGCCCATATGTCATCACCCAATGCAAACAACACAATGCTTTCCAAATATCTAAGTTGGATGGTAAAGAGCTACATATCCTAGTCAATGGGATATATCTTAAGCATTGTTACTAGGTTTCTTTTGTCATGTACATAGTTTCCTTGTTTTTCCTCATTTTCCCTAAGTGCTGTTATGTATGTGTATAGTGTTTTTATCCTTTGTGTGTGTTTTTTCCTTATTTAGGGTAAAATTTTGGCTGGATCATAAGTCCTTACAAGGTTGTTGCCAACTTTTCAAGTTGCATGCTAACTCCATGTCCAATGGAATTTGAGGCTACCAGTCTTCCCAAGCATAACAGGGATGCTTCCCCTATGAATCACCAAATGTGTTGACCAAGTTTTGGTCCTGCAAACCAAAATTTGGCACCCCTCCTTTTTCCTTGTAAAGGTCATCTAATCCATGTTTTAGATAGATCATCCCTCTGCTACCTTATGAAAAAAAATGTTTTTTGCCAAACCTTTCTAATGAAAAAGCCAAGTGTTTTATCATTTTGCTTAGTCTAGTGCAAATCGGGTGTGTGCAAGTGCATTACTTGTCTACTTTTATAAGTAGAAGCGATTGAAGGACCCAAAATGGTCTAAAGCAGTTTGCAAAAGGTAACCAACTTCCTTCAGATGGCATTTTGATAGCTTGGAGGATGTTTGAAAAACATCTGAAGGCAAAGTGTCTTTGTGGAGGGATTTTGTCAGCAAGAGGACCTCTTCACTTTTCCATAAGGTCATTTGTAATTTCCTAGAAGGGTATGTGCCCTTGTGGGAGGCACTTCAAAGATGAAACAAACCTTTACAAAATTTTTGAAGGGTATGTTTTGAGGTAAAATGGACCTTATGAAGGGATTTTCATCAGTGTGAGGACCAATATAAAAGTTTTTAAAGGGCACTTTGGCTCGAAATGCCCTTGTAGAGGGTGCTTTTGTATGGGAGAAGCCTTTGTAAAGGGCACTTGGTCAAGAAAGAGGACTCTTTTCACTTTTCCAAAGGGTCCTTTTTAGAGTTTTCGAAGGGTACCTACCCTTACAGAGGGTGATTTTGGATGGGAGAAGCCTTTGTAGAAGGAAATTAAGAAAGAGAGGATGAAGACAAAAGGCCTGAAGGGCACATGCCATTCAGGAAAATAAGCAATCAAAAGAAAGAATTCCTTTGAACAAAATGTCCAAAGGAATTCTTTCAAACATTTTATCCAAAGGAAAGTGCAACACAAAGGCTCACCAAAAGAAAGGCGCAAAGACAAAGCCCAAAAGAGAAATTCTTTGGACAAAATGTATGAAGGAATTCCTTTAGACATTTTGTCTGAAGAAATTTGACATTACCAAAAGCCTAAAGGATTGAGAAATAACATGTGCCTGAGAGCCTGAATGGTTAAAGACAAAAGGGAAAAAGCTAAGGGAAAGGGAAATAATAAAGTAAAAGAAAACAAGGCAGGTAACCTAGAATGCAACCATGCAACATAATAAAGTAAAAGATAAAAATGTTCCAAGTAGCAAGACGAGTCAAAGCGTAGATCCAAGGATGAACCAAACCAAGTCAAGTGGCATAGGTGTCATTAGCAAGAAGAGTAAATGCACTTAGGTGAAACAGTCTCTACCAAAAACCAATAAAATAATTAGTTTTCAAACTATAGAGGAGAGCAGCCCATGTTTTCATACTCACCATTAATGCATAGCCAATTGTGCCTAACATTGAAGAGAGCATGGTCTAGTCAACACAACTTGGGGATGGCTTTATCAATTGGTTAAAGGAGTATCCTATCCTTTTGCAAGCCCAAGATAGTAAGGGCAGTGACTTGGACATCTATAACATGGCTCTCCCATATGCAATTGGAATAATATGACATCATGGGCTTGTGGTCTCTACAAAAGTGTTTAACTTAGCATGGCTTTCCATCCCTTGATTTATCAGCATATTGTTTCTATCTCTTTATATATTTGTAACTTCTCATTTGAGAAGGGATCTCTTAGCTTGTATTTTGAAGCCCTGTAAGAATTTACCTTTAATCAAGACATATAATTTTTACCTTCATTTGAATTTACACTTTTTGCACATGTCTATGGTTTTGTTTTGTGTTAAGTCATTTTATTTCATGCTTTCACAGAATGATTCCAACATGTCTAGTGTATTGTGAGTTCTTCTTTTGCAAGTCAACAAGAAGTGTCCATAACAGAGTATAGGTGCATGTGAATAGGCTGCCATAGTGTGTCTTAGAACACCTCTGATAGTTCTTCCTCCCTGTATCTCCATAGGACCCCCTGTTGAAACATTGATGTAGAAGAGTTTTTTGTGTCAAATGGAGTGTATATCAACTTGTTCTTGGTGTAAAGTGTGTGTCAAAGATGAGTAGACTAACCATTTGGTGTATCACCACTTTAGTTTAGGTTCTAATTTCAATATTTCTCTCCCTTTTCATCCCCCCCATTATTAGCAGTAGGAAATCTAGGGCCTCAAGGTGTATCAAGGGGATCTAGCCCCTAATCTAGAGATTCATCCCTCATATTTTCAACCCACAACAAGAGGGATGTCTCCATTGTGTTGTGTGGATGAACAGAGTTGATCCTCCCTTCACAAGATGTAATCTACTATGTCAATAGTTAGTATCTCCTTGAATCCTATAAATGGCTCCATTATGAGGGAATTTAACACATTGGTAGGTAGAATAAGTGATAACTCACATACGATGAGTCCACGACCTACCAAGTAAGATGTTATAAGAAGGGAAAGTTAAAGATCATCACCTTTACATGAATGGTAATAGGTGGGATAGTAATGGGAAGCCATAAACACCCAAGAGGAAGCATTTGCCTTTTATCATATCTTTGGTAAGTGGTATGTGTAGACATGAGATTACATTATGAATATCCAAGGGTCTTAATGAATTCAAGAGAAGCAACATAGGTACCTGAACCCTTGTCAAATAATGCTCGTTTAACTTAGATATCACCTATTTAGATGTTAATAAATAAAGGAGGATCATCTACATGAAGCAAAATCTCATTGGGAATCATAGATGAGATAGGAAATTTCAAAGAAAGAGAAGTGTCAAAAGTTTCATCAACATTGATGGACATTTATTCACACTGTTGCAAGATATTATTCTCAAAACCAGATAAGGTTGCCTCTCATCCTACTAAAGGAGGATGAGGGACATTCATTTCGAATAATAGTTGCATAAGATAGTTTTGATAATAGGGAGAAGTCCTCATAAGCTCAAGAAATGGAATTCGAGATGGAAGATTTGTGAGCTCTGCTATGGGATCCCATTCATCATAACCTATGAGAAGATTATTAGATATATGTGCATAATGGTTAAGATGATCTTCAGAAGGTGGATCTGAAGAGTATTGAAATTTGTGTTGATAAGCATGAGAATGTTTAAAAGAAGTTTGTAAATCATTTGGTGATGAAGAATTAGTTGGTTTATATTGATCTTGAAGTTTGAAAAAAGTGTTAATAGAAGGTTAATTATCATTGGAAGATTGATTATCATTGATATTAGAAGATGATGGAAGAATGGTAGAAATAGAATGGGATGTGTTATCTAAGGTAGAATAAAAAATTGGACCATCATCAAAGGTTATATGATATTCTTTCCCCAACTCATTCAAATGAGTTGGAGAAGAATCTTAGATAATGTAATATGTTTGAGAGGGAGATAGCGTGTAGAGAGGTCGAGAATCAAAGAAAGCCACCACCCTTCACATATTAGTCATGCTAACCACATTCTCTTCAAAGGTTGGTTCAACAAGACTTTATACATTATTGGTTTTATAAGTGGGCTTGTCTTGGTTTTATTGAATAGGTTGGTGGTTAGGTAAGGGATATTTGTAGATAGCTAAATGAGCATTTGCTTGATTCAAGTCTTGAGTTTTATCACGAGTTTTATAATCCTTGAAAACAATATCATAAGCTTGTTCATGATTGTGAGTGAAGAAATCATGATCAAAATCAGGACCACGAAGAAAATCCATAGCTAAATTATGAAGTTGCCTATAGTTCTCATGAGAATGACCCCAATTATCATGGAACCAATAAAATTTTCTAGGATCATACCAGGTTTTCATAAGATGAGTAGAGTTTATTTCTTGAAGAAGGGGCCTAGGTAGATGTTTAAGCAATTTAGCTAAGGAAAGAGGTTTATGGACATTAATCTCTTTTGGTGAAGAGAAATGAGGATTAGTATATTGTTGAGAAGGAGCTAGTTCTGAAGAAGGGGTAGGAACAATAGTTTGAACATTATGAATGGTATCATATGAATCGATAACACCATCATAGATAATACTGTGGTTTTTATTCTTAAGTAATAGATTAGACCTGTGGAAGGTTGGGTTGGCTTGAATTGATGCATAAGGAAATCTTGTCATTTTGCTTGGTCAATGGCCTCCTCCAAGGTACATGGAGAAAGGGTATGAACTAGATACTGTAATTTAGGAAATAAAGCATTTGTAAAGAGATGAAAGAGATTGTCACCTACCATGTTCTATTCAAATTTATTTGATAAAGTCTTGCATTGTTTAACAAAGTCTTGTGTGGTCACATTTTCATTTTGTTTGCAATTGATGAAATGGGCCAAAGTGTTTTCAGGAAGATCACTAGTTTGGAAATTTTGTACTAAAGCATTCATTAAATCTTCCAAACTAGTAATGGAATGAGGTCTAAGTTGGTTGTACCAATCCAAGGCATCACTTGTGAGGGGTTTGGTTAGAAGCTTGGGAGTAGCAAAGGTGTTTAGTTTGACCCAATTTTTATAAATATTTATGAATGTCTTAAGATGAAGGGTAGGATTAGTTGATCCATTGTATGAAATTATAGGTGTTATACCTCTAATATCAATATTAGCAATTTGAGTGGTGAGAGGTTACTTTTGTAGATGATTGATGATTTTAGTGAGTAGGTTAGGTTGAGGAATGAGACTAATTTGAGAATCTCGAAGAAGGGGAGGAGGAACACTTTGGTTATGCATGCCCCAAGCCATTGGTTTTGATTGTGTTTGAAGATTAAGAAGGTAGTTTTACATTCTCAACATTTGATTCATATTATGAGATTGATATGTGTTCATTTGGTTGAGAGTTTATAATAATAGTTAATGAGCTTGATTATTGCTATTAGAAATAGTGTTGGTATTTGTGTTGGTATTAGTGGCTTGGGTACCACTATTGGTATTGAAATGAGCTTGAGAAGATCTATGAGAATTTGAAGCACTAGTGGCAAAATTTTCTTGTGAAGCAATAAATGGACTAGAAAATGGTTGAGATGAAGAAGTACTAGAAGCATGAGTGCCTTGGGTAGCAAACAATGAATTATTGGAAGGATTAATAATAATAGGTCTTATGAGAGACTCACTAGATGTAGAACTATCCATGTTAGTTGAGATACTAGGCATTGAGGTAGAAGAAGTTAAGGAAGAAGACCTCATGGCATAAGGAGTCAAGATTTAGGGAAGAGGTTGAGAATCAAGAAAATTAGTACTCCCAAATCCAGCTAAGAAAGTGGAAGTAGGAGAATGAGGTTCTTCAACTTGATGACTAATCATGAGGTTATAGATGGTAGAAGGATCCTTTCCTCTATGTTGAGGGAATTTTGTGATAAAGAAAAGCATTTTAGGAGTATAATCTAACTATGTTGATCCTCTAAGAAAAGGGGAGGGTTTTGGTGCAAAGAGGTATTATGAGGATTCCCATAGTTCATTGTGTAGGGTGCAATATGGATGTTACTAGCATTCTCAAGAGGAAACCTACTTTTTCTATGAGAGACCCTATTAGGATTAGTAAATTTCATCATGTCTGTTTTCTGATTTTTAGTGTTATCACCAAATGTAGACACCTAAAATTCATTTAGTGTTGAAATGCACCTTAATTTATTTAATCATTCTTCCTAAGTTTATTAATCATTCTTCTTAGTTTAATAATTAGCATTTTTTCCTAAAATCAATTAATTGATTTATTCAAATACTTTTGAAAAAGTCAATTGTGCACCTTTTATTCTTTATTTTAATTATTTGATTCTTTAATTTACCAATTCAAACTTCTCCCACTTTTCTCTCCCTCTTCCCAACTAAATCCATGAAAACCTCCACTTCCTATGACTCCTCCACTGAGTTGTCAATCCATTTTGACTAACTCTGCTAACCAACCCCTCTTTTTTCTCACCTGGTTGAAATAGTCTCCATCCTCATGGATGATGACTCATCCTCAATCATTGATCATTTATAACCTTGAAAAATTCCAATTAATCCTCCACCATTAAATCATAATCTAGGGTTTTATAAATAGGCTTGAGAATCCTCATTTTCAAGGGACACAAATCTTGATAAATCACAATCAAAATCTAGCAAATCATAATCAAATATTGCATTCAACATGAATCAAAGTCAATCTTTTGCATCCAAACACTACCTATTTCACCTTTGCATTAGAGGAGTGAGCACTACATTTTAATAGAGCAAGTCGGATTTGAATCACAATGGAGGATTCTTGTGTCTAAAGTGTGAAGGTTTTGATTGTTATTTCTTGAATTTGTTTCTCTAACTCTGGTAGAATTTACTTAGAATAGACTTGTTCTTTGTATTTGCACCTTTTAATTCATACATTTTTGGCACACTTGGTGGGACATATCCACATCTTTTTAATCTTCTTCTTTATCTTTTACATTTAATCTCATTTCTTTTTGATCGAGTACAGACTATAGGTTGTTTTTTGGGATTTCATGTTTGACTATACATTTTTCATATGTAATAGTGATTTTAGAGCATATTTCATTGATTTTTTTAGACTGAACAATGTTTTTGTCATTTTTTCATGTTTTTTTTGTATTTTTCAGGTGAATAATGATTTTGTACCAGAACAATGATTTTGTCAAAAAATAGTGATATCATTCTACCTTGTAGTGATTTCATGTTTTCTACAACAATTTTATGATTTTGAGCAGTGATTTCATGTTTTTTTGTAATGATTTTGTCATTTGGTATATCGATATCATCTTTCTCTATAACATTTTTGTCAAACAATAATTTTGTTTTTCTATGCAATGATTTCATTGAGCATAACAGTGATATTGTTTTTGTAAGCTTTTTTTATTTCCTATCTTTTTCTTACGTGATCATTTTACAATTTTGCTTATCTGACTTGTTAGGGCATGGAGCTAAAAGCTTCAAACTGTTGCAGACACGAAGAAACAAGAGGTTGCTGAAGATCCAGAAGTACCGGCGTCGACAACATGACCGACGTCAGTCATTACCAGTGTAGAAGGCAATCGGCATCGGCAGGTAGTCGACCAATGTCAACAACACCAGACAAGTAGGGACTAGCGTCGGTCGCTTGTGTGTTCCAGAACTGCTGTTGACAAACAATCAGTTAAGTGAAGCGAGTGTTTGCATGTTAAATGACTAATTATAGTCATGAGCTGCGTGTCTAATTATTGTAGTTAGAGTTCTATTTTTGTAACCATGGGATTCTATTTAAAGATCCATGAGGCATGTATTGTAAATCAAGCAAGCAAGTAAATCATTGAAGCATTGAAGCAAGGTCAAGGAGATCTATAGGTGTAAGGTCAAGGAGATCAGCTGAAGTATTCAAGGAGGGATAACAACTCAAGTTGTTGAGCTTGTTGTGTTGAGCAAGAGAGAGAGGGAAGAAGGTCTTGAGGTGTGGCAAGCCTTTGAGGTGGAGGAAGAAGTGGCATCTTCCTTATTGTATTTTCTTCTAGTATTTTTTAATACAAGAGTGTGTATTATCTCTCAAATTCTTTGTTGTCTCAAGTTTCTAGTTACTTAATCATTTTGGTATAGTTCCATGTTTAATTACTTATAAGAAAGTAATCAATTGTGCTTTCATTGGATAAGGGGTTCCTAACAGTTGGTATCAGAGCTACGGTTTGTAGGAAGCAGGTTATTGTTTTTGATTATAGGTCATTCACAGGGTTTTTTGATTGAGTGGGAGTTCAGCAATGGCAGAAGAAAGTAAGCTACGAATGGAGAAGTTTAACGAAAAGAATTATCAACATTGGAGGATGCAGATAGAGGATTATCTATATCAGAAGGATTTGTACTTACCGTTGGGTGGGGTTGCATGCAAGCCCACAGATATGAAGGATGAAGAATGGAGTGTTATTGATCGAAAGGCTCTCGGTTCCATAAGGTTGTGCCTTGCATCGTCTGTGATTTCTAACTTATCACAGTGCAAAACAACTGAAGAGTTGATAAAATCCTTGGTGAATTTATATGAAAATCCCTCGGCTTCTAATAAGGTATATCTTATGAAGTAGTTATTTACTTTGCAAATGGAGGAAGGTGGATCGGTACATACTCATCTTAGTGATTTCCATGGTTTGGTAAACCAGTTAGCTTCAGTCAATATTGTTTTTGATGATGAAGTAAAGGCTCTTTTAATTTTATGCTCCTTACCTAAAAGTTGGGATAGTTTGGTTATGGTAGTAAGTAATTCTGCATCTGCTTCTAAAATCTTAAAAGTTGATGATGTTGTGAGTGTGATCTTGAATGAAGAAATATGTAAGAGAAGCACAGGTGAATCATCAGGGAATGCTCTAAGTGCAGAAAGCAGGGGAAGGCAAAGAGAGAAGGTAGAGCAAGGGAAATCAAGGTCGAAGGTGGGAGGGAGATTCAAATCCAGAGGTGTTACCTACTGGTTTTGTGGAAAGAGAGGACACACAAAGAAGGAGTGTTGGTTGAGGGATAAAGAGAATCAACATGAAGGTAATGAAGAAGCAAAGGATGCAAATATTATGGTACAGGACGCTCTCATACTTTCTTTGGATAGTCAGGTAGGATCTTGGATTTTAGATTCTAGTTCTTCTTTTCATGCATCCCCAAACAGAGATTTGTTCCATGAGTATGAACAGGGAGACTTTGGAGTGGTTTATTTAGGGGATGGTACGCCTTGTCAAATAGTTGGCAAAGTGAAAGTGCAGCTGAGATTGCAGATGGACAACACATGGGTGTTGAAGGAGGTCATGCATGTCCCAATTTTGAAGTAGAGTTTGGTTTTTGTAGGAAGGTTGGGTGATGAGGGATGCACAATAACCCTCACAGTGGACTCTTGGGAGGTTACCAAGGGAGCACTTATTTTAGCTAGAGGTAAGAAAGTAGGTACTCTTTATCTATCTACTTGTATTGCTGATTCTACTTCTGGTTTATCTACTTCAGTTGTAGATTTAAAGATGTGGCTTAACAGGCTTGGTCACATGAATAAGAAGGGAATGAACGTTCTTGATTCAAAAGGTATGTGTTCAGATTCAGAAAGCATAGATAAAGTTCATTACAGGAAAAGGAAATTTGATGCTTTTGACAGGAACAAAGAAGCCTTGGTGTTTATGGAGGAGATGAAGGATAGAGATCAATCACAGGGGTTGAATAATTCTGAGCAGGGTAGTATGGATAGAGGTTTGATCCAAGATGAGCTCACAGATGAAAATTTCATCACTTACAAGAACACACAGACACTGATGTCGATCACTTGGGATCGATGTCGGTCAGGCAGATACCAACATCGATCATGTGCAGACCAGCAGGGTCGGTAGAGTCAGTAGGAGAAGACCGACATCGATTAGGCAGAAACTGACATCGGCAAGGGGGACACCGGCATCGGCCAGGGAAATGACGTCGGTAGTCAGGGTCAGTGTAGGGAATCGACATCGATCGGGAGCAGACTAGGAGATGGTCGAGATTGGTCACTAGAATGGATGTTGGGTGGACAACAAGCTGTCAAGGAGTCTCAAACACCCATATGGAGGTCAGAAAGGGTAAGTGAACCTCATATTCATTGTTCACCTTCTTTATATTGCTTACTGATGGTCTAGAACTAGGAAGATGGAAGAAGCAATGCAGGTAGAATCCAAAAACAGTGGGAGCTTGGCATGGATGAGGAGTGTGAGTCCTTGGAGAAGAACCAAATAGGTATTTGTTGGTAGAGTTGTTAGCTGGAAGAAAGCACTGGATGAGGGATGGATTCCCATGTTAGAGAAGAGAGTGGATGGACACATGAGACAGAAGGCTATGGTATATGGTCTTGATGAGGCTGCAGAACAATGGAGGTTTGACCATTATATTTTATCTTTAGCAGGTTGGATAATATTAGCTACATTATCCTGTTACTGTATTGTGTTGCTTGTTGCAGGGTTTCATATACAGGGAGTTTTCTAAGCTAAGGGTAGAGTTGGTTTAGAAGTATGTCATGAAGAATTTGGGAGCAGCAAAATTCTTTTGGCATAAGTGACAGGTATAACATCATAGGTTTTGTGGTGGTTGGTCTTCAAGAGTGACTTTGAAGAGGGATACAGAGCCAAGGGAACAAAGTAGATGGTGTACAGGTACAAGTATAGTTGCAGCTGTTTATCTCCAAGTGGGAGATTGTTAGGGTATGGAGCTAAAAGCTTCAATCTATTGCAAACACAAAGAAATAAGAGGTTGCTGAAGATCCAAAAGTAACAGCATCAACAGCATGACCGATGTCGGTCATTACTAGTGCAGAAGGCAACTAGCATTGGCAGGTAGTCGGCCGACATCGACAGCACCAGACAAGCAGGGACTAGCGTCGGTCGCCTGTGTGTTCCAGAACTGCTGTTGACGAACAGTCAGTTAAGTGAAGCGAGTGTTTGCATGTTAAATGACTAATTATAGTCATGAGGTGTGTGTCTAATTATTGTAGTTAGAGTTCTATTTTTGTAACCATGGGATTCTATTTAAAGACCCATGAGGCATGTATTGTAAATCAAGCAAGCAAGTAAATCATTGAAGCATTGAAGCAAGGTCAAGGAGATCTACAAGTGTAAGGTCAAGGAGATCAGCTAAAGTATTTAAGGAGGGATAACAACTCAGGCTGTTGAGCTTGTTGTGTTGAGCAAGAGAGAGAGGGAAGAAGGTCTTGAGGTGTGGCAAGCCTTTGAGGTGGAGGAAGAAGTGGCATCTTCCTTATTGTATTTTCTTCTAGTAGTTTTTAATACAAGAGTGTGTATTGTCTCTCAAATTCTTTGCTGTCTCAAGTTTATAATTACTTAATCATTCTAGTATAATTCTGTGTTTAATTGCTTATAAGAAAGTAATCAATTGTGCTTCCGTTGGATAAGGGGTTCCTAACATGACTTAACTGTGTAATAATGATTTCATCACAAAGGCTTGTTTTTTTGTGTGTTTTTCATTTCTTTTTAAAGGTTATCTTATTCCTCAGCCTAAGCAAAACAAACTAATACCTTATTTTTAGAATGTTGGTCAAAGATAAATTGCAAAAAAGTAAAGAATCAAACCAACTTTATTTCTTTTATTTTCACTAACATCTTTCATTTTTAGTCTTTGGCATTCCTAGTAAATAAATCACTCTTTATTTTCTACAGAGTAAATCTATTTGTTGTTTTTGTCTTCTTGTTTGGTTGTAAAGGTTGTGTATGCTCTTTCCTTAACATCATATTGGTGATGATACTTGGAAATCAAAATCAATCGTATATCTTATCTTTTACCCTAGTTGATCTTGTGTATTCTCTTTGCTTGGCATCACGCAAGTGACAATACCTAAAAATAAAAAACAAGTATTAACTCTTTATTTTTCAATTATTAGGGCTCTATTGATCCTGGATTTCATCACCACATGATAAGCCAAACCTTATTTTCTGATGGGGTATGTAAATCGAGACCCAACTATTTTAATTGCCTAAGTGATTGTGTGTTTTATGTATACCATGATGTGAGGGGATTTCATGATCCAATACCTAAGGTTTTAATAAATAACTCAAGATATAATGTTGTTGATTGTCAATACACTAAGACTCTTATGACTATGTTGGGCACTTTAGGACAAGACCCAATAGTGTGTGTCTGCATATCAATCTCTTCCATAGTTTTATTCCCCTTAGATAAGCTCATGTATAACTTAATCCTAGGATTGCCTCTTTGCTATTCAACTTTGGTGCATTGATTAATGGTAAGTGCTAAGAAGTTAATCTCCCCACACCCTCAAAATTGGACTTAGTGGGCCATGGGCATGGTAGGATCCTCCATGGTTAGCACCTTGAAACATTAGGCTCTATCTAAGAGCATGGACGAGTAAGTGACAACGACAAGCCCAAAAGTTATTTAGCACCCTTTTGCCTAGTTTTTATCCCTTTTGTGAATTTTTTTAATTTTATTTCTTTGGTGTATGTCTTGAAACCACCTAGTTAGATCTTTTATGAAAATCTTTGTCAATATTTTTTGCACTGTAAAAAAGAATCACAGCTTCTTGGAATAATAACAATCCTAATTCATTTCTAAATCACAATTTCAATAGCCCATTTTATGATCTAGAGTTAAATTCACTTAACTTTGATTCAAGTTCACCTTTGAATCAATTATACTATCAAGCCAACTAAAACCTGAGTTTGAATATGTATTCAAGATCCAATTTCAACCAATTGTTATTTTATTTTTATCAACATGATTCTTCCTTTTCTTATCAATATTACATTACCTATATGCATCAACTAGAATCCATAATAGATAATACCGTTAGACTGGTCTCATAGGAATTTGTCAATTATCACATTTATCAATCTCCATGAGAACATCCCTTTAAGAGAAACATTACTACATTAACCACTACTTGAATCTCCAAGGGAGAACCACATAATGATCATAGATCAAATAATTGGTTTGCTATTGCTTGAAGACAGTCATACCTAGGATATTTCACACACCAAATCCATAAGGTGAGACACAACATGGAATGATCTCCCTATAATTTTACAAGAAAGAATCCTAACTCCAATATTGCATACCTATTATATTGCATTAGTGGAATGGCATTATAGTGAGTTAGATTCTCACTTTGAGATCAATTTCAAACTACACAATAATTGGTTTGAGTATTCTGCATTCGTGAAGGAATTAAGAATAGTCAACAAAAATCTATCCTCCTTCAACTTCTATAGTATTTGGTGGTTAATCCATGGCGATTGGGTAAGAGATATTGGTTTTTGTATATATGGAAAATTGATTATCCCATGGTGCTTGTTCCTTTTTAATAATATAGCTTATAATCCCTATAAATAAAGACGTACATATTCAATGGTGGTTATACAAACTATTAGAAGATTTCTAGAGTTCAATTTTACCATTAAGCACATCAACATAGGTTTCTTTGACAATTGCATCTTTTCAAGACAAATTAAATTTACTATCGAACTTTGCCAACAAAATTTGTACCTAGATATATTTATCTAACAAAGGTTCCCTAATAATGAAAGACTCTCAGGGTGGTTTTCTAGTAGCGCTTGGTGGGTTCAATAACCTCATCTTGGTCATGTTATTTTCTGAGTTAATAATAGGGCTGAAGTAGAAATTGATGAGGAAATCCAATCTAAACAACATCATTTATCTAGAGTCGGTATGGGATGAAGTTAGGACATCATGTATATACTACATCCTTCCATGGGATACAAATGCCAAAAAAAAACAAAAAAAACATAAAACCATAAAAAAACCAAAAATTCATATCAAACATGTTTTTTGTTCATCAGAATTGCCTTAGTATTTGGGGCCATCTTGTTAATATTACATTCCATTGTTGTGTATGGTGTTGAGTGATTGTTTAATTATTTGTTTACATAACATTGAAGCTTTCAAAACTACAACTTATCCATATTAATATCTTAGATATCACCTCAAGAATTACAATACATTGGGTCATGATTAAGATGTTTATAAATAAAGTAAATTAATTCACCGTCACCATCATTTATGATAATGTGATCTAATTAATTTTATCTAAAATATAGATTATGATAGAGTCTCCTTTATTTTAAGGTTCTCCTTTCAAAAATGTAGAAAACATTTCAAACATGCTACAAGAAAAGTGGAACACTTACTTGCCTATCATTGTCTTTAATGATGAATCCTTGCATCTTAACAGTTGCATGGGACCATGATCAAGAAGTA
Organism: Torreya grandis; assembly: GCA_037957365.1. NCBI lineage: Eukaryota > Viridiplantae > Streptophyta > Pinopsida > Cupressales > Taxaceae > Torreya > Torreya grandis. The sequence continues at coordinate 770,377 of JARHVA010003164.1, read as the reverse complement.
CAGTTTACCCATATAAGTAAACATCCATATTATAATAAATTTATCAAAATCACAAATCAATATTTCTCGCCCTTCGTTGGTCTTCGATGATGAGCCTTCACATCTTACTAGCTGTGTAAGATTAGCATTGAGGAGAGATATTGGGATCAAAGAACATCCACAAGTGAAAACCATGCCCATGGCACTTAGGATAAATACCATGATGAAAACTAGTTATTCTAGCATCATATGTAAAATCCATTATCTATAACTACTCATTTTTCTTGGGGGCATGATATTTGTAATAGTTCCATTGCATAAATCCATTTGTATCATTTTGTTTCCCTCATAACATTGTTAAAATTTTGAGTTATAATTGCATTTTAAAAACCATTATTCTTGTTCATATTTCATGAGAGTGGCTTCCATAATCTTTCCATTCAAAACATTAAGAAAACTACAAAAACATTCCAAATATTTTAGAAAAAATTCAAAAAATAATTTTAAAAAAACACAAAAACATAAAAAAATTGGAGAAAATAACTACAAAAAAATTCATAAAACATAAAAACCAAAACAAACCAAGTCCAAACAAAGCAACCAAATTCATGCATTTCATAGTATAATGATAGTACCCATTGCCCTTTCCTTCCATTCATTTTTTCATTGGGTGGGTCATTAGTGCATCATTTTCATTATGCACTTCATTCACCTCATCACTCCTTTCATAAACATCACCATTCCTACCTTCCATATTACAATCCAATATCTTACACCTTTTTGGGACCAATGATCTTACTTACAGTTAACTTCCTTCCATGATAGTAAAATGATTGCAGACTTCCTAGCTAGTCTCCTGGTAGAAGAGTATTAAGAAATATCTACATATCCTGAGAAATAAAAAGTGTACCTCAATCAAAATAAATCTTTTAATTCAACTATAAAAGCCACACCCCATAGTGAAAACCTTTTTGAGGCACTATCAGATGATCAAAATAAAAATTGTACTCAAAATCCAAATCAAAATATAGACAATAAAAAATATGAGTCCCTTAGTAAAGACCTCTTTGAGGCACTATTGGACAATCCAAATATAAATCCAAAGCATAAAAATCAAGAGAAATACCTTGGTAAAAACCTTTCTAAGGCACCAATGGCTTAGAATATTAATATATCCTCTATATTAGCACATTGGTAGGATGGATCCCCATCACAAGTTGAAGATATCATTGAAGAAACATTAAATGCTCTAATCATCCAACTTGCAGTTACTCTTAGTCTTGTTCAATGTTAGATTGTTGGTCCCATTCACCTTTTACATCATGACCCACATAGTAATCCCCTCTATAATTCCATCCCTTCAAATATTTCATGCATTCAACACACATCCTTCATCCAACATACTTTCTGCTTCACCCTGTCTGGCAACACCCTTTATTGTATGGGTGATGACTATATCCTGCTAAATTTGGAAGAAGCCAACTTATAAATCAATGAAGTTACTGAAGGCATCTCTAGAGTGCATACCTGAAATATCAATAGTGGTAAGCATTGTGCATCTTGAACCATTTTATAATTGAGATGCCAAAAAGAAAGAAAAAATTAGAAAGAGAAAGATAAATGAATTCGTCTAAAGGTGAAAGCCATTTATATGGTGCCTTGAACAAGTATTATGTTGAAAACCAATTTTTGGCATCATGTGTAAAATAATAAATTATTTACAAGTACCCTAAACTGGGGGGCAAGCTCATCCATTCTAATCCTAAGCTCATCCTCAACTATCATATACCATTCTTGACTACCCATAACATATCGAAACTCATCCAATCCTTGCCATCATAAAGCCATACTTATTCCCATTTTGACCTTGATAAGGAAGTGGAAACATCTTGAGATATGTTCTTAGAAACATCTTGGTGTATCTTTACAATGCTATTTTAATGACTAGAAACTTGGTTCTTACCTCATGTGTTTCCTAGATTTATCATCTTAATTCCAATCCATTCCTATTCATCCATACTCCATATATAATGTATTCCTTCCATCCCCTACCACTCAATTTACAGTGATAAAATATGGTATTCCCTTTGTTGGTATTCCTTGTACATACACCTATAAAATAAACAAATTATAAAATCCATCCAAAAAACATTACGAATTCCAACAAAATTCAAAACATTAGAAAATCTAGCAAGAAAAAAAAAGAAACAAAAAATTCCAAACAAGAAAATAGTCAAAAAATCCATTGTCCTTAGTTGCGTACCCTAGTCATCCCTTATATGGATTACTCATCAGACATTTCAACATTATCAAAAATCACACATGTTAAAAGGTTCTAATCTAGCCAAGGACATCCAAAAACATCATTTGCTTACTTATTTTGCATAGTCATTTATTTACTTGTTTTGCATAGTCATTTACTTACTTATTTGTATAGTCATTAACTTTATTTTATATCAAGAGTGTTTACTTGCTTCTGAAATATTTATTTACTTTCATATTCATTTTATTTACATCATTTTCATTGTTGCAAATATCTCTTTTTATCTTATCTTTTGTTTGTTGTTTCTTGTGTCTAGATCACTATGTGCATTACTAATAGTGTTATTATGATCTTCCATATCATGATACACTGAGTTTTGTCCTTGTGAATTTATTAGTCCTTACACGTATTACATGATAGTAATCATAGTTTTTCTATACCATTGGTGTATATTGTCATATGCAATATCAAAAATCAAGTTGCTCAAGTCTTACTCGATTGGAATTATCATCAAAAATCCAACGCAAAGAATAAAATAAACACAAGGCAGCTATCAAACTATCTCACATTCTCAAGTTGATGCATATGTGTGTCATCTCTCTCTTTAATTCATCCTTATCTCATCCATGTTTTCAAATCATTTTATCCATCATCATTAACCCATGTGATCACTTCATTTATTTGTTCATGTTTGCATATTACTCATCCACCATCATTTCTTAATATTTCTATTCAATCTCCCGCACGTGTTGATTGGGATCAAAAAAATCAAATATTTCATCCTTTCTCCATCATCCACTCATCATGTGCAATCATTAACTTAAGTCTAGCATACGTGGGTCAATCTTACATTACATCATCACTTCTGTTCCCATATTGGGAGAACTACATATGGTCTAATATCCATGCATAGACATTGTCTAATTGGATTATGTAGGCAGCGCTTAGAGACTCAAGGTCTCCAAGGTCAGCTCGGCCATCACCTTTCCCATCATCCATTTCATCCACATTTCTATTGTCATTTAATTAATGTACTATATATCCTTATCCATGCTTGCAAATATCAAATTTGTAAATATATATCAAAAATTGGACAATCTATATTTTTCATTTTTTGGCATGTGGCTTACCATCATTGAGATATATCATTTCCACATCTATTCATGACTCTTGAGTCTATGCACAATCTAAGAATTTACTATTTAATGTGAGACGTAATTTTTCTAATATCTTCTCTGACATTTAACAACTAGGGGTAAATAGTTTTACACGTACCCTCTATAATTTTGCAAACATTAGTATTGAGACAAGTATCTATATTATTGATGATAGTTTTCTCATTTTGATTCCTCAATAATACTAATTTTTTATCCATTTTAAAATTTATAAAACCATTAAATCAATTTATTCCAAGATTTTTTTTCAAAATATTGCAATCATTTATCGATGTGAAATCCACCAACCATTTGTAAATCAATAACTTTTTTCTATTTATAGATCTGTAGTTTATTATTGTTGGGATATATCATTATGAGACCAACTACTTTGACCCCTAAGCCATTAGCAAACAACAATAAGTGTGCAATCTATGAGTGGTTAAATTATTGATTTTCAAATCAAAGACCTAATATTACCTTACTAGGGGCAACTCTTTTATGTTAGCATTTGTGTCCACATTTCTAAGGACACAAATATTGAGAAATCACAATAAAAATATAGAAAATCATAATCAAATCTTGCATCCAAAGTGAATCAAAGTCAACCTCTTGCATCTAAATGCTGCTCATTTCACCTTTGCATTGGAGGAGTGAGCACCACATTTTGATAGAGAAAATCGGATCTGAATCACAATGTAGGATTCTTGTGTCTAAACTATGAATGTTTTTTATTATTGTTTCTTGCATTTTTTTCTCTAACATTGGTAGAATTTAGCTTAGAATAGACTTGATGAAGACATGTTTTAAATCATATATATATTTTGATGTTTTGTTATTTTTTTTCTTGTATTTTTTGTATTTTGGATAAACCAATAGCAACACATATAGCTAAATGTTTAATAATTGAATCTCTTAAGTTGCATGATGTTCATAGGCTTATCAAGCTCCACTCCATCTTCTATGGACAATTTATAAGCTCTAGATCCATATTTGGCTATGATGATGTATGGACCTAATTAATTAGGTTCAAAATTTCCTTTCTTTTCTCTATCAACATTAGTATTTCATTGATTTTCCTTCAGAATAAGATCTCTGATTTCAAACTACCTAACTTTAATCCATTTATTGTAGCTATGATGAAGGTGAATGTGGTAAACTTGTAGGTGATTTAAAGCATGGAGTTATTTTTCATCTAAGAGATTGAGCTCACTTAAGCATGACTCTCAATATGATTCCTCATCTATGATTTACTGCAAAGATATTCTTAGTGACAGAATCTCAACCTCAATAGGCAAAATAGACTTAATACCATAAACAAGGGAATAAGGGGTTTCCCCTATGGGTGTATAGATACTTGTATGATATGCCCAAAGAGTGGGATATAGTTGGGTATTCCATTTATGACCAACTTCATTTATAACTCTCTTAAGAATACGCAAAATGTTCTTATTTGTTGCCTCAGCCTGGTTGTTTCCTTGTGGGTAATAGGGAGTGGACCATTTATGATTTATATGGTATGTGTGACAAATGTTGGGGAATCCAAGAACAAACACACCTTGTTCTGATCCCACTTGTTAGGATCTTGCTCCTCAGAAAGAACATAATATGATTACCAAATACAAGCAATTGAACATGCAGAAATATCCAGAAGTACAAGTAACTAGAATTCACAAATAACACAGAATATGAGAGACAATATACAATCTTGTATTAACACTTATATAGAAAAAAATACAATAGAGAGACACCACACTCTCCCACCTTACAGAGGCTTGCCACACCTCAAGTGTACAATAATTCTTCTTCAAAACACTCTCCTACCAAAAACGGTCCCAACACATAACTCACACACAGAATTGGTGTTCACCTCTCCAACCAGTCAGTAATAACCCTGCCAATACACCAATCACTCTAAAGTACTTCAAGTAGATCTCCCATAAACCTGCAACTTGCAATTCAACAGACCATACTTACACATGTAGATCTCCTATGAGCTTGCAACAACCTGTAACTCAATGTTCTTACAATGGAAGGATCTTCCTTGCCTTCCTTTTTAACTCATAATTATAATACATGCCAATGGGTCTATAAATAGATCCCAGACTTGAACAATAACTTAGACTCTTAGTTTACTAATAATAGACACGTAGCTCAAGACTCAAAATAGCCTTTACATGCAAACACTTAGTTCAACAAACTAACTATTTGTGCAACGAACAGTTCTGGAACACACAGGCGACTAATGTCGGTCCCTGTCTAACTGGTGCTGACCAACATCGACCAACTCCTTGCCGATGCTAGTTGCCTTCTGCATTCATCATGATCGACGTCAGTTATACTGCTGACGTCGGTACTTCTGGAACTTCAACATCTTCCTCTTCGTCTACATAGTTGAAGCTTTTAGCTCCACAACGAACCATTTATGCTTTATATGGTATGTGTGACAAAGGGATTTTACAATTTTATTCTTGAACTATTTTCCATTATAAAAAATGAGAGTGGATGGAATACTGAAGTGGCAAATAATGTGGTTAAGGATAAACTTGGAAATGTGTTTGCTAGTCACATAAGTTAATGGCATTGCTTCCACCCACTTAGTAAAATACTCAGTAGCGGTGATAATATGCTTATGCCCATCAAAATAGCTAGGAGTGATCTTCCCTATGAGGTCTAACCCCCATTTGGAGAATGGCTAATGTGTTGTTATAGGCCTAAATACTTGTGAAGGACTATGGATAAGATCTCCATGTTTTTGACAAGGTATATATTTTTTGACATATGCACATGAATCAAATTCCATTGTTGGCCAATAATAACCAACTCAGAGAAGTTTTTAAACTAAGACAATACCATTTGAATGTGACACACAAATTCCCTCATGAAATTCTCAAATAGCCAAAGCAGATTCATCAAAATTTAAATAATGTAGAAGGGTTCCATTATATCCATGATGATACAAAGTATTACCAAGGGTTGTGTAATGGGATGTTCTTTGGATGAAGGATATGTGTTGGTTTGAGGATAGATTAGATAGTAGTGTATTATAAAAAGGTATGCATATATATCGAAGTACCATGTTGAAGAAGGACCGACTATCTCACAAACCACTTCTAACTCTGGTGTATCATAAGTAGGCACTCTTAAGTACTCAACCAAAAATTTGTTATACTTGGTGTTTAAATCCATCAAGGAGCCTATCATTGCCATAGCATCTAATTACCTATTATTGATTTGAGACACTTGTTAAAAATGGATGTATTTAAAGTATTTAATCAAGCTATCCACCATTTTATTATATAGTATGAGCTTGTCATCATGTGCTTGGAATTCATTAGTTACTTGATCGATAATGAGCTTAGAGTTTCCAAAAATAAGGAGATGTTGAATGCCCCACTAAATTTCTATCTTGAGACATGTTATAAATTTAATCCCTTATTATAACATTATTATTTTTGTCTGCATTTATGTCTACTATTAAAAATAAAACTATTTCTCAAAATTATGAAATCACTGTATTATTCGATGAAATCGCTATTTACCCCAACAAAATCACAAAAATTGATAGCAATATCACAATTCCTAGAACAATGATTTTGTTTTCATCAATTTTGAACCACAATAAATTCTCAAAAAAATTCAAAAATTCACAAAATTAGGAGACTTACCAGAGGCCCACTCCTCTCAGGTATCTGAAAATGTCTCACTTGCTTCATGCAGTGCTCATGGTGAGGAATGCGGTTCATTTCTCTTCACCAGCGTTAGAGTCAAACTCATTATAATAAATTCTTTAGCTCTAATTGTGAAGATTATTTACACAAATGATTTTCTAACCCCCCAGCTCTCAAGACCCTATTTATATTAAAATCCTAGTTAGCATTTCATCTATTCACACCAATCAATTGTTAATCACAAGCATTAAATTAATTTATTTTCACAAAGTTGTCAAACCCTTGCAATTATTTATCAATGTGAAATCCAAGAATCATTTGTAAACTCAATAATTTTTTTATATTTATAGATCTACAGTGTATTATTGCTAGGATATATCATTCCCATACCCACTACTTCGGCCCTTGAGCCATTAACAAACAACAATAAATGTGCAATCTCTGAGTGGTTTAAATTGTTGATTTTCAAATCAAAAACCTAGAATTACCTTACTAGGGGCAACTCTTTTATGTTTTAAACACATTGAAAATTTGACATCAAAACTAAAATAGATTGATTTTTTGTTCAGCCGCTTAACTATTTACTCTTTTCATCAAATTTTGAGCGTTTGTCCATTTCTCACACAAAAATAAAAAACATGTCTTCATCTCACTTAGCTATTTCCTCTTTATTGACAGCTTTGTGAAAATAAATTGATTTAATGCTTACAATTAACTATTGATTAGTGTGAATAGATGAAATGCTAACTAGGGTTTTAATATAAATAAGGGCTTAGGGGGGTTTTAGAAAATCATTTATGCAAATAATCTTCACAATTAGAGTTAAAGAAGTGATTAGAATGAGTTTGAGTCTAAGGCCAGTGAAGAGAAATGGACTTCATTCCTCACCATGAGCACTGCACAAGTGAGTGAGATGTTTTCAAAGACCTAAGAGGAGTGGGCTTCTGATAAGTCTCCTAATTTTGTGAATTTTTGAATTTTTTTGAGCATTTATTGTGGTTCAAAAGTGATGAAAATGAAATTGTTGTTCACAGAGTGGTGATATCTTTATCAATTTTTGCAATTTCATTGGGGTAAATAATGATTTCATCAAACATCACAATGATTTCATAATTCTAAGATGTGATTTTGTTTTTTGGGTTAAGATAATATCAGTATAGTGAAATTGTCAAAAATGGCAATGATTTCAATAAACATGACAGTGATATCGCTAAAATGTGAATTGATTTCATTTGCAGCAATTTTACAAAGGGTGAAAGTGATGTTGTTATAACCAAAAGTGATTTTGTTAGATATTTTCAAAATTTTTTAGGGCTTTTTGATAATAATGAATGATGAAGTGAAATTGATGAAATAAATGCATAAATATAATGTCTAACAATTTTTCACAATATTAAACATCATTAATTTGTAGGAGGTATTACTAATGATAGTGACTCAAGAGCACAAGTCACATGTTATGTCGCATCAACCTTTACAAAGTATGAGTGGGGTGTTTTGGAGGTGACTGGGCTTTCCTAGATTACATGGATACCTAAGGTACGTGCTAATAGAGCTTTATTGATTGCACTAGTTGAGAGATGGCATAATGAGATGAGTATATTTCACTTGTCGATAGGTGAGATGACTATTACTCTAGATGATATATATCAGATACTAGGCATTATGATTCAAGGTAGACTAGTATACTGGGGACAGGGTCCATAGGATGAGACTCTATATAGGATTTTCGATGAGAGTGTGTTCTTAGTTGTGATAAATGGTATTGATGTTGACTACTATATGGATCTAGAGATAGATTTTTTGACTATTGTTTTGATGGCTATTGTCAGTGGCATGTTGCTACCTGATAAGAATGACAAACTATGTCTTATTGGGTTATTAGATGTCATTGGTGACATGATAAAGATGGGGGTTAGGTTTACATGGGGCCCCCATGTTTTAAAAAACTAGTTTATATCATGATTTGCACTACTTTGTTTACTTAGGCTGGGTTGAGATAGGGCCTTCAACATTGTTACAGGTTTGGTGCTAGAAGAACATTGCTATTGAGAGACTAGTTGGATAGTTAGACACTTGATAGGTAGGGGAACTGATGGCCTATGCATGACAAATGATTCTTGGTGTACACAGACCGCATCTAGGTAACCTAGAGTTATATAAGAGAGTTGTAGATGAGCTAGCAGACACACAAATTACTTGGAGACCTTATATTGACATTATTTTTGACTAGCTAAATGAGGAGCTAAATATGGATTACATGATGACTCCATGTTACATCATTAGGAGACATGTGTACATTATAGAGAGATATAGACTAGATAGGGTGATGAGACAATTTTGTGTGAGATAACATATTCCAACTGGTCCACTTATTTTTTCTTGTATAATGTGTGAGAGGTGATAGTGGGGTATGATGATTAATCCTTCCATTGCCGATCATAGTTGGACATAGGTGTAGACAATGAGGTAGAGGGATAAGAGGGATGTTATAGATGCGGGGGTTATGGATGGTTATATATAGTGGTGGGTGCAATAGAGACCATTGAGATTGACATTGCCATACATACCACTAAGGATATGGTGGCAAAGATTAACATCTAGTTTGAGCAGGTAGCCTTGAGGCATATGTTTGGGAGCGTGAATTAGGAGGGCTATGACAGGTGATAAAGGAGGAGTGATGGAGACTAACTAGATGCATGATGTGCCTATTACTTCTACAGAGGATATGCGGATTCTATGAGAGGTAGGAGTAGTGATGGACCTTAATACTGAGTAGCTAGTGGGAGGAGATTCTTTTATTATAGATGTAGAGAGTGAGTATGACCCAGGGTATGAGGACATATGACATGAAGACATAGGGAATGATATGATAGTATGACATCCTTATATTACACAAATAGATAGAGGAGAGATTGCAAGTTCCTCATAAATGTTAGAGGAGCATGCCTTGATTAAGAGGCTATGTGATGAGATTTAAGTGAAGGATAGAGAGATTGATGGCTTACACCATGAGTTGGCTAGGTTATAGGGTATAGTTGTTATCAGAGATGAGTAGGATGCAAAGATTAAGTGATTACAAGAAGAGATTCATAAATTATAGGATATTTTGGGTGGGATAGATGGTGCTGCTATGAGGATAGGGGTGATTACTTATGATGCAAAAATACGTGCCCCAAACTATACATACCTTATTCATAGATATAGACTAGAGAGAGATACAACTCAAAAAAAGCTTGTAGAGGCTAGAACACAACTAGTTGAGATAGGTCAATTAGCTATTTTGGATAGAGTGATGAGGGTTATGTAATGTCCCACTTTAGCAGTTGACCAAGTGTGTGTGTGTGTGTGTTAGCCTAGTTCTACATGGTCCTAAGGGATAATGAAGGGTTTAAAGGGATCTTAGAGTGTTTTGGCCTAGTTATTTCTAGTTTGGGCCAAAATGGAGTTGATTTACTCAGTTTTAGGCATACTTACTATTATTAGTAAGTTAGCAGGACACAACGAAGGCCATATTTGGTGATTATATTTGATACTCCTCGATGAGAGATTTTTGGCAAACTATCACTCGCACTATTCAGAGTTCGATTGATATTATATTTTAATGCCTAAAGTGTTATTAAAGTAACATTTACCTTAATTAAAAAATATTAAAGTGTTACCTTAATATTTATTTTATGGGGATGTTTACCCAAGGGAGACAAAAGTAATATTTTAATATGTTGCACATCTTTTATCCCACATTGCTCATGAGAGTTGAGTCACCCCTTAGAGAAAGAATTAAAGGAAGCATTTGTGGCTTTATTCAATATGTTGGATAAGAAGAAGAATTGATGTACTTGCAATTTGGAGGTTATTTTGGCATTTGGGAATGTCCTTCCCATCTGTAGCACTCTAGACATCGATCCTTAGGATTGGTATTTAGAGTCTATGCTTTCAGTCTCATGTAGCCATCTCATTATATCCACCACACCACTATAGCAGTCACATCACTATAGTAGCCGTGCCACTATAGTAGCCACATCATTGTAGCAGTCACATCACTATAGCATCCATGTCACTATAGCAACCACATCACTGTAGCATCTTGCAAGAACTAATGAGTGTCATCCATCTCCTCATTTAATCAATATTTAATTGATGTATTATCAACTCAGGATGGTGTCCAAATCTATCTGCAGTAAGAGTTAGGAGAAACAAGCCTGTAGAGTCTGTAAAAACAAGCCTATAGAGTCTGTAGAAATAAGCCTGCAGAGTCTGTAGAAACAAGCCTATAGAGTCTGTAGAAATAAGCCTATAGAGTCCATAGAAACAAGCCTGCAAAGTCCATAGAAATAAGCTGGTAGAGTTTGTAGAAACAAGCCTACAGAGTCCATAGAAACAAGCCTACAAGTCCATAGAAATAAACCTGCAGAGTTTGTAGTTTTATTGGATGAAGAACAAAATGATCATACCTTTAGTATTCACTTGAAACAATGTTCATTCCATTGATGGAGTATTTATTGAGTTATCACATGGCCAACATTGCACTTGTTTATTTATTTTATAATCAATATAAATATAGTGTGTTGGTTATTTCAGCTATATGTGTCTATGCTTTCAATTCTATATTTATGTTACATGCATAAAACTTTGCAAAACACAAAAAATAATAATACAAGCAAACCATTCTAGAGTCATAAGGGGTTTTAGCTAGGTTAGTTGTGGGCATAATAAATGTGCCCATTACAGTGGTATCAGAGCCTATTTTCTTGCCACCCTGTGATGTTTCATGTACCCAACACATCAATATTACTTGAGGAGAAACCGAACAAACCCAGACTTACATAATTCCCCAGAGATTGAAGAGGAGGGTGATAGAGATGGGGAAAGGGGAGAACCTAGCACCATGGAGATGCTTAATGATCTTGCTAGGGTTTAGAGGGAGCTACAGGCTACATTGCAGTATTTGGCTATAGCCATTACACAACATTTGACTAGGGTAGATCAAGGCAATAATGCCAACCTAGGCAATACTGCCAACCATGATAATAATGTTAACCAGGTAGGTGGATAGGGTAATAGAGGTAATGGAAACACATTGATTGATAGAGGAACCAAGACATATGCTAGAGCATGTTCTTCTCCTACAAGACCACTCATGCCACATTTTCCTTTGAGACAGAATGACCAGAATAATGTTGGTCCCACACAACAAGAGATACAGGACTAAATACTAGAGGATTGGATAAATTTTGGACCAAATTTTTAGGCTGAGATGTCTTTCAAGGAGTACATGGATGTTAGGCTGAAACATTTACCTTAGAGAGGCGATAAGCAACAACAATATGAGCTTAAGAAGAAAGTGGGTAAGCTCTCCATTCCATATTTTGATGGTATAGGTAACACTACAACCAAGGCTTGGGTGAAAAAGCTTGATACATATTTCTAGCTCAACCCAATGCCTGAGGATGATGCCATCAAGTACATAGCTATACATCTAGATGGAAGTGCCCATGAGTGGTGGCACCATGGGATGGTGACACTTGGACATAACCAGATTGATACACATGCAGAGTTCACTAAGAGTTTGATCAAGTAGTTTGATAATAAGGACCCATAATTGCATTTCAAGGAGCTAGCACAACTTAGACAATGGGGTTCTATGGAGGCCTATATTATCGAGTTCTAAAATCTGGTAGTATTGGTGATAGATGAGAGGAGACTCATTGTTCTTTTCATGGATGGGATTTTTGATCCCTTGCGAGGTTGGGTAAAGGGACACAACCCTTCTTCACTTCAAGAAGCTATTAAGAAAGTGAGAGACCTAGCATCTTCTTCCTATAGGAGTAAATTTCACTCTAAGGACTCTCATTTTAAGAAGGAGAAGGAAAAGGAGACATTTTAGAAGGACCCTCAGCAGCCTAAGGGGGAAACTAAAGGGTTGGGCAATGACACCCTTAATGAGCCCGGGAAGAAAAAACTATGTTTTCATTATACGGAGCCATGGGATCTTTCCCATAAATGTCTGCTTAAGGCAAAGGCTAAAAAAATGAAATATTTTTTAGCAAATGAATCACCTTTTGAGGATAAGGAGCAACATTCAGATTCTGAGTCTAGTCAGGGTGATAACACTGTTGAGGAGAGTTCAGATGATGAGAAGTCTCTTGCTCGGTTGATAGGGGTCCAAAAGGCCACCACCTTTAACATAAAAGGGATGATTCAGGGGCAACATATGGTTTCATTGATTAATATAGGGGAAATGTATAAATTTATTAATGCATAAATGGTGGCCAAGAGAGGCCTTCAGATAGAAGAGCATGCAGGGTTCAGAGTCATGGTGGCTAATGGCCACAAGTTATTATGCACCCAGAAGATTTCAAATCTTCGCATCATATTGGGAGGAGATTATGAGTTGGAGGATGATTTCTATGTAGTTGACATGGGTGATCATGATGTCATCTTGGGAATGACATGGATGGCTTCTTTGGTAGAGTTTACCTTCAACTTGGCTAAGTTGGAGATGAGGTTTCAACATTAGGGTAGAAAGGTGGTGCTTTGAGGTTTACCAGGTGGGGGGCTCAGGGTGGTATCATTAAAGAGGATGGAATGGTTATTTAGACATGATGATGTAAAGTGGGTAGTTGAATGTTTGATCATGCCTACACCTCCAGAGCAATAGGTTAAAACCCATCCTCCAAATATATAGGAGATCATTTCTAGGCATGATAAGGTGTTTGGTAGCATTCCACATGGGGTTCCTTTCAAGAGGGGTATAGAGCATGTTGTTGAGCTAGAGGAGGGGGATAAACTAGTCATCATCACCCCCTACCACCATCCTAAAAAGCATAAGGATGAGATAGAGAAGTTGATAAAGGAGCTATTAGAGATGGGGCATATTAGGCCAAATAAAAGCCCCTTTTCTTCAGCGGTTGTTTTGGTAAAGAAGAAGGATGGGATAATGCGTATGTGCATATATTATAGAGATCTCAATAAAAAGATAATTAAGAACAAGTACCCCATCCCTAGGATTGATGAATTGATTGATGAGCTGCATGGAGCATGGTATTTATCTAAGATAGACTTATGTTTAGGATACCATCAGATCAGGATGCGAACAAAGGACATAGAAAAAGCTACCTTCAGTTGTCACTACGGGCACTTTGATTTTTTGGTTATGCCATTTGGGCTAACCAATGCTCCAGCTACCTTCCAGAGTTGTATGAATAAGGTGTTTAGAGGGCAGCTTCAGATATTGTATTGATATTCTTTGATGATATCTTGGTATTCAGTAAGACTTGGGAGGATCACCTACAACAATTAGAGGAGGTGTTGGTTATTTTGGAGAGGGAGTCACTATATGCCAAGGAATCAAAGTGTGAGTTTGGCATGACAAAGTTGCTCTACCTTGGCCATATTATTAGTGATGATGGAGTTAGGGAGGATCCAAAAATGATTAAGATGATTGTTGATTGGCCTACTCCAACAAACCTTTCACAACTCAAAGGGTTTTTTGGATTATGTGGATTCTATAGGAGATTTGTGAAGGGTTTTTCACAGACTACAACACCATTAACAGATCTCACCAAGAAGGGTGATTTTGTATGGATAAAGGCATCACAATAGTGTTTTGAGCATTTCAATCAGGTAATGTCTTCATGTCCAGTTCTATCTCTACCCAACTTCATGAAGCCTTTTGAGCTTTATTTTGATGCATCGAGTGATGGGATTAAAGAAATATTGATGTAGGATAGCATCCCATTAATTTTGAGAGTAGGAAGCTCTGAGGGGTAGAGAGGAGCTATTCTATTTATGATTAGGAGATGTTGGCCATCATGCATGCCTTGGCCAAATTTTGATCCTACTGGCTGGAGGGAAGTTTGTGATCAAGACAAATCACAATAGCATAAAGTATTTCATGAGTCAGTGAGACTTGAATGATAGGCAACAAAAGTGGGTTAGTAAATTGTAGAATTATGACTTTGACATTGAGTTTGTCAAAGGGAAGAAGAATGTAGTAGATGATGCCTTATCCAAAAGACCTCATATTTGTGATCTTATAGAGATTTCAGGAGATTGGAGGGATAAGATTATAGTAGAATATGCTAGAGATGCTTGGGCTTCTGGATTTATTTTAGGTACTATATAGGATGATCTCTATGAGGTGATAGATGGGTTGATTAGATTTTAGGATAGGGTTTATTTGATTCTATCATCACATTTAAGAGAGGTGATACTGAGGGCATTTCATGATGCACCTACAACTGGGCATCTGGGGGTTGCCAAGACCTACAGGTAAATCTGAGAGTGGTTCTCATGGAGAGGGCTCAAGTATGATGTTTAGAGGTATGTAAAGGAGTGTGTAATTTGTCATTAGAATAAGGAAGAACACATGTTTCCTATTGGTTTATTATTACCCTTACCCATTTTGAATAAGAAATGGGAAATAATTTCTATGGACTTCATCACTGGCTTACCATGAGTGTAGGGAAGAGATTGCATTTATGTGGTGGTAGACAGATTAATGAAGTTTACTCACTTATTTGCTATCTCTTCCACTTACACAGCAACACAGGTGGCATATTTGTTCTTCAGAGAGGTTTTCAGGTTGCATGGGTTATTGAGATTTATTGTTAGTGACATGGATAACAAGTTCATGAGTACCTTTTGGCAGGAGTTGTTCAGGCTATGAGATACAGATCTTACACCTAGTACAAGCTACCATCCTCAAACAGATGGGTAGATGGAGATAGTAAATAAATGGGTGGAAGGTTATTTATGGAACTATGTGACTGTGTAGTAGAGAGCCTAGGTTAAGTGGTTACACATGAGGGAGTATTGTTATAATACCACATATCACATGATCATCAAGATGACTCCATTTATGGCATTGTATGGATATGAAGCACCAAGCTTCACGGACTTAGATTTGGGGGATAGTAGAGTGCCTAAAGCCAAAGACCTATTTCAAGATAGTCAGGATATCCTGAGAGTGCTCAAGGAGAATATACAATAGGCTCAAAATTAGTAGAAGTTGTATGCTAATCATCATAGGGTAGAGCATAGTTTTGAGGTGGGGGACATGGTGTATTTGAGGCTACAACCATATAGTCAGTCATCACTCAAGAAGAGTAGAGCAGAGAAGCTGAAGCCTAGATTTTATGGTCCCTACAAGGTGATTTGTAGAGTGGGTGAAGTCACCTATGAGCTTGAGCTTCTAGAGGGCAGTCAGGTGCATAATGTATTTCATGTGTCTAGGCTTAAGAAAGCCATTAGTCAGAGTGTAGTTCCTTCTACAGATTTACCCCCTTTGGATGAGGAGGGGAATCTCATGTTAGTACATGAGGCTATTTTGGACACCAGAGAGAGGAAACTTAGAAATAAGATAGTGAAGGAGTATTTGGTCAGATGGAGAGACCTATCGGAGGAGGATGCTACATGGGAGAGTGAGCAGGTTATTTAGTGGGCTGGCCTAAAATTGCTTGAGGACAAACAATTTCAAGGGGGTAGACTATAATGCCCCCACTTTAGTATTTGACCAAGTGTGTGTGTGCGTTAGCCTAGTTCTACATGGTCTCGAGGGTTGATGAAGGGTTTAAAGGGATCCTAAAGTGTTTTGGCCTAGTCATTTCTAGTTTGGGCCAAAATGGAGTTAATTTACTCAGTTTCAGGCATACTTACTATTTTTAGTAAGTTAGCGGAGGCTAGTTTTGGTGATTAGATTTGATACTCCTCGATGAGATCTTTTCAATGAATTATCACTCATGCTATTCGTAGTTTGATTGCTATTATATTTTAATGCCTGAAGTGTTATTAAAGTAACATTTAACTTAATTGTAAAATATTAAAGTGTTACCTTAACATTTATTTTATGGGGATGCTTACCCAAGGGAGACATAAGTAATATTTTAATATGTTGCACATCTTTTATCCCACATTGCTCATGAGAGTTGAGTCACCCCTTAGAGAAAGAATAAAAGGAAGCATTTGTGGCTTCATTCAACATGTTGGATAAGATGAAGAATTGATGTACTTGCAATTTGCAAGTTATTTTTGCATTTAGGAACATCCTTCCCATCTATAACACTCTAGACATCAATCCTTGGGATTGGTCTTTGAAGTCTATGCTTTTCAGTCTCATGCAGCTATGTCACTATAGCCACTGCACCACTATTATAGTTGCATCACTATAGCAATCGTGCCACTGTAGCAACCACATCACTATAGCAGCTGCATCACTATAGTAGTCACATCACTATAGTATCCATGTCACTGTAGTAGCCTCATCATTGTAGCATCTTGCAGTCGCTGACAAGTGTCATCCATCTCCTCATTTAATCAATATTCAATTGATGTCTTATCAACCTGGGCTGCTGTCCAAAGCTATCTGCAGTAAGAGTTGGAAAAAACAAGCCTATGGAGTCCATAGAAACAAGCCTATAGAGTCCATAGAAACAAGCCTACAAAGTCCATAGAAACAAGCCTATAGAGTCTGTAGAAACAAGCTTACAGAGTTTGTAGAAACAAGCCTACAGAGTCCATAGTTTTGCTAGATGGAGAACAAAATGATCGTACCTTCGGTATTCACTGAGGATATTCACTTGAAATAATGTTCATCCATTGCTAGAGCATTTAGTGAGTTATTGCATGGCCAACATTGTAGTTGTTTATTCATTCTGTAATCAATATAAATACAGTGTGTTGGTTATTTCAGCTATGTGTATCTATGCTTTCAATTCTATATTTATGTTACATGCATAAGACTTTGGAAAACACAAAAAAGAAACAATACAAGCAAACCATTATGGAGTCATAAGGGGCTTAAACTGGGTTAGTTTTGGGTGTAACAGAGGTGCCCATTACAGGTTATGGAGTAGGCCACCTACTATAGGAGTTTATATGAGGTTGTTGTACTAGTAGATCAATGTGAGCCATTATTTAGAAATTATTCTATGAGATGATCAATATTGACTAGATCTATGCAGACAATAGAGTTTGAGAGATCAATGGGATCGGTATCATGAGGGATATGACCACCATGGGGTACACCATGATAGCTAGAGCTTTTTTAGAGAGTTGACACCCCTTCTGAGGGACAAGATGAGACTTAGTTTTGACCTAGGGTTACGTGATGGATGACATTGATGTATACATATGTTGTATCTATTTTAGAGACACATTTTGATATATATACATGATGATTTTGATATTTTTGGACTTCACTTATTATTTTTATGGATACATGGATATCACCATTTCATACTTTCCTGCATATTAGTTGTATTTATCATGTATGCAATTTTATATTTCTAGCATTATTTCTTCATCATTTATTTTATGTATGGATGCATGATTTTTGTGAAATGAAATGAAATGTATGATTATTTATGAAATGAATGAAACTTTGCTACATAATATGGGTTTTTGTTCTTTGCATTGACATTTCGAAAAGGTTGGAGTATTTTGAGCAACCTGATTTTTAATGTAGTTTTAAAACATAGTATCACCGATGATATGGAATAATCATGATAAATTTTGATGTTTTAAGCATGTAAAAATAAAGGAAGAATAAGTTGTGTGTTTTATCAAAGTACGCCATGATATAATCATAACCATACTCTGTATGCATATACACAAAGTAATCTTTTCAACAATAAAAAAGAAAGTAAAACAACAAGATTTAATCTAGACAAACAAGACATACATAGATTAATAACAGTAAATGAATGATTATTTCTAATTAAACAAATGCTTTTTTAAAGAAAGAAAGATTTTACAAAATAAAACAACTAAACAATTTGTAAAATAAAGAGATAAAAAAGGACAAAAAGTAACCAAGCAAATGGCTAAGGCAAAGATGGAAAACAAAGGATAAAATTCACCAAAATGGCTAAGGCAAAGAAATAATCACATGTTAGGATAAGAATTACGTTCAAGAGCAAGCATGAAACAATAGATAGAGGAGAGAGAAGGCAAAGAAAAAGGCCTAAAGGTAAAGGATAGGGGGATGGATGATGATGAAGGCAGTTGCTGAGCTGACCCTAGAGACCCCATGTCTCTAAGCCTTGCCTACATTATCCACTTAGACAATGTCCATATGTGGATATTAGACCATATGTAGTTCTCCTAAATATGGGAAGTGATGAAAAAGTGAATGAGTGATGAGGTGAACAAAGTGTATGATGAAAATGATGCACAAATGACCCACCCAATGAAAAAATGAATGAAAGGAAAGGGCAATGGGTATTATTTTTATGCTATGAAATGTGTGAATTTGGTTTCTTTGTTTGGACTTGGTTTGTTTTGGTTTTTTATGTTTTATGAATGTTTTTGTAGTTACTCTCTCCAAATTTTTGATGTTTTTGTGTTTTTTTGGTCTTTTGAAATTACTTTTTGGATTTTTTTTGAAATAATTTGAATGTTTTTGTAGTTTTTTAATGTTTTAAATGTTTTTATGGATTTTCAATGTTTTGAATGGAAAGATTATGGAATCTACTCTCACGAACTATGAGTAAGAATATTGGTTTTGCAAATGCAATTACAACTCAAAATTTGAACAATGCTATAAGGGAAACAAAATGACACAAATGAATTTATGCAATGAAACTATTGCAAATATCATGCCTCCAGGCAAAAGGAGTAGTTATAGATAATTGATTTTTACACATGATGCTAGAAGAACTAGTTTTCATCATGGTACTTATCCAAAGCACCATAGACAAGGTTTTCACTTGTGGACATTCTATGTACATGTGTTTTTTATTTTTGTTATATATATTTTTAATGTTTTGTTGTGTGTTTTTTTTGGTATTTTAGATAAATCAATAACAACACATAGAGCTAAATGTTTAAGCATAGAATCTCTTAAGGTGCATGATGTTCATAGGCTCATCAAGATCCTCTCCATATTTTATGGCCAATTTATAAGCTCTAGATCCATATTTGGATACGAAGATGTATGGACCTAACTAATTAGGTTCAAATTTTCCTTTCTTTAATCTATCAACATTAGTGTTTCGATAATTTTCATTTAGAACAAGATCTCTAATTTCAAATTGCCTAGCTATAATCCATTTATTATAGCTATGATGAAGGTGATTGTGGTAAACTTGTAGTTGATTTAAACCATTGAGTTATTTTTCATTTAAGAGATTGAGATCTCTTAAGCGTAACTCTTGATACGATTCATCATCTATGATTTGCTACAAAAGTACTCTAGTGACAGAATCTCAACCTCAATAGGTAAAATAGACTCACTACCATAAACAAAGGAATAAGGGGTTGCCCCTGTGGGTGTGGGGATACTTGTATGATATGCCCAAAGGGTGGGATATAGTTGGATATGCTAGTCATGACCAAATTCATTGACAACTCTATTAAGAATACACAAAATGTTCTTATTTGTTGCCTTGGCTTGGCTGTTTCCTTATGGGTAATAAGGACTGGAATGCTTGTGCTTTATATGGTATGTATGCCAAAGGGCTTTTGCAATTTTATTCTTGAAGGATTTTTCATTGTCAGAAATGAGAGTGGATGGAATACCAAATAGGCAAATAATGTGGTTAAGGATAAACTTGGAAATTTGTTTGCCAGTCATATAAGTTAATGGCATTGCTTCCACCCACTTAGTAAAATACTCAGTGGTAGTGATAATATGCTTATGCCCATTAGAAGAGCTAGGAGTGATCTTCCCTATGAGGTTTAACCCCCATGTGGAGAATGGCCAAGGTGTTGTTATAGGTTGTAAGACTTGTGAAGGACTATGGATAAGATCTCCATGTTTTTGACAAGGTATAAATTTTTTGACATATGCAAATGAATCAGATTCCATTGTTGGCCAATAATAACAAAAACAAAGAAGTTTTTGAGCCAAGACAATACCATTTGAATGTGATCCATAAATTCCCTCATGAACTTCTTGAATAGCCAAAGTATATTCATCAAAATTTAAACAACATAGAAGGGTTCCATCATAGCCATGATGATACTATAGAGTAAATTTTTACTCTACATTGCATTCAAAATTTTAGTCGAGCACTACAATTTTGGTTCTCATATACCTTGGTCGTAGCGACAAAATTGGGGCAAAGCACGAGTTCATTTTCCATCTAAGTGTCGAAGTGCATTAGAGGCCACCAAGTGTCACTGTCTAAGCACGAGTCTTCTTTCTCCTCTTTTATTTCATTTTGCCTAAATGTTTGAATTCAAGCAGAAACTGCCAAGTGTTGCTTGCCAAAACATGGGGCCAGCCAACTAGCGTCATCTGAGACTCTTTTCATAACTTTCCAAAGAATCGCAGATCGTGCCATATACCTAATAGAGGCTAAGTAGAAGCTTCCATGTGTTAGCATCTGTGTCTCATATCGGTACCCATGTTTCTTCTTTTTAGCAAAATTTTTCAAAACGCTAAGGAGTAGGATGTAGTGGAAGGCAGCAAGTGGCAGTTGCAGAAGGATCTGGACTACTTTTTGGAAGTAAGCAGAAGTCACCATGTGTTGGCACCCGAGAGACTTTGGTTCAATGCCTGGGTTCAATACTTTGGTTTAACATAGAAAGGATTTATTTTATTTTGCTTAAGTGCCATACAATAGCGGATGCTGCCAAGTGTCACTCTCTTAGCCCCTCCTTACTCCATCCCTGGAAAAAGTGGAAGATGCCACATACCTTCCCAAACGTAGCAAAGGTCACCACGTGTTAACTTCTGAGAGACCATCTCTGAGCCTTATTGCTGAATAAATATTGTGGTGGGCCTCAGGTGTTACTTTAAAAGTATGTGGAAGCTACCAAGTGTCACCATCTATAAGAGTTTGATATGTGTCCCAAATGATACTACAACACAGCCAGAGGGAAGTGGAGAGAGCCGTGTGTCTTCAATGAATCAGGCAGAAAGTGCCAGGTGTCATTTTCTGGTGCCTTCTAAGTAATAAGAGGATTTTTAGAAAATTGACTAAGTGTCCTCTCTCATTTCAACATAACATAGTGTTCCCTGTATCTGTTGCCAAAAAGTGAAATGGAGGGAAATCAGTTGGAGTTAATTTGAGTAGATGGAACAGTTCGCCAGGTAGATTTTTGGAGCCCCCAAGGCATGGAAAGTGCCGTCTATTTGTCCCCTATGAGTTAAGGATGGAGTAGAATTGTGTGGGAAAGGGAGTGATGGAAGGAGACATCTGGGGATATAAAGGAGGAAGAATTGTAAGAAGAGGAAGGGGAATTTCTATAGTTTTAGACTTTCTAGAGTTTTGACCAGTAATATCATTTGCTCTTGTCTTAATTTTTTTGAGTTGTAAAGTTGATGTAATTGTGCATGTTTTTGTGCCTTTTATATGGCTGAATGAATTAAGAAGATTTGAGCTCCATGCCTTGGTTGGTGTTATCTGTGTCATTTGAAAAGTAGTCTATACTATAGATTCTCTAGAGTTGTGATTAGGAATGTCATTTGCTTTTGTTTCATTTTCTTGAATCAGATGTTCTACATAACTGTACGTGGTTTCTGCACCTCTTATGTGATTGAAAGATTCTATTAAAAATATTGAACACTCTGCCTTTGTTGACATTCTCTGTATCTCAGCAAAAGAATTCCCTGTTGTGAGCCTCTATTTTTGTTATTTTAATATTTTACATTGATCATGCACTTGTCTACTCTTAAATGTAATTGAATCCTATAATAGTCTCACTGTGCTTAGGTTAGGATTAGGATTACATTCAAGCACATCACCATAGTTAGGTTTTATTTCTTGCACTTGCATTTCTATTTAATTTCCTATCCCTTTTCCCCAACACTTGATACAAAATAAGATACCAACTTCTCTAAAATATGGAGGTTGTTTCAAGCCGCAATGTCCCACAACTTGAAACTTCCCATTGTTGATTGATTAAGATCAAGCACAATTTTAAATCAACAGTTTTTGGCACGCTCGGTGGGACCTGTCTTGAAGTTTCTTTCAAGATCATATGAACTAGAGAGCTACGAGGAGTTAGAGCTATGGACCAATCACCAGATCACAATTTGCTACAAATCCAGGTATTCTTTTTCCACCTCTGGTAATTAGTCTAAGAAGAAGAGCTAACCAGTTTGTACCAGTACCAAACATGGGAGCCCCTATATCCCCAAGAAATTATGCAAGCTAGAACATTGGTAGCCCCTTAATCCTCCCAAAACCACCAGCCATTTTGGACCCTATCCCAGTAAATGCTCTAAAAGCTCTACCCAAATTCAGTGGGCAAGACTCAAAAACACCCATGGAACATCTTCAAGATGCATCAGATGTTTGTGCCATACATGGTGTCATAGAGCAAAATGTGGTCCTAAGGTTGTTAGCAACCTCATTCAAAGGGAAGGCTTTAGAATGGTATCGATCTTTAACCCCAAATACCATATCTACATGGGAACAACTTGGAGATCTATTTTTTGAAACATTTGCAAAGAAGGGTGATAAGTATTCTTTGTTACAACAGTTAATCACTATTCAAAGGGGACCTCAGGAGGACATGATTGACTTCAGCACCAGATTCCAAAAAACTTGGGACAGAATCCCTATTGTAGGTAAACCACCACCTGGTATGGCCATAGTATTCTATCTCAAAGCTTTAAATTCAGATATATCTGTTATGATTCAGTCACTGGGAGGACACACTTTGTCAGCAGCTTATGACTATGCGGTCAAAGTTGAGAATCATTTAATTGATGCTGGAAAGTTACCTCCAAGGCCTCCCATACCTATATTCTTGGAAATCACCTTGCCTCAATAAGTTCCTAAAGTTGTAAGCCCACCTGTGTCTATGTATACTTACCCTTCATCATTTGTGAAAAAATCGGTCTCTACTCAATCATCTGAGATGGATGATATCAAGAGTATGCTAAGGACATTCTCCAATGAGCTAATTAATATAAAGAGGCAACAAAACACTTTCCCTAAGCCCCCTTATCAAGGCTATCAAGGAAACATATTTTTTTCCCAACCAAACCAATATCAAGGCCCTCCAAGGCAAACCAACCATCAACCAACAAATCAATTAGTTGCAGTTCCCACAACCTCACAGACCATTCCTCCCAACTTAAATAGGGAGATGGTTATAGGTTAGAATAATTATGTGGATGATACTAATGCTTGGTGTTTTGCTTGTAATGATTCTCACACATCTAGAGATTGTCCTAGAGGTAATTTACAACAAAGAGTGGCTAAGCAGAGAAGAATGGATGGTCAGTTTGCCATTACCAGTAACAATCAAGCCTACCAGTCTCCTGGCATGCAAAATTCAGTTCTAGTGGCTCAGATGCAAGGAATGTCCTTGCAACAACAAGAAGAAATATCCCCTAAAAATGCTTTGTTCTCATGGGTTGAGGATGAAGAAGTAGTTTTCTTGAACGAGGCATCTACCTCCCAGAGGCCAATAGTGCAATTTGATTATTACACTAGATCAAAGAGGAGGATGGTGGAATAGCCTGAGGTTGTAAGTGGTCAAGTCAAGAATAATCCTCCATCTCAAGGGCAAAGGAACACTACCATTAGACAAGAAGTGCCTTAGTCGGTACAAGATCAAGGGATCTCTGTCCAGATTCAAGAAAAAATAAGGTATCCTTATTACCAAAAAACTCAATCTTTGGGACCAATCAATATAGTGGACCAATTAAAGAAGACTCTAGCACAAGTATCTATATGAGATATTTTGGCTATTCCTAAATAAAAGACACTACTACAAGAAGCTCTACAAGGGCAAGCAGTGCTTGAAGGTACTGTTACCAAGGAAGGACCTGCTGGAAAGGAAAAACTCAAAGATACGATTCCTCCAATGACAACAACCTTCGTGAACAATGCAACACAAGTAAGTAAATCCAAGCCAGAGCCTTTATATTTAACTTTGATAGTTGGAAAGAAACTTTTGCATAATGCATTAATAGATTTGAGAGCTAGTACAACTATGATGCCCAAGCAAATAGCTGATGCTTTGAAAATAAAATATGTACCCCTTGCAAAGGGAGTTATGCAGCTAGATGGCAAAACAATGCAAACCATAGGGAGAATTAAACAACTCCCATTGCAATTATACACATGTCCCAACATAATTGTCAACCAAGATATAGTTGTCATAGATATCCCTCCTATCTTTGGTTTATGTTTATCCAGAGACTTTACAACAAAAATAGGAGGGTATATGTCTCTTGACTAGTCTCACCTCATCTTGAGAACCAGATACAATTCAAAAATGAAAATTCTATTTGAACCACTATCCAAGGACCATATCACCAATGAACCAACAACAAGATTAGAAGCAGATCATGCCATGATAAATAAAGAAGAAAGAATTTTCATCGTAGAACTAGGAGACTAGACTAAGCATGATCAAGAAGAAGAAAACAACCAATTGTTGGCTATGATGCATAGCGACCCATATGGGAACTATGACTCTACTGGTCTAGGCACATATGTCATTTTTGATGAAGATCAAGAGACCCCAAATGTTGTAAGGGAAGAGGTACCTACTGCACAAGATTTAGAGCTCTAGACTTTGAACTTTGATGGGGCTAGAAGTAAGCATGGTGCTGGAGCAGGAATTGTCTTACTGCTCCAAATGGTGATAAAATTTTAAGGGCTATCCGATTCCAATTTGCTTGCACTAATAATGATGCAGAGTATGAATCTTTAGTACATGGGCTCCTGTTAGCCAAAAAAAAGGGAATAAAGAACCTAAAAGTAAAAAGAGATTCAGAATTAGTAGTAAAGCAAATTAGGGAAAAGGTAGCAGCCAAAAATGTGAGAATGAGATCCTACAAGCATAGGATTTGGGATTTAATAGAAGATTTTGAAGCTTTTAATATTGAGATAATCCCTAGAAGTCAAAACTCTAAGGCTGACAGGATGGCTCAGATTGGCTCACAGTTTAATCTAACAACTGGCCTATTGGTTAACAATGAGTCAATAAAAGTTATAGTGAGGCCAACCATCCCAGACAATGATGAAAATTGGACAGTATTTGTAAATGATGCTCAGGTAGTCTCTTTCTTACAACAATCAGATGAGTTTGTAGATCAGTTTCAAACTAAAATTGAAGAGGCATATGGTGATCAGATTATACAATTGAGGACTAATAAGCTCCCTAAGGGATTGATCACCTTAGAAAATTTGTTTGACCCAGAGGATGTAAGCCTGGAAAAGAAAAGGTTCCAGGTAGATAAAGTAGACTATTCTGAGGTAGAGGTGAGTGATGGGAAGAGGCTAAAAGTTGGAAATTCCACAACTTAAGAAGAGAAGGAAAAATTAATCGAGTTGTGCCAAAGTATGACAAAGTCATAGCTTGGAGTTATGAAGACCTTCATGGATACAACAGAGACATTATCCAACACACAATAGAGTTGACTGAAGGGTCTAAACCCATCAGACAGAAATAAAGGCTAGTAAATCCAAGGATTAAAAGATGAGTTACAGAAGCTTTTAGATTCAAAAAAAATATTTCTGATCAAACACTCAACCTGGGCATCAAATCTAGTCCCAATTAGGAAAAAGAATGGAGATGTAAGACTGTGTGTAGATTTCAGAGATCTAAATAGAGCATCTCTGAAAGACCACTATCCCTTGCCCTCCATGGAGCAAATTCTGAAAACTATGGCTGGATCAGAGAGGTTTTCTTTACTTGATGGCTTCTCTGGGTATAATCAAATTTGGCTAGCTGAAGAAGACCAGTACAAAACTACTTTCACTACCAAATGGGGGACATTTGCCTACATGAAGATGCCATTCGGCTTATCAAATGCAGGAGAAACCTTTCAATGAGCTATGGATATAGCCTTTGGTGAACTTATAAATAAGGTCATCTTGGTCTATCTGGATGACCTCACTATTTTCTTAAAAAATGTTGATGATCATTTTGATCATTTGGAATCTGTCTTCAAAAACTGTCAAGATTTTGGGATATCATTGAATCCCAAGAAATGTATTTTTGCTGTACCTCAAGGTAAACTATTGGGGCACATAATATCTAAGGAAGGGGTTTCTATAGATCCTGAGAGAATCACGGCTATAATGGACCTACCTCTTCCAACAAATAAAAAGGCAGTCCAGTCCTTTTTAGGGAAGATCAATTTTGTCAGTAAATTCATATCTAATTTTGTAGGCTTGGTTAGAGCAATGACACTCTTGCTAAAGAAGAACCTAGTCTTGAAATGGACTACAGAAGGGAAGCAAGCATTCGAAGGGGTCAAGAAGGCTATCTCAGCAACCCCAGTGCCCAATAACCTAGATTTTTCCAAGCCCTTCGTAATGTATGTCTATGGAGGAGAGTCAAGTATTGCTACTGTCTTGATTCAAAAGAATGATGGGCTAAAAGGAGAGCACCCAATAGCCTTTTTCTCAAGAAATCTTAGAGAATATGAGACCAGGTAAAATTTTGTGGAAAGACAAGCCTATGCCATGGTAAAAGCCCTCAAGAAATTTAGGCATATGATATCAGGGAATAAGATTCTGATACTTGTAACTCACCCAAGTGTTAGGGAATATATCATGGAGGGGGAAATTACTGAGAAAAGAGCCAATTAGATCACTAAGATCCTTGAAAATGATATAGAGGTCAGACCCACCAAGATGGTCAGAGGCAGGGGGTTGTGCCAATATATAACCCAAGAGCTTGAAAAGATGTTACCTGAGGAAGCAGATCCAAAAAGAGAGACAGAGATAGTGCTAAAATTGCAAGAGGTTGATCAGGAATCTTGGGTCACAAGCAGGATTCAATTTATGAAAAATGGGGTTTATCTTAGATAACTCCCTCAAAACAAGAGGAGATATTATAGGATACAGGGAGTTCATTTTATTTTAATTGAACAAGTCCTTTTCAGAAGAAATTCTGATGGGAAATTGTTAAGATGTGTAAAACAAGCTGAAGCTCAAAGAATACTATATGAAATGCATCATGGAATATCAGGGGGGCATTTTTTGTAAAGACCAAAGTGAGGTAGGGTATTTTTGGCCTACTTTATTTGCAGATTGTTATCAGCTGGTTAGAAAATGTCAATCCTGCCAGTATTATATGGGGATGAGGAGGAATGCAGTCATGCCCCTTAGTCCTATAGTTGTGGATGAACCTTTCACTCAATGGGGTCTTGACTTCATTTGAATGATAAATCTAGTGTCTAGCATGGGTCACAAATGGATATTAACTACCACAGACTATTTCACCTGATGGACCGAAGTAGTCCCACTTAAAGAAGTGATAGAGAATGTGATCCTAAATTTTCTAGGGGGTATCACTACTCGCTTTGGGGCTCCTTGCACCATCATTTCAGATAATGCTAAAGCATTCTTGGGGTCTAAGGTATCCAAATTTGCCTTGAGACATGAAATATATTTGAAAAATTCATCTAAATATTACCCTTAAGGTAATGGTCTGGTAGAATTAACCAATAAGAACCTGATAAGACTCATCAAAAGAGCAGGCGCTGATCATCACAAAGAGTGGCATAAAGTGCTTAATCTGGCATTATGGGCTGATCAAATCACGCCCAAGCAGGTGATCAAAATGTCTCCATATGAATTGGTATATGGAAAGTCTGTTGTGATTCCCCTAAGCTTGGAAATCCCTGTTATTTCGCTGATCAAACAAATTGAGATTAAAGAAAATGGCCCCATGCAGGTCAGACTCACAAAACTTCTAGAAGTTTAGGAAAAGAGGGATATAGCCCATGATTCATTGATCAAGCATTAGGGAATGGTTAAGGACTATTTTGATAAAAGGACTTCAAATCCTAATTTTGAGGTGGGCTCGATTATTTTGAAATGGGATGCACAGGCTACCAAGCCAAGTTAGCATACCAAATTCAAAGCGCTATAGACTAGCTCGTATAGAATTCATGCATGTAAGCAGAAGAATTCTTTTGAGCACCTGAAGAGATTCTTGTAAATAGAATCTATTTGAAACATTTCAATTGACTTAGATCTCTAATGTATTATAGTTAAATAATTTCCTTTCTCACATTGTTTTTCTGTTATTTTCTCACTTTTCTTTTAAATAAGTGTTTTAAACATGTGTCAACGACTCTTTTGAGGCTTTAATTTTCACAATTTTGATCTAGAAAGAGGTGGAGTTTTCTTTTTGAGCAGGCTCAAAAGTCCTGAGGGTCGCTAGTAATGGTAGAGTAAATTTTTACTCTATGTTGCATTTAAAATTTCAGTCAAGCACTGCAATTTTGGTTCCCGTATACCTTGGTCGTAGCGATAGAATTGGGGCAGAGCATGAGTTCATTTTTTGTCTAAGTATTGAAGTGTAGTGGAGGATGCCAAGTGTCACTATCTAAGCACGAGTCTTCTTTATCCTTTTTTGTTTCTTTCATTTCATTTTGCCTAAATGTTTGAATTCAAGTAGAAACTACCAAGTTTGCTTTTCGAAACATGGGGCTGGCCAACTGGCATCGTCTGAGACTCTTTTTATAACTTTCCAGAGAACTACGAATCATGCCACGTACCTAATAGCGGCTAAGCAAAAGCTTCCATGTGTCAACATCCATGTCTCATATCAGGACCCATGTTTCTTCTTTTCGACAAAGGTTTTCAAAAGGCTAAGGAGCAGGATGCAGTAGAAGGTGCCAAGTGGTAGTTACGGAAGGATCTGGATTACTTTTTGGAAGTAAGCAGAAGTCACCACGTGTCAGTGCTTGAGAGAATTTCATTCAATGCTTGGGTTTAATACTTTAGTTCAATGCAAAAAGGCATCATTTTATTTTGCTTAAGTGCCATACAACAGTGGATGCTGCCAAGTGTCACTCTCCTAGCCCCTCCTTACTCCATCCCTAGAAAAATTAGAAGATGCCACATACCTTCCTAGAAGTAGTGGGGGTCACCACGTGTCAACTTTTGAGAGACCATATTTGAGCCTTATTACTAAATAAAGATTGTGGTGGGCCTCAGGATTTACTTTAAAAGTCTACAAAAGATACCAAGTGTCACCATCTGTAAGAGTCTGATATGTGTCCTGAATGATACTATAGCACAGCCAGAGGGAAGTGGATAGAGCCACGTATCTTCAATGAATCAGGCAAAAAGTGCTAGGTGTCATTTTTTGGTGCCTTCTAAGTAATAAGAGGATTTTTAGAAAATTGACTAAGTGTCCTCTCCTGTTTCAACATAATAGAGTGTTTCATGTATCTGTTGCCAAAAAGTGAAATGGAGGGAAAATCAGCTAGAGTTAATTCAAGTAGATAGAACAGTTCACCAGGTAAATTTTTGGAGCCCCCAAGGCATTGAAAGCACCGTCTGTTTCTCCCCTGTGAGTTAAGGATGAAGTAGAATTGCATGGGAAAGGAGTGATGGAAGGAGACATCTGGGGCTATAAAAGAGGAAGAATTTTAAGAAGAGGAAGGGGGAATTTCTATAGTTTTAGACTTTCTATAATTTTGACCAGTAATATCATTTGCTCTTGTCTCAATTTTCTTGAGTTGTAAAGATGATGTAACTATGCATGTTTTTATGCCTTTTATGTGGCTAAATGAATTAAGAAGATTTGAGCTCCATGCCTTGGTTGGTGTTATCTGTGTCATTTGCAAAGTAGTCTATACTGTAGATTCTCTAGATTTGTGATTAGGAATGTCATTTGCTTTTGTCTTGTTTTCTTGAATCGGAAGTTCTACATAAATATACGTGATTTCTATGCCTCTTATGTGATTGAAAGATTCTATTAAGAAGATTGAACACTATGCCTTTGTTGACATTCTCTGTATCTCAGCAAAAGAATTCCCTATTGTGAGCCTTTATTTCTATTATTCTAATATTTTACATTGATCATGCACTTGTCTGCTCTTAAATGTAATGGAATCCTATAATAGTCTCACTGTGCTCAAGTTAGGATTAGGATTACATTCAGGTGCATCACCATAGTTAGGTTTCATTTCCTGCACTTGCATTTCTATTTAATTTCCTATCCCTTTTCCCTAACACTTGATACAAAAGAAGAGACCAGCTTCTCTAAAATCTGGAGGTTGTTTCAAGCCGTAATGTCCCACAGCTTGAAACTTCCCATTGTTGATTGATTAAGATCAAGCACAATTTTAAATCATCAATAGATACAAAGTATTACCAAGGATTGTGTAATGGGATGTTCTTTAGATAAAGGATTTGTATTGGTTTGAAGATAGATTAGATAGTAGTGTATTGCTGAAAAGGTATGCATATATATCAGAGTACCATGGTGAGGATGAACCAACTATCTCAGAAACCATTTCTGATTCTGGTGTATCATAAGCAGACACTCTTGATTACTCAACCAAAAACTTGTTATGCTTAGTGTTTAAATCCATTAAGGAGCCTATCATTGTCATAACACCTGTTGCCCTATTATTGATTTGAGGCACTTATTTAAACTAGATGTATTCAAAGGATTTAATCAAGCTATCCACCATTTTATTATACAGTATGATCTTGTCATCATGTGCTTGGAACTCATTAGTTACTTGATTTATAATGAGATTTGATTCTCCAAAAATAAGGAGATGCTAAATGCCCCATTGAATTTCTATCTTGAGACCTGCTATTAAACCTTCATATTCTACTATATTATTGGTACATGGGAATTCAATCTAAAATACCTTAGGTATACAACCTCCATTAGGTGTTATTAACAATATACCAACCCCAAAACCATGATTTGTAAAATATCCATTAAAGAAAAGTTTCCAAAGCAAGGATTCATCAAATGACATGATTGCATCATCATAGAATTCTTCAATAATTGGTGCCTTCCCATGAAGTGCTGCTTTTGCTAGAACATCGGCAAGACCCTAACCCTTGATTGATTTTTAATATACATACTCTAGATCAAACTCACTATGTAATATGACCCACTTAGCCATCCTACTTGTTAGAGCTATTTTGGATAAAAGATACTTAAGGGGATCAATTTTAGCAATGATTTTTGTTTGATCGTTAAGCATGTAATGTCATAACTTTTAAGAAGCAAAAAATACTGCAAGATAAGATTTTTCATTTGAGAGTAATTTAATTCATAGGATATCAAGGTTCTACTCAAATAAGAGATTGCTCTCTCTTTTCTATTGTCATCAAGTTATGCTAGTAATGCTTCAAGAGCATATAGTGTAGTGGACATATATAGAAAAAAGGGCTTATCGGCTACTGGTGGATTAGAAAGATGTTACTTGATAGTACCAAATGCCTTTTCACAATCCTATCCAAGTGAAAGTGACATATTTTTTCAAAAATAATGTAAATGGATGACATATATCTACAAGCTGGGAGATAAGCCTTCTGATGGCCTATATCTTTCCTTGTAAGCTCCTTAACTATTTAAGATTCTTGGGTAGTGGCATATCCATGATAGCTAAAACGTTGGAAGGGTAAACTTTAATACCACATTGTGAAATAATGAATCCTAACAAATTTCCTGATTTAACACCAAATACACACTTCTTTGGATTTAATTACATATTATACTCTTGCATTCTTTCAAAAATATGATGAAGCACCTGTTGATGATTTGATCTAGATTTGGATTTGGCCAAAAGTCATCCACATAATCCTCCATAATATCACTTATCATGTCATGAAAGATAACTGTCATTTCCCTCTTATATATAGCTCCTACATTTTTCAACCCAAAAGGCATTCCCTAGTAGTAGAATGTGCCCCATAGAGTTGTAAAAGTTATTTTATGCTGATCTTTTTTGGAAATTTTAATCTAATTGTAGCTTGAAAATCCATCCATTAAGGATAGCATTTCATGACCTGTAGTAGAGTCAACTATCATATCTATATTGGGTAATGGGAAATCATCTTTTGGACAAGCTTTATTGATATCATAAAAGTCTGTACATATTCTAATCCCTACTAGTCTCTTAGATACTAACACAATGTTTGATATCCAATCTAAATAATAAATAGGGCATATAAAACCTACCACCAATTGTTTATTTAGCTCTTCTTTGACAAGTAGTGCAATTTTGGGATGCAATTTTCTAAGTTTTTGCTTGACTAGCTTCATATCTGGGTACACCACAAGATGGTGAACTACCAATTTTAGATCTAGTATTGGCATATCTACATATGACCATGAAAATACATCATAAAATTCATGAATCAATAGTATAAATATCTCCCTTTCCTCTGAACTGAGTGAGATAACTAGTTTTGCAATTTTTGGGTAATCCTCGCTACCAATGTTTATAGGAATGGTTTCCTCAATAAGTAGACTAGATTCATATTTGTAGGCTTTAGGTGGTATGGGAAGATGGAAATATTCATCTACCTCTTCTTGCTTGGATGTTGATGCAAAATTAATAAATTGATGCAATCTCTATTCTCCAAAATATTCTGAATCAGATAATTGTATTAAGAAACCTTTCTTATGGTCACCTATAGGAATTTGATCCCTAATTCTTAGAAAATCAATTAATGCTTCATCATTTTGTAAGTAGTCGAGGCATAAATTTTGGGTCCTAATGGATTAAAGAAGGATATGCGAGGTCAGGTGTTAAGATAACATTTTTATGGAAAAGATTGGTAAATGATAGATCTTCAAAGTGGCTAATGATGGAATCTATCTCGCTGTCTAATGAATCACCTCCAAACTCACTAGAATAATCACTTTGAGAAATTATTAGATGTACATTAAGTAGATTAAATCCTATACTGCTCTTCCCTTCATTGGCTTTTATGTTTATTGATCAATGTTACCTTATTCATAGATACCAAAACCCTTTCCTTTATAGTCCATTATTTTACACATTATAGATTTTGCAACAAGATATTAGTTAGTGGAAAAACAAGTAGCCAATTCTGCTGAATAAATCTAGGAGGAATTTGAATGATCAATTAATTTGTCAGAAAGTAAACCTCTCTTCAGAAAGTTTGTATGCCCAAAAATTTTGATCATTTTTTGATCCTTTAGGTGATTTGGCCTGCCATACTCATTAGGATTTGTGGTGATTGTGCTTGT
Organism: Torreya grandis; assembly: GCA_037957365.1. NCBI lineage: Eukaryota > Viridiplantae > Streptophyta > Pinopsida > Cupressales > Taxaceae > Torreya > Torreya grandis. The sequence goes on along the minus strand of JARHVA010003164.1, from coordinate 736,403 downwards.
ATAAAAATCACCTTACTCATCTTTTTATAGTCTTCGATAATAAGCCCATGTGTCTGCCTAGTCACATGAGATTATATATTGGGAGTTGTAAAGCAAATAAAAAGTGAATGGATGATCAAACATAAAAATTTTCTTCAAAAAAATAGCTTGTTTATATGACTGATATAAAGAGAGGATTAATTTATCCCATTTACCAACTCTGTCAAAACTTGTTATTTCAAGATAAATTTGATAAAGCTAGTACTTTCATAAATAAAAAGCGATAATGTACACTTTACCAGTATTTAAAAGCACCTTTTCATTATCCTTTGAAAAATGTAATTTTGATCAACAAGTCTTCATCTCACTATAAATTGAGAGCTACATGTTATGTACACAAATGATTAGGCTTTACTGGCAAAACAAATGATGGATGTGTCTTACTAAATATTATATAAATTATTGTCATTGAAAACTAGTTCTTCTAGCATTTAGTGTTAAAATCTATTATCTATAACTACTCCTTTTGCCTGGGGGCATGATGTAATAGTTCCTCTGTATAAATCCATTTGTGTCATTTTATTTCCCTTATAACATTCTTCAAATTTTGATTTGTAATTGCATTTGAAAAACCAATATTCTTTCTCATAGTTTGTGAGAGTGGCTTCCATAATCTTTCCATTCAAAACATTGAAAATCCACAAAAACATTCAAAACATTAGAAAACTACAAAAACATTCAAAATATTTTAGAAAATTTCCAAAAAACAATTTCAAAAAACCAAAAAAACACAAAAACATCAAAAAATTGGAGAAAATAACTACAAAAAAATTCATAAAACATAAAACACCAAAACAAACCAAGTCTAAACAAAGCACCCAAATTCATCCATTTCATAGTATAGCAATAGTACCCATTTCCCTTTCCTTCCATTCATTTGTTCATTGGGTGGGTCATTCATGCATCATTTTCATCATACACTTTGTTCACCTCATCACTCATTCACTTTTTCATCACTTCCCATATTTGGGAGAACTACATATGGTCTGACATCCACATATGGACATTGTCTAAGTAGATTATGTAGGCAACGATTAGAGACATGGGGTCTCTAAGGCCAGCTCGGCCACAACCTTATTCATCATCCATACCCCTATCCTTTACTTTTAGGCCTTTTTCTTTGCCTTGTCTCTCCTCTATCTAGTGTTTCCTACTTGCTCTTGAACATAATTCTTATCCTAACCCATGATTCTTTCTTTGCCTTAGCCATTTTGGTTAATTTTATCTTTTGCTTTCGATATTTACCTTAGCCATTTGTTTGGTTGCTTTTTATCCTTTTTAATCTCTTTCTTTTAAAAATTGTTTAGTTGTTTTATTTTGTAAAATCTTTATTTCTTTAAAGAAGCATTTGTTTAATTAGAATAGTCATTCATTTCCTATTATTAGTCTATGTATGTCTTGTTTGTCTAGATTAAATCTTATTGTTTTACTTTCTTGTTTATTGTTGAAAAGATTGTTTTGTGTAAATGCATACATAGTATGGTTATGAATATATCATGACATACTTTTTAAAAAAACACAACTTATTCTTCCTTTATTTTTACATGTTTTAAACATCAAAATTCATCATGATTATTCCATATCATTAGTGATACTACGTTTTAAAGCTACTTTAAAAATCAGGTTGCTCAAAATACCCCAACCTTTTTGAAATGCCAATGCAAAGAATGGAAAGCCATATTATGCAGCAAAGTCCATTCATTTCATAAATAATCATACATTTCATAAAAATCATGCATCCATATATAACATAAATGATGAAGAAATAATGCTAGAAATATAAAATTACATACATGCTAAATATAAATAATATGCAAGAAAGTATGAAACAATGATATCCATGTATGCATCAAAACAATAAGTCAAGTCCAAAATGTCAAAATCATCATGTATATATATCAAAATGCATCTCTATAATAGATACAACATATCTATACATCAATGTCATCCATCACGTAATCCTAGGTCAAAACTAAGTCTTATCTTGTCCCTCAGAAGGGGTGTCAACTCTCTAAAAAAGCTCTAGCTATCATGGTGTACCCCATGGTGGCCGTATCCCTCATGATACCTATCCCACTAATCTCTTAGACTCCACTAGCTGCATAAATCTAGTTGATATTGATAATCTCATAGAATAATCTCTAAATGATAGCTTGTGCTAATCTACTAGTATGGTAACCTCATATAGATTCCTATAATAGGTGGCATGATCCATAGGCCTCATCACTCTATCCAAAATGGCTAACTAACCTATCTTAGCTAGATGTGTCCTAGCCTCTACAAGCTCTATCTGAGCTATATCTCTCTCCTATCTATATCTATGAACAAGGGATGTATAGTCTAGGGTCTGTGTCTTTGCATCATAAGTAATCATGCATGTCCTCATAAAACACCATCCATCCCATCTAAAATCTCCTATAATCTATGAATCTCTCCCTATAAGTGCTTAATATTTATATCCTAGTTATCTATGATATCATCTATACCTTGTAACCTAGCCAACTAATGGTGTAAGCCATCAAATCTCTCTATCCCTCACTTGAATCTCCTCATGTACTCTCTTAATCAAGGCATGCTCCTCTAACATCCATGAGGAACTTGTAGTCTCTCCTCTATCTATCTATGTAATATGAGGAGGTTTTACTATCATATCATGCCTTGTGTCTTCATGCCCTGGGTTGTCCTCATGCCCTGGGTTGTCCTCACTCTCTACATCTATAATGGGAAAATATCCTCCCATTACCTACTCAATTTTAAGGTCCATCATATTCCTACCTCTCATAGAATCTTCATATTCTCTATAGAATTAATAGGCACATCATGGATCTAGTTGGTCACTATTGCTCTTCCTCTATCACCTACCATAGCCCTCCTAATCTAGGCTCTTAAATCTGTGTCTCGAGGCTACTTACTAAAGCTCACTGCTAACCTCTACCGTCATGTCGTTAGTGGTCTATATGGCAGTGTCAATCTCAATGGTCTCTACTGTGCCCACCACTCTATATAACCATCCACTACCCCTATAACTATAACATCCCTCCTATCCCTCCACCTTTCTATCTACACCTTTGTCTAACTATGATCAATAATAGAAGGATCAATCATCATACCTCAGTATCACCTCTCATGTATTATACGAACAAAAATGTGTGGACCAACTGAAATATGCTATCTCACACCAAACTATCCCATCACCCTATCTGGTCTATATCTCTCTATAATTTACACATGTCTCCTGATGATGTAACATTGAATCATCATATAATCCATATCTAGTTCCTTATTTGGATAGTAAAAAACAATGTTAATATAAGGACTCTAAGTAATCTATACATCCACTAGCTCATCTAAAAATCTCCTATAGAACTCTAAGCCACCCAAATATGGTCTACATACACCAAGAATTATGTGCTATGCATAAGCCATCAACTCCCCTACTTGTTGAGTGTCCAATTGTTTAACTAGCCTCTCAATAGCAATGTGCTCCCAACACTAAACCTGTAACAGTGTTTAAGGCCCTATCTCAATTTGGCCTGAGTAAACAAAGTAGTGAAAATCATAATAATAACTATCTAAAACATAAGGCTCCCATACAAACCTAAGCCCCATCTCCATCATGTCACCAATGACATCTAATAACCTAATAAGACATAGTCTACCACTCTTGTCAAGTAGTAACATACCATTGACAATAGCCATCAAAACAATAGTCAATGAATGTATCTCTAGATTTGTGTAGTATTCAACATCAATGCCATTCCTCATAACTAGGAACACTCTCACCAAAAATTCTATACAAATTCTCATCTTGTGGACCCTATCCTTAGTACACTAGTCTACCTTGAATCAGAATGTTTAGTATCTAATATACATCCTCTAAAGTAATAGTCATCTCACTTATTGGCAAATTAAATGTACTCATCTCACTATGCCATTTCTCAGCCAGTGTAATCAATAAAGCTCTATCAGCTCATACCTCAGGTATCTATGCATTTTAGGAAAGCCCAATTGCCTCCAAAACACCCCACTCATACTCTATAAAGGTTAACAAATAAGACATAACATGCGACGTACGCTCCCAAGTCACTATCACTAGTAATACTTCCTATAAATTAATGACATTCAATATTGTGTAAAATTATTAGACATTACATTTATGCATTTTTTTCATCAATTTCACTTCATCATCCATTATTGTCAAAAAACCCTAATTTTTCTTGCAAACATCTAACAAAATCACTTTTGGTTACAATTAAATCATTTTCACCCTTTACAAAATCACTGTAAACAAAATCACTTCACATTTTAGCAATATCACTGCCATGCTTAGCGATATCACTACAATGTTTTATGGTTTTGCTGTAGTGATATTGTCTTAACCCAAAAAATAAAACCACTTCTTAGCATTATGAAATCACTACGATGTTCGATGAAATCACTATTTACCCCAACTATATCATGAAAATCATCAAAGATATCCTAATTCCCAAAATAATGATTTAATTTTAGTTAATTTCAAACCACAATAAATGCTAACAAGATTAAAAAATTACCAAAATTCAGAGACTTATTGGAGGCCCACTCCTCTCAAGTCTTTGGAAACATCTCACTCGCTCTATGTGGTGCTCATGGTGATGGATGCGATCCATTTCTCTTCTTTGGCCTTAGATTCAAACTCATTCTAATCATTTTTTTAGCTCTAATTGTGAATATTATTTGCATAAATGATTTTTTAACCCTCACCCCCAAAGCCCCTATTTATATTAAAACCCTAGTTAGCATTTCATCTATTCAAACCAATCAATTGTTAATCACAAGCATTAAATCAATTTATTTTCACAAAGCTGTCAAACCCTTGCAATCATTTATCGATGTGAAATCCACCAATCATTTTTAAACTCTATAACTTTTTTCTATTTATGGATCCATAGTTTATTATTGCTGGGATATATCATCCCACACCTACTACTTCAGCCCCTAAACCATTAACAAAAAACAACAAGCATGCAATCTATGAGTGGTTTAAATTATTTATTTTCAAATAAAAAACCTAGTATTACCTTATTAGGGGCAACTCTTTTATGTTTCCAACACAATGCAAAATTGACATCAAAACAAAAATAGATTGATTTTTTGTTTAGCCGCTTAACTATTTCCTCTTTTCATTAAATTTTGAGCATTTGTCCATTTCTCACACAAAGCCTCGAAGGGACATCATCATACTCATTTTCATTCATTTAGGGTAAATTTTTTCTTTTCTATCATCAACACTCTACTTATTCTATTCTTCAAAACAATATTGCTTCACAACACCATTTTAAAGACGGGCAAATGTAAACACCTAAAATTCATTGTGTCAAAATACACCTTGATTTATTTAATCATTCTTCCTAAGTTTATTAATCATTCTTCTTAATTTAATAATTAACATTTCTTTCTAAAATCAATTAATTGATTTATTCAAATACTTTTAAAAAAATTAATTATGTACATTTTATTCTTTATTTTAATTATTTAATTCATTAATTTACCAATTCAAACTTCTCCCATTTTTCTCTCCCTCATCCCAACTAAATCCATGAAACCTCCACTTCCTATGACTCCTCCACTGAGTTGTCAATCCATTTTGATTAAGTCTGTTAACCAACCCCTCCTTTTTCTCACTTGGTTGAAATAGTCTCCATCCTCATGGATGAGGACTCATCCTCAACCATTGATCATTTGGAACCTTGAAAAAGTCTATTAATCCTCCACCATTCAATTGTAATCTAGGCTTTTATAAATAAGCTTGAGAATCCTCATTTTTAAGGGACACAAATCTTGAGAAATCATAATCAAAATTTAGCAAATCATAATCAAATCTTATATCTAAAGCAAATCAAAGTCAATCTTTTGCATCCACATTGCTTGTTTCTCTTTTGCATTAGAGGAGTGAGCACCACATTTTGATAGAGAAAATCAGATCTGAATCACAATGGAGGATTCTTGTGTCTAAACTGTGAGATTTTTGATTGTTGTTTCTTGCATTTGTTGCTCTAACTCTGGTAGAATTTAGCTTAGAATAGACTTGTTATTTATCTTTGAAATTTTTAATTCATACACCAAACAGATAATCCATGATGAAAGGAGGAAAGGCAAGACGAGATAAACAAAGAATTGAAAGGTGATTATAACTGAACTAGGTCGACCTAGTGTAAAAATTAAATCTAGAAAACTAAACTAGGTCCATAAGATTGACTTAGTATAAAGGACAAAGACTAGAAAAAAAGGAAAAAAAATTCTTGTAAGTAGACTAGGTCGACCAGGTCGACCTAGTGTGGTATACAGGGGTTGAAAATGTGCTAGGTTAACCTAGTCAACCTAGTATAGTGAATAGGAAAAAGAAATCACTGATAATCAATTTGTGAAAATAAAGAGAGATAGTTTGCAGTTAATCTAAGAAATTAGATGTTGAAAGGAAACACATAGTCAACTAAATGTATGCTAGTCAATTCAATTGATGCACATAAAGCAACAATCTTGCACCAAGGTTGGCTTAATGTAAGTTTTTACACACACAATTGAGCAAAGAGCAAGCAAACAATTTGGAAAGTAAAGCTAGCTAATTGGTCAACCTAGAATGTTAATTAGATTATTAAGAATGATTTTAAGTGATAGAGAGTTGGTTGTAATCAAGGTACTAGATAAAAATCTATGGATGGTTTTAGGTACATTTAGGATGAAAGGGACTGTAGTGATAATGACACAAGCTTGGTATTAGGGCCTACCCCTCACTTCACACACCATAATGATAAGAGTGTTGAGTTCTTATCCAAAATATACCATTAACTATGCTTTATACTTGACCAGAGCATCAAGTCAGCTTCCCCCTTGGTGATGAAATCCAAGTAGGTTGGCCTTGGTAGTCAAGTGCTAAAATGTTTTTTGATGTTATGTGATTTGGTCATGTGTGCAAAAAGAATAGAAATAGTGTAAATAAGTGGTTAATTGAAACCTCCTATTTAAACTATTCTAAGCATGAAAAAAACTTAAAAAGAAATATGTGATTAGCATATAAGGTGAATTCCAACTTTGAAATAAGGTATAGTGAAAACACTATTTGCACAATACACAAAACTAGATCGAGAGTGTTGAGCTAGCACTATTAAAGATAGAGTCTAAAAAACCTACTAGGTCGACCAGGTTAACCTATTTGTTTTAGATAGCAAACAAGACATAAAACTAGGCCGACAAGGTCAATCTAGTTGGCTGTGCAGAGATAGTTTTGAAGGTTGCAAACTTGAAAAGAAAGTATATAATAGAAAGAAACAAATGAATGTAAACTCACCTTGATGGTTTAGAGATGGAAATAAAGGAGATTACTGATCAAGAACCTTGGAGAAAAATGGTACAATCTATAGAATTGGGTTAAGTTGGTCAACCAAGCTTTACTAGAATCTACTGAAATAGTGTTGAAAATACATTAGGTCAACCTAGTTGACCTAGTTGGTTGGATTGGAAGTCTAGAAATACACTAGGTCAAGTTGGTCTATGTAGTATGTTAATCTAGAAATCTAGAAAATTGAAATATTTACAAGGTCAAATTGATCAATAAGGTTATACAGGAACTACTACAAAGTGGTTGAAAATACACTAAGTCAACTTGGTCGACCTAGTAAGCTGAACTAAGAGTTTATAACATGCTAAAAACGTAGACTGGGTCAAGCTATTTGATCCAGTTGCCTATTATTGTGCATGAAGAAAAAGAACTGGGTTGATAGAATCTAACTAATATGTCAAAATATATGATAGAAATGATGACAAAATAACAAAATAGATAAATAAAATTGAACAAATCCAACAAGGGTTTGATTCATGTCAGGTTCACTAGAATGTATGTAATAAAAATTACATGATATGCATAAATTAATCCTGGATCAGATAAAATAGAGCACACCTACACTTCTAATTGGGGATACACTTGTTAAGTAGGAACATGACCCATATAAGGATCCACTAGACCTAATTAGGGGATCACTTGTCATGACACATCATGGTAGGAAGGGTTCTAAATCCTACAATATAACACAATCACATAACAACCCTAAAAGAGTCCTATGATTTGATATTCACTCATGTAATAAACAAGAAAGTAAACTATTCTAATAACAAGAAAAGTAAACTAATTGAGTGCTCACCCAAGATTGTGACACAAATTGGGGGTTAGAAGAAAAAGAATAATTAATAACTAAACTAAACATGCATATGAGACATATACTCATGTCAATGTATAAAGAATCCTAATACATGGAAGAGAAGAATACATACTACATTATCTATCTACTCTTACAAAGGAAAAATAAATTTAGGAATACTTACCTTTGAAGATGAACCTGTTGAGTCTCAATCTCTCTCTTAGCCAAGGTGCTTCGCAAGATATTGTTGTGGCTTATAAGGACAACCAAGATAAATCAACTCTAGGCTACATGACCTTCCTAAGCATCCAAAATACTTCTCTACAAGACAAGATCAGATCTCTGAAGAAAGTATTAAGCCCTAAAACTTCATTCCTCAAGTAGAATGGTCAATAAGGAGATGTTTGTTCACACTTCTTCACTTAATTCTTATGTTCTTATCAAATGGTGGTAAATGACCTTGTATATATAGTGGTAACTTGATTAATAAATTTTAGACATGTCGACTGTATTAAGTTGACCAGGTTAACCTAGTATATTTTTGGGCTAATGCCTAAAGTTTGTGTTAGGTCAGCCAATATGCTAATAAACCAAAAGAGCTAAAGTGTCTCCAAAATACACTAGGTCAATCAGGTCAACCTAGTGTATTAAACAGGTCAAAAGGATAACAAGGCAAGTAATGAGATAATAAAGCATGATAATGATTGGAATCAATAAGAAAGAGAATAATAAGCTTAGGGTTCAAGTTTTTAGGAGACAAGAGTGTGGATGGTAAGTGGCAAAAGGAAAAGCAATCTTATGGAGCACTAATGGTCTATTCATCCCTTTCTCGATGCACCCCTTAAGGCATGCACTCAGAGAAATTGAGACTCGATAGGTTCATGTAAGATATGAAGTGTCAGTAATTAATACAATTTTGAAAATATTATGTATATAATTACTAGATGCTAATATAGTATTTCCCATTAAACACTCCATTTGGGTAGCTAACTTAGTACTCATCAGGAATAAAAATGGTGAAATTAGATTTGTATTGACTTTAAAAATCTGAATAGAGCATCTAAAAAGGATAATTGCCCACTACCTTATCTTGACCAAATAATCCAAATTATTTTTGGTTCTTCTATAATGTCTTTTCTTGATGGATTTTTAGGGTATAATCAAGTGCTAGTGAAAAAGGAAGATAAGATGAAGACTACATTTACTACTAAGTGGGGCACTTTTGCCTACAAAAGAATGCCCTTTGGATTAATCAATATAGGTGAAAACTTTCAAAGAAGAATGGATCATGCATTCCAAGGCCTCATAGGTAATTACATTATTATATACATGGATGATATGAATATCTTTTTAAAAAATATGGATGACCACATTATGCACTTGCAAAAATTATTTGAGAGATGTAAAAGGTATGGAATCTCCCTCAATCCCAAGAAGATCATTTTCTATGTTACTGAGGGGAATCTATTAGGACATGTCATAACCAAAGAGGGGATATCTATAGACCTTGATAGAGTAAATGCAATATCAAATATAACACCCCCTAATAGTAGGAAAGAACAACAGTCTTTGTTTGGCAAAATCAACTTTGTGAAAAAGTTTATTTTTGGTTTTATAGAGATTGTGAAGACATTAAATGACATGTTGAAGGAATATGTCAAGATCACATGGAATGAGGGGACCATAAAATCTTTTAAAGCTATCAAATAAGCAATTGGACAAGATCTTGTACTGATAAGTCTAGATTTCACTAAAGATTTCAATCTTTATTCCTTTGCCTCTAATCATAAAATAGATACTATCCTAACTCAGAAGATAGATTAGTGTGATCACCCCATTGATTTCATGAGTAATAACCTCAAAAATGTTAAGTTGAACTATTATTTGATTAAAAAATAAGATTTTGATTTAGTCAAGGTAGTAAAATAGTTTAGTTAATATATTCTTAGAAATAAGGTACATGTAATCTTGCCAGACCTTACCACTAAGCTAATGTTGAGTAAACGTGAATTTGGAGAAAGGAGAGGTAAGTGGATGTTTGTCCTTCAAGAATATGATCTAGAAATGAAGACTACCAAGTTGGTGAGATGCTAAGGTTTAATTCAATTAATTGCTAATACTAATCCCAAACTGAATGTTATGTAGGTTGATCAACAAAGCTTTCAGCCCAATGATTAATATGATCCTATTATTCATTTGCTAATCAATGACTATTGTCCTAAATGATTAAGTAGAGATCAAAAAAGAGATTTAAGACTTAAGATAGCCTATTTCCTAATCAAGGATGGAATATTGTATAGAAAAAACTTTGAAGACATTTATCTAAGGTGTGTGTGTAAGGAATAAACAAATGGGATCTTGAGCACCTTCCATGAAAAATTGGGAATTGGACATCCATCTAGAAGGACCATAACCCACAAGATCCTTAGGGATGGTTATTACTAGCCTACTATCTTTAAGGATGCTCACAAGCATGTGAGGGGGTGTCATTCATGTCAAATATTTAACACAAAAGAACCAAATACAACCATGCCATTAAAACTAGTGATGACTGATAAAACTTTTGCACAATGGGGACTAGACTTTGTGGGGGTCATCAACCCTAATTCATCTGACTACTACAAAATATGGACTAAAGTAGTGGTAACCAAGTAGTTTAGGACTAGAGAAGTGATTAAATTTTTAGAAGAAAATATATGCACAAGGTTTGGCACACCAATATTTCTAGTATGTTATTATAGATCTGCTTTTATATCCATTGAGATAATTGAGTGGGCATATGGCAACAACATTGTTCTCAAGTTCTCATCAAACCATTACCCCCAAGGCAATGGAGTGTCTAAATCAATAAGTAAGAACTTGATGAAATCCATAAATTTTTTTTAGCTAATAAACCAAGAACATGGCATAAGATACTTAAGTATACCCTTTGGACAGATAAAACTAGAATCAAACAAGCTCTCAAGGCATCACCATTCTTTATAGTATATGGTCAAGAGCCTATATACCATCACACTCAAGCTGCCAACCTAAAAGTTTATGTAAGAGTACATGGAGGAGGATCAATAATTTGTAAGTTCAAGGCTACTTGACATCATATAGGTGGAAGATGCAAGATAGGAAGCTTTTGCCAATTTTAACAAACACCAGACCATAGTTAAGAGGTGGTTTGATAAGAATTCAAGGATAAAGGTATTTAGACAAGGAGACCTAGTTATTCTTTAGGATAAATCCTTGGAATCAAAAGGAATGCATGGAAAGTTCACACCTTTGTTGACTGGCATATATCAAATTGTTGAGATTTTGGGGGATAACACCTTCAAAATAAAAGACTTGAAAGGGGCAAAATTCACATTGCCTACCAATGGGAGATATCTGAAACATTACTTCTCTGTTGTCCCACTTAAAGTCTTTATGGAATGAATTGTAAGACTAGTTAGAGTTAGTGTAGATAGGCTAGTTTAGTTTCTTTATTTTTCCTTTCCTTTCCCTTGTTTGTACATAGTGTTTGTATATATTTGTTTGCTTGTTTCCTTTGCTTTCTATTGGTGATTTTTATTTGGTGTGTTTTCTTTTCTCTAGTTTGCTCCTTGATTTAAATAATTCTTATTCAAGACAATCCTCAACTCAAATACATTTAGTTCTCAAAAGGAACTCCGTAGTTTAGGAATGCAGGTATGTCTCCTTAGCATTGGTTGATCATGGGATTGTTAAAATGTGAGCATGAGGTTATAATTTAGAGAAACTAGTAAGGACTAATAATTAGGTTAATTATTCATTGAGATTTTAAGCCTTATTATCATCTAAGTTTGGTTTTAAGAAGTATTAGACATATAGGGTGAAAACTTGATTTATTAGGGCAAAGTCATGCTTGCACTTAAAAAACATTAATTGCCTGGGATAAAGTTTATAGCCAAAGATGATTGTCTAAAGACCAAACATTTGATCAAATATTAAAACCTAGCTAATCTCATTTCCAAACTTTGCTAGGGAGTTAAAATACCCTAAAAATACAAAAATAAGAGCCTTATTGCAAAATTCAAAAAGCTTTCTAAGTAGTGGTGATTATGGTAATCTCTATTAGGGCTATAGATACTTGGATGGTAGTGGAACAAGGCCTTGAGTGGAGCCAAATGTATCTCTATCGGGGCTATAGATGCCTAGCTGGCAGTAGAGCAATGCCTAATCCTTCCCTAAGCTAAATCATGATTCTTAATGAAGACCTAACTATGCCATATGTCAATGTTAATGGTCAAGTTCATGAATTTGGAAGATGTTCTCTAAATATTATGACAATATGTAAGTGATATTTGATCCTAATTCTGCATGTGGAAGACTTGTTCTAACCTAGAATTGATCTTAATAATGGTGTCTAATCAAGTGGAATAATTAGCCTAGTTATTAGTCTAAATAAGAGTATCTAAATTCTAAGATATTTCTATGTTCCCATAAAATTCTCCATTTATTGAGGTCAATATACCCCCATTTCTAAAAAATGGGGACCCTTGTTTTAAATTGTGTAAATTTGTACCTTAAAATTGAAAATTCACTTGATCAGAGTACCACTAGCATGTTTTGACATTGTTTTTATTTGAAAATCATCCACACATGGCTCTCATTTAGATTAAATGAAATATCTTTAAGTAATCATGGTTTTACCCCTTTTAATGTTGCTAATGATTGATCCCTATGTTTCTGTATTGCAGGTTCAATGGAATCTCATTTGAGAATGAACATGTTTAGGGTTTTGTGCTTCAATGTTAAATTGATCTTTTACTAGCCTTTGGTCTATCAAATATTAATTGAATCTATTTTAAATCATGTTAAAACCCTAGTCTAATGTTTTAACCTAGGTCCCTTTTGAATTAAAATCAAATTTGTGTGAAAAAAATTTACGTGAGAAAACTTATTTGTGCCATGAACTTAGCTTAATTTTTATCCTAAGGCTTAGTCTTATTTTTCAACATGACCAAACCTTAGTCTAAAATCATATACTTGATCCCTTTATGTCCCATGACCCCTTGGTATATTTTATTATTATCATGGTCTATCTAATCACATGGTCCCCTTCGTTATGTTCTAAATTAGCCTAAATTTTTTATCCAAAGGTTTTATTGTATTTATCAACAAGAATAAAACCTTACTCTAAAAGGTTTAACCTAAGTTATTTATACTTCCCAAGCCCGACTCAATATTTTTATTGACCATAAGATCAATGATACGAATTTTCTTGGGAAAGATTGATCTAACAGTGTGTGTTAAGTCAAGATTTTAATGGAGCCCCAAAATAAGTGAGAGGGTGATAAGTGTCACCATTTTAGGAACCCTACCAAAGATCTAATGGTACATAGTAAAAGATGATCTGATGGAGTGCAATTGATCAATTGAAGATGATCCAATGGTCTAAGATCAATGTTGATGATTTGAATCTTGAGGACAAGTGAGAAAGTGACAAGCATCACAATCTCAATAAAATAATATTGAATAACCAATGGCATTCCACCCCTCAGATTGATATTTGATAGAGCGTGTTGATCTAGCCAAATAAAGATCTAACAGTGCATGATGAAGGTTGAAAAGTTGAAAGCCATAAGGATGAATGTGGAGATGACATATGGCATAACCATAAAAAATAAATTAAAGCTCGATCATCTTTTGAAGGTTGATGGTATGTGGATGAGCATACACATTTTGATCAATGGTCCATGGAGTAGGAGACATAATTAAGTAGATCAAGATCAATAGAGCACATTCATCTCGGTAGATAAGATTTGATGATGCAAGATTAATGTTCATATGTCAACAATAGTCAGGATGAATGTGGAAGTGATAGGGGTCACAACCATAGAGAATATAACAAGCAACCAATGGCAATTGATTTCTTAGATTAAGATCAACGAACCATGTTGATATGAGCAAATAGATCCAATGATGCAAGGTGAGGTAGAATTTTCAAAGGGTTCACAACCAATAAAATATTAACATGTCCAAAAACAATAAATGATCATATTTTAAATATTAATGTGCAGGGTGCCACAATGATGCCACATAAGAGCTACATAAGCATAATATGCCATATTAAAGATCTTATGGGATCAAAAAGCAAAGGTATAAGTATAAATGTCTAAACACAATCTAAGTCACAAAGCTCACATAAGTTCAAATAATTATCACCATTAAAGCACTGTAAAAACCTTAAGGAAAGCCTTAAAGAGTATAAAAACCCTAATTTGACCTTGTGCTCATTATAATCAAGCTGAAACAGATTGGATGGTCATTTATGTAAGGATAATTTGATCCAAAATTGAATTGTAGACTACTAGTAAGTAATTTAACAATTTCAAAAGCCATGACAACTCAAAAATGTGTTTTTAGGGAGGATGTAGAGCTCTATTTGACCACTAATGCATAAGGGAGGATTTTTAGGGACTCACAATTTGATGCCATAGCTCTAAATTTAGGGGACAATAATTAGTCAAGATTATTTTAGACCATTGAGAACCAGCAACCCATCACAAGAGAAGATGAGAAGACTATGTCTGCAAGGAGGATTTACTACAACATAGTTGCCATTCAAATGATAGGTTTCCATTATGCTATAGCAAAACCCAAGGTACTGCATTGTATAGACATTATCTCTCCTATTTTTAAAGATGGCAAAATATATAAGAGCATGATTGTTCATGAGGGTGGTTTCAAGAAAATTGCTTACATCTCTCTTATAGAATTTGAAAACTATTTTGAACTACCTAAACCCCAAGTATACCAAACCATAATCAATAATTGGGATAAAAATAATGATTTGAAGAGCATATTTTCCCTATGGCTGTACTTTGGGAATCAAGTATTTTTTGACTTCAATAGAAACATACCCATCGGTTAATTTAGACTTGAAATTAGGATGATCATGAATATGATGAATAGATTATGTGGAAATTCAACCACTACATATGTGGACAAAATTTGGGTTCCCTTAGTCTACTTTATGATTGAGAAACAACTCACCCCTCCTCTTGGTGAAGTTATTAGCACCTATTTAAGTAGAAAGTTTTTTGTAGTCAAGATAAGAACTAGGAATCACTTCTTCATGATGTCATTACCCTCCTGGATGTCTTGCTTGCCACAACAAAGATCCCCAACATTAAATAATGGTCACTTGATGGACATACATAGTTTCTCAATATTATTCAAAATTACACATATTCAAGTATAGGGACCACATCCACTTCATTTATGACTATGTTTATCCATCCTTAGTAGAGGCCATAACTAGGAATCTAATGTCAAGAGTCAACCCCTTGATAAAAAAATTAATTAAAGCCATGGGGGACATCTGGTTATACCCTGATTGTATAATAATTAAGATTGAGCCAACCCAATGCACTCCTTTAAGATTACTAGTCCATATGCCAAATAATCTTGTAGAGCAAGAAGTAGTTTACCAAATCTATTATGGGATAGATGTTTTGTGTAAAACAAAAAGGAAGGGACTGTGCAAAACTAAAAAGAAGGGACTGCTTCACACCCTCCCCATAACCATTGGTAGTCTTATGTTTGCATCATGGGATAACATTGAGATTGCTTTCAAACACATGACCTCATTCAATCTCCAAATTGATGAGATAAGGTAGTGGGATCCCTATGGAATGGTCAAGGAGCATTTGAAAGCTAAAGGAATAAATATCCCTTATGATCACTAACCTAGTCTTTTTAACCCCTTATTTACAAAAGCCTCTTCATTCTCTAAGGTCACCATTAGATTAGAAAGACACAACATCAATCTTTAGAATGTAGAGGGAGCAAAAAGGGAGTGATGACAAATGGTAATTAGGGCCAAGGTAGTACCATTTACTAAGTGGTACACCTTCTAGACCTCCACCAGCCTAGCTACAGAAATAATCAAGAACTGAGGCACAAATTGAGTAAAGGCTAGAGGAGAAAAGGACTAATGATATAGGATCATCTTTAACCCAAGTAGAAGAAGAAGTATCACTAGTTGAAGAGGTTCACATGGTAGAATTAGACCCTAGTGAGACAATTGAAGATGCCCTCAAAATACTATCATTAGCCTATGAGTCAAATGATGAAGAAATGGAAGAAACAAAGGAAGAGAAGGGGCAAAAGTGTTAGATATAGTTCCTATAAACATACCCAAAAGAAAATATGAATTAGCTAGTGTCCCAATTAAAACCAAGAAGCCCAAGGTGACCTTCAATCATCCTTTGAGTGAAATCAATCTCTTGAGTGAAAAAAACTTGATTCAGGGTCCAACCATTCCTGAATGGTTCATCTATGGAAAATTACAATAGGTACCTATTGTACAACACCCTTGGGAAATGATGAAGGAAATCAATATCTCAATTCATGAAGAAGTTAATCCATGGATAGTTTCCTTATAAAATGAAGATGAAAAAATAATGGCTACTCCAAGAGAATCAAGTGGAGCACAAATGGAGACCCCATCTCCAAAGGTGACATAATCTTTAGTTGGTGTCAAATTTGACCCAACAACTACCAATTTAAAAAGGGTAGCTAAGAAGAAGGCCATGGTTGGTGGAGAGGAATTTACTTTCCAAAAAGTGGAACCTTTTATTGGATTGATTCCTATTAGAGGATAAAATCTTGGCAAGGACGCAATATTTGAAGAAAATGTTCTTGAAATGGCTTAGGCTTAGTCAGACCAATTACAAACAATGATCAAGGGAATCTTGCAACATAACAAGAATTTTAAAGAACAAGACATCTTTTTAATCCAAGAAGACAAATATAGGCAATTTGAGGACACCATGGTTGATTTGTTCAAGTTTTTAATGGCAATCAAGACCGGGCAAAAGGAAGTGAATAAACAAAACACCATGGCTACAAGCTAAGTTTGCCAATGGTAGGATTCAAGCTACCAAGTGAAGGATTTGATCAAAGTATTGATTAAAAATAAAATTCATAAATTCAAGACATTCAAAGTAGCCCACCTTAATATGTTTATGGATATATTAATTGATAAGATTAAGGCCCTAAGTAGTTGGTCCTAGCAAATGGAGGACATTGCTAAGGATCTCAAATAGTAGGAGGATAAGATGTTGCACATATTGGATAGATTAATCAAATATCCCACCACCCTTAGTCTAATAGTCCTTATCACTGATGAGGAGTTCAAGCATAAAACTACTCAATTCATACAAGAAGTGAGGAATCAAGGACAAGGGAAAACTAGGGCTAATAATAATAAGATCATGGGCCTGCTATTATCATTAGAGGAAAATATAGGAGATGTTAAGAGCATAAAACAAGCTTTAGAAAGGGATGAGATGGATCTAAAAAGCTTATAAGATCATGAAAATGAATTATTCATGAAACTTATCATTGATCTCTAGTTGATCAATGAACATCATTGCAGAATGAAGATCTTGTAGGGAAGATTAAAGACTGCTTTAGCATAAGGGTATCCAAGTTAGTTAAGTTAACAATATTATTTTTATAATTATGCTTATATAATTTTAAAAAAAAGAATATTCTTTTGTAAAGGCATGTGAAACTTGTGAAGCACATTGCCTATAGGTTAGTCATTTTATAATGTCTGGAAAGTTCTCAAAGAATTGTAAAAGGATAGTTGTCCTTAATATTTGACATGATTAACTAATATATCTCATGAATTGTCTATATAAAAAGGTATTTCCCATTTTACAAAGAGGGAGAGAGAGTTTTGAGCCAAAACTTTTGATCAAATTAATATAAAGCAAGGAGTTCTACAAAGTTTGTCCATATTTGCTTATGTGAATTACTATCATGGTTTCTCTCTCATTTGTTTGCTCTAGATCTCAGATTTAAAGGGTTCTTATGAATTTTAAATGTGCATATTTAAGTGTAGAGTTGCTAATTTGTTTTAATGCTAGATTAGTTGAAAGTTTCAAGGTTTACTTCATTTTCTTTACCTTTCTTGCATATGTGCTAATGATGTTTGCTTGTAGGGGTGAATCTTTAAATTAAACCTAGTCCTTATTTAAACTATTTCATACTATCCTTAGATTTTTGCCTAATATGTGATAAGATTTGAGCTTATGCTACTTCATGTCATATATTAGTTAAATGCATGTTTAGATGGAACTTGAACTTTGTCATGATGTTTGGGTCAAAGATCAGTAACATATTTCTTATCTACCCTACCCTTCATTTTAATCCTTTTTATCAAATCACTTTAGATTAGTTTCATTGTGAATATTCATCTTAGTTTAGATTTAAACTTAGGTTTTGAGCATAATTCACTTTAACTAACACACATCATCTTCAAGATCAAAGATCAACTATTAGGCCATGGTGGCTCCCAACCACCAATTAATAGAAATTTGTGAAAAAGTCTACTTGTTCAGCCTCTATTCTACCAAAGATAACATGATTATCACAACCTAAAACTCATGCATTAGATTTTCTAAATTTAGAAATGAGTAGTGTTTCTTAAACATTAAGAACCACTTGTGATACACATCTAGGCATCAACAAATGGAAGAATACCTAAAGGTATTTTGGGCTAAAAAATTCACCAACTGATTATGAATGGCGTCAGTGATAACATCTACAAAGTCCATCTTGTAAGCTTTCTCCTTGCTTACTATCTTCAAATGAAAGACTGCACCCAATTAGAAGTCATAAACATTGGTATCTAAGTCTATTCTAAAATAAATGCCAATATAGAGAGGGCATCCCTCATATCTTACACTGCAAAGCTTGCAAGAGCGATGGGTAGAGGCACTACTTCCACATAGTTATTGTAGAGAGATGAGTTAAGGAACTTCTACTTATAGATATGAGTGTCCCATACATTATTAAAGATCTCCATGTCATGGATGTCTATGTTGGGGTCATTGGGAAACCAGAACATCTCTCTCATCATATCGATGCTAATGTTTACAATCAAGTGATTGCCTATGATAATGCCAGTGATGGCATTATATCTCTCCATGCATAAGGTAATGATCTCTGGGCATGGGCACCCATGAGAGGAATCATGTATTGATCTGGTGTGGATCTCTAAATCCTAAAACCAAATGACTCAAAGTCATTATTTTGAACCTTTGTGATCATGTGAGCATGAGCCCCCTCCATTAGGTTCTTGGTTTTTTTGGTTAATTTGGGACCAAAGATCCCATCTGCATAGTCCATGACTAGTGTGGGGTCCTTGTAATGCCCCTATGTGACACTTTTGATGTTTAGTACTATGGGATTTAGTTTTATGAAGGCAAAAGCATATAATTTTATTCTCATAAATTAGGAGAGAAGGTCCTTGTGACCACGTGATCCTTGAGTTCTTTGCTTCCTATGGTGCCCACCACTAGATGAGGATATAGAAGTCTTCATTTTATAAATTTTGCTAAATAAACTTTAGAAAACATGGGATACTAGCTTTGCTAGTGCTTTTGCACATAATTCTACACAATTCGACTTAATTTTTTATTTATTACTTCACTCAAGATGCTCTGCTCAATGCTCTCAAAATTCTTAAGGTGTTTAAATGTTCAGGTCGATCAAGAGAGGGTACTTATAGGCCAATAGTTCTAACATAATCATCATGCGACTTTTTAAATTTAGGTGCCCATAATTGTTAAGGGCATGACACACACTTGAGGACCATCTCATAAGAGATTTTATAGTGATCCTCATGGGGGATCATGCAATTAGGGGTGACTAATATTAAATGTAGGGGGAGTGGGTAGATATAAATCTATCAATAGATGATTCAAAAATAAGGAGAGCTAAGGTGCAGACACTTGGTAATTGGACAAAAATAACTATTTCCAGTGACACTTATTTTTGAAAGGAAATAACAAAAAAAGAGGGAAACCAACTAATAAAAGGAAAAATAACTATGTACAAGGTAAGGCTGATAAGTCAATTGAAGTGCTTTAAGTGGATTCCATTAAATATAATATCTAAGGCATTACCTTCTTCATCTTCTAACTCAAACGTATTACCCTACCTATTGTCAATGATGTGAAAAGGCCCTCTCCACATGGAATCAAATTTTACATGGTAACCCAACTTCATATCCCTCTCGTCATACTTAGAACCAAGTCTCTCAGCTTGAATCCTATGTCAAATGCCTTCTTGTCAAACCATATCTTAACTCCATATTTTTGTGTGACCTTAGTTTCATTAGTTTGTTCTCTTTCTTCTTGAAGACTAAGTAATTTTTCCAACCTAACCTCCATTGCTCCATTCTCTGTTATCTCAGCAAATTTCAATAACTGTAGAGCAGGAATTTCCATTGAGATGGGCATGAAAACTTCTTTCCCATATACTAATTCATAAGGGGTCATTTTTCAAATTTGATTATGAGTGATTCAGTTGGCCACATAGCTATCTTTTGATGATTATGCCACTCCTTCTATCGATCAGTGCCCATCCTCTTATGAGGTTCTTATTGGTTGATTCAACCAATCTGTTCCCTTACAAGTAGTAGTTGGATGATTTTTTCAAGAAAATGCCATTCCTGAGTGTAAGTTCTAAAATATTTGAGCCAAGGAAGGCCTTTGCATTGTCAGATATAATCATTTTAGAAGGATTTAACCTTTCCACTAGTTCTTCCAAGAAGTTGAGGATCACATTTTTAGTTGCCTCTTTCAAAGGGGTTATTTTGATCCACCTCGTGAAGTAGTCTATGGCCGTGAGTATCTATTTATGGCCTATGCTAGACATGGGATTGATCATAATAATGAAATATAAGCCCCATTGTGTGAAAGGCTCATTAATCACAATTGGGTTCAGTGACATAGCTAGATTCTTTTGCTTTCCTATAAAAAATTGGCATTGCTGACAATTTTTGATCGCTTGATGATAATCTAAAAATATGGTTGGCCAGTAGTATCCCACACACATGATCTTGGTTGTAGTTATTTTTTCAAAGAAATGATTTCTCTAAGGGATAAAATGCATATCTTATAGGATTTTCCTGGCTTGGTGGTCATCAACACATCAGAGTAGCTCTCCATTGAAGTTCCTTTCAAAAAAGACTCCCTAGACTAATGTATAACCGGTTCCTTGTAATATATAGAATATCCTTTTATGCATGAGGAAACCATCTGCATATTAGTCAGTTTATATAAATTAGGTTCTATCAATAACCTAGGACTTGTTAGTTTCATATTAATTTACTAAAACTATTTCTGATCTATCTTATTCTTTTATCAAGTCATCTATGTATTGGCCCAGATACTCATAAATCCCTCTTCCTTGGATCACCTTGGTTATCCTAAATTTGATGTCATATTAAAAGATCTTAATGATCTAATTGGATCTCTTTTTTGTGATCTCTCCCTTCATTATGTATTCCCTAATGCTTGAATGTGCCACATATATAATTATCTTGCTTCCCGTCACTAGGTGCCTAAACTTTTTGAGACCATTAATGATGGAAAAAGCTTATTTCTGAATGAAATTATATTTAGTTTCATTTCCATGCAAGGTCCTTGAATAGAATGAAATAGGATGCTCACCTTTCCCTTCTTATTTTTGATTTAACATAACTACCAAGTTATGTTCACTTCCATAAACATACATGACAAAATCCTTAGAGAAGTTAGGATTTAGTAGAATATGAGTGGTGGATATTGCTTCCTTAATTATTTTAAATGCTACAATTCCTTTAGTGGTCCACTTGAAAATTTTGGTCTTGAACAACAATGTTATTGGCGTTACCATCCCTGCAAATTTGGATATGAATCGACTGATGAAATTAATCTTTCCTAATAAAGACTAGACTCCTTTCTTGTAAATCGGTAAGGTTAAGTCTTTGATGGCCATCACTCTATCTGGATCAATAGATATGCCTTCTTTAGTACCATGTATCCTAGAAGCTTTCCTTGTGGGATGTTGAAGACACTTTTTTTGGGGTTGAGAGATAACATGAACTCTTGATATTTTTGAAAAATCTTCTCTAAATAATCAAAATGATCCTATTTTTTCCTGGAGAACACAATAAGATCATCTAGATATATGAGGATGATCTTGTTGACCAGGTCCTTAAAATATATGTTAATGGCTCACTAGAAAGTATATCCTACATTAGAAATGTTGAAAGGCATCTTTACATATATGAAAGTTCCCCACTTTGTAGTTAAAGTGGTTTTATGTTGATCCTCCTCATTGACCCATACCTAGTCATAACCTGAGAACCCATCTAATAAAGAGAAATTTTTTGTTCCCAATACCATTTAGAGGATATATTCCATAGAAATAAGGGGGTAATGATCTTTTAGAGAACTTTTTTTAAGTCCCTAAAGTCTATACATTGCCTAATTTATCCATTCTTTTTCCTTACCGAACTAGGTTAGATACCCAAGTTGAATGCTTGATTGGGTATATGATCCTTGAGTCAATCAATTTACTTAGTTCTTGAGCCATGAAATATTCAATTTTTAGATTTATCAGCCTTTGCTTGTGGTGGACTGGCTTGGATCCTTCGATTAGATCTATGGTGTGATGGATGACCTTGCAGTCGTACCCTTTCAAATATTCATAGGTCTAGGCCATGACCCCTTCATAGTTATTACAAAAGGATATCAGTTGATCCTTATCTTTTTGTGAAACTTCTTTCCCACCTTTAATTTTCTCCCATCTCCTACATCAAGCTTAGATTAGTCACTTTTGTCTGTAACAAACTTCCTTTTGTCATTCCTCGCATCATCAGAATCAAACAAATTATCTAGGGTGATTAGTCCCTTTGGGATTTTATTAGAATTCAGTTGCATAATCTAGTTTTTGTAGGATTCTTCAATCTATGGATGAAAATATTTTTCAAACTCATAAGACTGTTGAAGAAACATAAAAATTAGGCATCACTGTAAAATACTTTCTAGTTTTGATCATTATCTAGGATGACAGGTCTGATAATTACCTATACCACTTATTTATTGGTTAGCAAATTGGTCATGAGATCAAACTTAGAGCCAATTACTACCATTCTATTTGCTTGAGCGTTCATGGACCTAGGGATGATTTAAATATTAAATGATTTGAATTCTTTGATAAAATCCCATATTTGATGGTGTTAAGACCTCATTCAAACATTCTTCATCATGGTAACTCCTCTCACTTGCCTTATTACTAGTTTAGAATGTTCAAACACTTTTAACCACTTCACACCCATGCATTTGGCAATGTTGAGGCCATGAACTAGTGATTCATACTCAACTTCATTATTTGTGTAGGCAAACTAGAAGTGAAAGACCCTAAGGGTCTCTTTTTTGGATGGAGACATTAATCATATACCAACTTCAAATCTAGTCTTGCATTTTACACCATCAAAATACAAAGTCTAAAATTTAGACTCATTTTTTAGTTCATTGCTCTGATCCCCCCTCTTCTTCATAACTTTGGGGATGGCTTGATCTTCATCATGGATTACGTAAGTCCTAAGGTCGATGGAATCAAAGTTTGCAAATGGATCATTCTCATTGAACACATTAATAATGAATTCCTCTTTTGAGCTCATGTTGTCTTCCACTCTTTCTTCCTCAAACATTTATATGTAATACATTTCTTTCTTGGAGAAGGAAGTGTGCACCGATTCAAAATTTATCATAGCATCATCAACTATATACTTTGGATGTAGTGGCTCAGACAACACTTTCAATTTTGAGCCATATTTGGTCCTTAAGATTAAGTGAGACCAATCCAAAGTTAATTAACCATCTATTTTGGTGGTAAAATCTTCTGACAAATGTAACCCAAATACTGACAAAATATATATTATCATAACTTATTAGGAGATTCTGATATTAGGACAAGAATATAAAGTTAAGGGAAGGGCCTGAATGACACCTATGGTTTGAAATTTCTTCCCATTTAACTTCATTATCCCTTTATTCAAAGGTTCATATTAAAGTCATAGAGCATCTACAATATGCTTGGGCATCATTATGGTGATGATGCTAGAATCAATCATAGAATTGTGCAACAACTTGTCTCCCACTATGAAAGTTAAATAAAATGGGGTGGGTTTTATTTTACTTACCCTTTCTTGGGAGTTGTTGAATGTAGATGGTGCATGAGGTTACATATTATTTTTGGTTTCCTTTCCCTTGTTTTGTGCTAGATCTATGATTGGTCTACCTTACACATGATTTTCTTGGTCTTCCAACACTTCTTATAATAGAGATTTTTTCTCTAAGATAGACAAGACATCCCAAAGAGAAACATTGTCTAGGGCCTTCTTTAGCTACTCCACCACATTAAATAACCCTTGAGGCTAGACTTCAAAGTCTTTTATCTTGCTCTAAATTATTTTGATCTATTTTTGATATGCTAAAGTTGATGGTTGGGGTCCTGGACTTTTTTTTTTTTTTTTGAAAGTCACTTTAGGCCTTATAAAGGAGTCTTGGGTCTTAACTGGTCTCTTCTTGGATCGGGTGTAGTAGTTCAATTGGACTTCTAGGGATTTTAGTAAGGGGTCCTCACTTACATAGACTACATCTTCGCCTTTTACCCAAGAGAAGAGTGCATGATCTAAGGCTATATCTTCTTATTGTTTCAAGGATAATCCTTGTATTTGAGCCATAAAGACAATATTTTTAACCCCTAGAGACTGATATTTGAAAGGAGTTGAATCAAGTATGATCCTTTATCTTCACTATTCATCAACCTTTTACTATAGATTACCTCTTGGGTAATTTTTGGGAATATGCTAGTTATTACATGAGAAGTACCATAGATTTGAGTCATCCACCTAGTTATTTTAGCTAGTGACTAATTCTTTATTTGAGTTTGGTAGGAATGTTTACAAAAGTTTGGGAATTGAGATGATTTTATTTACAGGTCATGTTTGGTTATTTGGCCTCTACCCTCCTTGGTACTAGTTGTACTGATACACCACTCTTCCTCCTTGATAATTTTGGTGAGGGGGATTTAGGGGCATAACCTATTACCTTTTAAGGTTTGTGATTTTGTTTGAGAAGTTCCACAAGATGCTCTTCATGTCATTCATATCTGTAGCTAGTAGAAATGAAGTAGATGTACTCATTTGGGTACGTGTATATGCATACATAGAAGGAAATGCTTGAAATGTGCTTGGGACTTCCTATTTCAATGACATTGATAGTTCTTAGAACATGGGCATCGATGGTCATGGGGGAAATTTCTTGGTGTCTATCAAATTTTTTTCTACTCTAACTACTACTTCGTATGCATCTAACAATGTCTAGCCTCCAAGGAACTAAATCATAATTGCTATGTCTGAGTTAAAGGTTTTAAGGTAAAAGGTGATAGACATACCCATGGGTAGTTGATATGCTAACATGATTCTTTGCCAAGTCATATGAAACTTGGTATTAAAATCAATGATGGCCTCTTATGGGGATCTTTTGATAGTGATTAGCTACTAGCAAGATATATGACAAGTCTCTTTTATTATTGAATCATTTAAAGAATATTTTTCCCAATTCATCTTAGGTGGTGATGGAGTTGGGTGGCAAGGACTGATACTAATCAAGGGCTCATCCTTTAAAATAGGTGGCTAGTAACCTTAAGGCTACATTTTTCTCCATGACATAATGCCTAATACAGAATTGGCAACATCTTGAAGATGTTTCACCATGATTTTGAAATCCCCCCATGAATTTTGGGAGTGCCTTCAAGGCATTAAAAAGAATAAGATTCTATGTAGTTAGGGCTACTGGAGGGATGAATGGGCTACCACTATTCCATGCCATGAAGTTTCTTGGTGGCCCTTGGATAGCCATCTACTATGGTTATTGTGTTGCACTAGACCTTATAGTTCTTTGGCAAGTTGTAGATACCATAAGTGATAGTAACAAGTTTGGATTCTATGTGATTTGTGATAGGTCTTTGACTTATATACTATTAATTCTAATCAAGTAGACTCAGGTCCCACTGGGCATGCTAGAAAAAGGGAATTTTTGATGCCTAAATTTTTTTCTCTTACAAAACAATGCCCTATGGGAAACTTTACTAACGTGGGATTGAATTGTGATCTATGAAGCAATGTATGTGATTTTAAAAGATAGCTCTTTGAATTAATTGGGGATGAAAAAGGGAAGAATAAAAATGCAAATAAAACTAAAATAAAACTAAGGTGATGCACCAAAATTTTAATGTATCTACCTAATATTGCATAAAATAGCTTGAACCTTTGAAACACTATAAATAATTTAAAAGAACATAAGCATGATTTAATGTTTGTAAAATAAACAAGAGCTAAAAATATAGAAGTAGAGAACACAAATAAAAACAACAATAGATTCCACTCAATTTGACATAGAACACCACATCCTCTTCATTGTTGGGTAGAGAACAAAATACAAAAGGCCCAAAGGTGTAGTATACAATATTCAATCTTTCCTATGAAGGGCATCTACTAAGGTCATGCAAATTAAAATAAATAATTGTTTCTATTTTTGTTCAAAAACTAAACTATTAAAATAGCTTGCTCTCCAATAACAGTAAAAATAATTTCTATTATCTACTCTCCCCCTTTACAAAATAAAAGAGACCTGAATATATAGGCACAATAGCCTCATGAGGACATGATACTTGGAACTTAGCACTCACACTCATGATGAGGCCATTATAATTGAATGGGGGGCTTCAGCTCATGAGTGTAGTTAGTCTTTAAAATCATATATATTGTATAACTATTGATGCCTCATGATCCCCACTACACTTAGAAGAAGCATGATGGTGATGTGTGTCTTCCTCATACTACCTCTAGAATTATTTTTAGAAATGGGCCCCACTTCTCTCGACTAATGGCATTGCTTGAAGTTCTGACAAGAAAAACTTTGCTCTCAAAGAGTGCTAGGATGATTCATGACATGTTGAGGAGTGAGCATTCTCCTTTGAGGCCCTTTTATCACTTTTTGATTAACAACATGTGGAGCTACCACATGGTGAGCTAGTATTACTTCTAGGGAAGTCAAGATCTCCTTTGCAAAGAATGAGTGTAGGGGTGCCACATGGAAGGTTGTTTCCTTTTCATTATAATCACATAGTGGATCCCACCCATTATTTCATTGACAAATAACATTGTTTGGAGATTTGACAAAAATAACCTTGCCTTACATAATCACCATGACACCATGTGTCAGACTGGCGCTACTCCTGGGTGATTTAGGAACCTTTTCATGAAGAATGAGTGTCGAGGTGCCACGTGAAAGTAGTAGAAAGAGTTGAGACTTATCCAAAAATAAAAAAGTAACCTGAGGAAGAGGATGCCGATATTAAAATTGCCAAACTCACCAAACACGTTCACATCAAAAATATAATTGCCCTAAAACACTATAAAACATGGATTATGATCCATAATATGTAAAGATATATACTAGATGATTTTAAAATACTAAAATGTTTAACAAGCATCCTATAAAACAAGTGATTAGTATTTTTAATTTGGCAATCTAGAGGGCAACCTACAAGATAAGACGTTAAATAAAAATATGACTTACAAGACAAGTGGTTAGTAACTTGATAGGTAAAATCAAGTGAGATAAAATTGCCATTGAATTTGCCCTTATAAAAATCCAAACCGAATGTTAATATAATAAGCCTCAATAAAAACACTAAATTTTTTTATGGGTTTTACACTATAATTTTTTTGAATGAAAGGCCATAACATGGAGGTTTGGGGGTGGCATCTCCCAAGGGGTTCAAAGGGCAGTGCCCCTTGTAGGGTTAAGGGGAAACACCCTTTATAGGGTAAAGGGGTGGAGCCCCTTACAGGGTTAAGGGGTAGATCCCTTTGTGGGGTCTAGGGATAACATCCCAAGCATGCTCCCTATTGCAATATAGGGCAGGGTTGAGGGGTAGTGCCCCCGATGTTAAAATTAATTTGGGACTTGTAGAACCCTTGGAATGATTTAAAATTCACAAAAATTATCCTAAAAACACACTCAAAATAGATAAAAATTAAAGAAAAATAAAGAATAAAATCGCTAATGCATTAATCAAAACCCTAGATACATTGTCAATGTTATGTAAAATCACTTACAAGGGCACAAAATTATAAATATGAAGTCAAAATCGTAGATGTAAATAAGCAATTTTACAAACAATCAATAAATTACTATGGTCACTGCACGATTAGGCCTATTCAAAATTGCTAATAACATCTTCAAAACCACAACTGAAATTCAAAATCATAGATGGAAAAATAGTGATATTGTAAAATGGTTAGGTAGACTTCTAGTAGTTAGATAGGAAAACTGTGACTATCAGAGGCAAAATTGTGACTTGAAATCAAAACTGTGAATGAGAATAATAAATTTTGTATATTCAATAAAAATAGAGATATTTAAAAATTTAGAAAAAGACTAAAAGATTTATAGAATGTGTTTGCATATGATTTTATCAGATTATGATTTTTTATAGTGATTTATAGGAGTAAAACATGATTAGATAATGTTTGATTCAAGATCACAAGTGAACAGTTGTGGTGTTGCTTTAGAGTAAATTTTTGGTTTTAGTACTACAAAACAAAAGTCAGAATTGATGGATAAATATTTATAGATAATAAGTGATGCTTACAGACATAAATAAAATTGATTCTGGGTTAACACCCATGCAAAAATACTATTAGTCAAAATCGCAATTGGGATGTCAAAATCATGACTACAAATCAAAATCACAACTAAGAGTTGAATTTTTTTGCATAACATTAGATTTTAGCTTGATTCTATAAAGATAAATGTTAGAAATAGATTCAAATATACATATACATATAGTAGTAAAAAATGTATAATATGCACAGACTTTAGATTATAAACATTAAATGCCTACTGTAAAGTTTAAAATTGCAAATAATAGTAAAAATCATACATAAAATTCAAAATTGTAAATAATAATAAGCAATATTGATAAAATCACAACTAGTCTATTCAAAATCATAGATAAAAATCAAAATCATGACTAGTATGACCAAAACCATAAATAAGAATCAATATCATAGATTATGAGAAGTGATTTTGACTAACAAGATAAAATGAATAAGTTACCCTAATGACTAATGGTTAGGTTGGTGGTTTATGTAAAAATTTCCACTATCGAGGACAAAATCACAAATATGAAACTGCAAGTTATAAAGCAACACTATGAGTCACCTAGAAAATGACATTTTTGAAATTTTGATCCCCAAATTAGTCATACATAGACTTGCAAGTTGAATTTTTTCACACTTCACACACAATTGTTAATTCAGAGGAGGGTTCTCACTGTGGTCACCAAATTTATGATTATAAAATTTGAGATATGGATTTAATATACTATATATAGTAACTTAACCCAAAATCTATGAAAAACATCAATGAGAGAGAATGTAGAAGCAATCAAAACCTATAAAAAGGATCTTTCCATTACCTTACTTCTCTTTATCTTCCCTCCAAGATCTTCAAATGGATTCTCTAAGGATTATTGACTTACTTGTTGGATTGCTTGATATTGGTGGCTTCAATATTTCAAGATGGGTAAAAGAGTGATCAATGGCTTTATGGATGCAATGAGAGAATGAAGGCTATAAGAGAGCTTGTATATATTCATATTATAATTAAAAAGTTAGTTCAATCAAGCTCCATTTTTGGTTATTTATAAGGTCGTGGGGAGGATTAAAAATGAATTTAAAATTCATAAGAACCCTCTAGTTTTAGAGTATTCTATAGAATTAGAGAAGGATCTAGATTTAGAGGCTTCTATTTGATTAGGGATTAGTTTAGGGGTTTTAGGTGGGTTTAAAAGACTAGGTATGTAGGAGAAGCTATGGATAGGTTGGATAAGGGGGGTAGGTAGAATATTTTGAATTTTAAATTAGCAAGTGGGGCAAGTGGTTATTAAATGAGGTGGGATTAGTGTTTTAATGGCATGTTAGTGGGATAATCAATGGATTGATATAACATGGGGTGTATAAGAAGGTTAGTATGATGTAGGAAATATATAACGGGGAATGGGATTTATATATTTAATTAGGATAATGGTTACAAAATTAATTATGATATATAGTGGGATTAGCATAATAGTTAAAGCGAGTAGATTTAGAGGTTTACAGTACCACTATTATACATAGTTTCAGTATGAGACATAAATACAGTGCATATGCTATGAAATGTGAACCTAATATTGTAAAATCAAATCAATTTTAGATTCAAAACACTTTTAGGGATTGTCATCACCCATTAGGGTGGATTTTTATGGACTATATTGTTCCAATCTATTACAGTAGTTGGTTCACTTTTTAATATGGTTGAGTTGATTAAATCACTCAATATTTCCAAGTTTCTAGGTTGGACTTGATTATATCATCCAACCTCACTAGTTTTGTAGTGTAATTTGACTTGGTTCACTCACACTCACCAGGTTATAAGTGTGATTGAATTGCATAGTTGAGTTAGTCTCAACTACCAAGTGGCAATCCATATTTTCTCTAAGGTTGGGGGTATGTGCCCCTCTCTCCACACCTAATCTCTCCCCTTCCTAGATATATGCACTTTCTAAATTTATATTTTTCCTAATCCTAGTTTTAGTGATTCATAATGATACATCTTTCAAATGAAATTGCCAAAAGGCAAGATGGTTGCATCGATACACAAGTGTACTCCTAAACATTGATATTTTTCAATTTCAATACTTTCAATTTAAAATTATATGTACTAGTTATATATTATAGCATGTTATTAGTTGTAGGTCAGTCACCAATAAAGCACTCAAGTTGGAACCAAACAAAGATAAGGTGTGTTATACACACCCATGTACACATTTATTTTCCTTTAAACTAGAAATTTCATTAGTAAATTAAGGGGGGGGGGCAAATGTAGACACTATTTATAAATTATATAACATATCAATCTTGTACACTTCAAAAATACTTATCATGGATGTACTTTCAGCTTCTAGACCTATCCCACTACCAAAATGCTCACATACATTATCTCTTTATGCCTAATTGCTTATATCTTAGTATGACCTATGTCTTTTGATGACCCAGGGATTCTATATTTTCCATAATATTATAAACTTGTTTATCTTCCACCTGTGTAAGTTTTAGACCTATAGTTACTTTTATGATTCTTAGGCACTTGCATCCTAGTTAGACACATACATTGACACAAGTGCCCTTACTCAATACAAGTATTCAGTGTCCTAAAGTCATCCAATCTATAAATGAAACATATCATAAAGGTTAACCTAAGTGTTTTAATGTGAGATATTCTCCAAGAGGATTGGTATAAATATAAGATCAACCCTCATTCATTCGTCACCTTGGACAACGTAGAAAATATGTAGATAGACTAAGGCAACTTATCAAAAGCATTCTATCAAACACTCTAGTGATAAAAAAAACTTCCCTATTTTTTCCTATTTCCATATCAGCCATAGGGATAACACATCTACAATTTTGAAGTACTAAAATAGTAACTCAAAAGTAATATTTTCCAAGTTACAAACTAGGTCACTATTATACTTATTTATCATAAATTGCACGATTTACTCAAAATCCAACACATAGGGGAGAACTACATAAGT
Organism: Torreya grandis; assembly: GCA_037957365.1. Taxonomy (NCBI): domain Eukaryota; kingdom Viridiplantae; phylum Streptophyta; class Pinopsida; order Cupressales; family Taxaceae; genus Torreya; species Torreya grandis. The sequence goes on along the minus strand of JARHVA010003164.1, from coordinate 704,679 downwards.
CTGAGGCCCTCTTTCGAGTATTGGCTATGTTGGTAGCATTCATTGATAGAGGGGCCTTTGGGGTAACTTGACACTGTGTGCCCAATAGACCCTTTTTCCCATAACCAATATGAATATTAATAAGTAAGGTTTTTCTATTTGACAAGGAGTGACAATCCATGACCCAAATCTGAATGCACCAAAGTGAAGGTGATGAAAAATCTAGAAGCATCCAAGTGGTCGCATTCAAATTCCATATGTATTTCATACTATACATCTGATCTAGATAGTAACATTGATGCAACCATCCCAAATCGATACAAGTGTTTACAACTACAAAGGTATACTTTTTAGAATTAGGTAATTGGTCCAAAATCCATATCTAGTCCACTTTCTACCTATTCTAGATTCAGATATATATTATCATTAAAATGAACTATTTTGTTTTTCATTTTTATTTTAATATCTAGCATAATTGTTCTTTATATTCTTATCATCTTAACACAATACATTTAGTATATGTTTATATGAGTTTTGAAAATAATTATCCTACTTTAGAGATAGTCTACCATCCTTATGTCCTAGGCTGTCTCTTCCCCCTTTGACCCTAGATCCCCCCTAATATATATTTTATGGTTAAATACTATGTTTCTTTGTCTAATGCAATCAATAGGGAAGCCTTTGTAGGATGTGGAAGTAAATGGTGTGAGCTCACTCCCCTTATAAAAAAGAAGGAGCCTTTATCCATATATAACTTTAGGTTTGTTGTCATGAGAGGCACATTATATGTAAATGGGCTGAGAAGGCATATTATTCACTAGATTGGCCTAAGATTTTGTTTTCACTTATTTTGGTTACTCATTCTTGACTAAACATGGAATATTCAGTTGGACCTATTAGTTGAGGACACCATGTGAAAGAAGATTAAATAGAATATGGGCTATTGTGATAAGTTGGATGGTGGTGAAATTGAACCCTATGAATTTACGAGTCTTTTTTTCTATATGTTTCATTACTCTTTAAAAGGGTTCTATCATTGCACAAGGGTGTATAATTATCTAAGTTGGTGGTGATAATTCAACCTAAAAATGACACTCATTCTATAAACTATTGGCCTTAAACCCCTTTCCTTATGTTATATTAAGAACCTACTGTAGCCTTTTATCTATGACTTTTTTCATAATAATTTTAGACACCTAATTTTGGTATTAGACACTTTAGAAACATCAATTTTGACATACTTCTACATAATTTTTCATACATTGACATATTTGGACAATGTACATATATTTGAATATTGAGAACACTTTCCCTATATTTTTCTATCCATCTACTTCCTTAGTCATCTCTATTTTCTAGATACACCTATTCAAGATAAACTTAGTCTATACAAAGACATCTAATAATCCTAAAAAACCATTCTCCATACATTAGATAACTATTTACACTTCCAATAAACTATCGGTAATACCTAGATAATGTTGATTACCCTAGGGGTCTATCTCTATTTGTAGTTTTTTAGCACAACAATGACTATTTTTCAAATTAGGAAGTTCCACTAGGATAGCCTAGAATATTAAAAAATGAGATAGAGTCCATTCATAGGATCAAAAAACAAAGACTAACTCACACTGAATAAAATCTAACAACATAATGATATAATTCATATTATGAGACAATTTAAATTACAAGTAATTTTCCACACTCTCTCAATATTCTACCCCAAAATGATGGGGGAGAGGCTTGCATTTATATAACCTAAAGGCTCTCATAAATACATTAGATGACCTAAAATCATAAATGCAAGTGGTTGCGTAAATTCCATGTTGATGTGATACTTAGATTTTAGTAAAATTTATATTTTCAAATAGAATTATCAAAAAACCCATGTAAATTAGTCTATGAAAAGTAAAGCGCTAAGGTGTAACTATAAATTTAAACCAACACCCACCCTTAAGTGTAACTTAAGTAGCATGTATAAAAATGAGGCTAAACCTTTGAAATGGGTCTTAACACTAGGTCTAATGAGGTACCCATGTACCATATCTATCAAAAGACTGCTATAGAAAAGAGATGAGATCCTAGTGAGGTACCCATGTACCACATATATCAATTGACTACTATATAAAGGAGATGTGCCACAAGGATCTCACCTAGAAAGTAGTATTATAACATAGAATATCTATGAAAAATGGTGAGATGTGCATCAAGTATCTTACCCAAAAAAATAGTACACAACACCCTGTAATATTGAATTGGGTGAGCTGGATGAAAAATCTCAATAATGATAAAAAAGGTTGTCAAAGATGGCATAGAATTAGGATATATGCCACAAGGTTCTCACTAATGGTGGTGAGAAATCCATTACATGGATCCAAAATACACCAAAAAATAGAATATGTGTTGGAGACATAAAACATGTTCATCATAAGGAGCAGTCTATTTATTGAAGACACCATCATAAAATGAGGTTTAATCTAGGAAGGGATATCTACTAGGAAATATGAATGATGTGTGGAAGATGTAGCTAAATGGTGGAGGAATCATGCCAATAAAGTTTACGCAAGGAGTGTTAATGATACCACCATAACTAGTCAATAATCTATCCCAAATGAACATGACTAGTGGAAGAAGATGTTTGTAAGTGATTTGGTGCCATGTGTACAAACAAAGTGTGTAAGGAAGCATCTTGATCAAATTAAATACTCTTGTGCCTATATGAGTATGATGATGTGTTAGGACTTGTGCTTAAGAAAAAAAAGTTTAGGTCTCTCATGCCTAAGTGAAGGGTAAGGCTTTGTAAACCTTATTAAAACAATCATAAGTCTCACATGATTGAGTTAAGGGCCATGTCTCCCATGCTTGAAAAAAATTTGAAGATGACTCAAAACTTTCAAGCCTCACTATATTATCTAAACAAATTATTTATAAAGAGTTTGAATGCCTAGATGCAGTAGGAATGTGTTGCTTAATGTTATCTAAAAGTGTAAAGCAAATAATTTTTTTTAGGAAATTAGTGTTCTCATGGTGATTGGTTATTTACCATATGGTAAAATAGTACTTACAATTATGTTATATTGTTAGTCTAATATATTACAAACTATATTTATAATATATTATTATTTATGTTTCAGGTTTAACAACCACTCGATTCTAGGAGAGAATCATGGGTTGTTAACTCTCTATTCACAGGATATGGTTTGCCTATATATTTGTAGCTATACCTACCCGTATGTATGTATTATGTGGAATATACTATCAAATCTATATTATTATTTGTTAAATGTAATTCTCTTTTTGATCTGGCAATCTCAAATATTACTTTCACTTAGTCCCAGAGTAGAGAATGGTCTACCATAAGAGTCTATGGGGAGGTAGGGCATTTAACATGATATAAGGTCTTTTTCATCTCATTTTTTATCTATGTGAATCTTCTAGTGCTAGACACAAAATTGTTGTTAGACGTGAAGCTTTTGGTGGAGGATATTGGATCCACAACCTCAATATGTATACATACATGACTTCAAACAAGGAGTTGTTCTAATTATAGCCTAGTGTTGAGATTCTAAAGGTCTGGCACCTCTATGAATCTTTGTGCCTAAGCACTATATGTTAGAGAATTTAATTTGATCTCTCCATCTAGTCTATCTTAGATTTATATGTGTCACTTTATTGCATTGAATATTCTCAATGTTCAAATCTAATCTTTGTATGACCTGCTTAAGTGAGGATAATCCATAAGGTATTTTAGTTATGTGTATTAAATCCTATGTATTTAATTTTTGCATATTAAGTTTAGAGTATTTTTATTTTTAAAACTACCTTCAGTCTCAAAAGAGTCTAAAGTAAAATAAAAATAAAAAATCTGCATCTCTATATGTCTAATTTTACGTATACTCAATTTTAGAATTATCTCATATGATACATAGTATGCCCTTGATAAATAATGACACTCTAAAAGTGTATCCATTATCACATTTTCATCAATAGGAGTCTCTATTTATTATTTTGTGTGCTGAGTTAATATGTCATAACATTCAAAAATAGGATGTTTATTTTGATTATTTGCATAATCAATTTTATTTATTTAAAATTCCAAGAGATGTTTTATATAAAAATTGTTAAAACATGTCTAATTATAACAAATGCATTCGTGGTTGAAACTAACATCTTTAGTAGTCAAAATTATGAGAGAGTCATAATGGAAAAATTTAGTCATGTTGAAAAATTTAAGGGAAAATACTTCCAAACATGGAAATTACGAACCCAGCTATTTCTAATCAACAAAGATCTATGGGATATTGTTGAAGGAAAAGTTAAGAAACTAAAAGATATAAATGAAGAAATAAAATGGGAGAGAAAATGTTGAAAATCTATAAAAATCATTGGATTAGGGCTATCTAATGCTTATGAGCTTCATATAAACTTGTTTAAATCCTCTCATAAAATTTGGGAGACATTAAACAAATTGTTTGGTTCACAACCTGGAAGTGCAATGGTACATTTAAAGCAAAGACTATTTAGTCTTAAGTTGGAAGAAGGCGACAACATGGTGTGACACATTATTAAGTTTCGATCTATCTCAAATCAATTAACTATAATTAAAATTGATGTGCATGATGATGATGGAAAATTTGTTTTATTGAATAACATGCCAACCAATTATTCTAATATGGTTTTTACATTGAGTAATATTAATCCTAGTTTAGAAGATCTTATTTCTTCTCTACTTGAGGAATAAAAAATAACTATGATTTTTGAATTAGAGGAAAATGCAAATTGTGGTAAAAATAATCAAGATAAGACATTTGTTAATAAAATATCTAAATCATGTTTCAAACCTGGATCAACTTCCAAAGATACAAATAAATGACTCACATTTCTATGAATTGCAAGATAAGAGAGTGTTGGAGAGTTGTCATGATGATGTCATGGTGGTGTCATGGAGATGCTTTGGTGAGTAGATGAAGTGCTTTGATAATCTATGTTATAATGACAAACTGTGTAATGTGATTATCTTAGTTTGCTTGATGTTGGCTTAGTTGATCTTCAGAGTTTGACTGATGAGAGGATTAGGGTTGATTATGATGATTAGAGTATGTAAAATAGGTACCTAAGATGTTATCTATGCTTTGAGAGCTTGTATGCATAAGTGGGATTCATCTAGTTGATCATATATTTTCATCTAGACACTTTGGGTCTAATGGTAGAAAATCTAAGTAGGCAATTTGATGATGTCACCATTGCCACATGTGAATGAGTCAAGGGGAGCTGGTCATATGGTTGTGATCATAGTATTACCTAGTTATTTTGTGCCAAATCTTAATCTGTGCATCAAAGCATAGTTAAATATTTAAGGGTGCAAAGTTGTCTTCTCAGTCAGATTTCATTATTTTCCCATACTTTACCAAATTTGTAAAGTGACAAGAAAAAGATAAGTAAGCATGTTGATGAGGTTAGCATTTGCATACATGGAGGTTTAAAGACAAAATGATCATATGGGATTATTCAGTTTTAGATCTAGTTTATTTTTTCTAATTTTTAGATCATGTGATGTAGTGTGTCAAAAGATATCCATATGCAAAGTTGGGTCCCCAGGCAATTTGACTGTGTTTTCCCATACTTAACCAATTTTTTAGTGTGGTAGAAAGAGCCAAGTGAGAATTTTATTGGTGTTATATATTTCACATGTGAAGGTGTAAAGATAATCTAATCATATGATTTTGTTTAATTTTTAGTATAGATGATTTGTGCTAAATTTGAGGTCATGCGCTAGAGCATGACAAAAGTTATGGATGCTCAAAGTTGGCCTCTTAGGCATATTTTGACATGGTTAGCTCTATGATAGAAGATTTTGAGAAGGCACTTTAATGGAGATATATATTGCATATGCAAAGGCTTCAATATTTATGTGTCAGATGGTTGGATTCTCCTATGTGAGGAGATCATCTAGTCCAAATTTTAGATCATGTGAGTAAATGCAAAATAAGTTATTGAGGTGGAAAAATGGCTACTTAGGCATATTGAAAAGGGTTCCCATAGCCATTTTTGAATGAGTTAAAGCTCGAGAAAGATGAATGGTATGCATTGATTCTAAGAAGTTAGGAAGCAAAAATATGAGGATAGTTTCATGATGTTTAATTACTAAGCAAAAGTACATGATAATGATCCAATGATGAGTAGGTATTTGTATAGTTTATCAAATGATGAACATTTATCATTAAAGACTTGGTTGATCTACATAGATCAATGAAGTGTGTTGAGCCAAATTTTCTAGATTACATGAGATGAGGTAAACAATCAGATGTTTTAACATTTGGATTTGGCAATCTATGTGTTAAATCTCAGACAAGATTGATGGTGTGAGATTGATCCAAAGTTGAGAGGACACGAGATTCAAGCATTGTGTTCAAAGTTTAACTGTGACTGTTTGAATTCAAATATTTGAATTTAACATAGGAAAAAACAAAGATTTATATTTCATCCATATCTTTCAATACAAATCAAATTTTCTAGTGCTATAACCAGAAAAATGGTAGAGAACTTCATGGCACATCTAATAAATCTAATTTGAAGATCTGGAAGTGAGTATAGTCAAAGATATTGAACCTAAAAGTTGACTGTGTGTTCGTGCTTATTCTACAAGTAACCTGAGAAGGATATTCAAGTTTTTATTGATGCTATTTTGATGTCTCACGATGAATTAGCTATTAGAACATGTTATAGAATCCATGAGGATGCTCTATGTGGATTTTGGAGGCGTGATCAATCTATCTTGAGTATTAATAATGCTTAAGAAGTTGACTATGTGTTTGTTCATGGTGACTATATGCACCAAGTTAGTGTTCTAGTTGTTTGAGAATATGTAGAGGTGAGCTAAGTTGACTATGATCATTTAAGGATGTTGAAAGGGACATAAGGATTGGACCCATGTATTTGAAAGTGGTAATGTGTTCTTATTTTTCTTGAGGGAGTGATAAATTAGTGAATGGGTTCACATGAGACCTATAAGGACTATAAAGACCTTATTAAAAGGTATAATTCCTTAAGGGTGATGCATAGATGTTATGGCTGACCTATGGATATTGTATTGAGCCATGTATTTGTGTGAGAGATGCTTTAAGGGTTAATTCATGCCTAATAGCTAACCAAGATAGTAATTATCAAGATTGCTCTATAAATAATAGAACCAAAGATGATGGGTTCTAGAATTTGTGTGAGAGGCTAAGAAGTGATTGGAGAGAGGCTTGTGTTTTGTGTAGTGAAGGAGGGGTTGAGTGCCTTGAGGATGAGTTTATGAGTAGATTATTTTGAGGACTGTTTATATGACCTGTTGGTCATAATTCTATTGCAAAAATAGTTCTTTTATTGTTTGAGTATTAGCGAAGGTGAAGAGTGATAATTAATGGTCCATCATTTGGTGTTGAAAAAATAAATTCAAAGGTATTGTTGTGGTAGCTCAACATCTAAGGTGGTTTTAGCCTCCTTGCAAGGTAAAACTTGTTAAAAGTCCTGGTTATTATTATAGCTCAATTAGACATGTGTTGTAGCACCTTGTGAGATTGTAGTCTCACTAAATAGGGATTGTAGTTCCTTGATCATTTGTAGATGGTCTAAATTAGATCTTCTTATTATAGGATAATAGTCCAATTGTAGGTTCTATTGGGTTTTATTCCTCAAGAGTTTTACCTATGTATGTCATGTGTTATGTGATTGATCTTGCATATTGTTGATTATTATGAATGTTGTATATGCTTCATGAATGCTTGTGATAACTGATTAAGTATCTAAAAAAATCAAAACTAAAGTTGGATTATTTGGAATAACTGATTCACCCCCCTCTCAGTGATTATACCTCTAATAATTGGTATCAAAGTTATTTTATTTGGTAAAGGCTTGATAGTTTGAAGGTGATCCAAGGTATAATGGCTAGTCAAAATGTGCAAATTGGTTTCTCTAATAAGTAAGCACTAATGTTCAATGGATCTAATTATTCATTTTGGAGTGATATGATGAAGACATACATTATGTCACTAGGGTTTGATGTATGGAAATCAATTTTGGATGGTTATGTTTCTCCTACTATTCCTCCATCTAGTGTTGCAGGCAATAAACTATTTGAGAATAACTCTAAGGCAATGAATGCCATCACTTGTGATCTTATAGAAACTGAGTTCACCAAAGTAATTCATTGTAATTATACCAGGGAAATATGGGATAAATTAAAGACTATTTTTAATGGAGATTCAAAGGTTAAGCTTTGTAAGTTATAGACTCAGATAAGGCAATTTGAAAGTCTCAAGATAAATGAAGAAGATATTGTGGCATCCTTTTTGTAGAGAGTCAATGAGATTGTGAACATCATCAGAGTTCTTAAAGAGAATCTTGAAGATACTACTATTGTTTAAAAGGTATTAAGGTCTCTTTCTCTAAATTTTGATCCAAAATTATCTTCTATAGAAGATATTCATGATCTTACTCAGTTGAAGATGGATCAATTGCATGACACCCTTATTGCCTATAAAATGAGGAAGAATGATGATATACCACCAAATAAGGAAGCAAAATTCAAGATAGAGATGAAGCCTAAGAAGAAGTTACAAGGTAAAAAATTTGAAGAGGATGACATACTTGATATTGATGATGATGAACTAATTGCTTTAATTACTAGGAAATTGAACACTGGCTCAGGGAAGTATAAGGGTAAAATACCCTTAAAATGTTTCAATTATGGAAAGATAGGAAATTTTATTTGGTAGTACCCTCATAAGCATGAGAAAAAGATGATGAATAACATGAAGGCAAATATGATGACAAGAAGACATACAAGAAGAAAGGATTCAGAAAGTATAACAAGAGGTCCTTCAAGAACAAGAAAAGTCTTTACACCAAAAAATATTGTAGCTCATGAGATGAGAATGAAGACAATGATTCAGAATATGATTATGAAGATGATGGTCTTGCTAAAGATGAAACCCTATTCATAGCTAAGGAAGGAATTTGATCACATCAAAAGGAGTCTACTTGGAGTGATTTAGATGATGATGAAGATGAGGTGGACTGTGAGACTATATTGATGAATGCTCTTAAAGAACTGAATATTGAGAATAAGATCAATAAGAAGATGAAATCTAAGCTCAAGGACTATGAGGAGCAATTCAATATATTTGAGGCAATATTGAATGAAGATACAAATGAGTATGAATATATGATCAAGCATCTCAGTTGTTAATTGGAAATTCTATCTACAAGCTTAAAAACTAAAGAAGAAGAATGTTCAAAGTATGTTTCTAAAAATGAATCTTTGAAACTTGAGTTAGAAAAGATAGCTAGTAAGGTGAATACATTTGTGAGATTTGAAAAGAGCTCATGTGATCTAGAAAACATTCTGAGTGGTCAAAAGCATGCTAGTGAGAGAACTAGTTTTGGACATGAAGAAGAACAAAATAATGTTACTCAAGACAAGATGAAGGCTAAAGTGGACTAGGACAGTCTTACTTTGAAGAAAAATCATCAGATAAGGACTGAAGATGCTGGTAAAATAAAGAAAAATTATATTAGACAACCAAATGCTATGAGGTATGCAAGATTCAATGGTTACTATTATACATGTAATCAATTTGATCATAGGGCTAGAGAGTGTAAGAGACCCGTTGGAAATGTATTTGCATGGGACTATGATAGGGGTCATTAGTCAAAATACGTGAACAAAATCAAGTGATTTAATTGTCTTGATGTGGGACACTTTAAAAACCATTTTCCACATAATATTAGACAAGGTGAGTCATCTTCAAAAAGGGGAGCTTGTTTTCTTTGTCATGACATAAGACACATTGCATATTTCTATCCAAATAAGGTAAGCAAAGATACATTTATTGCAAAAGGTATGGTGTGCTACAATTGCGAATAGAGAGGTCACATTGTTAGGTTCTAAAAGTAAAGGCCTACAAGATAGAATAGATTTAATTAGGCACCCAGAGTTCAAGGAAGAAGGCAAGTTAACACATGGAAGCCAAAGGTGACAAGTGTGAGTCATGATGAGAATGCAAGTCCAAGTAATCTATTTACTATGGTGGAGAATGCTTTAGTAGTTGAATAGTACTAAGAGGTCTCATTATCTTCTCATGTTGATAATGAAGAGATCAAGCTCAAAGAGAAGACAAAGGTGTTGATTGAGGCTAGTCTTGAGGTATGCATAGACCTAAGTGAACATCTTGCTGTTGTTCAGCACATATCATGCAAAGAACATTGATTGTCTATGCTTAATGATGAGATTCTAAGATGAAAGGAAGATTATTTAGATGAAAAGGTATGTAATGAATCTATGTTGTCTCTATGTATTGTTAATTTAATCATAGAATCCTAAGCCAAAGAAAACTACAAATATCAGATGAGCAAGGAGGAGATGGAATATGAGGAGTTGTTTTTGTTTTAGAGAATTAAGGTATAGAAGGTGTCTCTATATATGATTATTAAGAGACTCATTTCAGTGGAGAAGCAAGTTTGTGTGTTCAAGATGACAATGCCAATTAGATAAGGTCCTTTGTTAAAGGAGAATAACAAGTTCATGAGCCTGTTTCATAGGTTTGTGAAGGAGATATAGTATAAAGCCATAATGGGTGGTTCCAAGTGGATTAATGAGATTGATGAAAATGTAAAAAAGTGTTTGGTTCTCAGAAAGGTCTATGCATTTATTTGTGGTGTGCTCCAAGGGGTTTTTGAGGTCCAAAGTTATGTATGTGCCAATTGAAGATTTTTGAGTGCTCTTACTTTTCTTTGTTTTTGGCTTAAGGACAAGCAGGCCTAAAATGGGTTATAGGATGTATGGGTTCCCAAAGGTATGGAAGCTCAAATATTGGTACAAAAGTGTGTGATGGGTGTCTTTAGGTGTGTAATTAGTTTTAGAGGTGTGCATCGACTAGAAGGAGGTTTATTGTTCTTACTTATTTTAAGATTCTAGGGTTTTTGGGTTATACTATAAAAGTCATTTTACTTATAATTTGAGGTGTAATTTTTATTAATATGTTGAATGGGCCAAATGGGTGGTCAAATAAAGATTCACATATATTTGAAGGTTTGTGGTTCTCAAATTATTCAAGTTTTTATCTTTATGGAAGTTAATTGGCTAGTAGGTTTGTCAAGGAAGTATGTTTTAAAGGATGAGCCTGGTGTTGAATATTGGTGTGCTTGATGGGGCATATGAGAGTGATATAGATATGAAGTTTAGGTCTTAAAGATGTGTCTATTGAAAATTGTGGACTCTACAAGTTTTAGGTAGGGCTACAAGGAGGCTAGACATGCCTAGTTTGAAGAAGACTGATTTTTGATTAGTCCCTCAAAAAGATCAAGGTATGAGTATTTAAAAGTATGATCTCAAGATAGTTCAGTTCATGTTTCCTATTTTGTATAGTTCAGATGTAGAGTTGGTGGTCATGGAAGTGTCTTGAGAAAGAAGGCTGGTAAGCTTACATGGTGGTTCATCATGGTGTGTGGAGATCTGAAGATGCTTAGAAGGTAAAATTACTTAGATTTATTAGGTGGAGTCCCTCTCAAATGTTTATTGATATTTTCCATAAATATTTTTATGGTTTTGTGTTCTTTTTGCATTTGTTACAGTGCTTGATTGAAGAAAGTGTTGGCATGGAATAAAAGAAGGTTGTTAAAACAAACCAAAGTAGGCTCAAAGTAAGGTGGAGTTTGTATCATATTTATAAGATGGTCCTTTCCTATTGATATTATTTTTAGGTCCTTAGGATTAGTGTGTACCCACTTTGTCATTATGTCAAAGGGGGAGAAATTTCCTATTGTAGGAGAGCTTTGAAGAGAGAGAGAGAAGGTGAGCTATATATTTCTATATTGATGGGTGTTGAAATCAATGACAAATGGGGAGATTTTTAGAAAGTTTTCATGATGATGTAATTTTGGTGTCATGGAGATGATCTGGTGATTAAATGAAGTGCTTTGATAATCTATGTGACAATGACAAACTATGCAATGTGCTTATCCTAGTATGCTTGATGTTGGCTTAGTTCATCTTCAGAGTTTGACTGATCAGAGGATCAGGGTTGTGTATGGTTATTAGATTATGTGCAAGAGGTCCCTAATATGTTATCTATGCTTTGAGATATTGTGAGTATAAGTGGGATTTATCTAGTTGATCATAGTTTTTCATCTAGACACCTTAGGTCTAGTGGTAGAAAATTTGAGTAGGTAGTTTGATGATGTTACCATTGCCACATGTGAATGAGTCAAGGGGAGCTGGTCATATGGCTATAATAATAGTAGTTCTTAGTTATTTTTCACCAAATCTCAAGTCATGTGTCAAAGTGTGGTTAAAGATATGAGGGTGCAAAATTGGCTTCTCAGTCAGATTTCATTATTTTCCCATAGCCAAATTTGTAAAGTGGTTAGAAAAAGTTGAGTAATCATGTTGATGAGGTCAACATTTGCATGCATGGAGGTTTCAGGACAAAATGATCATATGGGTTTTTTAAGTTTTGAACCTATTTTATTTTCACTAATTTTTAGATCATGCGGTATAGCACATCAAAAGATATGCATATAAAAGGTTGGGCTTTGAAGTGATTTAACTATGTTTTCCCATAACCAATTTTGTAGTGTGGAAAAAAGATTCAAGTGAGCATTTTTTTGGTGTTATATATTACACGTGTGAAGGTGTTAAAAGAATATGATCATATGGGTTTGTTCCATTTTTAGCATAGATGATTTTCACTAAATTTGAGATCATACGTTGAAGTACGATAAAAGTTATAGATGCTCAAAGTCGGCCTCTTAGGCATATTTTGACATGGTTGGCTCTGTGATAGAAGATTTTGATAAGGCACTTTAATGGGATATATATTGCACATGCAAAGGCTTCAAGAGCTGTGTTACATGGCTAGATTCTCTTATGTGAGAAGATCATTTGATCCAAATTTGAGATTATACGAGTAAAGTGTAGAAGTTATTGAGGTGAAAAAATGTCTACTTAGGAAAATTGAAAGGGTTCCCATACTTGATCATTTTTGAATGAGCTAAATCTTGAGCAAGATCAACGGTGCAAATTGATTTTAAGAAGTCAAGAAGTAACAAAATGAGGATATGTGTACTATGTTTAATGACTAAGAAAAGGTACAGGATAATGATCCAATAATGAGTGGGCATTTGTAAAGTTGATCAAATAGTGAGCATTGATCATTAAAGACCTAGTTGATCCATAGGGATCAATAGAGCATGTTAAGTCAAAGTTTCCATATTATATGAGATGAGGTCAACTATAAAATGTTTTAATGTTTAGCTTTGGTAGTCTATTCATTAATTCTTGAACAAGATCAATGGTGCAAGATTGATCCAAAGCTGAGAGGACATAGGATTTGAGCATTGTGTTTGAAGTTTAACTGTTACTGTTTGAGTTCAAATATTTGAATTTAACATAAGAAAAACCAGAGCTCTATATTTCATCCATATCTTTTGATAAAAGTCAAATTTGCTGGTGATGTAAAAATAAAAATAACATATAACTCCATGAAACATCTAATAAACCTAATTTGAACATCTGAAAATGAGTACAGTCAAATATATTGAGCCTAGAAGTTGACTGTGTGTTCATTCTTGTTGTGCAAGTAACCTAAAAAGGATATTTGAGCTTATATTGATGTTGTTTTTATGTCTCATGATGAATTAACTATTGTAACATGTTTTAGAATCTATGAGGATGCTTTGTATGGATTTTAGATGTGTGATCAATCTATCTTGAGTATGAACAATGCTTAAGAAGTTGATTGTGTGTTCATTCATGATGATTGTATACACCAAGTCAGTGTTTGAGCAAATGCAAAGGTGATATAATTTGACTATGATAATTTGATGATGTATAAGGGGATATAAGGAGTGGACCCATGTATTTGAAAGTGGTATTATGTTCTTGTTTTGCTTAAGGGAGTGCTAAAGGAGTGAATGGCCTCACATGACACCTATAAGGACTACAAGGGCCTTATTAAAAGGTATAGTTCCTTAAGGGTGACACATAGATTCTATGGCCAACCTATGAAGATTATATTGAGCCGTGTCTTCATGTGAGAGATGCCTTAAGGGATAAGGCATGCCCTATGGCTGACCAAGGTAGTAATTATCAATATTTCTCTATAAATAATGGAACCAATGATGATGGGTTCTAGACTTTGTGTGAGATACTAAGGAGCAATTAGAGAGAGGCTTATGTTTTGTAGATCAAAGGAGGAGTTGAGTACCTTGAGGATGAGTTGATGAGCATATTAGTTTGAGGACTAGTTGTATGACCTATTGGTCATAATTCTATTGGTAGAATAGTGCTCTTGCTATTTGAGGATCAGTGAGCATAAAGAGTGATAATTAGTGGTCCATCATCAAGTCTTGAAGACATCAGTGTAAAGGTGGATTTTTTCATAGGTGTTATTATGGAAGCTCAACATCTAAGGTGGTTTTAGCCTCCTTGTAAGGTAAAACTTGCTAAAAGGTCTGATTATTGTTGCAACTCAACTAGATAGGTGTTGTAGCACCTTTTGGGATTATAGTCTCACTAAATAGGGATGTAGTTCCTTGATCATTTATAGATGGTCTAAATTGGATCTTGTTATTATAGGACAATACTCCAATTGTAGGTTTTAAGGGGTTTTATTCCCTAAGAGGGTTTCCCACATGTGTCATGTGATTAATCTTGCATTGTCTATCTTGCTTATTGCTATGAATGTTGTGTATGCTTCATAAATGATTGTGGTAGCTGATTAAGTATTTGAAAATATCAAAATTGAAGTTGGATTGTTTGGAGTCATTGATTCACCCCCCCTCTTAGTGATTGTACCTCTAATAAAGAGATGTACTTGATGGAAAACTATAAGAAAATGCTATGGTTGTTGATGAAGAAGAAGAGAATTAAGTGGAAGAAAATACTTCTCACACATAAAATCCAAGTGATGAAGATTATCTCTATTAGATGATTTTCTATTGGAGGATGGAGGAATTAGAGGTTGGAGGATTTTTAACATCCTCTCATCAATCACTAGTGATGGGGTTACATTTTATTTTAGTGACACTTTGTTCTTTTATTGTTGTTGTGTGTGTATTTTAATAAGAATATAGGTTCATTATTGTTCAGATTTGTATTCCTAATGTTGTCCCCTGATGTGAAAATATATTGGAAAGATGAAAGCATAAAGGAAAAGTAGCATCATGATGCTTGTAGAGGTTGAACAAATGGGTGTGTGTCCCTGTTCATACCTAGGTTTATGGTTAACCTTTTTAAAACCATTAAAGGATAAAAAAATAGTGAGTTATTGCTTGAGTTCCCACATTGACTAGGTTAGATTTATTCCCTACAGTGAATGGTTAATAAGTAGATGGTTCTTGTTCATGGTTCCCACATTGGTTCAATTAGATAAGTTCTCAACAGTGCATGGTTGATAACAAGTTGATGATTTCCTTCTCTACCTTCATTTTGAGTTGATTGGCAAGATAATGAGTGAGTGGAGGTGAGATAACTATAGAATAAGTGTAAATGTTTTTATACCACGTTCATACTGAGTGGGGAATGTTAAGAAATTAGTGTTCTCATGGTGATTGGTAATTTACTATGTGGTAAAATAGTACTTATGGTTATGTTATATTATTAGTCTAATATATTACAAACTATATTTATAATATATTATTTTTTATGTTTTAGGTTTAACAACTAGTTGATTTTGGAG
This sequence comes from Torreya grandis, assembly GCA_037957365.1. Lineage (NCBI taxonomy): Eukaryota > Viridiplantae > Streptophyta > Pinopsida > Cupressales > Taxaceae > Torreya > Torreya grandis. The sequence goes on along the minus strand of JARHVA010003164.1, from coordinate 688,978 downwards.
AGAATCATGGATTGTTAACTCCCTATTTATAGGCTATGGTTTTCCTATATATTTATATCTATACCTACTTATATGTATGTAAAGTGTGGAATATGATATTAGATATATATTATTATTTTCTAAATGTAATTCTCTTTTTGATTTGACAATCTCAAATATTACTTTCAAAAACTAGTGTTCGATGCATACAAAATGGTCCCAAAGAAGAAGTGGAATCACTTGCTTTATATCTATTGTCATAATGAGCAATCTAATGAATAAGCTAGATGGGTGACACAGTGTTGTGTTTGTGCTTTCCAATACCTCTGTTAGAATAACCCATGGTGTAGAAAATATGGGAACTAGAAAAAATATTGTGCTTCTCAAATGAGGCAAACACATCAATATTGTGATCAAGAGAAGTGTGGGTTGTAACAAAGACAACTATAGGTGTAGTAGGATCACAATATGACTCATGGTTTGGCATATCACAATTTAGCATAACATCTAAGGGATGTGTTCCAGAGTTAGAAGTAAGTATTGAATGTGGACCAAGTGTAGTATAAGTGGGATCCACATTATTATAGTGTTGCTATAAAGAGTGTAAATGAGGGACTCGTGTTTGGAAAATTTTATAAGGAGGAGCATGTTATGTGTTTTAAGGGCCCTATTTTCCTCCATAATCATAACAATATCATCCTAAAGTGAGGATATTTCAGAGAAGATCATTCACTCTTGGCTTGTAAGTTATTAGTTGTTTGTGTTAGTGTGTCTACATTGGGGCATAAGGCCATTGCAATCAATAGTAGGTAAGGCGCTAAGAAAGGGGACTTGAAAGAGTCTAAAAAAAATAAGGAAAGGTGTTAATAAAGGGGCCTTGAAGGAGACTTGGCATAAATCATAAGTGTGCCAAATTATAAATGTCCGAACATAAGGATAGGGCATGAACTATAAGTGTGCCAAAAAATGTATAAGGCACAATCCTCAATAGTTTCATGAGAAAGTGTTTACCCCCCAAAAAGAATTTTTAACAATTTAAAAGGAGTGTAATGACAAAATAATTCCCCAATTGATTATGTAGTTTACAAATTTTTTCACCCTACTTATAAAATGAGTTAATAATGGGATATGAAAACATTAAGAACACTATTAAAATTATTAAACTGTGTATAAGGAGATCTAGGAATAATTGAAAGTTGTATAAGAAGAGTAATGGGAAAGAGCTCTACTAAGATTTGATGAAAGTTTCTCTCAAGTTTTAATGTCTCCTTCGTATATTCTAATCTTCTAAAAAATCAAGATCAAGTAGTAGATCCATAAATGAATAGCCAAATGGGGGATTCATCCCCCCAAGAACCTTCATTCAATGAAATGTTGGTTGGTACAATCAAAATGGCATCAAAGAAGGAAATCAATGTAATAATGGCCACAATAAGAAATAAAAAGATTTAGATGAAGAATCCAGATCTAGAAGGTCATGTATGCAAGCCTCTAAGGAGAATATGGTATCTATGCTTGATCTAAGTGAAATATAAAATAATATAAAAAACTTGTATGGAAGGATATTGATATGAAAATTCTTAGGAGTGTAACTCTCTCTACAAGAATTGTAGCATGGACAAGAAAAGTTTAGAAAATGAATGAAGAGTTCAAACTGAGAATGTATGCAAGAGGGTATTTCATAGGGGTATATGAAAATGATTCATATGATGACAAAGTATTTTGGGGAGGTTTATATTTTTCCATAAATGCAAGGCTATTCATGAAACATTGGCATACTACATTCAAGCCAACAGAAGAGCTACCAACAAAAACACTAGTCTGGATCTGTATGTATGCCCTATCACAAGAATTTTAGTCAAGGTGTGTCTTTGAAACTATAACTAATATTTTAGGTAAATATGTGGATCATCAAAGTCGTGTCATGGAAAGAGTATCTTTAATTATGACATAATTTGTTTTGAATTAGATTTATCTAAGCCTCTACCAAAAAGCATAATTCTAAGAGAAGGAAAAATGGAATGGACCCAATATTTGGACTATGAAAGTATCCCTTTTAGATGTATATATTTCCATGAATATGGGAACCTCATTAGGGATTGTACCATGTTATATAAAGTAGGGGATTAATAGAACACATTGGAAATGGTTGAAAAAGATGTTTATGGTTTCAAGAAACCAAAAAATAAGTATACATCTAGACACAAGATAAATAATACAACCCAATGAAGCCCTAAAAAAAACTAGGAAGGACCTAAACCAACCAAAACTATTTCATGGGAAATAGAAAGTGTTCTAGAAACACAATATCAAACAAAAAATAATGTCATGGAAGAGGAAGATGTAATGGAAGATTATGGGTTCAAGGAAGACTTGGACTTAGGACCCTATTAATGAAATTACAAAACATCAAGATAAAGATGAAGGTAAAGAATGATAGAACAAAAATAATAACATGGAACACAACAGAAAAGGAGAATAATGGGCTAGTCAAAAGGAAGAAGAAGAACTAGATTATGACATAGAAGACAATATGATAGGAATCTCTTAAACTCCCAATCAGAATCTAAAAGCCAATCAGAATCTAAAAGGATATTTTTGGTATAAACCAATAAGGAAACCATACAAAATGAATAAAAAAATAAGGTAACTATGGAAGAGGTAGTAGCAGGTAGCCAAAAATAAATACACTCTTGGTGATCACCAAGCAACGTAAACTTGATCAATGAAGACTATCTCCTAGAATATAAGGGGCATTAATGTGCAAGAGGAAAAAATAATAGTGAAATATATTATTAATTATAGTAACCTTAATATCCTCATGCTTTGGTAAACCAAGAATGAGATTATCTTAGCTCATAGTAAGGGTCTTTCTAGTAAGTTAAATATGGAATTGTTTGGAAGTAACGTAGTAGGATCAACACGACGATTAATTATTCTTTGGAATTCACTCATATGAAAAATATAAAATATCATAATAGAGATCCAATGTCTCTCATGAAAATTGGTTAACATTGATTCTCTTCTCAGCTTTAATCTAGTCAATATTTATGGCTTACAAAACTAGGAAGAGAAATAAGAAGTTAGGAAGAAAATATGATTGAAAATGGGTATTGATATGAACTCTACAGGGATTGTTAGAGGGTATTTTAATGCCAAGTGAGATTATTTATAAAATCAAGGAGGAAGACCATATAATCTTAGTAATACTATTTTTCATATATTTATAAATGAAATAGATATCTTGGGTGTCAAATCCTCTAAAGAGTGGTTTACTTAGAGTAATTGGATAAAAATTAAGGATATTATTATGGAAAGGTTAGACAGAGTCTTTGCTTTGAAGAATTGGTTAACCAATAATTACCTTCTATACTCATATTTCCTAAAGTTTGTTGGATCAAATCACTTTCATGTAGTTTTATGGATAAAAGATGATTTACGATCCAAGAAATCCCCTTTCAAATCTAAAAAAATGTGGATAGAACACCTAGAGTTTGAGGACCTAGTTATTAAGCACTGGACTACTAATAGAAGGTATGGTACAAAAATGTTTCAATTCTCTGAAAATTTGAAAAGTCTCAAAGTAGTGTTAAAATCCTAGAATAAGGAATATTTTATGAATAGTTTTCAAGAGAAATTTAATCTAGAAGCTAGAAGTGAAAGTATACAATAGTTAAATATGTAAGGAATAAATAATGAAAACCTCCTATAGGATGAAGAAGTTGCCTCTAAGCTAGAAGATATCTTCAAGAAGGAGGAAATATATTAGACGCATATATTGAAGATTAGATGGCTCAAAGAGGGAGATAGGAATACTAAGTTATTCCACTAGACCTAAAAAATGAGGAGGCAAAACAAATTTATAAGGAACCTAGACTTTTGGAAAGACATCCTCAATGAAGATCATAGTTCAAATAGATAAGAATAGGAAACCTTCCTTAACCACACTCTTTATTTTCTCACTAATCAAGATAATGATCTATTTATGGTAGACATTTCCTTATAAGAATTCAAATTACCCTTTTTAACATGATAAAGCATAGATCTCTAGGACCAAATGGATTATCGATTATATTTTTTCAGTATTTTTGAGAGGTCCTTGGTGATGATCACAAAGAGGTCATTCAAGGGCCTAAAAACTCCAAGGCTATGTTAAAATATTTCAATGCTACCTTTTTGGCCCTTATCCCTAAGAAATTAAATTTGAAATCCCTAAAGGATATTTGGCCTATCTCTCTCTCTATAATCTCATCTAAAAAATTATCTCTAAAGTTATTACTAATAGGCTCTAGATAATCCTCTCATCACTGATCTCAAAGGAGTAATGTGGGTTTATCAAAAGAATATAAATGTTAGATGGTATCATCCTAGCCCACAAGATCACAATTCCTGAAGTAATTAAAAAAGGAAAGGAATGCTTATCAAGTTGGATATATCTAAGGTGTATGATAGAGTCAATTGGGAATTTCTAGATGGTATACTATAGATGTTTAGTTTTAGATATGAATGGAAAACTTGGATCAAAAGTTTTTATGCTACCCCTACATTCTTTGTACTTGTTAATGGTTCTCTAAAAGGCTTATTTTCTTATTCTATAGGTTTACAACAAGAATAACCCCTCTCACCCTACCTTTTTATTCTTATGGCTAAGGCTCCTAGCAAAAGATTCATAACTTTTAAATATTATTCCAAAATCAAAGGTATCCAAACTACCTCGTCAGGAATGACCCACACTCATAAGTAATTTGTGGATGAAACTATGCTCTTTGACTTCCAATTTTTTTAGTAAATTCAAGAGATTAGAGATATTATAGTAATCTATGAGAAAGCCTCAAGACAAATAATCAACATGAGTAAATCAAAGATGATCTTCCTTAATGTTAACTCTAGACACTAAATTTTTCTCTAGAAAATCTTAGGTATGGAGAAATCCACCCTCCCAGAAACTTATCTTGGATTTACTATATTTAAAGGAATAGGGGAAAAACACATGGAATATCCTAGTTGATAAAATTAGAAGTAATCTCAATAGTTTAAAAGGTAAGCTCTTGTCCTCAATAGGTGGACTAACTCTTATCAAAGTGGTCCTTCAAGCTGTGCCCATATATTGGCTTTCCCTAATGGCTGAATCGAAAGGATTCATAAAAGAAATTGATAAAACTCTTAGAAATTTTTTATATCAATGAATATGTGAAAATTTCATATTTACCCTGGTGTCTTGGAAAACTGTTTGCAAGTTAACTTTTTTAGGAGGTGTAGGCATAAGAAATATCAAAATGCTCAGTATAATACTTATTGCTAAAAAAGTTTAGAGACTTGGCATAAGTACCTTTAAACATTAGATTAATATTTTAAGGGAAAAGTATCTTGATAGTGGAAATCATGAAATAATATTCACTACAAAAGACTTGCCTTAGGGATCAAAAATTTGGAATAACATTAGGGAAGCAAGGGATTTCTTACTTAAAAAAATGTTCAAAAAAATGCAAAATGGGGAAGCTATATTCTTTTGGAAAGATTTATGGATTTGTAAGCACCCACTTCAAATGAAGGAGGAATTTAGAAGAATTATCAAGGAAATCAAAGATATGTGGGGACATAAGGTCAAATACTACTAGGTGGAAAATATCTCACAAGGATATGTTACTAGAAGTTGGAAAATATTTCAAATTTAGGATGGCTCCCAAAATGAGGATTATAGGGAATTAAATAATATCCTTCAAGGATTTCATATTATTTGGAACCCTAATAGTGATATTCTTCTCTATAAGTTTAAAGGTTCAAGTCTTTACATGGTCAAAGAAGGATATAATCAACAAATTGCCAACTCTAACACTGACACTGAGGATTATCATTGGGAGAAGATATGTGCATCTATGTCATGGGTGAAAGCCAAAGTTTTTACATGGTTGGATATTCAAGGTAATAATTCAATGGGGGAGCATAATAATAAGAAATGATACTTAGGTCACATAAGATGTGCTATGTGTTTTAATAACACATAAGAGGTGAATCACCTACTCATAAAATATGATTATACATCTAAGATCTGGTATGAATTCATAAATTTTTTAAAAATTAATTAGGTGTTAACTAAGTACCTATCAACTCAAGTTTAAGAATGGGAATGTATTACTAATTTTAACCTCCTTAAAGATATTTGGAATATGAATCCTAGTATTATCATCTAGAAAGTGAGGTTAGAGAGAAATGCGAGAATTTTTTATGAGCACCATGTTCACATAACTCAAAAGCAACTTCAAAGAGAAATAAAAAGGATCATAGTTAATTCTCTATATATTTTAGAGAGGTAGAAGAATAAAGAGGTTAATCCAAGTGAGTTGAATATTCTATAATTTGCCCCCTAAGAAATCATTATGATAATATGAAACCATCAAACAAAAAGGGTTAAGAAAGAAATAGGATTAATTTTAGTTGGGATCTTCTGCCAAAGGGTTGATGTAAGTTAATTTTTATAGAGGTTTCATATCAAACCCAAAATAATTAGGAGTAGGAGCAATCATAATAAATGATAAAGAGGAAGTAGAGGCTTTCAAGAGTCTTTACATGGGTATCAACATTAATAATATTACATAGACAAAAGGGCTAATTTTTAGATTAAAATTGACTATCAAAAATAAGATTGATAAGCTAATTTTTAAGGGAGAATCCCTTATATTGATCAGAGTGTTTCAAGAGAATAAAACATGGAATTGGTAGATTCAAAGTCCCATTCAAGAAGGTAAAAACCTCCTAAACCGCTTGAAAGAAATAAAAATTGAACATGTAGACAAATCATGTAATAGGATTACAAATTGGGTGACAAATTTGTTTGTGAACTCAAATGTAAGAGCCATGACTACAAGAAAAGAGGGTATCATGCTTGACCTAATTTTTTTATGGGTTAAAAATTATTAATGTTGAAGAGTGGGAGAATAAATAATCAATTTAACAAGTGTGTTAATTGGAAAGAAAACTTAGTCTTTTTAGTAATTATCATCAGTTATCAAGTGTATATATCATGTATGCAAATTCATTTTAGAAAGCATGTTTAGTAGGTAATCTTGCATGCAGATTCCATGAACATGCTAAAATAACACATGTTCTTTTTAGAAAGCATACACATGTTAGTTTTTCAAGATGTGAGAAAGCTAGATTATTGGTGTATTTGTAAGCAATTATTTTGGTAATTCTTGATATCAATAATTTTTTAAAATTATAAACTAAAAATTAGGAAATAAAAAGACTAGTTTCTATATAATATGAATAAATTTTAGTCATAAATTTGGATTTTAGATGAAAAAATACACAAAAAAATCACCTTAAAAGGTATATAGAGTGTGAATAAAAGTGTATGTTGGAGGATCAACCAACAATAGATTACAATTGTGAAAGCAATAAACATGGAATTAAATCAGATAGACAAGTAATTAGAATGAGATAATAGCAAGAACAAGAGATACAAGAAACCACCCTGAAAACTTGTATTAACAAGCTCTTTACAAAAGGAATACAATTGAAGAAAACTTGTTTCTTCCACACCTCTCCTAGATGTATAGATCTCTCACTAGATCTCTATTCCTCAAGAGCTCTCTCTCTCAAGAACAATCAACTCCAACAAACCTGGATTGATTCGATTCTGTACTGTTCTTCACATACAATGAATTACTACAATAATTCACCCAACTACAAAAACTATAATAAGCTAGGAAGATCTAATTCTACATATAGAATTAGGAGACTTGAGCATGTACTTCCAACAAGCAGTTAAACCACTTAAACAAGGGCTCTAAAAATAGTATTGCCAATAATAGAAACGTGAGTTTGAGACTACAACTCAAACTCATCATGCAAACACTCGCTTCTGTCCACAAAAATAGCTTTCTGGACACGCAGGTAATCGACGTCGGTTCCTGCTGCTTGTCTGTGACTACCATCGGCCGACCCTCTGCCGACGTCGACGTCTCTGCAACTGCTCTTGACTGACGTCGGTCACTCCTGACCGACGCCGGTGTCTGTGTAGACCTGAACCTACTAAAGTATGCTCCTTGGTGAAGCTTTTAGCTCCACACCCTAACAATCTCCCACTTGGAGATAAACAGCTGCACCAGTACCTGTACAACATCTTCTAACACCTCCATCTTCAACTCAATCATGAAGACCAACAGAATTTGAATGAAGATTCAACTTCTCCTTTGTAACCGGCTTGGTTAACATATCAGCAGGATTCCTATCTGTATGGATCTTCTCCAGCTTCAATTCACCATCTTCCAATACCTGGCGTATGAAGTGATACCTTAGCTGTATGTGCTTTGTTCTTGAATGAAAGGCTGAATTCTTAGCCAAATGGATTTCACTCTGACTGTCACTATACAATCTGTAACTCTCATGCTCCCTACCAAGCTCATCCATGAACCGTGTCATCCATATCATCTCTTTGCTAGCTTCTGTAGCTGTAATATACTCTACTTCTGTAGTTGACAAGGCAACAACCTTCTTCAACTTAGATATCCAGCTAATCGCCGTTCCACCTACAGTGAAAACATAACTTGTAGTGCTCCTCCTGCCATCCAAATCACCTACCATATCTGAATCTACATAACCATGTAGAGAAGTATCTGAACCTCCATAGCACAAGTGCCTACTGCTGGTTCCTCTCAGATATCTAAGGATCCACTGAACTGCTTTCCAATGTTCCTTACTTGGATTGGCCATATACTTACTTACCACTCCCACTGCTTGGGCAATATCCGGTCTAGTACACACCATTGCATACATCAAACTCCCTACTACAGAAGAATATGGAACCTTACTCATGTACTTTACCTCATCATATGAATTAGGACATTGTTCTTTACTCAACTTAAAATGTCCAGCCAAAGGTGTGCTTATCGATTTAGCATCCTGCATATTGAACCGTTTCAACACCTTGTCCACATAATCTTCTTGAGACAATATCAACTTGTGATTTTTCCTGTCTCTCTTAATGCTCATGCCAAGGATTTTCTTTGCTGCTCCCAAATCCTTCATAGCAAACATTTGAGCTAATTTCACTTTAAGCTCAGAGATATCCTGCATGTGTGATCCTGCAACCAGCATATCATCTACATACAATAATAGAATAATATATCTACCATTATCAAATCTCTTGAAATACACACAATGGTCTGATTGACACCTACTGTAGCCATGCTCAGTCATAAACCTGTCAAATTTTAAATACCATTGCCTAGGAGCTTGTTTGAGGCCATACAAGTTTTTCTTCAATCTGCACATAAACTTCTCCTTACCCTTGACCTCAAATCCTTCTGGCTGTTCCATATATATTTCCTCATCCAAGTCTCCATGAAGAAACGCTGTTTTAACATCTAGCTGCTCAAGATGCAAATCCTCGAAAGCAACCAAAGACAATACAACCCTTATAGAAGTCATTTTAACAACAGGAGAAAAAATCTCACCAAAGTCAATACCTGGCTTTTGTGCAAATCCTTTCACTACTAATCTAGCCTTATATCTCATCTGTCCATTCTCACCTTCTTTCAACCTGTAGGTCCATCTGTTCTTGAGTGTTCTCTTACTAGTTGGCAATTCAACCAAATCCCATGTTTGGTTCTCTCTTAAGGACTCCAACTCCTCAACCATGCCACGCTCCCACTGACTCTTGGACTCCACCTGTATTGCTTCCTCAAAACTCTTTGGTTCTCCACTATCAATTAGCAATAAATATAATAAATAAGGAGAATATCTAATTGGAGGCTTACTCACCCTTTCTAACCTCTTGATGGGTGTCTAAGACTCGTTCACAACACGCTGTCCACCCAAATTCTCTGACAGTGACCGACCTCGGTCACCTCCAGACCTGTTACTGGCTGACATCGGTTCTGCCTGACCGACCTCGGTACCTGTCCTACTGACGTCAGTCTCTGTACGGCCGACGCTAATTTTTGTACTGTCGATGCCGATTCTTAACCTGCCGACGTCAATCTCTGTGTTTTCCTGTAAGTGATTATTTCTTTTTCCTGCAAGCTCATCTTGGAATTTCACCTCGTCTAATTCACCATTGCTCTGATCAAATTGATTCAGCTTCCTTAGCTGATCACAATACATCACCCTTTCATTGAAAACAACGTCACAGCTCCTGATTACCTTGTTAGTTTCTAGATTTCACAATCTGTAACCAAAATCATCTGAGCCATAGCTAATAAACGTGCACCTCATAGACTTAGCATCTAGCTTCTTTCTATTTTCCTTATCTATGTGCACAAAGGCTTCACAACCAAAAACTTTGAGATATGAGAGATCAACCTTTTTACCTGTCCATGCCTCTTTTGGAATACCACCATCCAGAGCTGTAGAGGGTCCTCTATTAATTAGGTATACTGCAGTGTCAACAGCTTGTGCCCAAAACTGTAAGGGCAAACCGGCATGCAATCTCATACATCTTGCACACTCCATTATTATCTTGTTCATCCTTTCAACAATACCATTCTACTGAGGTGTCCTTGGAACCGTCCTTTGCCTGTGAATTCCATGCATGTAACAATAATCTCTGAACTTATGACTGCAGAACTCACTGCCATTGTCTGATCTCAGGCACTTCAATCTTTTACCTGTTTCATTCTCAACCATAGCTTTCCAAACTTTAAAAGTCTCAAATACATCAGATTTCTTTCTAATACAATAGATCCATACCTTCCTTGTAGCATCATCTATGAAAGATACATAGTACTGTGATCCTCCAATGGAAGCAACCTGAGCTGGTCCCCACACGTCTATGTGAACAAGCTCTAACTTGTGCCTCTTCTTAGTAGACCCAGTCTTGAGAAAACTAACCCTTTTCTATTTTCCAAATACACAGTGCTCACAAAACTCTAGATCTATGCCTTTTAAATCTGAAAGCATACCTTTGGACTTAAGAATTGACATCCCCTTCTCACTCATGTGGCCAAGCCTTGAGTGCCAAAATTTAGCATCCACATCTGAAGTAGATAATACAGAAGGAGATTTGTTAGTAACACAATTACACAAATAGAGAGTACCTTCTCTCTTACCTCTGGCCATAACAAGTGCACCCTTGGTCACCTTCCAAGATTCTGCTGTGAGAGTTACTGTACAACCCTCATCCCCTAACTTTCCTACATAAATCAAATTTCTCTTCAAGCTAGGAACATGCATCACATCTCTCAACACCCATGTGTTGCTATTCTGCATCTTCAATTGCACTTTGCCTTTGCCAATTATTTTACAGGGCTCATCATCCCCTAGATACACTATTCCAAAATCTCCATGGATATAGTCACTAAAATATTCCCTGTTAGGGGTAGCATGAAAAGATGCACCAAAATCTAATACCCAAGATTCTATATTATTGTGCAAAGAGAAAATTAAAGCATGTTGTGTAATACCTGCAACCTTGGCTTCTTCCTTTCCTTCGTGCTGATTGTCCTCCTTAGGCTTTGACCAACAATCTCTGCTTATGTGCCCCATCTTTCCACAATTCCAGCATTGTGGCCTTCTGCCATTTCTGGATTTAGATATGCCTTTCCCCTTAGATTTGGATCTTGATCTGCCTTTCTTACTCTTCTCTTTCTGCCTTCCCCTGCTCTCAAAACTTAAAGCGTTCCCAGATGCCTCTTCTGTGCTTTTCCTATGTATTTCCTCATTCAAGATAACACTAACAACATCCTCTACTTTCAAAATATTTGATGCAGATGCAGTATTACTTACTGCCATTACTAAGCCATGCCAGCTTTCAGGCAAAGAACATAATATCAAAAGAGCTTTTATTTCATCATCAAACACTATATTCACTGAACTTAATTGATTCACAATTCCATTGAAATCATTCAGATGAGTAGAAACAGATCCACCTTCATTCATATGCAAATTAAATAACTACTTCATAAGATATACCTTATTGGAAGCTGAGGGTTTTTCATACAAATTTGCTAACGTAGTCATCAACTCTACCGTAGACTTTGCCTGTGATAAATTGGATATCACAGTGGATGCTAGACTCAGTCTTATAGACCCCAGAGCCTTTCTATCAAGAACTTCCCATTCTTCATCCTCCATGTCTTTGGGCTTCTTTGCAACCCCACCTAATGGTAAGTAGAGATCTTTCTGATACAGATAATCCTCTATCTGCATTCTCCAATGTTGGTAATTTTTGCCATTGAACTTTTCCATTCTCAATTTACTTTCATCTGCCATTGCTTCTCCCACTCAAACAAAAATCCCTGCAGAAACCCCTGTGAGAACCTGTAATCAAAACACACTACACAGATCTGAACCACCTGTTAGTGAACCTAAGCTTTGATACCACTTGATGGATATCAAGCTCTGACCCTGCAACCAAGGCTCTGATACCACTTGTTGGAGGATCAACCAACAATAGATTACAATTGTGAAAGCAATAAACACGGAATTAAATCAGATAGACAAGTAATTAAAATGAGATAATAGCAAGAACAAGAGATACAAGAAACCACCCTGAAAACTTGTATTAACAAACTCTTTACAAAAGGAATACAATTGAAGAAAACTTGTTTCTTCCACACCTCTCCTAGATGTATAGATCTCTCACTAGATCTCTATTCCTCAAGAGCTCTCTCTCTCTCAAGAACAATCAGCTCCAACAAACCTGGATTGATTCAATTCTATACTATTCTTCACATACAATGAATTACTACAATAATTCACCCAACTACAAAAACTACAATAAGCTAGGAAGATCTAATTCTACATATAGAATTAGGAGACTTGAGCATGTACTTCCAACAAGCAGTTAAGCCACTTGAACAAGGGCTCTAAAAATAGTATTGCCAATAATAGAAACGTGAGCTTGAGACTACAACTCAAACTCATCATGCAAACACTCGCTTCTGTCCACGGAAATAGCTTTTTGGACATGCAGATAACCGACGTCGGTTTCTGCTGCTTGTCTGTGACCGCCGTCAGCCGACCCTCTACCGACGTCGGCGTCTCTGCAACTGCTCTTGACTGACGTCAGTCGCTCCTGATCGATGCCGGTGTCTGTGTAGACCCGAACCTACTAAAGTATGCTCCTTGGTGAAGATTTTAGCTCCACACCCTAACAGTGTATGGAAACTTGGGCAATGTTTAACTACAAAGGAATCTAAAAATATTTAAAAATTTAGATTTTCAATTGGAGCAACAAGAAAATGAATATAACACAAAGAAGATAACAAAACCATATTTTCAATGCAAAAATAATCAACTCCAAACTCCAAAGAATACTCAAGATATGATCAAAATGACATAAGGGTGTTTACAAAATCACTCTATAGTGAGGGGTCTAGTGGAATGGAAAACATGCAAGAACAAAGGTAAAAATAAATAAGTTGTCTTGTTAAGTTTTTATTGTTGGGGGTTTGAATTCTTGTCAAAATGAATCCCACCTGCCAGTCTTCAAGTGGTCATAAAGTGCCTTTGTGAATGCTCTAATGCAAAAAAATACTTGTGGGGGTTCAAAATTGTCACTTATGAGAATTACACCATAGCCTTATCAATACTTGGATATTGAATATGCCCATCTATACTTTCTAGATCATGTGTTACCACATATTTTATTATTTTCAAAATAAGGGATTTATTATTTTTAAAAAAGAAAGGTTATAAGGAGAATTGAACACAAGACCTTTTAAATAAAAGGGTTTTAAAAGAACTATGGCCACTATTCATGTCCACACCTTCAAACATAAACTTGCCAAAATGTATTTTTATTAAAACAATGTTGATAAACATTGTGTCAATAATGGCAGTTGAAGGCAACTTGGTGGGTGTTGGTTGATGGAGAAGTGTTGTGAGCAATGGCTGAGGGCAGTCAAAATTCCATAAACATGACTGAGTAGGTGTTGGGAACTACAAAGGTTTATTTAAGATACACACCCCAAACATTTCAACCATAATCATTCAATGACAATGGCAAATGTGCCAATAGTAAAGTGAATGGCTAATTCCAACTTAAGTAAGGGTGGTTGAGAATAGTTTCGATATAAATGTGAGTACAATGCTTCAATGATAATCATACAAAGCTAATGCCAATATTTTTTTAGTTTAATTTTATTTTTGTTTTTTATGCATGGATGCTAGCATTGGTAGCTCACAAGGTGGGAGAAGAGTTGTTGTGATGAAATATCATGCTCAAGGTGATGAAAATAGAGGAACAAGTGAAGATAGGTCAAGAGGAGGAGGGGAGGGTGTTGTGCAAGGAAGGGGTGCAGAGAGAATGGTGAGATGTTGACAATGGGAAAAAGTATAGGGTGGTGGTGAAAGTTGAGTGGGGATCAAGTTTAGGGGAAGGGTGGTTGTGGATGGATGACAAAGGCAATAGTGGTGGGTAGATGGTTGCATAGTGGTAGAGTGTGGAGGAGTGGCATAGGAGGTTAGAAGGTGTAGGGGATAGGGAAATAACTTGCCAAAAAGGATAGGTCGCATGATAGAGGAAACAATTAAAAGGATCATGATTGGGGTGGTTATGAAGTTTTTCAAAGGCTTTGGCAAAGTTTTTTAAGTTTAAAAATTTAATATATAAAAAATAACACACAAAAATTTACTAAAATAAATCCTTAAATTTAAAAAAATAATTAAAATTAAAAAATAAGGCCTCCCATTTTTAAAATTTTCCTTGAAACATTAAATAAATCCCCCACACTATGAAATAAAGCCCACAAACTTTAAAAAAATCAAAATTTCTTTATTTTTGAAAAAAATGTTCATTTTTTTAAAAACAACTATAAGACCCACATATAAAAACTACTTGGGAATTTTTTTTTAAAACACCACAAGTTTACAGTCATCCTAAGGGATTTGGACCCTACCAAACACAATGATGGAGGTGAAATCACCCCAAAATGTGCTAATAGAATTCCTCCACTCAAAACATCCCATAAAATGCTCAAGATTGTAAAAAGATACATCTTACAAAATTGTCTAGACAAGACACATAGAAATCCCCTCAAAATAATTAAAGCTCCAAATTTGAAAAATAGTACCCTTGAAACGTCTCTTAAAATGCTCATAATTGCAAATAAAGACCTACAAAATTTTTAGATGTAGGTGTCTAAGGCACTCTAAGTAGTATAAAACAATAGTGAAAATAGCCTATTATGGCTCTGATACCATATTAAAAAAGGGAATAGAGTCAGATTTTAGGATTAAAAAACCAAGGCTAACTCATTTTGAACAAAATGTGATAGCATAATGATATAATCCACATTATGATAAAAATCAGATTACAATAAATCTTGACACACTCTCATTATTTTTCCCATAAATGATAGGTGGAGAGGCCTACATTTATAGAGCCTTAAGGCTCTTATAAATGCATGTAATTGGTCATTGCATAAATATAAGTGGTTGTATAAAGTCCATATTGGTGTGGAACTTAGACTTTAGTGTGATTTTCCATGTGGATGTGTAACTTGGACTTTGTTTCAAGTTATATTTTTAAATAAGATTATTAGAAAACCAATGAAATTAGCCTTAGTAAACTTAAGAAATAAAGTGTAATTAGAAATTCACACCAACATAAACATGTTTCATGGGGTGGTTATGATAGGAATTAGTGAAGAGTCTTTTATAAACTCAAATTTAAGGTTATATTCACTTGGTGTAATGTGGAAATTACTTGGTCACACATTTAGAATCACTTGGAAACTTGAGTAATCAATTAACACTCTCTTGATACATTATAAAAAAGGAAAATACATTTGAAAACCCTAAAAGGAGCAGCCCTAAAAGCATTCTAAGTGTCAAAAGTCATAGCATTGCATTACATTTTAGATTAATCATGATGTTGTGCACACACACATAAGTGGGACAACTACATGCAATTTGAGGCCTCTTCAAATTATTTGAATACAGAAAATCTTAGCCATTCAATAGGGAGTGCTTGGGGATGTCCAAATAATAATCAAGGTTTAGATATAAGAAGGAAAACATTCATCATTGTATAGGACCAAGGGATTACACACACAAAATAACCATTTACAGGCACATGCATAGAGGTTTCAAGAGTTACAAACCCACACAGTGCATAGGGACACTATTACTAACCATCAGACAATGCCAGCTATCGTAGAGGTCAAAATCTGCTATAAACATCCAAAGAGTTATTTGACCATTATTCTATGTCTGAGCAATTGAAAAATCAATTAAAGGGCATTTATAGATTAAAAAAACTTTTTTTGAGCTATGAATAATCATAATCAACTAAGTACATTAATCCCATCATGTTTTGTTAATTGTAAATTGAAACTATGTGATATATAATTATCCCCTTTCAATTCAAATTAATACATTACTTTTATACTTTACATAATATGATTAATGCATATTGTTACATTATTTTATATATCTTAGGTATAAAATATGTAAAACATTTTGGTGAACCCAATCATTTTTTTAAACATGATTAACCCTAGGTTTCCTCCTACATTAGGATTTCATTTTCTTAGATATCTAGTTTTTGCTTTCCCTTTATTAAGCTTATTTTTACTTTAGGGTTTCAATTTTTAGTGTGTACATTCTCTAAACACCTTGACATAATCACAATAGAAGATACTAGTGATGTGAATACTCATTATTTTGATGAACAAAGAGAAAATAATAATGATTTTGATTATCATTTTGATAACACAGATAGACATGAACTTAAACAATATTTTGAGCCAAATCCACGTATGATTAAGGCATTGTTACATGTAGTTAAAAGGGGAATCTTGATAAACAAACTAGTCTTGAGGAATCACATGATGAGTTTTTGAATGATATTAATCTACCTGTTAGAGGAAAATTTCCTACATAAGTGTTCAGACTACTATTTTTATTATTTTCATTCATGTGTCTACACCAATTGTTACACTAGTGATGCCTACAGCTAGTGTACCTACTATGGGGGTAACACACTTTATTCCTCACATATCTATGGCTATCCATACACAACATGATTTTGTGCCTCGTAAGATTACAAATAATTTACCATCACCTACTCCTAATCAATATAATATGTCTACCAATTAAGCACTTATTCAAAAACTCTTAGATCTTTAAGCAAGAGTTTCTCAAATGGAACAAGGTTCTCATAGAGCAAGTCATTTAAAAAATTCTCAATAATTTTTATACAACTCTTTGGCCTCAAATATTTCTAGTTGTCCCTTGCCTATTGGATTCATTCCACCTAAGTTTACACTATTCAATGGTAAAGACGATACATAACAACATGTTAGAGCCTTCCATGCAACATGTTTAGACCATGTATATAATGATAAGTTATTAGCAAATCCTTTTACTAAGAGTCTTAAGAACTATTGCTTGTGATGATTTTATGACCTTTGTCTTTAATCAATACATGTTTTCAATCCTTTAAATAACCAATTCTTAGCTCATTTCTATATCAACATTAGTGAGAAGGTCTCTTATGATCAAATCTCAAAACTTATTCAAGGACCTGATGAGCCCATTAATGACTATGTGCTTCACTATAATACCATGCTTTAAAAATGAAAAATCCTATAGCTGATAAAGAATTACAAGACATATCCAAGTAAATCCTACTTTTGGCTATCCACGAGTCTATTATGTTCAAATGCTTCCAATATTTTGATGACATATGCCATATGGTTAAAGACCATGAGGTTAAACTAATCAACATGAACAAGTTAAAGTATGGGACTGACCCTCCCACATCTTGTGAAAATCTTCATATCAAACTATCTTTCAAATACAAGGTTAATGATACTAATAATGAGGCTAAGATAATGGTTAATGTAGTTTCAAAACATAATAATAGGCTTGTCATTTATACTCTTCAATAGAGATAGTTTACATGATTATCATAACCTCCTCATAAAGTGTTCCATAAGTTATCGGAGAGCAATATCATATTTCTCCTTCTACCTGGGAGATTGATTTGACAAAACCAAAACCTAAGGGTTTTGACATCAATGCATATCACAATTAGCATGTATGTGTAATATATTCAACCAATAGATGATTTATTTTGGGACATAAGATTCAAGATTTAGTTGAGAATAATACTATCAAACTCAATGATATTAACACACCTGTAATGATGTGGTTGCAAAAATTAATGTGAAGCTTAAGATATTTTATGATCCATTTTAAAAATATGTAGAACAAGAAACTAAGGTTAATCCTTAGGTATATATGACATAAAATGCACATCCTCCTCATAATTCTTATGCTCTTAAATTTAAGGAGGCTCATCCTATTGATGGACTTATTGGTATAGTTATAAATGTACAAGTATAGTGACCTATGATCACATTTTATGACTATGAAATTATAGATGATGATTATAATAACACGTCTTTATTCATACGTGTTTTTGTTGACTCACATCCTATACAAAATGTATGGTGGATAATTGGTCAAGTGTAAACATATGCATTATGACATTACTTACTAGTCTTGGGTACAAACATATATACTTGATTGGTACAAAAAATATATTAAAAGGTTTCTATGGGAAATGAAAAACCTTTTTGGGGATATTTTGTTATCATTTATGGTAGGGCTTATAAATATTGCTACTTGGTTATAGTTTTTATTAATACTTATGCATTTGACATGCTATTAGGATGACAAAGGATATTAAGATATGTAAAATCCAATATTTGATACATGAATGCTTGAAGTATATCCATAATAATAAAGTAGTTACAATTTTGGGTGTTCCATACAAATATCCCATCTATCCTAAGACATTTCTTCTGACACTTCCATAACATCCTATTAAACAATCTGCACAGGTTCAACCTTAAAAAATAAATCAAAGGCAAGTGATTGGTTTTCCTCAGCTATCAATTGTTCAATATACTTTACATTAGTGATCAATTGCGTTTCAATAAATGTTACATAATATATCACATCCCACGATAGTTTCATAGAATCCTTGTGAGCATGTTCCATATAGAACACTAATGCATTCTCCTGACATATAACAAATTCCACTAGTTACTATGACTACTAGAGATACAAAAACATTCAAGATCATATTGACTATGATGATGATACTGGATATTTCACATCTCATGAGCATATCTTTGATTTTGATGATGATATAGGTGGAACTCCTCACCTATGGCATGTGCCATTTTCACCAATTGATTTAAGACCTAAACCTGAGCATCCTATTCTTAAGACCTACAAATGTGTGACATTGATCACACCCACAAGTAACCTTTCTACACTAGAGGAATGCATACACTGGGGGTATATTCTTATATTTTTTGGGTTATATTTTTTTATATTGTTCCATTGATCATATTAGACTATTGTACATGACTTATTCTTGCTCATACTTTCTAGAGTATTATTTCCTATGGATATTATGTATTTCTATATTAGATGATGACATTGAATGATTATGTATAATAAAATTTCCTACTTTGTGCGTGCTTGATTTGATTATTATGACATTTATTGATATTTAAAGTGTGATATATTGATTATTATCTATTTTATGGTACATTTACTATGTTTTCTCATGTTGTGTGTTAGTTTTGTCATAGGATCCTCTAGTCCATGTCATGACCATGTCACATCTATGTTGTGACATGTCTTGTATGATTGTGTACTTCTTGGTCATGACATTATTTATGAGTGTGTGGTTACATATATTTTCTTTGGAATAAATTGACTATTATTATGTGTTTGGTGCCATGATCTATGATGTGTATACACCTAAAATTGGCCACCAATGGCTTCATACTGGACTTTAGACCGATTTATACCAACCATTACAAATTAAGCCTAAAAATCACTAAACATCCCAAATTCACTTGTGAATCACTCATAAAGGCTCAAAGTCATGTTGAGACATACCTAATTGGGATATCCTACCAAAACGAGAAAAACCTCTCACATATTCATCTCTAATCATCTTACAACATTATAACATGCAATTTGGCCTATAGACCTATTAAATGGGGCAAATGCACACATACAATTAAATCAAATCTTGAAAATGGTAAAAGGTATAAATAGAATTAATTAAAATGCTAAACCTAATTAAATTCCTAATTGAATTATCTATGATAAATTAATGAAATTCAAAAAAAGGAAATTCAAAAATCAAGAATATCCTAGGAATTCATAATTACCTTTTACAAGTTGTCAAAAATCCTACAATATCTCAACATGACTACTCATAGTTAATCATGAGGTTTTGACACCTTTTAACTCTACTGGGGTTAATTAACTCATTTAGGTCAAGTTAGAACCCATTCCAAGCTCTAACTACACTCTAACTCACCTTGGGTTTGGGTTGGTTTCTAAACCAATAAATACAAGCCTAGACCTCTTCATTATGAGAGTTTGGACATCATAAAGTTATAATGCAAGATTTGGTGTATGATTCAAAGATATAGTGTTTTAATGTTAAAATCATAAGCATAAGCCATACCAAGTAAGCCAACAATGGTGCCAAGGAGAGAAGTAGCCACAAAACTCCATTTGCCAAAGACTCTTTGAGCACAAACCGAGCAAGCTAAATGAACACATCATTTGGAGCAGTTAAGGAAGGTAAGAGATCTTATTTTTTTACATTTTAGTTGTGTTTATAATTGTTTTTTGTTCACTAAGCTCCCCCTATGATCTAGGCAACTAAGTTTTATGCACATGAGTGTGTTTTTATTCAAGTTTTGTTACTTATTCTAACACATGACCTAACCACCCTTCTTGGATTCCTTGATCACAAATGGCACACCTGGTGGGACCCTAAGCACTCCACATACCAAGTAGACCAATATGCAATCTCTAAATCATCAAATGCATGCTTTAATATCTTCAAAATTAGAGTTTTGTCTTTGTTTTTGTCATATTTTTAATTTTTAAAACTAACTCAGATCTACATAGAGACTGACACCAGTTAGGCATAACTGGCATCAATTCTACCAAACCATCATTGGTTCTGCCTAGCTGATCTTGATTCTAGGTAACTGACATCAGTCAGGTTGTAGGGTAAAACACAATTTATAAAACTTGCAATTAGAATCTTTTTAGCATTCCTAATCATGATTTCTTAGTTTTATTAACTTATATATTCCCTATCTAATCATCTCCTTATAGGGTTTAAGAAGTTTTTATCTAAGCATTGAATAACTAACATTTTTTAATCTTGTGTTTATTTTGCCTTCAGGTTCATAGGCAATTAATCTTAGTCCTTATCGATCAGTATCAATTATCACTAACTGATGTTGGTTACCTTCTAATTGATATTGGTCATAGATAATCGACATCAGTCTCTATGCTTTTAAAACAAAAACCCAAGAGATATGTTTTAAAATCTCATTTTCTCATCATTGAAAGTGATTATAAGCATAAGGATACTTTCTAACCATTACAGGGCTAAGGCATGATTGAAACACAAATTTTCAAGTTAGGGTAATGAATATTTCATTTTGGGTGTTTAAAAAGAATTAGCTAAGTCATGCACACTTCATTTTGGTGCTAAAATGAATTTTTTAAATCCTGAATATTTGAATTAAGTGCTTAAAAGGAACCTAGAATTGTTAAATGGTTAAACACTTCACTTTGGTACCTAAAATGAATTAGGCTAAATCTTGAACATTTGGGTTTTAGTGCTTAAAATGAACATAATTATTTTTGATTAAGTTGTCTTATGAAATTTCTTTGAAGATTTTTCACTTAAGCCAATGGGTGCAAATAAAGAACTTAATCAAACATTTGAATTGGTGCACGAATTGACACTTATTTAGATTGTAATTCTTGAAATGTTTATTGCTTACTTGTTTTTTGTGAAAAATGAAGAGTACATGTATGCTCTCCCCCATCCCCTATAGGAAACTTGGGTGATCAAAAGTGCCTTTTCACTTGAAATTTATGCCTAGTCCAAGACATGGAAATAAATTTGTCTAGGATCTCCCCAAAACCTACATGGTTTGGGTGATTTAAAAATAACCCTAAAGTCTTTTCACTTAGTTTTATTTTCATTCTATTTGGCTTGTGGAGGGGAGGTCATTGCCTCTTCATGAGTTATTTAGGGAAGCATTGACCAAGGGATTCATCTCCTAGCAGTGTTTCAACCCCACTCCATGGCAAGGTATACAAATCAGGGTACACATACTATGAGAGCTAGGGGATTGAGTGTATAACCTATCCTTTTGTAACAAAGGCCTGAGTCAGATTTGGTTAACTAGGGGATTACACAAATTAGTCCATATATGGAATCATTATGTAAAGGAATAGACCCTTGCATAGTAAATTAACTAATATGAACTCAACTGACATGATGTTTATTTTATGTTAGCCACACTTGGGATCAATTTAGACATTCAAAAACTATAGTTTTAGTTAACCGCACTTGCCATACCTTGTTAGTTTAAAGCTTAGGATGATTTACATAGTTGTATTTTCTATTTTCCCTTTATTGATTGGTGTTTTGTGTCTAAAACTTTGTTTGTTTGTGACCACGTCACAAAATGAGTCTTATGTCCACACTACTCCTTTGTTTGAGGAGGTGTTATGCCACCCATTTGACATCGTACTTTTACCATAGAAATTTTGTGTCAAAAATGTTGAGTGTGTCACTTGATTGAAATGGGTAAAGTTACACTACCCAAATCAATTCAAAATTTAAGCCTTATAAGTATTTGAAACAAAACATTATTTATACCTTTTAAGATAACTAACATTGTTATGCTACTCAAATTGTTTCATAGACTTATTTTGTCTTGTATCTAATTTGCCATTGTTTAAAACCAATCACACGTGTCTTATGGGATATTTGTTTTAGTGCCATTACATTGTTCAAATTTGTTTAGCTTGTTGGTCAAAAATCCTAAGTTTTCCTAAATTGAGTTTTTACTTAACCTTGCCAAAGTTGAAATTCAAACATTGATTCATTTTTGTTTATGCTTTGCTTAATTAGGGCTTAGATACAAATCTTTATCTTTTGGGTTACATAACTTAGGTTAATTTTTGACACAAAATTCAAAAAAAAATATTGTTTGTGATTTTATTTGAGAGAATTAGTCTATCTCCAAGTGCCTTTTTTTTCATGCCTCATACCAATTTGATTGAGTTTATGTCTAGAATCAAGTACCTAGTTTATGCCAAAGTGTTCCAATTTTGTTTAAAGTCTAGATTTTAACACCAATTTTGGCCAAGAGTCTTAGAACATTCCTTGTTTGAACCTAGCTTTTGACATCATGTTTGGCCAAAAGCCCTAGTAACTATTGCCTTTCTTAGATTATACCTATTTAGAACATCTTTGGACCTAGAGTTTGGCATCTTATTTTTAGTTCATCCACTTGACCTTGTTTTTGTGAGACATTAAACGTTAGATATTTGACATTATACTATTTTTACCAATTCTTTGCATAGACTCTTTTAGAGATACAACACCCCTCAACCAAGTTAGATAGAGTTTGAACCTTTTATCTTTTAAAACATAGAATTTTTGAGTTTGTATAACTCTAATCCCCTTTACGTGAAACATTTTCCATTTATTTGATTATGTCTCACTATACATGTAGTGGTGTCATGGACAATCCAAGATATGGTAATGTCATCATGAAAGAATACTTTGTGCAAGGCCCTTATGAAGATGATGTTGTTTGGGAGATGGATTCTTATCCACCTTAAAACACTCAAATGAGGGAACAAAGTCAAGATCCTTTGGCCCATTATTTGGTTAGCATGCCTCCATACTCAAAATAAGACCAATAATAAATGACCCAATATTTGACTAGTGTACCTTTAGTTTTAGAATAAGTCCAAAAATAACCTTATTACGTTGTAATGCCATCGGCTTATGACCCTTATCTAGTTTATCTTCACTTGATAGAAAACAAGGAGGAGGTCTTAAATATATTTTTAGAGGTAGGGGATAAGTTTTTGATAGACTTTTCCTATGAAAACTTGCCAAGTCTAGTAAGAGGGCCTTATAATATGTCTTACAATCAAAACAATGAAGAGACCTCTTTTAGCAACCCTCATGCTATATTAACAATGTCATATCAATATCCTCATATGATTATCACACAAAGGGGCCTCATGTAGGACCACTTCATTCAAATGTGGATAACATACTAGACATTTCAAAACCTAGTGCATAACTTTAATAATATGACCATGTCAAATGCACCTTTTATTAATTTAGCTCATTCAACATGAGTCTTAATTGAGTTGACTGGATAAAAAAATTGGGGTTTAGACCTAGTTACACAAAGTACCTCGGTAGAAAACATGTTCAGTACCCCAACTATCAAGGAAGTATCTTCTACTTCCATGTATAATAAAGAGCAAAACCTAGTGGACACTACATAAGTAATGTCTAATTTAGACCAAAGTGGTGTTAACACACAAACACATACTCCACAACAAAATGTACCTTTAGTTAGCACCACGAGTGGTTCAAAAACTTAGGGAGTAGGAGTTTATACTTCCCAACCTCAAAAAAATACCTCTAATCCTCAACCAATTGCTTCTTCAAGCACCCAACCATAAGGATTAAGTAGTTAACCAATGACTAATGCTATGACACAATAAAATGTGTTGAATCTTACTCTAACCCAATAGGTTATGAGTAATATTCCACAACAATAGGCACTATCAATGTACCCATGCAACAGAGGTAAAACATATTGCCACCTCAATAGGGGCAACCAATGTTCCACCTCATCAGGTAGTGATGAACATACCTCTTCAGTCATAGACTAATAGGTTGATCCAAAACCAAATGATGTCTAATCAATATCATACAAGTATTTATTAGTGATAAATGTTGAATCTCCAACATGCATCCACTTCCCAATAGGGATTCACATAACCAAGAGGTTATAATGTTCCATAAGAACCAATTAGGCAATAATTACCTCTCGTACCAAAGATGCCACAAGTCCAACAATAGGGTCTTGTTTCAAAATTTCCCCTCGATCAACAAGGTATGACTAGCCAAAAACATGTCCCTATTTAACCTCAATAGGCATAGTATAGCTATGTACCTCCATCCTAACTAAAATATTCTTAAAACCAAGCCTATATACCCAATCCCAACTAGAATATCACATCGTAGTACATGTAATTTCAATAGTCGCACCTTGATCTACACATGCATATTACTGGTGCATTCCCTAACCAATCCAACATTACCCAACAAATGCCTCCACTATATCCTAGTCAAAGTAACCCACTTGTGACCGTACAACCTCCACCTTAGGCCAATGATCCCACTAGTTTCCTCACACAAGAGCTACAATTAAGAAAGGATGTAATTGTCCTCATTCAGACATAAAGTAGACTAAACCCTTTCAACATGGAGTACTTGAAAATACCATTTCCTCTAGGGTATGACCAATCAAAGTTTGAAAAATATAAGGGGAAAGGTAACCCCAATGCATATTTGATGGAATTATTTATTGCATGCCAACTAGTGGCCTGTAGTGATATATACCTATTACTATTGTTTCTACAGAGTCTAACAAGACAAGCCTTGAAATGGTTTCTGAAATGACCATATAATTTAGTTTTTGACTTTGATGATCTTTCAGTCAAATTTGTGCAACACTTCTATTATCTTGAGCATGAGATTTGATTGGTAGATTTGACACAAGCAAGATAAAAAGCTGGTGAGAGCTTCACAACTTATTTATAGTGATGGAGAGCACTTGCAAGCTAATTTACCCACATTCTACTAGACAAGCAACTAGTCGTTGTGTTTACCAATAATCTACATAATGAGATATCTTAAAATTTGGAGTTGCAGTGTGTGCATACCTTTAAGGAAATCATTGATAAAGGTTTGTTGATCAAAATATCCCTTATTAACAAAGGAATTATTAAGATAACCTCATTAAATTAGATCCAAAACCAAAATTAGAATAATGGCCAAAATCAAAACCAATTCCAAGCACAAGTGTCACAACCAGTCTAGCGCAATCACTATGACAAGCCCAAGCAGTTTAATCATAATAATAATGTTGTAGGGAATGAAGTAATAGAGTTAAGACATGTCCAAATGGTGTAAACATAATTTATGTAGCCTACACTATATATGCAAATTAATCCTAACCAAAAACCTCTTCAATAAATATAGCAAGTGTAATAACCTAGGCTAGCACGACAAATATAATAACCTATGCCTTTGTAACCCCCTCCTCCAAGGAGAACTATGCCAACTCATCATGTATTTAGTGACCTTAGAGAGCACATTGAATCTATGTTTTTCCAACTCATCTCAACTAATATGATTAATTGGCCTATTTTTAAGCACTATCATGAGAGCACTAACTATCCAAATTGGTACAAGATAAATGAATTTTGAAAGTATCTTCAAGTCAATGGACATAAATTGCACCATTGTGTACAAATTAAACATGTGATTGAGAATATATTAGAAAATAGGGAGCTAACATTATCTAATGGAGATTCCACATCTAATCAAAATCTGGGAATCTATCAAAACCCCTTTCCCTTACATAAAAACCAATAATAACAATAATAGAGACCCACATAATAAAAATAATAGTACCAACAGCCAAGGCAAAATCAATAGAACCAATAACATGAAAATTATGGATAGAACTAAGGCTATAATGATGCCAATAACCAATAGACCTACCATGTAGTTTCACATGAGTATAACAAGGTTGTAGGACATATTATAAGTAGTCGTGTTAACACCATTTCCATAAATCCAAGACCAATCACCAATCAAACAAGACTATTGCTAATCATTACCAATCAACCAACCCATGCCGATAATCCTTCTTTAACTTGGGACCGCATATAGGTTAACTAGAAAGTAGATATTCCCACTTTTGGACCTTATACCAATAACTCATCATTATCTCATGACCACACACAAGTGCACTGATAACTGAGACTTAACTTATTTGGTCCCCCTCCACCTCCATTTGTTAGTAACAATGGTCATGTATCAAATCTTGATTATACAGTCATAACTCAATGGTTGAATATTACCATCCTAGGCCCACAACCATATGCCACTTCACCCATACTACAGCCATCCATTCTGGCTAAGGACAAGCCATTTATAATTGTCCAAGAAATTATGTTTGATATTGTGGAACAATTGTATAAGATACCCATACAAATCTCCATTTTAGATTTGTTGCGTATGTCAACCATCTACAAGAACATCTTGAAAAAATTCCTTGGCTAATCACATGTTGCTAATGACATGTCAATTTAAAGCTTTGGTTGGAAACCTAGTTCTAGGCCAACAATTAACCTTCAACCAAAGTGATATGTCATCCCTTGGCCCACTCCATAACAATCCATTGTAATTAAAAGTTTTCATAATGTGACACAAAGTGAAGCACATCCTCATATACAATGGATTGGGTCTAAATATTATATCTCTAAATCTCATCAAGCTTCTTGGGTACATGACAACATATATCCAAGTAGAAACAATCACCATCAAGGCCTATGATAATAAAGAATGAGAATCACAAGACAACATTGGCTTGCCAATTATAGTTGGGCCTTTGACCCATGATACACTATGCCATGTGTTAGATCTTGATTTGTCATATAATATGATTTTGGGTATACCTTAGACACTTGAGATTCATGCAATCCCATCAACATTGTACCAGTGTATCAAGTTCACTCATTCAAGTATAGAGTTTACTATTCTAGGGGATTTGCATCCATATGAGCATTCTAAGCATTTAGAGGTCGAGTTTAAAAACTATAAATACTATTTTGGCATGAATCTAGTTACCAAGAAGGACAAGGGGAAAGAAATACTTGTTAATTCACTAGAGGCCAATTGCATTAACCTTGATACCCTTGATTCACTTTCCCACATGCCACCTCCTAAAATGTCTAATCATTATACTATCTCAGCTAATAACCCAAGAGAATACTTGACCCATGATACATTCCACATTTCTAAGCTTCCATAGAACCCTAAGTCCTTTACAAGATGAAAATCCAAACCACATTCTATGGAATGGAAAGGAAAGGGAAAATCCAAACTACATAATCCAACACCTATCACTTTCATACTAGCCTTTGGCCAAGAACATGACCCTCTTACAGATGATGAATCATGGTTGTATAATGAAAAATTGGTTGATTTTTACAAAAATTCTAAATACCCCATTCCTAATCGAATCATGGAGAACCAAGCCTATGAAGGAGGAGGCCTCAGGCCAAATCAACAAGGGACACTTGAGCCAATTTATATGACTCAGTACAAAGGAACCTATGGACTTAGATTTAAATTTCTTGGGGTGACCCCCCACATATCTTATTTGAGTTCCATCACCAATTACTAGTGATGACGAAGTTGATAAAAAATTAGAGTCTAATCATAACCCTTTTAATGACCTAACCCATACCAAGTTTGACAATAATGCCATTTGTACCCTTCAACTAGTTATTCACCATAATCCACTTCCATTATATTATCCCCAACTAATAGACTGGGGCCAACAAGAATCAAACATACTGGTTGATGAGTTTTAGAATGATGAGGCCTTTTATGATTTTATAGGCTTTAGGGACAATGTTCTATTGGGAGACCACAAACAAGGGTTGTTAATCAAACTAGATCCTGAAGCCTATTTTGGAGAGCAAGTGAACATCCTTAGCCAAAAACAATTAAATAAAATATTGAGGTCCCAAAGTGAAAATATCTTCGAGGAGCTTTTAGACCAGGGAAATAGTAAAGATAAATGCTGGTCTAGTGGTGAAAACCTATTTTAGGCACCATTAGATGGAGGTGTTCAACCTTCCTCAAACATATACCAGGAGACCACCAATGATGAATTTGTCTATGATTTTGATTTAGTATTGAAGAACAATAGGATTTTTATTGAATAATCCAAGAGACCACCAATGATGAACTTGTCTATGGGTTTGAGTTTAGTCTTAAATAACAACAAGCTTTGATCAAATCATCCAATAGTTTCTAATTATATTTGTCACATAGCCATCCCTACCCTTGGGGGATTCTAATGCATCATGCCCAAGAGAACTCAAAGAGAAAGTCCTAACATAAGACTCTATTATTTTAGGCAAGTTTAAATCTTTGATAAACATTATAGAAGGTAGTTTTACCCTTATAGTGAAGGACACAACAGAGGTTAACATTGGGACTCTAGATGACCCAAAATGGATCAAGTTGGGCACGTCCCTCACTAAGGAAAAATGTGAAGTCTTTACAACCCTATTGAGGGATTGATATATTTGCCTGGGATTACTTTGAAATGCCTAGTTTGGACCTCACCTTGGTTGTTCACCACCTTGTGGTACATCTCGATGCCAAACTAGTGAAACAAAAATTACACAAGATGCATCCTCACATTGTTGTATTAGTAAAGAAAGAGTTCTAAAATCTCTTGAAAGAAAAATGTCTTAGGTTAATTGACTATTTAAAGTGGATATCCAATGTTGTATTAGTTAGTAAGAAGCCAAAAGCAATTAGGATCTACACTAATTTAAGAGACATAAATAAGGCTTGTGTAAAGGATGAATTTCTTCTACCAAATATTGACATGATTTTTGACTCTACAGTGGGTTATGAAATTATTTCAATAATGGATGGATTCTCAGGCTACAATTAGATTTGAATCATGCCAGAAGACCAACATAAAATAATGTTTACCTCTCAATGGTGAGCATTCTACTATCAGGTTATGCCATTTGGTCTCAAAAATGCTAGGGCCATGTATCAAAGAGCCATGTTCATCATATTTCATGATATGATGCATGACATTGTTGAAAAGTATGTCAATGACATACAAGATAAATCAAAGACAAGGGTCGATCATCTAGTAACACTAAGGAGGATATTTGATAGACTGCATGAATACAAAGTCAGGCTCAACCTTAAGAAATGTGTTTTTGGAGTTACTTCAGGTAAATTGCTTGGCTCTGTTGTGTTTTGTAGGGGCATTGAATTTGATCTAGATAAAGTATGAGCCATAAAAAACGTGCCAATAATGACTAATTTGAAGCACCTCTATAGTTTATAGGGCAAAATACAATCTATGAGGTGCTTCATATCTTAATTGGAAGATAGGTGCCATCCTTTTACACATTTGTTGTAGAAAGGTGTAACATTTCATTGGGATGATGAATGCCAAAAAGCTTTTCAGCACTTGAAGGAATATCTAGCAAATCCCCCTATTTTATTGCCTCTTATGCAAGAAAAACCATTCCTCCTATACCTATAAGTGATAAACAAGGACCTAGGGGTACTTCTAACTCAACACAATGATAATGGAAATGAGCATGCCATGTAATATCTAATCCATACACTGGTCGTGTATGAGCATATTTATATGCCCATTGAAAATCTTGTTTAGCTATGGTCTTTGTAGTTTATAAACTACACCATTACATGTTGAATAATAATATCATAGTTATTTCAAAAGTAGATTCACTCAAGTATTTACTATATAAAACAACTTTACAAGTCTACATGACCAAATAGATCATGTTGTTGAGTGAATTTGAGATAGAATATGTTAACCAAAAATCCATCAAGGGACAAGTTCTTAAAGATCAACTTGCTAAAGCACCCCCTATGAATACAAAACCACTAATATTTCAATTTCTTGATGAGTCCGTTATGACCATCATTGAAGCACCTCTTGAAAATCAGCACTAGAAGCTATATTTTGATGGATCAATCACATCACATGGATCAAGGTTAGGCCTTTTATTTCTAACACCATAGGGGGATCTAATCCCTAACTCATTCAATATCAGCTTTCCTTGTACCAATAACATGGCCAAATATGAAGCACTCATTACAAGACATCAACATGTAGTATAATGGAACACACATCATCTAAAGGTTTATGGTTATTCTCAGTTAATCATCAATCAAGTTACATACCATTTTTAGACCAAGGATGATAAACTAGTACCATACAAGGCCATGGTTAACACTCTCAAAAAACAAATTGATAATGTACAGTTTGAACATATACCAAGGTCCATAAATCAAACAATAAATGCCATGGCTACCATTCGATCCTTGATTCAACATATAGATACGACCAAAGAATACCAATTCCTCATTGAAAATATACTAACGCTAGCTCATAAACCTTCAACTATCATAATGATCTATGATATTATTGGTCCCAACTCTACTTGGTATTCAATCCTTTACACTTGCCTCCATGACCAAATTATGTCACCATACATTTGTCCATAATGCCTCACATTATACCTTACTCAGACCAACCCTATACCACCACAATTTTTATGGAAATCTACTTCATTGTTTAACTTTGATAGAATATACACTAGCATTATAAGAAGTTTATGGAGTATGTGGAACCCACACTAGTGGGGCAATCCTATCCAAAAATCTTATGCGTACTAGGTATTATTGGCCAATAATGGATGTAGATGCAACCATATATGTAAAAATATGTGATAAATGTCAATAACATGCTAATCTAATTCATGCCACAACTAAGACTTTGAAACCAATGCTGACACCATGGCCATTTTTTACATGAGGCCTCAATATCATTGGGAAGATAAACCCCACCTCATTTATTTGACATAAACATATTATTACCACCATATAATACTTCACTAAGTGGGTTGAAGCTATACCCCTCACTTACGTGACTAGAAAGAAAATTTCCAAATTTATCTTTAACCATCTCATTTACCATTATGGTATACCTTCCAACATTATATCTAAGAATGATGGATCTTTCAAGAACAAAGATGTCAAATCATAATGTGTTGAGTACAAGATTAAATGACATTTTTCCATGGCATATTACCCATAAGGTAATGGCCAGGTAGAAGCATTTAACAAAACCATCATCAACATCCTTAAAATATTGTCAATGATGTTGGCCATGATTAACACCTTCAAATATTCTGCACCCTCTGAGCATACCATACCAATCACCACACTCCAACAGGAGCCACTCCATATTCACTTGTTTATGGCACTAAATGCATTCTTACCATTGAGGTTGAGTTACCTTCTTTGTGCATCTCTTTGAATCATGTCTTAGATGATGAAAACTATCAAGTAGCTCAAATACAAGAGCTAGAGTTACTTGATGAGAAACACATGTCCACAGTAAATAACCTTCAAGCATACTAGAATCAAATCTGTGTCTATTGAAATTAGTGCATGAAAAATAGATAATTTGAGCTTGGTGATATTGTACTTAAAGAAAACCAAAAGAATACCATGGCTGAGAAGAAACATAAAGGAAAGTTCAAACCCAACTGGGTAAGTCCTTTCATCATTATTGTAAACTATGGCACTAGAGAATACAGACTCACCACACCATTGTGGGATGAATTTGATGAGCTGATGAACATTATATACCTCAAGCATTACTTCACTTTAGTGACTTGGTGTATTATCTATGAGGACCATTTCAAATTGTACCATAATATTGACTTTATTCTTTGTACCATTCTACCATACCTTTTCTATTGACCATGTTATTTTGACCCTACCTACCCAGACTGTTTAACCTTGGTTCCATTCCATTGGTTTCATGACCATTTTCAACATAAAGATTCAGATCAGTTTCAATAGTTGTTTTAAGTATTCTAGATAGAGGTTATATTTTTGGAGCATTATGATAGAGGTTTTGGTAGTTGCATCTTTCATTTCTTATTCTATTCTATACTCAAGTGCACCTGATTATAACTTCCTTTGGAAAAATCAATGTCTCGTCATCTTGCTACTAATTATAAGTACCTATGGACAAATTAGTATCATTGAATTATACCATTATTTCCTAGTTATAACTACCTATGGGAAAACTAGGGGCAACACTTGTTTATCATGCCTTAAAGTACAACCTTACCGTTCTTATGTCGTATTATGTCATTATGCCAACTCTATCTATTTTGTTTGAATTGGTTGCTACACTAGTCAGATTCCTCTACTATAAGGTGGAACTATAGTAACTTGAGTCCCATCTTGGGATTATGTAGGCAGCCCTCGATTCATGTTAAGGTCATCTTAGTCACCCTTAACCACACTCTCACTATTTTTTAAGTAATTGTTCAGTTTCAATGGTCTTTCCATTTTGTGAGTAGATCATTTAGTGTCTTTTCATTCTCATTCAAGTTGAAATACATAGAAAAATTCCAAAAACATTTGTAAAATCAAATTAGAAAATTCAAAAACATTGACCACTTCTTTGCCTTAAGGATTATGGGAACCCTCACTAAGTCATAAGAAACCACTTGTCATTTAGTTTCCCCATCCTTATTGGCTCTCTTGTCCCACATTCTCTCATCATTTTGTGAGCTCGTGCCTACATTCTTCTATCATATTCATCATGTTATCTTTTTCCTCATTTTTCTTCTATCCCATTTCTTGGGAGAACTACATTTGGCTTGACTTTTTTGGTTGATATTGCATCCATGAAACTATGTAGGTAGTGTCCACTTGCCTAATGCGTCCAGAGACAACCCAACCATCCCCTTACTTTCATTCCATTCCCTCATCTTATTTGTTTGTTAAGTTTTCTCCTATTTTTAGGGGTAGTGCTCATCATCTTATGTTGTTTATACTAACATTATGATTAACCATTATTTTTTTCTCTTTATTTTGTTTTATTTATTTCTTTTCTTGATATTTTATTTGTTTGTTTTCTTTCTTTCTTGTTTTTCCTTGATTCAGTATATGTACGTTCATTGGGTGATTCCTTGTGCATTATTCTTGAATCCATCCCTATGCATACATCAAAATTGTTATCATGATTTTTATCATTAGTGCATTATTTTAAAATGAGTATTAGATCACAGGAGTCAATCCTTATGCATATATTGGCCAAGTCCTTGTGGTGTTCTATCGTGATGCCTACCATCGTGTGCTATAGAAAAATTACCTCTGAGAGTCTATATGATAATGTAGTAATGATATATCTCCTTGGCAACAACAACATCCCCGATCTAATTGAAATCCTACATAGAGTAATTAAATAATGAAATAATTTTCTTCCTTGTTAGTTCAAACAAGCATCTCCCTACTTGCAGGTTGCCCAAATTCATCTTTCTCCTCTATACCTAATTTTCCATCATCTTCAATATCATGTTTGCCATAATTAGGGTCCAATGCTTATGACTGCCTTTGGGCAAATCATTTTACACCATCCCACTTTAATTTATAATGATTATAATCACCTTTGGGAAAATCCTTGCCTTTCCATCAATTTGAGGATTAATGATTATAACCAACTTTGGAAAAATCATTTACTTTCTTCTACCCAACTGGGGCATGTTTATCCTACCAATGATTATAATTTCATATGGTCAAATCATTATTTTCCCTTTTACTAATTATAACCACCTTTGGGTAAATCTGCATCTTATTACCATAAGCCTTTTTCAATGATTATAACTACCTTTAGGTAAATCATTACCTTTTTTATCCCACCTATGCTGATGATTATAATTACCTATGGGCAAATCATCCTGTTTATCTACCCTAATTGGGGCCACTCCATATGCCACTGATTATAACTACCTATGGGAAAATCCGTCTCTTCCACCCCATGTCATCTATTTGGTTCACTCATTTCCTTCTTTCAAGGGACCATTTACCAACCCCTTTCCTAACCACTCCCTCAAGGGGCACCTACAATTCATCCATTGCCATTGAAGTCATAAACATACATGACCTTTTTCTTCTTTGAGAAAACATTACCATGCTTGAATCTTATAATGTCTTCTCAAATAGGAGAAAACTGTAGACACCTAAAATTTCCCACTAATGGCTTCATACCAGAATTTAGACTAATTTCTACCAACCATTGCAAATTAAGCCTAAAAATCACTAAATGCCCCAATTTCATTTTTGCTTCACTCATCAAGGCTAAAAATCATGTTGAGACATACCTAATTAGGGCATACTAACATAAACAACAAAAATATCTAATTATCCCATGACATTATAACATGTAATTTGGCCTATAGACCTATTAAATGGGGCAACTACACACATACAATTAAATCAAATCTTGAAAATGCTAAAAATCCCAAACATAATTAATTAAAATGCTAAACCTAATTAAATGCCTAGTTGAATTATCCATAATCAATTAATGAAATTCTGAAAAAGGAAATTAAAAAATCAAGAATATCCTAAGAATTCATAATTACTTTTTGTAAGTTGTCAAAAATCCTAAAATATCTCAACATGCCTATTCATTATTAATCATGAGGTTTTGACACCTTTTAAATCTAATGGGGTTAATTAACTCACTTAGGTTAGGTTTGAACCTATTCCAAGCTATAACTACACTCTAAATCACCTTAGGTTGGGGTTAATTTCTAAACCTATAAATACAATCCTATACCTCTTCATTATGAGAGCTTGAGAATAATAAAGTTATAATTTATGATTTGGTGATAATTCAAATCTATAGTCTTATAATGTCAAAATCACAAGTATAAGCCACACAAAGTAAGCCAACAATGGTGCCAAGGAGAGAAAGATCCACACAACTCCATTTACCAAAGACTCTTTGAGCATGAGCTGAGCAAGCCAAATGAACATATCATTTGGAGCATTCAAGGAAGGTAAGAGATCTTGTATCTTTTACATTTTAGTTGTTTTTTCAATTGTTCTTTATTCACTAAGCTCACCCTATGATTGAGGCAAGTAAGTGTTATGCATGTTAGTGTGTTTTTATTCAAGTTTTATTACTTGTTCTAACACATGATCTAACCACCCTTCTTGGATTCCTGGATCACATCATGCATATCTCTATTATGTATTTTACCATGATTCGTATCATACATCTACTAAAATTATTATTAATACATGATTAATTGATACACCTACTTGATATTGACACTTATTTGCCCATTGCTTTGAATTACATGTTTCATTCATGCTTAAATGATAAAAATTATTCTATGAGGACATATATATCATTTTATATATGTAATTTACATAATTATACTTTTATATAAAAAACATGATATACATAAATCTTTGTTTTAAGATGAGTGATTTACAGGATTTTCCCCTCATATAAAAAAGGGGGAGTATAGTGGGCTTATTTCAAAGATTCAGGCCATGACAAACAAAAATTACACATTATGAGATCAATTATATGATTCAGATGGGTCAAATTGAGTAGATTGAGACATATTCAAGAATTATACATGGATATGAGGAACAATTGAGGCATTCTATGAAATTTTGATTGACATCATATGTTGACATTCTATATTACTTTGAAGGATAAATGGATCATATTGGGGCATGGACTTTGTTCATGAAAACACATTTTTATTTTTATATATTGAGGATAGGTGGGGAATGATGATACTATGTGAGCACATTAGGTTTATATCCTCTTAAATGATTTATATTTTACATACAAACCTATTTTAGGTTACATTTTTACATATAAACTTGTTTTGGGTTTCCATTTTTACATACAAACCTCTTTTAGGGTAACTCTTTTACATACAAACTTGATTTTGGGGTTCCATAAAAGATTTATGATGATGTTCAAAGCAACGTGGTTTAGGTTACTATGTCACTAAAATTTTATTACTCCTCTAGTGGTAGTTGGGGTATTTACACTCATTAACTTGTAGTTTTGGTGGTTGCATCTCCTTAAGGCATGATCACCCCATTGTATTCTCCATCAAAACTCAACAAGTGGTAACTTTATTCACATACCATCAGGTGTATTCATTATTTGTATTTTCAATATAAATTGATTCAATGGTTTAGATTATTTTAGATTTCTTATCAAGAGAAGACATTGATCTGTGAGTGTTTTCTTATAGATTTTACATGGAGCAAATGGGACATTCTAGTCATGCCTATCGACATTATGCATAGTTAACATAGATACCAAAATTTTATTTTATCATTTAAATTTATAATTTTCAATAAAATATTAAAATAAGGGCATATATAGACACTTAAATTTGGTATTAGACACTTTTTCAACATTAAATTTGACATACTTGGACAATGCACAAACATTTGAATTTTGAGCGCACTTTCCTTATATCCATCTACTCATATATTGCATTCTCCACTTCTATTTTTTAGATACACCTATTTATAATTAGCTTAGTATATACAAGAACTTCTTGGAATCCTAGATAGACCTTTTCCATACCTCATATTAGTGATTTATACTTCCAAGACACTACTAGATATGCTTGGACAATGGTAGTTACTGCAAAGGTCTGCCTCTTCCAATAGTGTCCAAGTACACTCAAAGTCTAGTTTTCAGATTGAGAAGTATAAATTAGGTAGCCTATACATGTTTCATGTGTAATTTATAACTATAATTAATAAAGAGTCATCTATATATACAAATCACTCTTAGGTTTATACTTGGTATAACTTGGAAATTACTTGATCAAACATTAAGAATAACTTAGAAACTTGAGGAATCAATTAAAACTTCCTTGAAACATTATAAAAAAGGAATAAACATCTAAAACCCATCAAAGGGATAGATATAAATTAGTCCTATATCCAAGTATGAATACACAAAGTTAAAGTTGCACTATTTCAAGTGTTAAAAGTTAGAGCATTGTATTACATTTTGGATTGATCACGATGTTGCGTGAAACACATAAGCTGGAGAAATACATATGGTTTGATGCCTCTTTATAGTATTGGAATGTAGGCAATGCTCAACCATTGAATAGGGATTGGTTAGAGATGTCCAACCCAAAATACTAACCCTTTTTCAGAGGCATCTTGTGGTTTAAAGCACAAAAGGGTTTGGATAAATTGAGAAGGAAACAAAACACATATCGATGATGAATACATACATAAGAAATATTTTAAAGAATAATTGAAGTGGTTTTAGAATTTATAGACCTACATAATGCATAGAGACATTATTGGTAACAACTAGACAATTTTGGCTATTATAGTGGCTGACTCTATCAGTAATGTCTAGAGAGGTATTCAACATATGTTTCAACTCTGAGAAATTGATGAAGTAGTTAAGGATAACTTATAAGTAAAAATTTTAGACACTAAAATATGGTATTAGGTACATGGTAATGTTAGTTTTGATCTACCTTCACCCTACTATTTAATTGTATAAATATTATAGGTTAGGGTTATCAAGGGTCAAAGGGGATCGAGATAACTTAAGGTACAAGGGTGATAAACTATCTATATAGTAGGCCAATTATATGTTAAACTCATATATAACATATGGTGAATTTATTAAATTGAGATAGGTTAAAAATAGTAAATACAAGTATTTAGGATATGTAAATGACAAAGAAATACAGTACTTAGCTAGTTCTGATGCTAATATAATTCTAGATCTAGAACAACCAAAAAATAGACTAGAATATGATTATGTAATAGTCACCAAATTTTT
This sequence comes from Torreya grandis, assembly GCA_037957365.1. Lineage (NCBI taxonomy): Eukaryota > Viridiplantae > Streptophyta > Pinopsida > Cupressales > Taxaceae > Torreya > Torreya grandis. The sequence continues at coordinate 650,618 of JARHVA010003164.1, read as the reverse complement.
ATTAGAGTGCTTCTAGAGTTATGGATACTAATGTTGGTCTTATACAGATGCATTGATGCTATTATTTGAACCTGATGCAAGTGTCTTATATGGAATACCTATTAGAAAAGGATGTAACCACTTAGATGCTTTTGGGTTTGTCTTCACCTTCACTCTAGTGAATTTAGATTTGGGTCATGGATTGTCACTCATCATGAAATCACAAAACCCTAGTTATTCATCTTCATAGTGACTGTTAACCATTTTGAGCACAAGCCAAACTAGGTCAACCCCTTATAGTCAAAAACTTGATATAGGGGTATTTTATAATGTCATAGGGTGTTTCATAGTCTATTTGATGTCATTTCATATTTTTTTAGCCTTGTTTATGGTCTAATTAAGTCTTTATGTCATTTTGAGTCATTTAAGGGTCATTTTAGAGTCATATATGAAAGTGGCATGGTGTCTAGAGCAAGCCAAGTGTTATAAACTCCTCCTCAACATCAACTATGTTATTCCCTATCAAACATGATAGTTTCTAAATGAGAAATTATAGGTGATAATGGAAAACTAAGAAAATAGGTGAAAAAAGGGGAGTTTCAAAGGGTGTACGGCCTATGAGAGAAAATGGTATGTGGGAGAACCTTGTGGGATGGATCTACATCTCAATTAAACTAGATCTTGAAGCCTATTTTGGAGAGCAGGTGACCACCCTTAGCCAAAAAAAAATAAAATAAAATATTGAGGTCCCAAAGTGAAAATCTCTTCGAGAAGCTTTTGGACCAAGGAAATAGTAAATATAAAGGCCAGTCTAGTGTTGAAAACCTATTTCAGGCACCATTAGATGGATGTGTTAAACCTTTCTCAAACATAGACTAGGGTACCACCAACGATGAACTTATTTATGGGTTTCAATTTAGTATTGAAGAAAAATAGGATTTTTATCGAATCATCTAGGAGACCACCAATGATGAACTTGTCAATGGGTCTGAGTTTAGTCTTGAAAAACAACAAGATTTTGATTGAATCATCCAATAGTTTTTTACTGTATTTATCAATGGCTTTCCCTACCCTTGGGGGATTCTAATGCATCATTCCTAGGAGAACTCAAAGATCCAATCTTAACATATGACTCTATTATTTTAGGCCACTTTAAATCTTTACCAAACATTCTAGAAGATGGTTTCACCCTTCTAGTGAAGGACACAATAGAGGTTAACATTGGGACTCTAAACAACGCAAAATGGATCGAATTAGGCACATCCCTCACTAAGGAAAAATGTCAAGTTTTTACAGCCCTATTGAGGGAATTTATTGATATAGTTGCTTGGGCTTACTCTAACATGCCTAGTTTAGACTTTGCCTTGGTTATTCACCACCTTGTGGTACATCTCGATGCCAAACCAGGTAAACAAAAATTACACAAGATGCATCCTCACATTGTTATATTAGTAAATAAAGAGTTAGAAAATATCTTAAATGTGAGATGTATTAGGCCAATCGACCATTCAAAGTGGATATCCAATGTTATACTAGTTAGTAATAAGCCAAAAGGAATTAGGATCTACACTGATTTAAGAGACAAACAAGGCTTGTATAAAGGATGTCAAGATTAGGAGCACAATTGATTACCTTGTATAAACAACTAATCATGAACTTTAACCAGAAGTAACAAGTAAATAGAAATCAGAAACAACACAGAATTTGAGAGACAATACAATCTTGTATTCAACTCATCTAGAAAGAAAATACAATAAAGAAGATGCCACACTCTTCCCACACCTCAAAGGCTTCCCACAACTCTAGGGCTCCTAGTAATTCTCCTTCAAGAGTTCTCTCTCTCAATTACAGTCACAACAAACAACTCAAACACAGAGTTGTTCACCTCCACCAGTCAGTAACAATACTGCCAGTACACAAGTACTCAAAGTACTCCAAGTAGATCTCCCTTGAACTTGCAACAACCTGCAAATAAAATGATCTTACTTACCATGTAGATCTTCTACCTGATCTTGCAACAACCTATAGATCACCCTGGTTTTACACACCTACAAACCTAGATCTTACAATCGGAAGGATCTCTTCCTTGTCCTTGATTACAATACAGCCCCATGAGTCTATTAAATAGATCCCATGCAAAAAATAATTAGACTTCCTAATTATAATAATTAGCAATTCAGCTCAATACTAAAATTAGTCTTTTACATGCAAACAACTGGTTCGTTAAACTAACTATTCGTCAACTAGCAGTTTTGGAACCACACAGGCGATCGACATCGGTCCCTATCTGTCTAGAGATGACTGACATTGATTGATCTCTAACCAATGCTGATTGCTCTGTACACTGGATATGACTGACATCAGTTGGCCTGCCGACGTTGATTGCTTTGCAACTCAACAAACTCCTCCATTTGCATAATAGTGAAACTTTTAGCTCCACAACCTAACAATCTCCCACTTGGAGATAAACAGTTACACCTGTACCTGTACCTATACATCATCTAATTTTGTTTCCTAGCTTGTATCCCTCTTCAAGATCAATCTTGAAGACCAACCACCATAAAACTTGTGGTGCTACGCCTGTCATCCAAGTAACCTACCACATTCAAATCTACATACCCATGTAGAGAAGTGCCTGACCCTGCATAGCATGTTAACCTACTGTTGGTCCCTCTCAGATACCTAAGAACCCACTAAAATAATTTCCAATGCTTCTTTCCCAGATTGGCTATGAACTTGCTGACAACACCCACTATTGGGGCAACATCAGGTCTAGTACACATGTACTTAACCTCATCATGTGAATCAAGACACTGTTCATAGAACTATCCAACCATCGGTGTGCTAATCAATTTTGTATCTTGCATCTTAAACCTTGCCACTACCTTATTCACATAATCATCCTGAGACAACATCAACCTATGATTTTCCCTGTCTCTAGGAATACTCATGCCAAAGAATTTTGCTACTTCCAAATTCTTCATGACACACCTCTGAACTAACTTTACCTTTAGCTCAACAACTCCCTGCATGTGTGACCTTGCAATAAGCATACACACAACATATAGTAATAGGATAATGTAGCTAATATTATCCAACCTAGTAAGGAAAACATAACGGTTACATTGACATTGACTAAAGCCATGCTTTGTCATACACCTGTCAAACCTCCATTGTCTTGCAGCCTGCTCAAGACCATATACCCTGGCCTTCCATCTCACATGTCCATTCTCTCTCTTCTTCAACCTAAGAATCCATTTGTCTTTCAGTGCTTTCTCTCCAACTAGCAACTCTACCAAATCTCCTGTTTAGTTCTCATCCAAGGAATCAAATTCCTCATTCATGCCATGCTCCCACTATTTCTTGGATTCTACCTGCTCTGCTTCTTTAAAACTTCTTGGTTCTTGACCATCAGTGAGCAACAAGTAGTCTAAAGAAGGGGAATAATGAATTTGAGGCTTAATTACACTTTCAGTCCTCCTCATGGGCATTTGAGACCCCTTGACAGCTTGTTGTCCACCCAAAATCCATTTCCTGGTTGACCTTAGTCTGCACCCGACCGATATCGAATCCTCCTAATCACCGACACCGGTTCCCTGACCGACGTCAATGTCCACTTGGTCACTGACACTAGTTACCTAACTGACATCAATTACCACCTGCCTGACACCACTGACTCTAATTTGCACATGACCGATGTCGGTACCTACCTGTTCGACGTCAGTTTCACCTGACCGATGTCGGTAACTGTGTTTTCCTGTGAGTGATGATTTTTTACCCACGACCTTACCTTGGATCAAAAACCTATCCAAACTTCCCTACTCAAAATTATTTAGCCCCTGTGATTGATCTTTGTCTATCATCTTCTCTTGGAAAACCAAGGCTTTCCTATTCTTGTAAAAAACATCAAATTTCCTCTTTGTGTAATAAATCTGATCCTTTCTTGTAACATGTGTTTCAAGAAACCTCACTTTCTTCTGTTGCTTATAGAAATCTCGATCTATGCTTTTTGGATCTGAACTCTTACCCTTTGACTCAAGAACATGCATCCCCTTCTTATTCATGTGACCAAGCCTACAAAGCCACATCTTTAAATCTACAACTGAAGTAGATAAACCAAAAAGAGAATTAGTAATACAAGTAGATAGATAAAGAGTACCTACTTTCTTACCTCTTGCTAAAACAAGTGCACCCTTGGAAACTTTCCAAGAGTCCACTGTGAGAGTTACTGTGCATCCCTCATCACCCAACTTTCCAACAGAAATCAAGTTCTGCTTCAGGACTGGGACATGCATGACCTCCTTCAACACCCATGTGTTTCCCGTCTACAATTTCAGCTACACTTTCCCTTTGCCAGCCATTTGACAAGGCTTACCATCCCCTAAATAAATCTCTCCAAAGTCCCCTTGGACATAATCATGAAAAGATGCTCTATTTGGGGTTGCATGGAAAGAGGCACCAGAATCTAACACCCTAGATTCCACTTTATCCAAGGAAAATACAAGAGCATCCTGTGAAACAATATATGCAACATCTACTTCTTCATTTCCTTCATGCTGATCTTCAACCACCCTACAATTTTTCTTTACATGCCCTGCCTTTCCACAATTCCAGCAGATTATTCTGCCATACCTAGATTTGGATCTCCTACCTATCTTTGACCTTGATTTCCTTTGCTCGATCTTCTCTCTTTGCCTTCCCCTGCTTTTAACACTTAAAGCATTCCTTGATGATTCACCTGTGTTTTTCCTATGAATTTCTTCATTCAAGATTACACTAACAACATCATCAACTTTTAAGATATTTGAAGCAGACGTAGTATTGCTAACTACCATTACCAAACTATCCCAACTTTCAGGTAATGAGCATAAGATTAAGAGAGTCTTAATTTCATCATCAAAAACAATATTGACTGAAACTAACTGGTTTACCAAACGATGGAAATCACTAAGATGACTTTGTATAGATCCACCTTCTAACATTTGCAAATTAAATAATTGCTTCATAAGAAATACCTTATTCGAAGCTGAGGGTTTTTCATATAAATTTGCCAAAGATCCCATTCACTCTACCGTTGTCGTAGCCTGTGATAAGTTGGAAATCACAGATGATGCTAGGCTCAACCTTATAGATCCTAGAGCCTTCAGATCAAGAACCTTCCATTCTTCATCTTTCATATCCATGGGCTTGCTTGCAACCCCACCCAATGGTAAGTACAAATCTTTCTGATACAGATAATCTTCTATCAGCATCCTCCATAATTGATAATTCTTGCCGTTAAACTTCTCCATTCTTAGCTTACTTTCTTCTGCCATTACTATACTCCCACTCAATCAGAAACCCCTGAGAGTGACCTGTAATCAAACACTAACCTACTCCCTACAACCTTGCTCTAATACCACTTTGTCAGGATTAGGAGCACAATTGATTACCTTGTATAAGCAACTAAACATAGAATTTAACTAGAAGTAACAAGTAACTAGAAATCAGAAACAACATAGAATTTGAGAGACAATACAATCTTGTATTCAACTCATCCAGAAAGAAAACACAATAAAGAAGATGCCACACTCTTCCCACACCTCAAAGGCTTCCCAACCTCTAGGGCTCCCAGTAATTCTCCTTCAAGAGTTCTCTCTCTCAGTTACGGTCACAACAAACAACTCAAACATAGAGTTTTTGTTCACCTCCACCAGTCAGTAACAATCCTGCCAGTACACAAGTACTCAAAGTACTCCAAGTAGATCTCCCTTGAACTTGCAACAACCTATAAATCAAATGATCTTACTTACCATGTAGATCTTCTACCTGATCTTGTAACAACCTGCAGATTAACCTGGTTTTGCACACCTACAAACCTAGATCTTACAATCAGAAGGATCTCTTCCTTGTCCTTGATTACAATACAGCCCCATGAGTCTATTAAATAGATCCCATGCAAACAATAATTATACTTCCTAATTACAATAATTAGAAACATAGCTCAAGACTAAAATTAGTCTTTTACATGCAAACAATCAGTTCGTTAAACTAACTATTCATCAACTAGCAGTTTTGGAACTGCACAGGCGATCGATGTCGGTCCTTATCTATCTGGAGATGACTGACATCGGCTGATCTTTGACTGATGCCGGTTGCTCTGTACACTAGATATAACTGACGTTGATTGGCCTGCTGATGTCAGTTGCTCTGCAACTCAACAACCTCCTCTATTTGCATAATAGTGAAGCTTTTAGCTCCATAACCTAACAAAGGATGAATTTATTATACAAAACATTGACATGATTTTTGACTCTAGAATGGGTTAAGAAATTCTTTCACTGATGGATGGATTCTCAGGCTACAATTAGATCTGAATCATGCCAGAAGACCAACACAAAATAATATTTACCTCTCTATGGGGAACATTCTATTATCCAGTTATGCCATTTGGTATCAAAAATGTTGGGGGCATGTATTAAAGAGCCATGATCATCATATTTCATGATATTATGCATGACATTGTTGAAAACTATGTCAATGACATAATAGGTAAATCAAAGACAAGGGTCGATCATCTAGTAGCACTAAAAAGGATCTTTGATAGACTGTATGAATACAAAGTCAGGATCAACCTTAAGAAATGTGTTTTTGGAGTTACATCAGGTAAATTGCTTGGCTTTATTGTGTCTCGTAGGGGCATTGAAGTTGCTATAGATAAAGTATAAGCCATAAAAAACATGCCAATAATGACCAATTTGAAGTACCTCTATAGTTTATAGGGCAAAGTACAGTCTATGAGATGCTTCATATCCCAATTAGAAGATAGGTGCCATCTTTTTACACACTTGTTAAATAAATGTGTAACATTTCATTAGGACAATGAATGCCAAAAAGCTTTTCAGCACTTGAAGGACTATCTAGCAAATCCACCTATTTTATCGCCTCTTATGCTAGGAAAACCATTCCTCCTATAACTATCAGTGATAAACAAAGCCCTAGGGGTCCTAGCTCAATATGATGATAATGGAAAAGAACATGCCATGTAATATCTAATCCATACACTAGTGTATGAGCATAATTATTGCCCATTGAAAAGCCTATTTAGCTATGGTCTTTGTAGCTCAGAAACTACACCATTATATGTTGAATAATAAGACCATAATTATTTCAAAAGTAGATCTACTCAAGTATTTACTATATAAAACAAATTTACAAGGCTACATGACCAAATAGATCATGTTATTAAGTGAATTTGAGATAGAATATGTTAACTGGAAATTTATCAAGGGACAAGTTCTTATAGATCAACTTGTTAAAGCACCCCTTATGAATATAGAGCCACTAACATTGCAATTTCTTGATGAGTCCATTATGACCATCATTAAATCACCTCTTGAAGAGCAACACTGGAAGCTATATTTTAATGGACCAATCACATCACATGGATCAAGGTTAGGCCTTTTATTAATAACACCATAGGGGGATCTAATCCCTAAGTCATTTAGAATCAACTTTTACTGTACCAATAACATGGCCAAATTTGAAGCACTCATTACAAGAATTCAATAGGTAGTAAAATGAAACACACATCATCTAAAGTTTTATGGTCATTATTAGTTAATCATCAATCAAGTTATAAACCATTTTTAGACCAAGGATGATAAGCTAATACCAGACAAGGCCATGGTTGACACTCTTAAACAACAAGTTTCTAATGTATAGTTTGAACATATACCAAGGGCCAGTAATAAAACAATAAATGCCATTGTTTTCAAGATCCTACTCCACCAATAAGAGTATATATGATTACCTCATGTAATGGCAACTAAACATGGAATTTAACCAGAATGATAAGTAACTAGAAATATGAAACAACACAGGATATGAGAGACAATACACAATTGTATTGATAATCACTCAGAAGAAAATATAATAAAAAAGATGCCACACTTCTTCTTCCCACTCCTCTAGAGCTCACACACATCTAGGGTTCACCTGTAATTCTCCTCCAACACTTCACTCTCTCATCATGATCACAATAACCAACTCCAATACAGAGTTATTGTTCACCTCCACTAGTCAGTAACAATGCTGCCAGTACACCAAGCACACAACCGTACTCCAAGTACATCTCCCTTTCCTTGCTACCACCTGCAAATCAACAGACTTTACTTACCATATAGATGTCTCTACACTCTGAAGAACCCTTGTCCTTGCCTCACCAAGTCCTTATGATTCTTCAACCAGTACCCTGCTGGATCTTCTACCAGAACTTGCACATCTGCAACTCTCCAAGATCATACACACTCAGCACCCCTTTTGAACTAGGAGGAACACACCTTGCTCTCTTCTCTCTGAAGGAGGTAATTTTTGCTCTCTTACTCTCTAGCACACTTTTACAATACAACCCATGAGTCTATTATATAGATCTCATGCATATAATAATTAGACCCTAATTACAATAATTATACACGCAACTCAAGACTATAATTAGCCTCTTAACATGCAAACACTCAGTTCGTTAACAAACTATTCATCAACTCACAGTTTTGGAATCGCACAGGCGACTGACGTCGGTCCCTATCTACCTGGAGGTGACCGATGTTAGTTGATTCCGACCGATGTCGACAGCTTCCTATCTCTCCCCTAACTGATGTCGGTTGGCCTGACCGACGCCAGTGTCTATGACACTTCAGCAACTCCTCCTATTCGCATCCTGGTGAAGCTTTTAACTCCACAACCTAACAATTGTTACCATTGGATATTTGATTTAACATACATATATGACCAAAGAATACTAGTTTTTCATTGAAAATCTACTAGCGTTAGCTCATAAAACTTAAACTATCATAATGATCGGTGATATTATTAGTCCCAACTCTACTTGGTGTTCAAACATTTACACTTACCTCCATGACCAAATTATGCCACCATACCTTTGTCCACCATGCATCACATTATACCTTACTCAGACCAGCCCTATACCACTACAATTTTGATGGAACTCTGCTTCATTGTTTAACTATTTGTATAGTAGGCCAATTAGATGTTAAACTCATATATAACATATGGTAAATTCATTAAATTGAGATAGGCTAAAAATAGTAAATACAAGTATGTAGGATATGTAAATGATAAAGAAATAAAGTACTTATCTAACTATGATGCTAATATATTTCTAGATCTAGAACAAATAGAAAATATAATAGAATATGATTATGTAATAGTCACCAAATTTTGATTAGAGTGCTTCTGGCATTATGGTTACTAATGTCAGCCTTAGATGGATGCATCGGTGCTACTATTTGAACCTGATACAAGTGTCTTATATGAAATACCTATTTAAAAAGATGTAACCACTTAGATGCTTTTGGGTTTATCTTCACCTTCACTCTGGTGCATTTAGATCTGGGTCATAGACTGTTACTCATCATGAAATTACAAAACCCTAGTTATTCATCTTCATAGTGACTATCGAGCATTTTGAGCTCAGGTTAAATTGGGTCAACCCCTTATAGTCAAAAACTTGATATAGGGGTACATTATAATGTCATAAAGTGTTTCATAGTCTATTTGATGTCATTTCATATGTTTTTAGCCTTGGTCATGGTATAATTAAGTCTTTATGTTATTTTGAGTCATTTAAGGGTCATTTTAGAGTCATATATAAAAGTGACATAGTTTCTAAATCAAACCAAGTGTTATAAACTCCTCCTTTAATTCAAACACATAGTCATTTGAAAATACAGTTAACTTTCTACTTGTTTTCAAATGCAACCATAGTGTCTTGAGTGTGAAAATGTCAATAGAAGGTAATGAATTATTCAAAGAGTTTTTATACCTTCTAATAAGCATCAACAATAAATATAAACCCATCTAAGTGATACAAAAAGGACTGTGATAGTCATCCCCCCATATATGCATGGTCATAAACTATTGGCATGCACCTACAAGTGCTAATAAGGAGTTTGATCACGTGTGTTTGAAGCTTTCAATATGGTTTGAATCCCCATGAGGTGGAGAAGTTTCACTTTAGTACTTCATAGAAATCTTGAGTTAGTAAGAGTAACATATATCATATGCACATCCTACATTCTACCATCTCTACCTACTTATTATTGTATATGAATCTACAAAATCTCATAGAGACTTGAGGTGGTTGTGGAGGGATGTTTTAACATGTTTCAAGGTCTTCATCAAATTGGAAAAAATATGAAAATATCTTGGGAATCAAGTATGAAGTCATTTACCATGTTTACCACTGACAGTCTTGTGCACTACCTATAGACATGTAAGTGCACACCTATAGGTAGTTTGTACAAGGCTCTAAGAATGTGATCTAGAGTTGTATGGCATGTTTTGAGAGCTTGATGAGGGTTGTAGAAGTGGATAGATTTAAAATCATTAATTAATCAATAGATTGGTAAGCAAGGTTAGGAGTTACTCTAAGATGTGATGACTATGAACTCAGGGACAAAATACCTAAAACACAAAAATAGAGCACCCAACACTTTTGGGTTTAATGTACAGTGATTTCATATCAATTTTTAATCACTCTAATGGTATCCATCTTTTATCCTCCACATAGGATAAGATCCATGCAAAAGTAGGTGGGTTTATGATTAGTGTATAGTAGTTTTTAGAGGGCTCCAATATGTATATTTTCTCACTGAGGATTAAGAATGATATCTATAGGTTTGGAACTTTAAATGTTATTCACACCTAAATTTGAAATTCAAGGGCATCTATCACCATGAAAAATGGTTTTAGGTAGTTAAGTAACTTATGTGTGTTTCAAAGAACAAAAATGAAGGTGGAACATTAGGTTTTTGGCCTAATAGGCATAACTATAGGTGTGCCTTGATTCAAAAAGGCCACTTATAGCTAATTGTAGGAATACATAGCCTCATCATAAAAACATAGACATGGAAAACCAATGAATAGAGACACATACAAGTTACAAAGACTTATAAAGGAATAACAAACTATTTGGCACAAGTGTTAATAATGATACTCTCTAAAGGACCTCCATTTAGCTCCAAAATAATTAGTTGTAGTTGACTGCGACATAGCAGTGAGCTAAGAAGCTATTTTATTAGGGATAACATAGAGTGAACATGATATGGATGAGTTAAAATGAATATCTAATGATCCTAGGAAACACTAAGGAAGTCTATAGACATTTTTTTTCAAGCTTAAGCTATGCAAGACAATCTATATGTATGGTTCTTTAAGGCAAACACAATCAACATTTGCACTTAGTCTAGACCAATCAAGTGGAAAGGTGTATGAGGAAGTATGTGGAAGGTTAGAGTGATAAATGGATTTAGATAACCTTCATCATGATGATAGTAGTATCAATAAGATCTTTCCATTTGGAAAACATTTCATAGAAGGGCTCTAATAGAGCAACACACAATCCACATCAAGACCCTGTAGACAATGAGCTTTCCCATAAGCTTGTTTAGATTTTGATACATTAAAGGAGCTATCCATATGATTAGGTTATAGAAACTTGTGTATATAATCTCCATATATTAGATAATCTCACTAGACATTTAATTTTCTTAGGGTAATAGGGGAAGTACCCTCTATTTTGTCTCAAACAGAGGGTACTCCCTTGGTATGCAAACCTATAGATTTTGGATAATGGAGATAAGAGGTGAGTTAGGTGTTGGTTGAACTTAAAAATAAGGTTTGAAAATTTAAATTACATCTAGATAAATAGTTAAAAACATTTAAAGATACTTGAAACACAAAAGAGTGGTTAAAACCTTCAAGGATGTAGACAAGCCTATTAGGCCTAGTTTAGGCCTAAATCCCAAGTAGGAGGTCAGTATCACTTTCAGCCTTAGGTGAACATTATAACACTTTGGAGCATGTTCATAGAGGAATATAGGATGTATTTGAGCTATTAACATGTAAAGGAATCGATAGGAAAGCCATTTTGGGTTTAAGATCATCTTATTTGCACAAAATGAGGGAATAAAGCTTGACAAGGCAACTTGGAGAGCTCATATATACATTGATACTTTGCATGGAGACTCAAGGGGATATGATAAGTTAAATAATGTACTGAGAAATTTTTTTTTGGGATTATTCCATCAGTCCAATGTTAAATCTTTATAAAAATCCCTAAGGGTGGAAATAACCTAAAACCATTTAAAACCCTTGGAAATTACCCAATTGGAAAAAAAAGGAAAGAGATGCATCCTAATGGACTAGAATGGAATGGGAAGTGGTTGGAGGTTGCATAGGACTGACCAAGGATTTTTCCCATCAAATTGAATGCTTACCTACTTATACAATTAAGGGTAAAATAAGGTTTTCTTGACTATTTTTGATGTTTTGAAAGTTATAAGAGGTTTTAAGAGATGAAACAAAATTTGGGAGAGTTTCATCAAAACTCCTAAGTGTTTTTTCAAGTAGCTTCATCTTAGCTAGTCAAAGCTGGCATAGTGAACAAGCTAGTGGGAGAGTGAAAACTCTAAGTGTGAGTCCATTTATGGTCTACCTAATGAATATAATGTTATTCTAGGTATTTAAATGTGTCATTATATCTTATATATTTAATTTCATGGAAAACTAAAGCTATATTTGAGGCCAAATGTGAGGGGTGAGCGAAAGAAGAGTTATTTGGATTGTAGGTAGTGATAGCTCATCTTCAAAAGAATCATGATGATTGGGGGTGTAACCAATTCATGTTCAAGAATGTATACAATCCATACCTCGTATTTAAATCATGAGATCTATCCCTAATCAGTTGTGGGACGTTCCAAAAGGGCCAAATGTTGGAGGCAATTTTCTGAGCAAACAATGAGGAGTCCTACACCACATTTTAGGAGTTTCATGCATTTGAGGTCAATTTTTCCTATTAAACCTTACATGGTCTATCTCACACTAATTATCCTACAAGTATAACTCTATTTCTCAGCATGACACATGTCTTAGTGACTCTTGGACTTCATTTTCTTCTCCTCTCTCTCAAATTTTATAAGTAGTCACCATTTTGGCTATTGTCAACTAATAACATGCCATGTATGGTGAATATCAAATGGAATGAAATTGTATTTTGCCTTTGAAAAATTAATATAAGTATATTTTTGAGTTCATGAACAATTTTCTAAGTGTGCAAGTGATGTATGGTGAAGTTAGTGATAATATTCTATCCTTGTCCTTTCATGTTATGCAAGATTTCCTATTCTAATAGGTCATATAGAGCGTGGTCTAGTGTTTTAGGCTCATTTAAAGTGTAAAAATATTCTTGGAGTGTGAAATATACCCTCTGATCTATTTACCTTGTGTTACTTCATACATCTCACCTATATATTGAAACATTAATGTTAGAATCCTTTATGACTATGAAACTAGTTTGTATGCCTTGTTTCATTGTGATAGGAGTATACTAGTCATGTGGAAATAATATTGGTATATCACCCCCTAGAATAGGTTAATTTCATGCAAAATTCTAACTCTTTTCCCATAAGCAAGCACTAGTTTAGGTGATAAGCATTTCAAGATACATTCAAGGAGCTAGCCCTTAAATCTAGAGGCTTAATTCCACCATAGGTACACCCACATACATGTAAGTATTTCAATGTTTCCCAAATATAGAAGAGGCTCAAACACTCTGTTTAGGGTGTAATATTTGGTGACAATAGTTTGGACATACCCAGTGGGACCAAGGTCCAAGAGAGTAGAAAGATTGTCGGTGTGTCTTTCCTCTTATTAGCTTTTGGAAACAAGCAAGATAACACCAATGGTGACTAAGAATGAAAAATTCTAGTTATAAATAGGCTAGGTATCTTTTATTAAAGATTTTGATAAATTTTTTCATCTCATTTGACATATGAAGTTGATATAAATATCTATGGTGAATACCCCTATCATGAATCTCCCTATTAGCCTTGATATGAATCATATTTTACCCCTAAACAATCCTATCACAATGGCTACCAATGCTATAAGCCATGAAAACCCTATGGTCCTCTATTTCCCTCTCCATATAGACATCATGTTGTTAGACAAACCTATGGGGAAGGTTATCAAGAGACCTATCAAGAAATGCCTTCCTATCAATTCTAATATGAGTCTTACCAATCATACCATGATCACTATCAACCTCAAGAGGATCCTTATGAGTCTTTCATGAGGAATCAAATAATCTCATTGATTGCACATAAAGATACCATAAGACAAAGTATGATTTTTTAGAGCTTCAAATCAAACAACATAGAGCTATCCTCAATCCCCATCATTACCCTCCTCCTCCTCCATCAACCTCACCTCATGTCAAACACTTCTTGGTACTCCTACCAGAGCTACTATTTAATGAAGATAATATAGGGACATGGGATAATGAATTTTATGTGCTTCCTAGTGATCTAGGTGGATCTATGTACCATTCCATTTTTGAAAGTCTTCAAATTTTGGTCAAACCATTTGCACAACATAGAGCTCATCGAGAGCTTTCTAGTGCTTTTTGTAGTTTACAAAACAGACACTGTATGCAAAAGATATGGTCTGTTAAAGTTATGATGTGATAGGGAAAAATGTGGTGTCGTATGATGACATGGCACAATGTGGACACACCAAATGGACCAATAAAAAAGTGACACGTGGCAATCAATGGGTGTCTAAAAACTTTGGGTGATTTTTGTCTTTGACAACGTGCACAGATAAATGCATTATATTTGCAAAAAAAATCTCATTGTATTTGCATTTGCAAAGTCCATAGAAAAGTGCATTACAAAGTCCATAGAAAGGTGCATTGCAAATTCTATAGAAAAGTGCATTGTAAAGTTCATAGAAAAATTAAAAAATACTTTGTAATATTTATTTGTAATTAATGTTTGGTAATATCATGCCCTGGCCACATGGGAGAAACTAGCCAACTTGCCACGTCACATGCCATGAGAAATGCCACGTCCCAAAATATATGCTAATTTGGAGAACATGAGAAGAGGACATGAAGTTAACAAATATGCTAAGTTGGTAACCAACAAACAAATCCATGCTAAGTTTGGTGTGGAGAGCCCACCAAAATGGCGGTCGACAGATTCAAAGGAGGCCGCCTAACTATTAAAAGACTTGAAGCCATTTTGATTTCCCAAATGTGGGATAAAGAATAGACAAAAGTGCCCCAAAAGGAAGGCCGACGCCTTGAACTCAGCACCTCCCAAGCAAAAAGATATGTCTTGACCGCTTGTGCTACGGACTTCAAAGTGCTATAAAGGGAGCAAAATTCCATTTGAAGGGTAACACCCAGCCGACTGTGTGTAAAGAATCAAGAAGGTCAGAGATTAATTATTTCTTTGTACGGCCTTAGGCCTTTATTTTTAGGTCTAATAGATCCTTATACATGCAAGTAGAGACTAGGAAAGGTGAATTGAAGACTTGAATTTAATTTGTAAGCCATTTTGATGCACAAATTAATGGAAATGGTCCTCACTTTGAATGGACCCGGAGACATAGGCTATTGAAGCCGAACTCCGTTATCAATTTGCTGGTGATTTCTTCTAATTTTTATCTGCTGTTTTATAATTTTGATCTTCATTTTTAATTCTAGTTTTAATTATTTATGCAAAATTTAAAGAAAAAGTCTAGAATTGTAAAGATCTTTTATATGCAAAAGTGAGTTGTTCAAATTTGCTTCACTTGCATTTTCATTTTTCAGATCACCTAGTCATCACATGGAAAGGTTAAGATTCATTGCCCAAAGTTGTATGCGTGTGCTAGAAGTTGTTTAAGGAAAATAAGGAAATCAATGGGGTATCAAGGGACAACTAGACTTGGTAAGGAAGTGCCTTCAATGCTCAATCGATAGGCTAAGGATGTGGGAGGATAAATAACTTGAAAATGAGCATGTTTTTATTAAAGAGCCTCAAGGAAGATATTGGCAAGGTACCACACCTACTTATGTAGGTTTTTTTCCTTTTAATCAGCCCAAAACGTCACTCCCCCATGAGCTTACTCGTGTAGTCCTCTTTCCATCTCCAACTCATCAGCCCCCCATCACATCTCATCCTTCATATCCTTCACATGAGCATATCCATTGACCTTACACCTAACCCATTATTGGGATGGAGCCTATTTTTTGGGAACAAAATGAAGAGGAAAGAGCCCAAGTTATATCCAATCAAGAAGATGTCATGAGTGACTATGAGGAAGAGATCACCATAGGGACTCCCCTTGGTGAACATAAGAGTAACTCTACCTTCTTGAATGAATAGAAACATATTAAATATTCTTTTACAGTTGTCCATGTGGAATGCGGCTAGGAATTAAAGAGAGAGGTGTTTGAAGAAGATTCCATGTCTAATCATGATGTTTTTGATGACCATTCTAAGCATGAAATTGAGTTTGCTATCAAGAATAGAGAACAACTTCAAGTCGTTCCTCAAGAGGTTGTAGTCCTAGAAGAATCTCTTGATACCAAGGTGGATTATGTTATTTTTTAGGATGATTCAATACCTTATCTTAATTTTGAACCACCCTCAGATGAATTGGAGCACAAACAAGATCATCTTGATGATCTCATACATCAAGAAGAAAAGGGTGAAGAAGTAGTGATTCTAGATGACAGGGAAAGTAAGGATGATTGGTAGCTATAAATGAAGCTCTTTCAAGAGCTTGAAACCCTTTTCCAAGTTGAGGTACAAGTACATGACAAGTTGGAGAAAGATTTTTCCATAAAGGCAAATGACCAAGATTGGGTAGACTATATAGATCTCCTTGATGAGCTTGAAGAACTTGTAGCTAAAAATGAACCCAACCTTATTGCGAGTACCATGGAAACCAAGAAGGTATATCTTCTTGAACCACCATTGGAGGTTATAGTTTAGGATGCATATGAGAAAGTTGAGGCTATTTTGAGGTAAGAATAATTTATTTCTATAACTGACATGGTTGGAGCTATTTGGTTTTTATTGAACATCATGTCAATGAAGTTGGTAAACACCATGAAGAAGGTGGAGGCATCAATGCCAAGGATCAAGAGGCTAAATGCCTCATTAATTCATTCATGTCATAAATCAAGAGTGTTTTCAAACTTCCCCTTTGATCTAGGAAGAAGCATTTCTTTCAAGTTAGTTTGTGTTTTAGTTAGTTTGTTGAGTTTGTTGTGTGTGTTCCATAAGTACTCATGAAGCACATGTGCGTGTTTGTTTAGTCTCTTATCTTATGTGTCATTTATTGTTAGTTTTATATTGTTTGGTGTGTTTTCAAAGGTAATTTGTGTCAAACTTGGTGTATAGGTGATTCTATGGCCTAATGGATAGGATTAGGCTATTGGTCATGGCATAGCAAGCATACCGCCCTTGGAAAATCACCAAGAATGTTGACCATTTTGACCACTATTAAAAATGGGTTAGACCCCTATAGTCAAAAAATTGATATAGGGTATATTATAATGTCATAGGGTGTTTTATAGTCTATTTGATGCCATTTCATATGTTTTTAGCCTTGGTCATGGTCTAATTAAGTCTTTACATCATTTTGAGTCATTTAGGGGTCATTTCAGAGTCATATATGAAAGTATCATGGTTTACCAAGTAATATAAGTGTTCTAAACTCATCCTAAATGTCCAATATGCTAGTCCCAATTAGACATGTCAGTTTATAACTAAAAACCAAGAAAATAGGTGCAAAAAGGGTAGTTTTAAAGGGTGTATAGCCTATGAGAGAGAATGACACATGGGATAACATTTTGGTATGGATATTCAACTTATGCAGACTCTTTTACATTCTTGACATGATTTTTAAGTGCCAAAACTGATCTAAAACCATTCTACTCCTTTATTTCTCCACTATGCACATGAAACTTGTCAACAGGTTTTTGGTTGGTACGATTGGTAGGAGAAATTCTAGATCAAATGAATTTTGGGGGTGATATTAAAAATTTTCATATTTAATTTCATTCTTGGAGTTCAATTAATTATGGATTATTCTTTGTGAATGATCTCTACAAGTTGAATGTGTTTTTTTGCTTATTATTTCTCATACCCTATAGGTTTTGCTCTTGTTTGAGCTAGTCCATACAATTTAGCTATTGAATATGTTTCTAAAGGATTTTTACGCTCTCTTATAATTATTACCATGTTTATTTTCATGTTTGTAAATGATTTCATGATCTAAACAACTCAAGTTGTAGGAAAGTGTCACTATGGAGGTCTCAGTCAAGTTTCACTACTTACAAAAGGTTTGGTTCTCTGCAAGATTTTCATGTGGATGGGATATGATGTTATCAATGTTTATATGTCATAATAATCAATTCATTTATATATTTGGTCTTATAACATCATACTTTGATCCAAACACATAATCATATGAAAATATAGTCAATTTTTTGTTTATTTCCAAATGCAGTCATGGTGTCTTGAGTGTGAAAACATTAATAAAAGGTAATTAAGTGTTAAAAGAGTTTTTATACCTTATCATAAGAATGAATAATAAATATAATTTCATTAATTTGACACAATAAGGACTATGATAGTTAACCCCTCATATATGCACGGTCATAAACTATTGGCATGCACCTATAGGTGCTTATAAAGAGATTGATCATATGTGTTTGAAACTTTCATTATGGATTGAATACCCATGAGGTGAAGAAGTTTCATTTTAGGACTTAAAGGAAATATTTAGTTATTAAGAGAAACATATATCATATGCACATCCTACATTCTATCATCTTTTCCTAGTTGTTATTGTATATGCATCGACAAACTCTCAAAAATACTTGAGGTGGTTATATAGGGATGTTTTAACATGTTTAAAGGTCTCCATAAAGTTGGAAAAATATGAAAATATCTTAGGAATAAATTATTAAGTCATTTACCATGCTTATTTCCCATAGTCTTGCTCACTACTAGCAAACATGTAAATGCACACCTACAAGTGGCTTGCACATGGGTTTAAGAATGTGATATGAAGCTGTATGGAATGTATTGAGATCCCCATGAGGGGTTTAGAGGTCAAGGATAGCTTAAAAATCATGAATGGATCAATAAATTGGTAGGCAAGGTTAGGAGTTATTCCAAGAGGTGACAAATATGAACTCAAGGATAAAATCCCTAAAACACAAAAATAGAGCACCCAACACTTTTGGGGTTAATGTATGGTGATGTAATATTGAGTTTTGATCACTCCAAAGGTATTAATCTTATATCCCCAACATATGAGAAGATCCATGCAAAATTAGGAGGGTGTGTGACTAGTGTAAAGTAGTTTTTGGAGGGCTCTAATATGTACATTTTTTCACTGAGGATTAATAGTGATATCTACAAGTTTGTAACTTCAAATGTCCTTCATACCCAAAGTTGCAATGCAAGGGCTTATATGACCATGAAAAATTGTTCTAGGTAGTTAAGTAGCTTATGTGTGTTTCAAACATCACCAATGAAGGTGGAATATTAGGTTTTTGGACTAATAGGCATACCTATAAGTGTGTCTTGATTCAAAAAGGCCACATACAGCTGACTGTAGGAATACACCACCTCATAATACAAATATAGACATGGAAAACCAATTAATAGAGACACATAAAATTCATAAATACTTCCAAAGGAATAAAAAACTATGTGGCACAGGTGTCAAGAATGATACTCTCCAAAGGACCTCTATTTATCTCCAAAATAGTTAGTTGTAGTTGACTGTGACATAACAGTGAATTAAAAAGTTGTTTTTTGGGGGCTAGCATAGTGTGAACATGGTATGGATGAATTAAAATGACTATCTAATGATCTAATAAACTATGAGGAATCCTATAGGCATTATTTTCAAGCTTAAGCTATGTAATACAACCTACAGATATGGTGCTTTAAGACAAGCACAGTCAACATTTGTACTCAATTCAAACTAGTCAGATGGAAAGGTATATGAGGAATTATGTGGAAGGTTTGAGTGATAAATGGATTTATAGTACCTTCATCATGATCAAAGTGGTCTCAATAATCTTTTTCCATATGTAAACCATGTAGAGAAGGGCTCTAACAGAGCAACACATAGTCCACATCAAGACCCTGTAGACAATGAGCTTTCCCATAAGCTTGTTTAGGTTTTGATGCATTAAAGGAGTTATCCATGTGATCAAGATATACAAAATTGTGCATATCATATCCATATCTTGGAAAATATCACAAAATATTTAATTTTCTTGGGGCAATAGGGTAAGTACCCTCTATTTTATCTTAGATAAAGGGTACTCCCTTAGCATGTAAACCTATAGGTTTTGGATAATGGAAATAAGAGGTGAGTTAGGTGTTGGTTTAAATTCAAAAGAATGTGTGTAAAGTTTAATGACATATATAAAAATGGGGATAACCATCCATGTATTCCTAAAACATAAAAGAGTGGTTAAAACCTTCAAGGATGTAGACAAGCCTATTAGGCTTGGTTTAGGTCTAAATTGTTAGGTTGTGGAGCTAAAAGCTTCACCAACATGCGAACAGGAGGAGGTTATGGAGGTTGCAAATTTGTAGAACCAGTTGTAGGGCAACTAACATTGGTCTGATCAATCGACGTCAGTCATATAATAGTGCAAAAGCAACCGACGTTGGTTATGAGTCGGCTGACAACGGTCAGGAGGAAGCTGACGTCGGTAACCTGTGTGTGCATGCAGTTTACATGTGGGTTCCAGACAGGTCTATTTTTGGACTATCAGTTTGCATGTTAAAGGCTAATTATAGTCTTAGAGTTGTGAGTCTAATTATTGTAATTAAGAAAGTCTAACTATTGTATGCATGAGATCTATATAATAGACTCATGGGCTGTATTGTAAAAGTGTGCTAGAGAGTAAGAGAGAAAATATTAGCTCCTTCAGAGGGAAGAGAGCATGGTGTGTTCCTCCTAGTTCCAAAGGGGTGCTGAGTATGTATGATCTTGGAGAGTTGCAAGTGTGCAAGTTCTGGAAGAAGATCCACCGGGGTACTGGTTGAAGAATCACAAGGACTTGGTGAGGCAAGGACAAGGGTTCTTCAGGGTGTAAAGATATCTATAGGGTAAGTAAGGTCTGTTGATTTGCAGGTGGCAGCAAGGAAAAGGAGATCTACTTAGAGTATGGTTGTGTACTTGGTGTACTAGCAGCGTTGTTACTGATTAATGGAGGTGAACAACAACTCTGTATTTGAGTTGTGTGTTGGGACCGTAAGAGAGAGAGGGAAGAAGTCCTTGAGATGTGGCAAGCCTTAGAGGTGGAAGAAGAAGTGGCATCTTCTTTATTGTATTTTATTTTGAGTGATTATTAATACAATTGTGTATTATCTCTCATATCCTGTGTTGTTTCATATTTCTAGTTACTTATTCGTTCTGGTTAAATTCTGTGTTTAATTGCTTATACAAGAGGTAATCATATATACTCTTATTGGTGGATTAGGATCCTGACAAGTGGTATTAGAGCTTTTGGTTGGGTTGACTAATAGGTGGTTCAGATCTGGTTAGTGTTTGTTGATTACATGTCACTCACAGGGGTTTTAGATTGAGTGGGAGTATAGCAATGGTAGAAAAAATTAAGCTATGAATGGAGAAACTGAATAGCACAAATGGTCAGATTGATGGAAAGAAAGAGTAGGTAAAGGAAGATTGTTGGTCGGTAGAAGATCAACGTGTAGAAGCAGATGTTGCAGGTGTTGTTGCATAGGTTATTCTAGATAAAGTAGAATCTTGTTTTATAGATTCTTTTGCCTCTTTCCATGCAACCCAAAATAAAGCATCTTTTCAAGAGTATGTCCAGGGAGACTTTGGAGAGATTTATTTAGGGATTGGTGAGCCTTGTCAGATTGTTGGCAAAGGGGAAGTGAAGCTGAAATTGTAGACGGGTAACACACAGGTGTTGAAGGAGGTCATGCAGGTACCAGTCTTGGAGATGAGTCTAATTTCTTCAGAAAAGTTGGGTGATGAGAGATGCACAGTAACTCTCACATCGGATGCACTTGAATTAGATGGTGGTAAGAAAGTAGGTATCCTTTATCTATCTACTTATATTACTGATTCACCTTCTATTACAGAGATGTGGCTTTGTAGGCTTGGTTACATATGTAAGAAGGGAATGCATGTCCTTAAGTGAAAGATAGATGTTTTTGACAAACTTAAGAACTGGAAAGCCTTGGTGTTCATGGAGGAGATGACAGACAGAGATCAGCTGAGGGGACTAAATTATTTTGAGCAAGGCTATGTTAATATGGACAAGGGTTTGATCTAAAAGGATCTCATGGGTAAAAAGTCATCACTCATAAGAAAACACAGGTACCGACATCAATCAAGAGGAACCAACGTCAAATAGATAGGCACCGATGTCGGTCATGTGCAGATCAGTAGAGTCAGTGGTGTCGGGCAGGTTAAGACTAACATCAGTCATAAATAACTGACATCGGCATTGATGTTAGTCAGATAGGAACTGACATTGGTAGAAGGGACACCAGTGTCAGCCAAGGAAATGACGTCGATAGACAGGGTCAGTTGCAGGGAACTGACGTCGGTCGGGTGTAGATTGGGAGATCGCCGAGATCGGTCACTAGAATGGATGTTGGGCAGACAGCAAGCTGTCAAGGAGTCTCAAATGCCCATATGGAGGACTGAAAGGGTAAGTGGACCTCATATTCATTGTTCACCTTCTTAGTAGTTGCTTACTGATGGTCGAGAACTAGGAAGATGTGAAGAGGCAATGCAGGTAGAATCCAAAAATAGTGGGAGCTTGGCATGGATGAGGAGTGTGAGTCCTTGGAGAAGAACCAAATAGGAGTTTGTTGGTGGAGTTATAAATTGGAAGAAATCACTAAAAGACAGATGGATTCCCAAGTTAAAGAAGAGAGTGGATGGATACATGAGATGGAAAGCCAGGTATATGGTCTTGAGGAAGCTGCAGGACAGTGGTACAGGTTTTGATAGGTGGATGACAAAGCAAGGCTTCATTCAATGTTAGTGTAACCATTGTGTTTGACTTACCAGGTGGATGATGGTCACAACATTATCCTATTATTGTATGTGGGTGATATGCTAGCATGTTCGTACATACAGGGTTTTGCTAAGCTAAAGGTAAGGTTAGTTCAGAGGTATGTCATAAAGAATTTGGAACAACGAAATTCTTTGGCATAAGAGACATGGAGATTTTTTGTCTCCAGTGGGAGCTAATGTGAAGAAGGTGTTGGTGAGGTTCAATATGTAGGATGCAAAATTAGTAAGCACACCAAGGGCTGGACAATTCAAGCTGAGCTTAGAACAGGGTTCAAAATCACATAAGGTCTGGTGTAAACCTGAGTTTTCCCAAGCAGTGGGAGTTGTCAGAGAGTTCATAGCCAATTCATGGAAGGATCACTGGAGGGCAGTTCAGTGGATTCTCAAGTATTTGAGAGGGACCAGCAGTAGGGATTCATGTTATGAAGGGTCAAGGACTTCACTACATGGAGTTGTAGGTTCGAATGTGGCAGGTTACTTGGATGACAGGAGGTGCACCATAGGGTGTGTGGTGGTTGGTCTTCAAGATTGAGCTTGAAGAGGGATACAAGCCAAGAAATGAATTAGATGGTGTATAAGTATAGTTACAAGTGCAACTATTTATCTCCAAGTGGGAGATTGTTAGGTTGTGGAGCTAAAAGCTTCACTAAGATGCGAACAGGAGGAGGTTGCAGAGGTTACAGAGTTGCAGAACCAGTTGTAGGGCAACCAACATTGGTCTGATCAACCGATGTCGATCATATAAAAGTGTAGAAGTAACTGACATCAGTTATGAGTCAGCTGACATCGGTCAAGAGGAAGCTGACATCGGTAACCTGTGTGTGCATGCAGTTTGGATGCGGGTTCCAAAAAAGTCTATTTTTGGACTGTCAATTTGCATGTTAAAGGCTAATTATAGTCTTAGAGTTGTGAGTCTAATTATTTTAATTAAGAAAGTCTAATTATTGTATGCATGAGATCTATATAATAGATTCATGGGCTGTATTGTAAAAGTGTGCTAGAGAGTAAGAGAGCAAATATTAGCTCCTTCAGAGGGAAGAGAGCATGGTGTGTTCCTCCTAGTTTCAAAGGGGTGCTGAGTGTGTATGATCTTAGAGAGTTGCAGGTGTGCAAGTTCTGGTAGAAGATCCATCGGGGTACTGGTTAAAGAGTCATAAGGACTTGGTGAGGCAAGGAAAAGGGTTCTTCAGGGTGTAGAGATATCTATAGGGTAAGTAAGGTATGTTGATTTGCAGGTGGTAGCAAGGAAAATGAGATCTACCTGGAGTACGGTTGTGTACTTGGTGTACTGGTAACGTTGTTACTGACTAGTGGAGGTGAACAACAACTCTATATTTGAGTTATGTGTTGGGACTGTAAGAGAGAGAGGGAAGAAGTCCTTGAGGTGTGGCAAGCCTTAGAGGTGGAAGAAGAAGTGGCATCTTCTTTATTGTATTTTCTTCTGAGTGATTATTAATACAATTGTGTATTGTCTCTCATATCTTGTGTTGTTTCATATTTCTAGTTACTTATTCATTCTGGTTAAATTCCATGTTTAGTTGCTTATACAAGAGGTAATCATATATACTCTTATTAGTGGAGTAGGATCCTGACATAAATCCCAAGTAGGAGGTCAATATCACTTTCAACCTTAAGTGAACATTATAACACTTTGAAGCATGTTAATATAGGAATATAGGATGTATTTGAGCTATTGTAATATAAAGTAATCCACATGAAATCCATTTTGGGCTTAAGACCATCTCTTCTTGCATAGAATGAGGGAACAAAGCTCGATAAGGCAACTTGGAGAGATCATATCTACATTGATACTTTGCATGGAGACTCAAGGGGATAGGATAAGTCTAATAAGATATTGATTAAACAATTTATGGGATTAATCCATCAGTCTAACATTATATCTTTATAAATAATCCTTAAGGGTGCAAATAACCTAAACCCCTTAAAAATGACCTAAATTGCAAAACAAGGAAATGCATCCTAATTGACTAGAATGGAATGGGTAGTGGTTGAAGGTTACATAAGAATAACCAAGAATTATCCCCATCAACTTGAGTGCTGACCTACTTGTATGGACAAGGGGGAAATAAGATTTTCTTGACTATTTTTGATGTTATGAAGGTTTTAAGAGGTTTCAAGAGATGCAACCAACTTTGGGAGAGATCTTGGGACTTAATATAAATCACTATGATCATTCCATGCTTCATCAAAAATCCTTAGTGTTTCTGCAAGTGGAGCCATCTCAACCATTTAAAATTGGCATAGTGAGCAAGTTAGTGGGAGAGTGAAAACTCCAAGTTTGAGCCTATTTATGGTCTGCTTGATGAATCTAATGCTATGGGAGGTCTTAGCATGCATCATTTACTCCTTTGTATGTATTTTCCTAGAAAATTGAAGCCAAATTTGAGGCTAAGTTTAACCAATGCATGTATATAACCCCTCCCTCTCATTGCAATCATGAGATCTATTTCTAATCAATTATGGGACTTTCTAAAAGGGAAAAATGATGGAGGCCATTTTTTGAGCAAATAATGAGGAGTCTTATGCCACATTTCAAGAGTTTCATGCAGTTGAGGGCCATATTTCCTATCGGACCTTGCATGGTCTATCTCACACTCATTTTACTACATTTATAACTCCTTTTCTTAGTATGACACATGTCTTAGTGACTCTTGGACTTCATTCTCTTCTCCTCTCTCTCAAATTCTATAAGTAGTGGCCATTTTGACTCTTATAGACTAATACCACACCATGTATGGCAAAGCCCTGCTGGAATGGCACTGTATTTTGCCTTTGAATAATCAATATAAGTATGTTTTTGAGTTAGTAAACAATTGTCTAATTGTGTAAGTGATGTATGGTGAAGTTAGTGATAATCTTTTATCATTGATTTCCTTGTCCTTTCATGTTTATGCAAGAGTTCCTATTTTAACAGGTCATATAGAGTTTAGTCAAGTGTGTTAGGCTCATTTCAAGTGTACAAATATTCTTTGAGTGTGCAATCTACCCTATAGTATATTTACCTTATGTTACTTCATGCATCTCACCTCTATATTGAAACATTGATGTTGGAATCCTTTACGACTATGAAACTAGTTTGTATGCCTTGTTTCATTGTGATAGGAATATGATGGTCATGTGGAAATCATCTTGGTGTATCACCCCCTTAAAATAGGTTAATTTCATGCAAAATTATAACTCTTTTCCCATAAGTAAGGACTAATTTAGGTGATAAGTATTTCAAGATACATTCAGGGAACTAGCCCTGAAATCTGAAGTCTTACTTCCACCATAGGTACATGGACATACCTGGAAGCATTCCCATGTTGCTCAAATTTGGAAGAGGATTGAACACCCTCTTCTAGGGTACAATATTTGGTGATAATAATGACCTTTGAGACAAATGGGCTAGTGGGTACATTGTGTCGAGTTGACCCCAAAGATCCCTTTGTCAATGAGTATTGCCTACATAATCAATACTTTGAAAAAAGCCTCAGACTAATGTAGTTCTACCCTACATGTTGGTTTTTGTGTGAATCATGAAATATGTGGAGAATAAGTACAATAGTTACCTATATTTCAACTTTGAAAATTAGGCTCTTGGGCTGCTCCTTTAGTACTTCAAACTTGTGTATGTGATGTTCCTATGACTGATATGAAAATAAGAGAAAATAAGACAAATTTTCTTTATCAAGTGCTTGATTGAATGATTTTGATAAGTTACCTTAGTTTGTGATATGTAAGGAATGAATGAGGTTTGATCTTGTATTTATATCAATCCCTTTGGATAAATAAGTTGCATTAAATCACTTAGGATAAATAAGTTGCATTGTATTTATATCAATCACTTAGATGATTTTAGGGCATTGGACACTTACATCAGAGTAAGACACTTGTGTTGATGTAGGTATCTACCTGGGATGCTAGTATCTAAGGAATATGAAAGTAATTATTGACTCAAAACTTACAAAGGTGGAAGATAAGTAGGTTTTAAGCATTCTAGGCAAGATAGAATGTCTGGGTCATCAACATAAGACTAGTTAGACCAAGAGATAGGCCAAGGGGCAAAAGATAGAATAGATGTGAGATTTATAAAAATAGTAAAGATACACAACTGAGAGGAATAACCAAGGTATAAGTTTTCCAAGTATATAAGGCTAAGGTGCTATATAATTGAGAAATAGTGTCTACAATTCCCCCCCTTAATCTAGTAATTAAATTACCAGTTTAAAAGAAAGGAATGTGTACCTGGGTGTGTATAACACACCTTGAATTTGTATGAGCCTAACTTGAGTGATTTTTTAATGACTGACCTACAACCAAGAGCATTTTATAGTATATAATAAGTTCATATAATCTTAAATTAAAAGTATTTAAAATATTGAAATTGAAAGAGAAAGGTTCAGGAGTACACCTATGTATCAATGTAATTGCCTTGCCTATTGAAAAGTTAATTTGAAAAGATGTATTAATATAAATATCTAAAACTAAGGTTAAAACACACACACACACACACATACAATAAATAAATAAATAAAAATCTATAAAGTGCATATATTAGAGAGAGAGAGAGAGAGAGAGAGAGAGAGAGAGAGAGAGAGAGAGAGAGAGAGAGAGAGAGAGAGAGAGAGAGAGGCACATGCCCCAAACCTTGGAGAAAAGGTGAGTTGCCACCTGATAGTTGATATTAGCTCAATCTCACAACCTAATGATACTTATAACCTAGTGAGTTAGATGATATAATCAAGTCAAAATTAAAAACTTAGTAAGATTGAGTGATTTAATCACCTCAACCATACTAAAATTTAACTAACTGATGTAGTAGATTGGCTCAATATAGTTTGTAACAATCCATCCTAGGTATTAGTGCATAAAAGTCCATGATATGGTGATAGCCCATAAAAGAATTTTGAAATTGATTTGGATTTTACAATATTAGGTACAAATTTCATAGCATATGCACCTTAGATAATTCTTATTCTAAAATTGTCTCTAACAATGGTACCAATATATATAATTTTGACACAACTGTGAATCTGATTCATAAAACTATGTGCTTTGGTCAATTTAGAAAGTGTGTAAGTGTGGATAACATGCTTCTAAAAAATGATCCACTGTATATGGATAAATTTAAAAATTTGAAATAAGTGCCAATGTGGAAGACAAGTTTACAAAACATACCCCCACTAAATCTAGGTGTGCCAAATATTGAATAAGTGTGGATAACATGCTTCCAAAACATGCCCCCACTAAATCTAAAAATTGTGCCAAGTGTGAAAAAGTGTGGAGAACATGCTTCCAAAGCATGCCCCCACTACATCTAAAAAATGTGAATGTGTGCAATCCATGCCTATATGACATGCTCGACTGAATCTAAAAATTGATATATGTACTAAATATTGAATAAGTGTGGAGAACATGCTTCCAAAGCATGCCCCCACTAAATCTAAAAACTATGCCAAATGTGACTAGAATGCCTCTATGACATGCCCCCACTGATATTCCCCCATTTTGAGGTGAGAGAAAAATATAAATTGGTAGTTACCTCACCTCAAAAGGATAAAACATCTGCATAATTTATGAATGAAACCATGTAACATACAATAGAACATGTCAAGGTAAATGTATCATTGAAGCACATAGAACAATGTGATTAAATCATGATCTAAAAAGATCATGCCAAGTTTTACCATCATTAGGATTTAAAAGTAACTAATATTTAAGGATAATTTCAAGACATTTGGTTTGTCTTGAGTAAATGGATTCTGAATAATTATTTTGACAATTTGAGTATCCGTGTATGAAAAACCAACTGCACCATAGGTTGGAGCTTCTTTATTGGAAATGGATTTTTCTTGTTCGTTTTCATCATTGGAAACCCATGGGATATAAACTGGAAAAAAAATATATACATTTTCTCTTTATCATTAGAAAAATATGCATTTTGATCATTTTGTAACATTACCATTTGGGATTGTTTTTTTAAAATTTATTACTTTTGATCATTCTTTGGAATATTTAGTATGCCTTTTAGAGAATTTGGAACATTAAAAACTTGCATATCATGTGAAGGGTCATCCACATTTGATGATATATAATTTGAATCTTAAGGTGGATGTCGCAAAGGTGACTCCTTTTGTGTTTAAGGCTCTTTTGGTACCCATTTTTATTCATCATACATCTTTGATTTGGGAGAATTTATCTTTTGTATCTTTCTTCTCAATTCCAAAAAATAAT
Source organism: Torreya grandis (assembly GCA_037957365.1). Lineage (NCBI taxonomy): Eukaryota > Viridiplantae > Streptophyta > Pinopsida > Cupressales > Taxaceae > Torreya > Torreya grandis. The sequence continues at coordinate 621,470 of JARHVA010003164.1, read as the reverse complement.
TTGTATGGTGACCATGTATTTTGTGATATGCATAGTAATATTTGGATTTTTGCAAGAGGCATAAAGGAGGTAGATTGATTAAATTATTTATAAGCATCTCCCTTAGAATCTCACTTGACTTATTAGTAGGCTTTTGTTCGCTTGCATAATCATTAACATTAGATGAATTTGGTTTACAATATGCATTCTTATTAGGCACATAATTGGTATGTGAAGATGAAAATGCATGGTTCATAGTAATATAGTGTAGATTCTTTATATATGAAATCTGATTTTTTAATAAAGTGAATTTTGAATTTAGACATAGATTTTGCTTTTGTAACTGATGCATTATCTTGGTCATAGTATTGATTTATTCCTTTAGGGTTTCACAAGGATAAACCTTAGGTATATTAGACTAAACATGAAAATATGACCACTAAGGGATGTGGGAGAGAATATATTTTCTCCCTCTTTTGGCTTAATAGGATGATCAACTTTAATATTTGAAGAGGTGATAGTATGAACCTAATTAGAGGGATGATAACTATCATCCTCCTTAGGTTTAGTATAAGTAAGTTCATTTTTATCCATTTAAAATGTCCTAAAAATTGATATTAGAATAGGATAAGTAAGATAAAAAGTGCCAAAGAGCAATCAATCATGACAATAAAAAATTAGAATTGAAAAGGTACAACATTAAAAATTAGAAAATAGGAAACTCTAAGCCAACTAGGGTTTACACATGAAAACATAGAGGTCAGGTTCACCAAATGTTTAACCCTAAAAATATTCTAGGTTGGCATTGTCTAAGGTTAAAGGATATATAGATAACTTAAAGTACAAGGGTCATAAACTATCTCTACAACATGCCAATTAGATGTTAAACTCATATATAACATATGTTGAATTCATTAAATTGAGATAGAATAAAAATGGTAAGTACACCTATGATATATATGGAAATGATAAATAAACAAAGCAATAAGTTGGTTCTAATGCTGATATAGTTTTGGATCTAGAATAGGCATAAAACAAATTGGAAGAGGGTTCTAAAACAATCACAAATTATGATTTGAGTGCCTATGGAGACACAGACACTAGCATTAGCCTTGGATGGTTACATCAACACTCCTACCTAAACCTAATGTAAGTGTTCTATATGAAATACCTATTAGAAAAGGATGTAACCACCTATATACTTCTAGGTTTGTCTTCATCTTTGCTATGGTGCATTTATATTTGGGTCATGGATTGTCACTCCTCATAAAATTACAAAACCTTAGTTCTTCATCTTCATAGTGACCTTAGGGGAAAATGGGTTAGTGGGCATATAATATCAAGTTAACCCTAAATACCCCTCTATCAATGAGAGTTTCGTACATATCCAATACTAAAGAGGGCCTCATACTGATGTAGTTGTCCCCTATGTGTTGGATTGTGTGTGAATCATGCAATATGTAAAAAATAAGTAAAATAGTGACCTAGCTTGTAACTTGGAAAATTGGGATCTTGGGATACTCCTTTAGTACTTCAGACCTATGTATGTGATGTCCCTATGATTTATATGAAAATAGGAGAAAATAGGAAAGCTATGCTTTATCAAAAACTTGATTGAATGCTTTGATAAGTTACCTTGGTATGTGTTACGTTAGGAATGAATGAGGGTTGATCTTGTATTTATATTAATCCCATTGGATAAATAACTCACATTAAAGCACTTAGGCTAACCATTAAAATACATTTCATTTGAAAATTATATGACTTTACGGCACTAGACACTTACGTCAGAGAAGGACACCTGCATCAATGTAAGTGTCTACCCAAGATGCTAGTGTCTAGGGAATAGAAAAGTAGGTATAGACTTAGAAGTTGTAGAGGTGGAAGACAAGTAGGTTTTTATCATTATAGGTAAGATATAAGTTTTGAGTCATTAATATAAGATAGGTCAGACCAAGAGATAGACTAAGGGGCACAAGATAGAGTAGATGTGAGATTTACAAAAGTGGAAAAGGTCCAAAATTGAGAGGAACAACCAAGGTCTGAGTTTACCAAATGTATAAAACTAAGGTGATATATAATTTAGAAATAATTTTTACACCTATATGACTTGTGCATATAGATATGGCTCTTATTCACCATTATTCTACACTCACATGTTTTCTATAGGTTTGGCCATCTTGATTCACTATTATCCACCTATAGGAAATCCATTGCTTATACCTAACCTACTCAAAATCATATTCAAATCATCTCCAAATCATCAAATCATTTTTATATCTTCTAGACAAGACCTTAAAACTTGGATTTTGGACTAATCTAAAGCTAGTAAACTCATATTGTGCCAAGCAATGATTACTTTTCAAATTCAAATCATTCTTATAAGTTAGCCAATACATTTCACATGTTTATGGCATGATAAAGTACCTAAATAGTCTCATATAAATACATGATAGGTCTAAATATATTTCCCATCTATAAAACATTTATCAAGCATACTCAAACACTTGTACATTTAAAGGCATTGCCCTTTCTTTATAATTCATCCATCAATCACAAGGAATAGGTCATAACAGAGTTTTAAACACCTCAAAATCCAAGCCAAAATTGTTGTTTTCCAAGTATCAAAAGATATATCATAGGTTACATTTATTAAAAGAGTATTTTTGCACATATACACCTAATGGGGAGAACTACATGTGGTTTGAATTTTTTCTTCAAAGTAGTGGATATGTAGGAAGTGCTTAACCATTCATTGAGTTTGGGGTCAACTCAACCCACCCTCTTTCCCCTTTTGCAAAGTAAAACTTAGTGTCAAAAAGGGACCTACGATTTCAAAGATGAGTAGATACATTTATGGAATTACATGCACAATAAAATTCTAAAGATTGCACACTCAGATGGGTTACAAGAAGGCATAATGACCTGTACAAAAATAAAAGAGTAAAACTCATCTAGATAGAACCATGAGAATATGAACATAGTGTCAATAAATATCATCCCAAGGATTAAGAACTCATCCAGGCACATCTAGAAACTTAGATCTTGATCTGAGTAACTCATAGTCTAGTGTCCCACCTTTCTAGACTTCTACAATTAGTCTAAAACATATATAGTGAGTAAAATGCTAAGTATATTAACCCTCTTAGTATTTTCCATAAAAATTAAGTACATTTGTCAAATTATATTTTGATTTTTAAATTCAGATTAATGCTTAATTGTAATACAAATTATAGTGTGAATTAGATCAAAGTTATATTTTATTAGACCACTTTAATAAAAAATAAGGTAAAACATACTAGTGAATTTGTTTACATATTGAACATGTTAAACCCTAGGTCTTCCTTCAGGGTTTCATATTTATTTTTAGGGTTTCACATTTATCTATATAAATATGATTTTTAGACCTAATTTTTTATTTTTGTTTGTTCACAAATTACAAATGGTTATAATGGATGCACACAATTTTTATTTCTTAACTCAATCTATGATTTTAATCATTATATGCTATTTTTATTTATCATGCAAAATTTGTAACAGCTAAATAATTCCATGGATCAAATATTTATGCACTTATAAGGCTAAACTTGATAATAAGCAATCCTTAGCCTTCCATAATTCATGTTATCATAATATTCAATTTGATATGCTTCTTATTACCACTAGGCACCAAAGGGCATGCATGATTCTTTTTATTCTCTTGATAGACTTTGTGTGAATAATGAATATGAAATTGATTATGAAAAAATTACTATGGATGGTAATAATGGAAATGATTGTGGACTTTAATGATAGATTTGATGACATAGATGAAAGGAAATTAACTCATATAGAATACTGCTTTTAATAATCAACACAAAATTAGAATCTTCTTCTATAATATTTATTCGAGATAATTAATCATTGAGAGTGTTTACAATTTTATAGCCTTTCCATTTCCTATAAAAAGGAGATGAGGTTTATCCCACAAATATCTCAACTAGTATTCTCTCCACCTTTATTATCGCCTACAAATTATCTACATGATTTATTCTCATAAATCACTCACATAATAAACTAACTAAAACAACTCAAATAATATGGGTTGTTATTACAACCATACATACAAGTATAAGTTCTCAAACATGTGAGCACTAACCCATTTTCCTAACATTCCCCCTAGTGTGAATACGGGAGAATAAAAACATATCTTATTGTTGTTGTTCTTTGAAAACTTTGCTTAGACTGGGTACAACTCCATCAACTTGTATCTTTACCCTCATAAAGGCTTGTCTCTTGAGCCATATTCTATGGGACTATTCCCATCCCTTGAATTCCCAAATTTTTAACCCTCTAGATTCCTAGAGCTCCTGAACTATCTATTCAACCATCCACATCAAGTTTACCTCAAAATATTCTCTTGCCTTCACAGATTGCTTATTTAGAATATTCATCTTTCGCAAATGCTACTACAGGGGTTTATTGAGCACACAATGGAAGCATGAAAATGTTGAAAAGGAAAAATATGAAAAAACATGCCACTAAATCACTATGCAACACCATCACTAGTGGTTGATGAGAGGATGTTTAAAGTCCTCCATCCTTGTATAGGTTTGTTACTTAGCCAATTTTACTTGAACTTTAATTATATTACCCCCCCATAATTCAAATGTCATGTACAAGTGATAATGCATCTATGAGGATTTTTTTTGTTGACACTTTTGATGAATTAAAATTGATGCAAATAGATGATTGAATCATCAAAGATAAAAAATGACAATAAACCATTATTTTTTAAATAACTAAAAACAAATAATAATTGACATACTAGACTATGACACTAATTAATTTTTACTAATGGACTTTACTAGGATAGAAACTAATAACCCATTTTATTGATTAAATAAATAAATATTTAATTAATATAGCTATGAGTATCTAGATTGCTCTTGACTCTAACAAAATTGAATGTGAAGGCTAAATGCATTGATAGATTGACAAGTTTTTCTACTATGTAATAGGAGGTGATAGCTACTACAAAGTATCATGATGTGCTACCAAATACATAGATTTAATCAACTAATAATGGTAATGTTATGACTCAATGATGAATACATTCTTCAGGTATATGAAAGGTGACCTTGAGGGAGGTAGCCATTTTAATGTGGTGAGTTGAGGAATGATGTGGGTTTATGCAAGTCAAGGATGAATGCAATGTCAAGCGAGTTGATCTTGATGTAAGATGAAACTTGATGTAGATCTATTGGAAGATTTGAATTTGTATAACAACTAAGTGTGAAAATGTGTAGATTTGGATCATGTTGCATCTTTGTTCATACTTTCTTGTGAATATAATATGTATATGGAAAGATGTAGTAGGGATCTGATGTAATGCCAATAGAGAATATATCCAGATGCAAATAAGTCTTCCCTAAATTTCCATTGAAGTTCTTCAAGAAAATCTTATCAATAGATTGATAGTGGCCTATGCACAAATCACACAAAAATGATATATATATATATATATATATATATATATATATATATATATATATATATATATATATATATATATATGTAGTTTTGAACAAGGATAGATTACACACATTAGGGACTAATTTGGCAAAATTACATTTTGAGAGTCGGATTTATCAAAGAGAAATTAGAACACCAAATTTGAATGTTCTAACCACCTAATAATAAAGCCTTTAACACTTGACAATATCGTATTAATTCCAATAGTGAATATTATATGAATATATATTGATTCTCAATATTCAACATACATGTATAAGTTAATGGAAAATTATATGTAAACAAGGATTGATCACTCACTAGACTACAGATGAATGTGCTAGTAAGAATAGATGACTCAAGATATCAAAATTGAAATGATTAGACAAATACATATTTTCAAAAATGAATCACAAATCTAAATCTCAAGTGGAATTTGTCTTGAATAATAGTATTTTTAGTAGCTCCAACCTCATCCATTTAGAACCAAATACAAGCACCATTACTCTCCAATATGATGTAGATAATGTCAATGCATTGCCTTTATTTTTTTTGGCTCCATCAGATTCACATGTGCTTGTTATGAGAGAGTAAGCTGCATATTATTGAATACAAATATTTACACTTTATCACTAAAAAACAAATAAATGTGCACATTAAAATGACTATGCCACCATATTATTCACCCTTTCATGCTTCTAAGAGCAGACATCACGTAAGTTATGGATGAATTGCATGAAGACACAAATCTATGCTACAAGTTGGTTAAACAAAAAATATATTATTCTCTCTTCCACAAGGTGAAGTATAAAACCAATGCCCTTTTGTAAAATATTAACACACCATTAAAATGGACCTGTTTTGATATTAGGTTTTGATTTTGGTTCATATTTTTCAATCTAAACACACACATACAGAAAACTACTTTTAATAATCAACACAAAACTAGAATCTTCTTCTATACTATTTATTTTTTATAATTAATCATTGAGAGTGTTTACAATTTTATAGCCTTTCCATTTCCTATAAAAAGGAGATGAGGCTTATCCCACAAATCTCTCAATTATTATTCTCTCTACCTTTATTCTCTCCTACACATAATCTATGAGATTTGTTCTCACAACTAATACAACTCAAATAATATGAGTTGTTATTACATCCACACACACAAATATAATTTCTCAAACATGTGAGCACTGACCTATTTTCCTAATAGATGTGGGGGAAACACAATGTTTCTCTTAGATTAATATTTCTATTCCTATGCAATCAACCTATGTACATCCTAGGATGACTACACATGTTACTATTTTACCCTAATTTTGATTTAACAATATTTAATAGGTGTAAAACATTGAAATATAATTTAAATTATAATATATAGAATTCAAGCATAAATATGAATGCAAAGTAGAATTATTTGAAATTGATTAACAAGTGGCATATGTTAAATATAATAAGTAAAACCAATAATAAGATTATTTTTTTGGCTTTTGGTTGACTATAATAGGTCTCTGATAGTGGAAAATAGGATAAAATATGTATGTGATATTTCAAGTCTAAGAACAAAGTCTGTAGTTATAAATAGACAAGTCCATTCTCCCTGGATAATTACATAGTGCGGTCTTATTTACTAATTGTAAATTTATCCATTGTTAAAGTGAAAAAACTATAATTACTCTACCACCTACACCTGTATCTACTAAGATGATTGAGGTATTGATACTCTTAAAATGTTTCACAAAGATACCTACAATACAAAACCCTAACTCTTTCACAAATCAATTTGATATCAAATATGGGGGGTGTTAGACAAAAGGGATTAAATTGGATTGACCTTGGCCAATCCCTATTGACTAACCAAGAAATACACTACATTATAAATACTGTAAAGAGGGATCAAACTTGATTGTGGTTCTCCTACTAATGTGCTTGTATGAAATTATGAATGCAAGTCTAGATGCTCATTTTCCTCTTTTATCATTGACACAAACATGTAAATGTGAATTTACCCTTTGTAAACTTCAAATCTATTTCTATAAATTTTCTAAGTGTAAAATATAAATCTTGTCTAGATCTTAAATATATAGAGGGCCTTCCTCAAATGCCTCTTAGAATCTTTGTCTATATGGAGATCTAGATTTTGAATTAAGAGACCTATTGGCATGCAAAATTAAACATAATAAGACCCAAATAGGAAAAATAAAAGACCCAAAATGATTCCAAAAGTTACTTGGATAAGTCTACACTTTTCAGATAGTCTATAGGCATGGATTTATTCAAAAGCTACAGAAATGTCTAGGAAACATAAAAGATAAATATGATTAAAAAAAGGATTATAAATCCCTATGATGACATTGAAAGGATAAATACAAGTGAACACGTGACTATACAATTATATGAAATAATGAGTAAGAGGATGAAAACTCAAAAAAATATGAAAATAAGTAACTTATTCATCATCAATAGTCTATATGTGTAAAGTTATACAACTACATTATTTAAAATATCTTTGTACCAATTTTGGGTTTCTATATCCCCCACCTTATTCTAGTAATAAAATTTCTAGAGTAAAGGAGAAAAATATACATGAGTGTGTACAACACACTTTGTATTTAGCATGAAGCTTCCATTGTATAGAATATGTTGTAAATTATATTATTTTATTCATATATCTAAGACACATATATAGGATATTGATCTCTTAAAATTTAAGAGATAACCTTATCACAACACTTAATACAATCCCTACACTCTTATCTCTATTCATGATAGTTGTTATAACAATTCACACCCACACTTGTTTAATTTTCTAAACTCATTTTACACACATATATAATATATGTATGTACTAACAAATATTTCTAACATTCCCCTCCTTAGTACATACATATGGAAATGAAGCACACTTAAGATATGTAACATGTTGCATTGGATATTGCACATTGATTTGACACACACAAGAACACATCCAACATAGATTAAGATCTCATTAACCAATACATAAGAATTCATCAACCATATCATTTGATGTCTAGGAACACATCAAAAATAGATCGAGACACATCAACTAATCTATAGGAACACACTAACCAAACCAAGAAAAGTAGTGGGAATGGCCTCACTACGAATCTAATCAAGAATCCATTTTTATCTAGTGAAAGTGGTATGTAATTCCACTTTATTTTCATATTAAAAACATTGAAAAATAAAATATATAATTTTTTAGGACTGAGTCCTTGTTTTCATGTTAGTAGAATTTATCCTTGACCCTTACCACTCAATTGTGAAAAACATAGGTGATGACCACTACCATTGGAGATCACCCTTAGCTTTGATTTGTTTACTTATATTTAACTATTTTGACATTGTGTTTAATTTTATATCATTTTACCCTTTTGAAATTGGCTAAGGGTTAAGGGATAATAACCTAATCAAACAAATGGATATTCTATTCTAAAAATAGACAAATTAGATAATTTATATTCACAATATTCTGATACAGTGATGAATTATGAAAGTATACTAAATACAAAAAGTACAATACCAAACAAAAAATTAAATATAAAAACATGAAGAAGAAAAAATACTTAGATTATTTATTTATGTGCAATTGGATTTGATAGATGCAGGAACAAAAGAAGATAGGATGATACTTCGCAATGATTCATTTTGATTCTAAAAATTTGATTTCTATCAGCTTGAACACTACAGTTGAGATATAGACACTACAGTTGATGATTTTATCCAAAGTTTAATGCTTATGTTTGGATCAAAGTACAGGTCCTTTTTTGGAATGACCACCTATACCTGTTAGGGTTCATTATCACCTTATAGATTGTCAAGTTAGATTGTGTGCACAAGTTCTAGATATCAGTATTTTTCTCAAAAGCCTAGGTCCTCCAACTTGGGCATGTCACCTTGAAAAATGGGGATTAATGGGATAAAATGTATTTGAGTTGAATTTAAATACCCCTCTTTTAATTAGTGTTTCCTACATATCCATATGCTCTGAAGAGGGCCTCATACCGATGTAGTTCTCCCCTTTATATGGGCTCGTTTGTGAACAATTATAAAATATGATATATGCGAGTGCATATAGTGATCTAGCTTGTAACATGAAAAATACTAGTCATGGGATGATATTGAAATGCTTTCAACCTATAAGAAGACCACACCTATGAATAATTTGGAAATAGGTAAGAATATGGTAGTAGAACTTAGTTATGAAAATGATTAAGTGTGAGCTCGATAGATGTTTGCTTGGTAATTGCCAGATGTTGCTTGATTGATAGTGAATTAAATTTCATTTGTATTTATAGCATAGATTTTGAAATGATCTCATGGGAAGGTTAAAATAGTACCATAGGTAGACCCATATGGGTTAAAATATTTATAAATTTGACCATTTGTAAGGCTCAGTTACTAGTGTCAAATTTATGACATTAGGGTTTTAGTGTAGAAGGTATTATCTGGGAGGATAGAAAGTTGTTATAGATAAGTAACTATCAGAGTAAGATATAAATTAGGTTTTATGTAGACTATGGATTAAAAGTGATTTAGGTAGTCAAAATATAAGGTTCGAACTATAGGATAGGAATTTAGGCACAATGAGATGGCAAATGCAAGCAAGAAGGATATGAATTAAAGGTGTGAGCCATGAGTCATATTTATCAAGAGTAAAAGATTAGTTTTTCATATATAATTAGACTTTAGTATTTACATTTGCCCCTATTTATTCTATTAATTCATAAGGATAGAATTACTAGTTTAAAGGGGAAAAAAATAAGTAGCTTGATGTGTATAACACACCTTGCTTATTCTTGAGCCTTGATTGAATTTTTATTTGTATATCACCTAAAACTAAGGGAATGTTACATTGTAATTAGTTCATATAATCTGTAAATTTAATAATTTAAATACTTGAAATAAAAGAGAGCAAGGAAGGAGCACACCTGTGTGTTGATGCAACTGTTAGAGTATGTATTTCATGCATTTCTCACATTTACTAGTGTATTAACTAGCTATTTCATATTTTAGTGAGTTTTTCCTATATGAGGATTTATCCCATATTATCTAATTAGGATAGTTCTATGTTTCACCTTGCCTATTTATGTAAGATATTTTCTTTGAAATAGCATATCATATTTATGAATAACTCTTGCATTGCTTTATTTTGGAATAAATTATTTTCAGTTTCATGTGTGATGTTCATGGAGTTATCATTTCTGAATCTTGGGTTGGAATTCTTGTTTTCCATTTGTAACATGGTACTAGAGCTTTGAGGTGTTTCTCCCATCTGCATTGCCATTACTTTGGAAATTTTCCTTGCCATTGCTTCTTCCTTTGTCATGTATTTCCCTTCCTGTTGCTTCTTCCCTTGTCATTTATTTCCCTTGAGGAAAGAGGCATACCATTGTTAAATAATTTTTGAAGATTTTTTGCTTTTGAAGCTTGGTGTTTCATTTGAAGAGGTAGTGAAAGGGGAAGAAACACAACATCCCTTTTTTATTGACGTCACCCTTTCAGATCCAAATTTTGTTTGTTTTGAGAGAGGCATCATTGAGGGTGTTGAAGATCATAGACATTAAAGATATCTTGGTGTGGCATCATTTTTTTTTTACTATGGCATTATTATTTTTATCTCAGAGGTAGTTTTTGGTGTTTAGATCTACAAGTTTTTTATTTTTCTTTGTTGCATTCTTGTCTTGGCACTTTTGAGAGGAGAAGCACTTTTCAAGACTGTGGCATCCTTGTTGAGAGTTTAAGTGGCATCAACTTGCAAACCAAAAACATTAATGAGATCTACATTTGAGTTTATTAGGTGTTTTTAACTAGTTTGAGGTGCCTTTTTTTTGTTACAACAAACCAAGATCTGATCCAGGCATTTGTATCTGGCATGGAGATCGAAATATGATTGATGCATTAGATCTATTATTGGGAGAATATAGGCATTATATCTACCTATGTGGTTTGCTACTACATTGGATCTGCTACACCATTTTATCCTTTGAAAAATATAAATTTTACTTGAGGTAGGTGCATGGAGAATAGTAGCGATGACATCCTTTTGTTCTTTAGCACTTTACTCTATTAAGATTTGACTAGTGAGGAAGGCATTGGACCAATTAGAAGGTGATAATTGAGAGTGACATTGAGGACTGCTTAAGAGTGGCATCCCTTCTCTACCATTTTTTTATTATTTATTGCTTTCATATCTGAGGAAAGAGAACTAACTAGGCACTGGAAGAGATAGGCATCATTACCTTTTTTATTACTACATAGAGTTGTTAAATGTGATGTAAAAGGAGGTTGGCATCCTTTCTTTGAGATTTGGTAGTTTCTTTTCAAGATATACTTATTTTTAGGGAGGAGGCAATGAAAAACTAAGGTGATGCCAAAAACAATAATAGACCACCTCTTTCTCTTCTCAAAACAACCTCTTAAATTCATTTTTTTGCTTTTATAAGCTAAAATTTTGCCTCAAGAGAAATAAAAAATTTCTTAAGCAACCATAACAATAACTAGGAAGATATTTTTTCATGTTGGTTAGAATTTCAGAGTCCATGGTTTAATTTTGGTTCCAACAAGTGATTAGATGACTATGTTCTTTTCCGATTTGGTCATAAAAACTAGTTTGTAGTGTTTTTGTTGTAAAAAAGGGGGCTAGGTTTATCAATTCATCAAGTCAAGCACTTATTCAGTTGTCTAAGTCAGTTCTAGACTCATTATAACTAGGCATATATGTAGTATATCCCATAGTGCTCAAAATTTATCACTCAACTGTGCTAGTATCAATTCACATAAGGCACAAGCCTTTTCTAGGCTAAGTCTGGTGGTATATAGGTGCAAGCCTATTTTGGGTGACTAGTTCTGGTCATAGGGATGTAAGCCTATACTGAGTTGGTTCTATGGACTCAAGGGTGTAAACCTCTATTCCACTAATCTTAGCATGATTTAGGTGCTTTGAGGAGTCAAAAAAATGCATTAGATCAAGTGTTCATTTTTTAGCTAGCACTTCTTAGCAAGGGTATCAAATCTTGTGTGCATGACTCTCCTTACACTTAGGCTATTTCATATAATATGATAATGTCATCACTATCATAGAGATGCCATGATCGACCTAGACTAGAACTTTGATTAAACATAACATTCATAAATTGAGATTATAACATTATCACTCTAACATTTATTACGCATTCAAAGATCATTAATTAGACACATAACCAGATTGAGCTCAATTAGATGCAACACCCTTCTTCATTAATCAAAGTCCAATTAAAATAGAGTACATTAGACTAAAAATAGATTATATACTTTGCTGAGTTACTCAACTACCTAAAGGCTCACAAGTGATATTGGGCATCTACAATATGTGCCTTAATGGCATTTAAGTTATTCCTAATACTAATAGAGGCCATTTATTTTAGAACTAATTTCTCTAGAGATTCACTATAATAAATCATGTATCCTCACTCACTGGTTTGATCTTACTGTTATAGGCTATATAAGCATCTTCTACCATGGTGGAGATATGTACATTAGGTGTTGAGCTAGAGCTTTTAGCAATCATTGTGTCAGCTCTAGTACCTTGTGCCCTTCATACTATAGTCACCACATGTAGCCCCTTCTTGAAGATGCCCAAGAAATCATTGAATTGTTTAGCCACCTTCCAGTTGGTGCAAAGTGTGCATTGATTCGTCTAGCTGGTGTAAAAGACACCAAAATAGTAATCATCATCCAATTGATTGCCTCATTTTGAGATATTTATTGATTTGGCATGGATCCCATAATTAAAAAAATAGGATCACAACATTACCCCATACAAAATTTCTAGTCCATCCTTGGACTAGGATACCAAATCCTTTGATAATAGAACTTGGGTGCACTCTCCTTAAGTTTGGCATTAAAGTTCTCAAAATCCTTGATAGTGAGTTTGATTTCCTTAGAGGCACTGTCTATTTCCATGGAAGTGGCGCTAAGCATGATCACATCTATCTTCTCCATCACTTTTATAAAGGCCTAAAGATTTGTCTTATATTTTGTCACTCCCCCATCAAGGATTGATCCTTATTCATAGGCCTTAGTTTGCAAGGCATAGAAAAGTGATTCTAGGTTATGATCATGGCCTTTATCTATGTGCTCAATATATTGACCAAACCCATTATCTATATGCACTCCACCCTGCTTGCAAAGTACACTTATGACATCAACTCTTCCTTCTCCTCCTTTGCCTACTTAAGGCACGAGTTTATAACAAACGCTTGGTTGGAAAATTTCATGAAGATGGAATCGACTACATCTATGCCTTCTTGAAGTTTTTTAAAGAGGTTCTCTACCTATTTGAGATTGGTAGTTATCTCCTTCTATAGTAGGGTGCATGGGTCTTCCTCTTCTTCTGGTGTCAACTTCAATTTCATCCTTAGGATCATCTGATCCACTAACACACATACTTTATCAACCTATGAGAGGTTTGATGTATCAACACCAACCAAAAGGGATGGTTAGTTTATCTCTATACGCTTACATATCTGTTGTAGCTTAAACTTCATATCCTATGCTTCATCTTCGTCATTCTTACAAAATATTTCCATTTCTTTTTTTCTATCATTAATGATGTTATTTTATGTGACTTCAATGGCCATTCATATGAGTGCATTTCTAGACCTAATTAGGTTCATGTCATGGGTATTTATGATAAGGGAGTCATACCCTTAGTTTCATCCATGCCCAATATGGCCTTTTGAGGCACCTCAAAGTGAGGCTCATCCATATAATTATCAAATACAAACATAAACTATTTGTGCATCCTATTTATGGTGTATTTAGGGGACATGCATTTAAACATATAGAACTCATCCTCCATCCATCCCTGTTTCACTTTTTCCCTTATGATTAACTTTATGCCTTCTTCTTCGATGATGGCCATCTTTATTTTCTCTTCTTCCTCCTCATTGGCACTACTACTTTCTTTGGTATTTTCCTTAGAGGTGTCTTCTTCTTATTCTAAGAGGGGTTATTATTTAGACTTGTCCACTTCCTCCTCTTGGGGTTTTTCAGTGCTAACCTCTAGGTGTATTCCCTTGGCACCATCTTCATCTTCCTTTTCTTTAGGCACCCCTTCACTACTTGGGCATGCTTGATGTGCAACTTTATTTACTTTGCTAGTGAGGGTGTTATGTGTCTTCTCTACTACTTCCATAGTTGGTTCCATGCTTGTAGGAACCTCCTTTATTTTATTCTCTTTATTGGCCTTTTCTTCTTTGACCACCTTCCTTTCCTTTGTCTTCTCTTCCTTAGCCTTATACTCTTTAACCTCAATTCTCTCACTATATGCCTAAGTTATGTTGGTGTCCTTTATAGCCTTTTGCTTCTTCTCCAACTCCAGTGACATCTCAATTTCTTCCTTGTTATGGCCCATTTTATTCCACAACATTCTCTTTTCCTCCTTGATTTATGGAGGCTATGTGGAGGGATCTTTAGATGAGGCACTAGGTGGCTTCTTTATCTTTTCATGCATGGTGGTAGTGCCACCTTGGAGGGCCTTTTAGACTTCCTCAGCACTGGGCTCCTCTCCCACTTCTTGTATGATGTAGACTTTTGTTCCTTCTTCTTCTACCTCCTCCTCTATATCTTCCTCCCTTCCTCATGTGAGGGCCTCTTCCACGTCCATTTATGCCAAGGTTATTGTCTAGATCAAAATAAGTCCCTTGGACTTCTTATTTTTCTAATTTTTACTGGAGGAAGCATTTTATGGAATGAAGTTCATGTGATTCTTCTTTGGATTTGAATGAGTTTATTCTTCATCGGAGGTGGCCCTCAACCTAATGCACTCCTAAATTTCTTCAAGTGTCTCTCCCCACTTTTTTGGGGAGACTTCTTATGCATTACTAGTGCTAGCTTCCTATCATTGCTGATATAGAAGGGGAGATCATCATCTTTCCTAATGTCTATGCTCTTATTTTATGGCTTCATCTCATAATATAAATTGAATATGTACCTTGTGATGATTTATCTTTAAATGGGATGGGGTTTCATATGATTGAATTCATCCTCCTCATCTTTTATGGCTTTCCCTCTTAGGTGCATATACTAGCACCTCAACCTACTCACTTATAGATCCATGACCTTTATTGGGATGTATATCTATTATACATTTGGAGTCCTTATCATTTCCTTGAAATATTTTGTAGAAAATACGTAAAAGAGTTTAATCTAGCCAGATAGGTTGTCATCTATGAGTGTTAGGTGCACTACACAAAAATGTTACATGATAGTGAAGGTTACCATGCCAAACATGTGATAAGGGATATCCTATGGGATGCATCATTTTATCTTGAATGCCTTAATATACTGAGTGCATCACCCTAACACCTATGTCTTATATTTTTTGGAGGAGGGTCGATAGGTGAAGTCTTAGTATTTCAGTGCTAGGGAGTTCTTGTGCACTAAAAAGACTAAAAGATTGTCTTTATCACCATCGGGCACATTGATATCCTTTATCATAATTAATATCAGTATTGACCCCCACCTAAAGGTCTCTCATTCCTTATGACACTCTAACATGTTCTTCATTATCTCTTCAATAATGAATTTGGTAATGTTAAACTTGACCCCTTATGTTACGTGATGGGTGATGCATAAATAGGCCTTATTGATGTCCATCCATCATCTACTAGGGCATAACTTGGAATTTATGAGGCATGTCATGGCCTTGATTCTAGGGTCCTTTATGTCCTTTATTGGGAATGTGAATCCTCCCTTGTAATAACTAAGGAGTTTCACAACCCACTTTACTTTTGCATCATTCTCCATCATCAGGTGGATGTTTGCACCTAAGTTTGGGAGCCTAGTAATTTTGTTGATGAGGCACTCTAATATCTACATGCACATCCCTAAAAATTATAAGTGGTATCCATGGATGCAAAAGAGGAAGAACTGCATGAGTTTTTCTAGGTTTCCAAAACATGGAAACTCATATAGTTGAGTTGCACTAGTGGTCACAAGCCTATCTCAAATGGATATATCAGACATCACTAAACCTACATTTGTCTCGGTTCCCATGTCAACCACCCAATCTTAGTTGAGCTCTTCCACATTGCTCAACATATAGTGGTTGTATTATTTCAACCCATAGGTGTGTGTGAAAGACACCAAAGTCTCCCCTACTAAGACCTCAGGGGGGAACTACATTTATTTGTAGGACATCTTGGTGAGCACCTCAAGGTCAACCTCAATAATGATAACCCATTTAATTGGTTGTACCTTATTCTTAATAGTGGTTGTCTCTTTTATTTTTCATACCCTCTTGTCATCTTTCTACACCTATGATAGACTAGAAATCATTCATTTCTTTCTTATTCTAAACTGGCTAGTGTTGAAGCATAGTCTGTTGATCTTGCCAAAGCTTGTAATGTTTCTTATCACTTCCTCATCTTCATGGGGTTTGTGATTGTGACTTTGTCTCTTAAGCATCATTCACCATTAATGATAGCTTCGACATCACTTAAAATTTCTCCTCCCTGGTTCTTTGGTAATTCTCTCTCCATATTCCTCTATTTCAATCTTAAATGAAATGCAATCTCAATCCTTATTCACTTATTTTTTTTGGTAGCTATGGGTGCATAGGGTTTCACTATGGTAGTGTTTTCTCACTTCAGCTCTGGTACTCTGCATTTTAGGTTCAAATTTACTTAAGGTCTGTAACCCAAACTAGTGCATCATTGGCCTATTTATACCTTAAACTTCATCTACCATCTTAATTGTAGGTGAGTAATAATGTGGTGATGCATGGATATATTAAAATTCACTAAAACCCACAAAATCCACAAAAATTTGCTACCACATTTGTGTTTATTTTAGATTTTTATGCCTCTACCATCACTACATTAAATTATTTTAATAGCTTTTTTTGGTGAAGTGATAAGTGTTTTCAAATAGTCATTTCTTGCCTATGATTGGGTGCATTCCAACTTATCTAGATGATATTCTTCCTATTATTCATTCACCTTGGCAGGAACCTCATCCTTCTTATGGAAACCTAGGCACAACACTTCACATATGTGTGATTCAACCTCCTTGGTTCCATCTCTTTTTGCTATTGCACTTCTTTTCAAGTATGCTTCCATTCCTTGGTCAATTTATTTCATCTCTTGCCTTAAACTGTCCTACCCCATATAAATTCCTAAACTAGTCCTCCTGTGATTTATTCTCCTATTTTGATCACTGGCATACATCATACTAGCATTTTGTGCACCTCCCTTTGTTACTTGGTATCCATATTTTTGCAAGTCTATCAAACTCCACATGCCCAAAAACTTAGGTGTTTGGCCTCAGGCACTTAGAAAGTACCCATGCTCAACTCACCTAACTATAATATGCTCATAAGCACTAGAAAGTTATTTTGTGGCCCTAAAATTTCCTCACTTATTCATGTATTACCAACACAACACAAAACAACACAAACATAAGAAAATGTATGGCTTGTGCCAAACTTATTTTTAGTCAGCACAACACAACTAATTTGTGAATGGGAAATTAGTGTTATGATGGTGCAAGCACCATCTTATTGCCTATAAGGCTTTAGTGGTTTCCATTGAAATGCCTAGGGAGCATTTCACCTGATAATGTGTGTAACTTACATGTGCTAGTCTCCAATATGCTATGGATGACATAAAGACCCATCCACCTGATCTATAACTTGCCTAGGTGTTTGATGTACTTGTATTCATAGAGTAAGACCAATGCTCCTTCAATAAATACCTTGCACTTAATATACCTATCATGCCATAAATTTTGGCATGCCTTCTCTATTTGCTAGCTCCATCTTTCTTGGGTGCACATCTCATCCAAGTGCTCTAAGTATTTTATCCATGCACTCAAGGACTCTTGATCATACAAATGACTAATGTGTGTAATACACAATGAGGGCACTATGAACTCCATGGGTAAAATGGCCTCTATGCTAAACATCAGTTAGAATGGTGTAGCCTTATTCAGGTGCTTGTAAGTAGTGTAATATGCCTATAGCACTGATGACACATGATCATCCCAATATTTATGACTAATGTTGCATATATTAGTGAGGCACATCCCTAATATCTTATTGAATGCTTCAGCTATGCCATTTGATTGGGAATGATAATGGGTTGTCTTATGGTACGCCACCATGTATTCAATTAGTAGGATGTGCAAAATTTTATTTATGAAGTGTGTATCTTTATCACTAGTCAAATTGAGTGGGCACCCATAAAAACTTATGATGTTTTCTTAGATAAACTTTATGATGATGGAGGTTGTGCAGTCTTTGTTTGGCACTACCTCGGTCCACTTAGTGAAATAGTATGTGGCCACTAAAATGTATCTTACACTTATATGCCTTGTTATAAGAGTGATCAAACAAACAAATTCAACATCCCATTTTTTTAATGGTACCTGGGAAAGAATGGGAATGAGAGGCATCTCATCCTGATGGTTAGGCTTTCTTATGCATTGGTAGATGTCACAAGCCTAATTCTAGCACTTTACACATTGTTGCATCTCTAGTGTAATGGCTTCCTATTATACCCTCATGCACTTCTCATAATAAAAAGTCTCTTTTATGTTCTAAGACACATCAACATAGGACTTCATCTTAGCTAAATTTGTATAGTTCCTCGCTAATGAGTTAAAAGGGGTAAATGTGAACTACGAGCTACTTCTTTTCTCTGGTTGTCATAGTCTGGGGCATAGACCCAGATGTTAGAAAAGAGGCGATCTCTGCCAAGTCCTCAAGGATGAAATAGAATTTGTAGATTTGTGCATTCAACATGTCATCCTTAATAGGCACTACCACATTGCTAGAGTTGATGCAAGATAAATGGTCTGGGCCTGAGTTTTATTTTCTAGGATTTATGAAAACCAAGAATTGAAATTCTTGGAATATAACTATCCATATACAAATGCACTCATGGAGAATGTGATTGTTCATAAGGTACTTAAGTAAATTGTGATAAGTGAATAAGATGAATGGGGTTGCCAATAAGTATTTCTTGAATTTCTATAGGGCATAGACCATGACAAGCACCTCATGTTCAGTTGTTGTATAGTTCTAATCTACTTGGGTCAGTTTCTTGCTTGCAAAGGAGAGGAGATGGGATGATCCATTTTTCCTTCATCAAGTTACATTAGAATATCACCAGTTAAAAATTTAGATGCATTAACATGTATGTGGAATGGAATCATTTAGTTGGGAAATTATAAAATAGGCACGTTATCTAGCTTGAGCTTTAGAGTTTTAAAGGCATCCTGTTATGTTTCACCCTAATAGAATGGTCCATCTTTGTGTAAGAGATCCTCTAGCAGCACCACAATCCTTGCATAGATCCTTATGCAATTTTTATAGTAGACACAATGGCCAATAAAGACATGAACATCTTTTTGCATAGAAGGGGTCTGGAGCTATAGGATAATTGTGATCTTCATGGGATCAATGAGTAGACCGTCTTTGTAAATAATGTGCTTGAGCAAAGTGCTAAAAGGTATCATGAAGATGCATTTATTAAGGTTTAAGGATACTACAAATACCTAAAACTCTCAAACATGAGGCACAATTTGTCATAATGGTCTTTCACTAGCCTATACATAGTCCAATCATCTAGGTACACTTGGAGGAACTTGTGAATGAAGTCCTTAAATGTGGTGATTACTACTCTAGAGAATATGAATGAAACATTTTTGAGTCCAAAGGGCATCAAATTGTATCAAAAATAACCCCATTATATTTTAAATGTTATTTTATGCTTGTCCTCTTCAATATGGACTTGATGGTATCCTAAGAACCCATTAGTGAAAGTTTATATTTTGTAGCCTATAATGCCATCCAAGACTTATTTAGTGAATAGAGTTGGGAAGGGGTCAATGATGAAGGTAGCATTTAATAATATATAATCAATGAAAATATGGATGTGCCCATCCTTATTGATGATAATAACCATGAGGTTCACTCATTTATATTCTTGCATAAGGTAGATGACACCTGTGGCCAACATTCCATCAATCTCTATTTTAACCTTGGTGCAAAGATTAGGGTTCATTCTATAAGGGCATTTTTTTATAGGTATTGCATTGTCAACTAGATTAATACTCATTTTCCCAGGGTATGTGTGGGTACCCTTCATGTCTTGGTAATTCTGAGGGAATAAGTCTTGGAATTATTTCAAGAGATCCACAATTTGTGTTAGCTCTGCATCAGACTAGTATGCACCTAAAGTAGACATCTTTGGTTCCCCTTCTAAGCTAATGTATACCTTGGTAATTTTGAGTAGTGTATGGGAGGTTTCATTCCTCTCTTGATGTAATTACTTGACTTGCCTACTACCCTCAATTTTTTCTATGCAAAGATGAGTAGGGTCTTCTTCATCGAGGGTGGTATCCTCCACTTGGTGCACAAGCTTCATTTTGCCTACCAGGTTTGTTTGATTGCATTCCTTCTAGGTCTCATCCTCTTATTCAATTGAGTCACTATTAAGCACTTATTCCTTAAAGAAATTTGGGAGTTCCAACACCTTTTCCTTGAATATGTCTTTTAGGTTCTCTTCTAGGATTATAATGTCTTCAAACATTGCCCTATGAACTACTTATAGTGTCTCGATCAATGTCACATTCTACGAAGAAAAGGAGAAGGTGTGCATGAACCTATCCTTAAGGACATCCCAATTCTCTATCTCATGGCATGTCTCATAGATAATGTACCATGTTCACACCCATGTCTTCAAAGTCTTATAAAAGAAATGCACCCCTAGGTTTCTAGGGGTATTCTCACCATAGATAGTCCATATTTCTTCACACAAGTACACATGTGATATAGGGTTAGAATCACCAAAGTAAGTAGAGATGTCTGGGTCCTCATTATTTTTCCTAAATATAGTGTAGACAGCTAGTTTTACATCTTAACAAGTTGGCAAGCTAGGCTTTTGTACTACCCACCAATGAGTGGAAGTTTTCCTCAAAGTATACACTAATGCACCCATTCTATCTACCTCTTTTGGGATGATGATTTGAGGTTGTGAATATACTCTTCCACAAGATTACTTTCCTCATATCTTGGGAGCACTACAATTTTACCTTTGCTAAGGAGAAACACTCTCTTTCCCTTATTCTTATTGTAAGAGACATATTTTTGAAGTGTGATCAATTTGAACCTAGCTAGTCCTCATAGGTTATGGTGCCTTTGTGTGTACTAAGTAGCACCTCTACCAATGGTTTCATAAGCTTCTTTGACCCATCAATTTCAAGCAATGTTTGTGGTATCCAAGGCTAATTGTCTATCTTCCCAAGAAAACACTCCTTGATCATTGGGGTTGAAAGTCTCAACACCTTGTACCATGATGTTATATATATGGTTGATCTCATCCTCAAGATCAATACTCTCTACATAGGGGGTCCTTATTCACTTAAGAGGGGGACTAATGCCCTCTCCTTGACATTTTCAAAGGTCATACAACACCTTTTAAAGCACATATTTGTGTTGTTTACATAACTCCATGGCCTTCCTATAAGCATTGGATAATTGTCTTGTTTTGCCAACTTGATCACTTTAAATTTAGTGTATAACTTGGCACCAATGATATCTACAATGATGCTCTTTAGAATTTTGATTGGTTGCACTCAAGTCTTGTTGGCTATAAAAATCACATGAGGGGATTGCCTCAAGGCTAGCCTTCCAATCTTCTCCCATGTATTCTTGGTTAAGATATTAACCTCAGTACTTGTGTCCACATGGACATCACATACAAACCATCCATCAATGGTGGCATTCATAAGGAGTTCTTGATCATACTCTACATTCTGTGTATGCCTCACTTCTCATGCCCTCTCCATGTGTAGCATGGCAACTTTAAGTCAATTTTGCCTTGCATATTCCAAAAGTAAATTATTCAATAGAGGTAATATTATTTTCATCTAAAAGAGGTGTAATATCTCTGTTAGTTCTTGTATCTCAGCCTCCTAGCTATCTTGTTTCTTATAGGAGGTGGTACCCTTTGCCTCTAGGTCTCATGCTAGTTGTAGCTCTCCTTGTAGGTTTTGAATGATGTTCATGACCTTTTGCAATATATCTTTATGGCACATAGGGTCTGGGTAAAGTACAACTTTGGGTTCAGGCCATGTGATGCATTTACTATTACTCTATTCCTCATATTCTAGGTATAACTCAGGTGTTGACATAACTTACAGCTTGGTGGTGAATCCACTATGGGTAATCACCTACACCTTTACTATTTCTACGCTAGTTGGTTTCATCTTTAGAGTCCACTTATCCACTTTTGATTCATGCCTGATCGTTCTTATGCCCTACACCCTTGTCTATGCCAAGCCTACCTTGGGTCAACTTATTATACAAGTTGGGGTATTCTTTGACCTTATTGGTTCCTCGACAATACCCACATATTGGATGTGTAGAGAAATAATGATGATAGTGTTCTATAGAACCACAATTATAACATGAACAAGGTGGGAACCTTCCACCCATGCATCCTCCACCTCATCCTCTTGTGCCTCATTATATTTCATAGCCCACACCATATTGTCTATAAACCTCATTCCTTTGATTAGCTTGTATTTTAATAGTTATAGTTACCTATCATGTGGATCTCTCCATGTTTTTGTGCATCTCATCAATTAATCAAAATTAACTATGGTATGAGTGTAGGCATCACACAATTGGTAATAGATGGTTGTGTTAACCTAAATGGTGCATTGCAATAAAAGACAATTTTAAACATCTTATGCCTCATGACAAACTTCACAACTTAGAAGTAATGTACACACATTCCTTTAAGGGTAGTTATTCCTGTTATGGCCTTTTATTTTGCATTCAATGTACCATAACCCACTTTGAGTGTCTTGAAATAAACTAGAAGTAAGGTTTTGGAGTTGGGAGGCCATAGATGTAATTTATGCCTCTATAAATGGGTTGATCCTAATATCAACACTTTTAACTACCTCGGCCTGAGTGTGGCTTCAAGAGCTTTACAGGGGTGTGTGAATGTCTTCATAAAGAGTGATGTTATAAATGACACCAATAACCCTTCAACAAACCATTGTGTATGCTAAAAGGGGTGAATGCCATAAGGAATATTGGAAAGGAGAGTCTTGAACCTTGTATCATACACATGCAAGTTCTTTGAGAGTCCTTAGTTAATCTCCTTGAACGGGGGTATGTTCTGTTGTTCAAGCTATGGTATGTCAAATTCCTTTAGGAATAATTCCTTCAAGGTTTTGTAATCAACCATAGCCTATTTAGGATCAAATTTCATATGCCAGGTATGGGTGTGATCTAGTAGAGTTGTCATGAATTGGGTTTCCTTGTGCTCTGATTAGGTGATGCCCCATGTGTGCCATTTTAGTTCACACTTTAGCATATTCTCTATGACATTCTCCATGCCATGATACTCTAACATGTGCATGGCCATCTTTTAGTATAATTTTTGTGGGGGTGTAGGTAGAATTTAAGGTGTTTATCCCTCTATAATTTGTGTGGATGGTAGCCTTCCAATGCATCCAAACACTGGGTTAGGCATTGGCCCCATTGTTACTAATAAAACTAAATATGATGATAGCATTATACTAATAAATTGTGGTACCACACCACTTCTTATGGGTTATTGCCTAGTATTTTTAGTTAACATTTGAGTTGGTATGCTTACACTCATGTTCTATTTTGGAAAACTAGCATCCAATGGTCTAGAAGTAATCTTCCTCAAATCCTCATAAGGATTAACTTATTCAATCACAAAATTATACTCCAAATCTATAAAACATCCAAAGTTTATGTTAACAATAGGGTTAGTTATCAGTCTTCTTTATTCACATGGGAAATCCAATGCATGAGCTTGTGTTGCAAGTTTAAAGGGGGTAGGCACATCTGGCACATCTTTAGTTATCAAATTATGTAGGAAACCATCACACTCAACACCTACTAACTATTGAGCTCAATTTATGGCTTCATTTTTTATCTCCTCCTTGCATTGTTACAACTCAAAATATCCTTCCCTATGCCCTTCCCGCTCACTATGGGTTATCTCGACACTTTTAGGTTTTAGATCTTCCATCAGCCTACACTTTCTCTTGTTATAATTTTGTTTCTTAACCTCTTAGGTATCAATCTACTCATACCATTTCATTATGCTTCACCTACACATCCCCATCTCCCCTTTTACACCGCTCATATGTGAAAGCACTTTAGTCTTCCATTCTCAAAGTTTCAAATCCATAATCCACAATTAGTTTATTAAGTTTTGTGGTGATCTCTTTCACAAATGTGCCTGTAGGTTCATGTAAAAATTAATACTTTGCTTCCTTAGGGAAGGAGTATGTCGAAATAATGAAATCAAACATGAAACTATTTAGCGCTTCTTGCCACCATGTATTTATTGCTTTAGTCCTAGTGGTAGTTAGAGTCTCAATTATCTCTAAGCACTCTTTAGTCCACTTAAGGTGTTGTCCAAGTCTTCATCTTTTGTGGGTTTTATATGCAACCAACCATCGATATACATCCTCAGGTAGTTCATAGAAGAATACCTCATACATATCATCATATAGGTTGTTTTGGAACCACTTTTATGGTGTTTTTTCCTTATAAGTTAGATGCTTTAGCAAAAAGTTGTCTTTTACCTGTTGTAGTTAGGACTCGATGTTCTTAAGGGAGAGTCAGAGCATTGTTTTGTTGCACTATTATAGCAATAAAATTTAACACATATCCTAACAATGAAACCAAAATGTTGTAGAAAAGGGGGTTAGGTTTATCAATTCATTGAGTTAGGCACTTATTCAGTTGTTTGAGTTAGTTTTGGACTCATTACAACTAGGTAAAAACATAGTATATCTCCATAGTGCTCAAAATTTATCACTTGATTGATGAGCTCAAAATATGGCTCATTATTGACATGTTATTTCCTTCAACTCATCTCTCGAAGGATATTATCTTATACAAATCTTAGATTTTTAGATAGCTATTACATGGAAAATAGATATTTGTCTTGTTTATATTAAACCAAAGACTGAATCTTCACTTTGTCATTAATGTCTAATATATAACATGTTTTAGTGATATTTTATGTGAAGAATGCTCAGGAAGAAGACACAGGTGATGTACAATGAACATTCCATTTTGATCTCGATCCAACAGAACTACGGACTCCACAGGCTTGTTTCTATGGACTCTGCAAGCTTGTTTCTATAGACTCTATAGGCTTGTTTCTATGGAATCTTCAAGCTTATTTATATGGACTTTGCAAGCTTATTTCTATGGACTCTATAGGCTTAATTCTACAGACTCCATAGGCTCATTTCTACAGACTCCGTAGGGTCAGTATCGAGAATTTTTTAAGGACAACAAGAAGCTAGAGACCAAATAGGATAGGGAAGAACCATTCTAATTGGAATCAAATAAGGAAAATAATCACCTGCTATTTTTAAGGACTTGTTTTTGATAAATTTGTATATAATTAGATTTTAGGACTATTATAGGATAGGATATTTACTTCATTAGAATAATTGGATCTCTTGGGAATCCAAGCTACTATCTTTGGAAGAATGGATCGACCAAAGAATCTTATTTATTTTCATCCTATTTTGAGTTAATTATATTAGTATAAAGTGTAATACTTTTGACTATGATAGAATAATAGATGTTTTTAAAAAAAGAATACATTTTTAGAAAAGAAGAAAATAGAGGATTGAGAATTAGATAAGCATACAGGTTTCAATCAGACTGTAATTATTTCATTTCCATGAATTAATACTTCAAGTTTCTAGCACTAATTAAGCTTTATTCCTGAGTCTGAGAGGAGCAAGGGCCCACTCTCCTTGGAACAAAGAACTATGTACAATATTTATGCTCTATTTTATTAGTTAGAATCTTGTTACTATTTTCATTTATTTATAAAAATGTCAAAACAAATTTATAGTTTAAAAAGAGCATTTTCTTATTTCTTTTCTTTTATATGCAAAGTATCTTTTCTTTTACAGCAGAAGTGTGAAGCAAATTTTATTTCATAAGTAGAAGTGTGAATTTATTTTCCCTACAAACATAAAATAGGAGTGTGATCTTTTACTTCCAGCAAAGGAGTGGATTGATTTGATTTCTTTTTAATTTTTTTTATCAAACATGTGAATCAAGTAATTTAGGATGTATTCCTTTCTTTAGTCAAAATTAGAATAGGATCAACAAACACCCCCATAATCAGACTTCTAGATCTACCATCCCATACCTTACTGCAGATAGCTTTGGACACTAGCCTTGGTTGATAAGATACCAATTGAATATTGGTTAGATGAGGAGTTAGACGACACTTGTCATTTTTGGCACTATTGTTGGGGAACATAAGGTGTTAGTAAGATAATAATTATTGATCTAGAGTATAAAACAAAAACAATTGTAGAAATCATAAAACAAAAATAATTAATAAATTGATGTACCATCCTAAAGATTCAAAAGGATGATTTATTCCAAAGTTTCCACCAAGGACACACGTGGACACTCCTTTAACATCTCTGAGTAGTGAACTAGAAGATACAAGTGAAACATATTTGCAAGAATCTTTTGAAATTGGGATAGGAACCAAGTCATTACCGCATGCAAGCCCCATAGGACAAATTCCTCAAGATCAATCTCTTGCAAGAAGAAATTATTTATAAATTGCCAAAGACTTAGAAGAAGCATTTCAAAGATCCATAGCTGAAGAAAATTTTGAGAAATTGGAACAACCTATAACTAAGACCACAAAAATTCAGTGGGAAGATCATTTCGGTTTTGAAATATCATTAGAAGAAGAAATGGCTCTCCAAAAAAATCAATAATTCACACAACTAGGAAGGACTTTATCCTTTCCTATTGTTATAGATCCTTATGATCAAACCCCCATGAAAAATATTTCACCAGCTAATCTATCAAACTTCTGGGGATGATCTACAGAAGATCCTGATCAATTCTTGTTTGAATTTAAGGTGCTATGTCAAACCTATGACTACACAACTGATAGCCAAAAATTAAAACTATTTCCTTCTACACTTAAAGATGCAGCTATGAGATGGTTCATGGGTTTACCTGGAAACTCTATTAGAACATGGGATGACATGGAAACAAAATTATTGAACAAATACAAAGATTATTGCCAAGTGTGAGAAAGAAAAGAGGATTTCTTCAAAATCAAACAAAATGAGGATGAATCTTTAGAGGATTATTTGGATAGATTTATGTTCACTCATAAAAGAAGAAATTATCCACTCACTGAAGACGTTAAAAAATTGGTTTTCTTGAAAGGACTGATGAAGACACTAGAGATGCCTTAAATTTGATGGGTGGAGGAGACATAAATAAGTTGGCTTTCAATCAATTTTTTGAGCTTTGTACCAATTACTCTCAAACAAAACCTGGACTTAGGAAAGGAAATTTGGGGAAATCTAATGAAGTGGGTAAATTAATGGAAGAATTTGCTAATTTTAAAATAGCTATTCTGGTTACACTAAATAGTACTCTAGATGGCCTTCAAGCTAAGGTAAATGCAACAAAGCCTTTAGCAATCTACTATCCTAAGTGTAGATAAAAACATGCCCTCAGAGACTACCCTCTAGATAGAACCAATATTTCATCATGTGGGATCTGTGATGCAATAGATCATGATACCAAATATTGCACCCTTCTGCTTGTTTTAAAGAATCAAATGAAAACACAAGTCTAGTCCACTGAAGAAGTAAATTATATTCAGAGATAAAACTTTGCTCCACAAAACCAAGCTCAAGGATAGTTTAGTGTAAGAAATCTAGTTAATCCATGGATGGCACCATGGAATGTTCCAGTCCCTTCACCATTTTGTAATCAATCCCAAATTTCATCAATTCAAAATCCATGGGCAGGACAAGATTGGATGCCAACACCTCCATGGATGGTGCCACAGCCACAACAACAATGGGTACCATAGCAGAATTGGATGCCATAGCCATATCAACAATGGAATCAGCAATGGAACCCCCAGTCACAATTCACCGAACCAAGAAGACCACTTCAATAGCAAACCATTATGCCACCCCCAGTTATTTAGCAACAAGGACAAATTAATCAGCCCTCAATGCCTGCACAACCAATAGAAAATACAAAAAATAAACAACCAACACCTATTTATGTCAATGAATAGGAAGAAATAATTAATATGAGAGCTATTGAGTGTCCAAACATACATTTGAGATTAGAAAAAACTATACAAAAACCTCTAGTACTCATTTCTAAGATACCTGATGAAAATGAAAAGATAGAATCATCTCAATTAAGCACTGGAGAAGCTAAAATCAAAAGAAGCCTTGAAGTAAACAAAGGAAACACTACTACACCAGTAGTTCCTTTTACTAAAAGATTAAGAGGAACCGATATCAAACGAGACTCAAACTTGGTCCATGAGTTGCAAAAGATCAATATTGATGTACCCCTTCTACAAGCTATTAGGGATATACCTAAATTAAATAAGATCATCAAAAACCTCTATATTAAGACACTTGAGAGGAAAGTAAAATATCTTAGAACCATTCATGTTGATGGAAAAGTTACTGATTTATTAGCAAAAAAACTATTAGTTCTAAAATATGCAGATCTGGGAAGCCCAGTGATCATAGTCACAATTGAAGGAAAAGTAATTCCTAATATCTTGGTAAATTTGGGAGTAGCAATCAATGTTATGACAAATAATACT
The DNA here is from genome assembly GCA_037957365.1 of Torreya grandis. Taxonomy (NCBI): domain Eukaryota; kingdom Viridiplantae; phylum Streptophyta; class Pinopsida; order Cupressales; family Taxaceae; genus Torreya; species Torreya grandis. Next base: position 592,275 of record JARHVA010003164.1, on the reverse strand, counting down.
CTCCATGCATTATCTCTTATGAAAATACAACCTACAACTACCATTCTTCAAATGGCGGACCAGTCGATAATGAAACCAGAGGGAATGATAGAAAATGTTGAAGTGTTAATAGAATCCTGGGAATATCCAGTAGATTTCATGGTCTTTCAACCCAAAAAAAAGAATCTCAGATATCATATAATCCTAGGTAGACCATGGTTGGCCGTTGTAGTAGCATTGATTGATTGTAGGTCAAGAGACATGACCATTTCTAATGGGTTAAAATCCAAATGCAATTCCTTGTATCCTCCTGAAAAACCATCAACAATTTACATATAAGAACTTTGGGTGGATGAATCAGACAATACATTAAACAACATTTCCTCTTTAGCCATGATCACAATTAAAAAATACTTAGAATAATTTAATGGAGACATATACCTAGAATCTACGAACTCTGCTAGTCCAAAAACTATAGACTCTGTCAGTCCAGAAACAACAGACTATACCAGTCTAGAAACTACAGACTCTGCAAGTCTGAAAGCTACAGATTGCCTTAGTTTAGGATTCTTAGGTCAGATAGAAAATTCTAAAACCTCCACTTCTACTTCTGCTAGTACTTCATCATATGATCATAGAATGATTTAGGAAATTGTGTGGAAATTGGTAGAACAGCAACAAACTCATTTCTTAGATGCATTTCATTATTCCTTAGCAAGACTGATTCCTCTTGGAAAAGAGTTTGTTGATAATGTAATTATGTTTCATAAGCTACTTCCTCATCTGTATCCTCTAAACTCATTAATTAGTGAGTTTAAGCAAATAAAATCCAACTACCCAGGTACAAAACCAATAATGGTATTACCTAGAAAAAATTTGAACATCAATAGTTGGTTAAGAAATGAAGAGGAAGATCAACTCTTTGAAGTGTTGGAAAGACATACCAAGGATTTTTCTTGGGATTATACTGACATGAAAGGAATTCATCCCATCATATGCACTCATCACATTTACACAGAATCTATCAAACTGGTCAGACAACCACAAAGAAGAATAAACCCAACATTAAAGGAAATAGTCAAAGTAGAAATCCAAAAGTTGCTTGAAGTTGGATTTATTTACCCCATCTCAAATAGCCAGTGGGTGTCACCTCTGGTAATTATGCCCAAGAAAAATGGAAAGTTAAGAGTATGTGTGGATTATCGAGAACTGAACAAGGCAACATTAAGAGATTACTTTCCTTTACCTTTTATTGATCAAGTTCTTGATAACTTGGTAGGAAAGAAATATTTTTCTTTCTTGGATGGGTTCATTGGGTATAAATAGATAACGGTAACAGCTAAAGATCAAGATAAAACCACATTTACCTACCCTTGGGGAACTTTTTCTTATTGGGTACTTTTATTTAGACTCTGTAATGCTCCAGTAACCTTTCAAAGAGTAGTTCTGACAATCTTCTCTGACCTTACAAATGATTTTATTGAGGTATATATGGATGATTTCATTATTTATGGTGAAAATTATGAAGAAGCTCTTACCAACTTGAAAAGAGTATTGATCAAATGTGAGGAACATCAATTGTCTTTGAGTAATGAGAATGTTTGTTGATGATGGATGAAGGAATAGTCCTGGGACATCATATTTTTGCAAAAGGCATTCAGCAAAGAAAATTGAAATAATTTCCAATTTGCCCATTCCACAAACACAAATTGAAGTTAAGAGTTTTTTAGGGCATGCTGATTACTACAGATGCTTCATAGATAAGTTTAGCCAAATAGCTGCCCCTATGTTTGCCTTGCTTACAAAAGACAGTACATTCAAATGGAATGATAGTTGCCAGCAGGCCTTTGAAACCATCAAATCTAAACTTGTTACTGCTCTAGTATTAAGAGGACCAGATTGGACTAAGCCATTCCATATATACACAGATGCTTCCAATACAGCGCTAGGAGCAGTTCTTGAGCAAATGGATGAAGAAGGTAACATGTATGTTATATATTATATTAGAAAAAACATGATATTTGTTGAAAGAAATTACACCACAACTGAGAAGGAATTCTTAGCTATAATTTATGCAATGAACAAATTCAGACACTACGTAATAGGCTACAAGGTATTTATCTATACAGTCCATTCAATTATTAGATATCTTACCAACAAACCAATTGTAGGAGGTAGGATTATTAGATGGCTATTTCTCTTACAAGAATTTGATGTTACTATTATAGACAAACCAGGGAAATCTAATGTGGTTGTTGATTTCTTGTTAAGAATCAACACTATAGGTGAAGAAGAACTAGTGGAAGATGACTTTCTAGATGAACAATTATTTTCTATTTCAGCACAATCTCTGTGGTTTGTTGATATAGCCAATTACCTCGCCACAGGGAAGTTTTCTCTGCACTTTTCATAAAAAGAAAAAAAATGTTTAATCAAAGAAAGTTCTTCTTTTAAATGGATTAATGGAATGTTATTTAAACTTGGACCTGATCATGTGTTTCACAGGTGTGTGACAAATGGTGAAGCTTATGATATCATTAGAGCTTGTCATGATGAACCAAGAGGAGGCCATTACTCAGCTCAAAAAACCATACATAAAATCTTTGGAGCAGGATATTATTGGCCTCATGTTCATCAGCAAGTAAAAATATATGTCAGACACTGTGATGTTCGTCAGTAAATTGGATAACTTACACTTTCAATAGAGATGCCCCTGCACCCTCATCCTCAATTGGTTTTAGAACCATTTGAGAAATGGGGAATTGATTTTATTGGTCCAGTGGATCCTCCTTCTAGAGGAAAAGAATATCTCCTAGTTTGTACAAACTACGTGACCAAGTGGACAGAAGAGGAAGCATTAACTCATGCAAGAGAGGAGATGATAGTTGATTTCTTATATTTCAAAATCATGCAAAGATTTGGTGCTCCAAAAGAGATATTCTCAGATCAAGGACCGCAGTTCATGTCAAACATGATAAAGCATTTTATGCAAGTGTATCAAACTCAGCACAGAAAAACATCTCCATACCATCCAAACACAAATGGACAAGTTGAAGTCACCAACAAAGAACTAGAAACCATTTTGACCAAGGTTGTTAATTTTAGTAGAAAGGATTGGGTAGATAAGGTACCAAAAGCTATTTGGGACTATAATACTACTTGGAAAACAACAACTATATTTTCACCTTATGAATTGGTTTATGGTAAGAAGCCTTTATTCTCTATTGAATTTGAATTACAAACTTTGAAAATAGCTGTAGAAGTAAGAATTGAGTTAGAAGAAATACAGAAAGCATGACTCATATAGCTCAATCAACTTGATGAAATGAGGATGGAAGCACTACAAAGAACTGAATTGGTACAACATCAATGAAAAGTTTGGCATGATGCACAAATAAAGTAATGGAAGTTTTAGAAAGGAGATTGGGCACTGTTGTTTGATTCTAAATTTCAACAGTTCAAAGAAAAACTACAAATAAGATGGTTGGGACCTTATGAGATTGAAGAGGTCTATGAAAATGGTTTTGTTAAGCTGATACCTATTGATGACAGTAGAAGAGCTCTGTTAGTCAATGGACATAGGTTGAAGCTCTATCAAAAACCTCTCAATAAAGATGAATTTATTCAAAAAGTAAGGGATCAAGTAGCTATTCTGGAAATCTCTACTTCTTCCAGTAAGCATGCTCCTTGATAATTCAAAATAATAATAATAATAATCAATAGTGAAAATCCTTTTGGGGACGCTATTGACAATGCATGCCCAAAAAACTATCTTGCTGGCTATGCATTGCAAAAAGGGCTTTGGCTAGAAAACTAGTAATGGCTGGCCAAGGGGCAAAAACTAAATTTATAAATCTCATCATGACACTATAATTGGTTGTCTCTATGCAGTAAACTAATCCATGCAAACCTATTTGTGTAGGACATGTGGCGAGCAAAGGATAACATTTAAGGTTAAAGTAAGTAAGACATATATTTCATTTCTCTATGTTTAGTTAACTAATTATCTTCAATTTGATTAAGACCCTATTCTTTTGAGATGACCTAGATTTAAATCTTTCAAAATGGAATGACACATGCCATAATGAAAAAATATGCAATGAAGCTGCCAAAGGTGCATGGATAAGTGTGCAACTTTGATATCATCAATTGAGTCATCAAGTACCATAATGATGGGACATCCTAAAAAGGGGTTTTTGTTAAATGAAGTAATGAATTACTATCACCATCAATATGACACATTATCATTTCACATGACTTGTATTGATGAGATCAAACGGTTGGCACACTCTGTAGAAATGTGTGGTGCCTAACTATATCACATCACTATGAACTCATGCAGCTCTAGCATTTCAAATGAACCATTTCCTTTCTACGGACTTCAATAGAAACTGATCCTCAGAGCCTTTTGCCTACTAACTTCAACAAAAGACTATTTTACACCTTAATTGAAGTTAAAGGAACCGAGCTAACTGTAACTCCGCATAATAATGGGACAAAAGACAAGATTTGAGCTGAAGGATCTAGCAAAGTTTTATAAAGACAAAGCTTTTGTAGTAGTGTTCAGAGCCAATGGCTAGCTACCTTTCATTGGAAATCTCTAGGGTTTTGATGAAACAATGGTAAGTGAATTGATTGCCAATCTCACCCCTAAATTTTCAATTGTGAAAGGAATTGTTATTCCTATTACAACTCAAATCATAAGCCAAATTATACAAGTTATAGAAGAAAGAATGAGAGCTACAGGTAGAGTTTCATTTAGTGATTTAATCAATTAGTTTAATGGTAATAAGTAGACCAAAACTTCATGTCTAGTAGATTCTAAGGGAAAATCGAAAGGGATTAAAAGGAATTCACTTCCTGAACCTTGGAAATCTGTAGCCAAGTGGGTACTTAAATATATCATTTGTGAAGGGCAACACAATCTTTTAGGGGGAGAATCCATGAAAATGTTAATACATCTTAAGCATGGGAGACAAAACCCTCAGTATAAAATTAACCTCCCATCTTTCTTTTATGGTGTTCTTCAAGTCATGTCTACAACCCCTATTGCTGTTATTAGGCATCATGGCCTTATTTAGCTTATTATCCAACATCATTTCCTTTAGCAAGGTCAAGAGGTCTAGGAGGAATTTCAGAATAGTATAGCACAAGAAACCCCAAATGTACCATAGGAACACTCATCTCCACTTGCCCCATTAGCTGAGAATACAACACCAAGAAAAAAATCTTAGACTGTAATCTCCATAGAAATCCCTTCTTCAAGAAGAAGAATCACAAGGTCTCAAAACCCTAAAATTTCAAGGTCTCCACAAGAACCTCATGAGTCTGTAGTACAACCTGTTCCTTTGATAGAAAGAATAAAATTGAGATGGAACGTTGCTACAGAACTTGAGAATACCAAGGGTTTGGTGTTTGAGAAGGAAAATCAACCAAGTATAGCTCAAAGTGTAACTAAAAGAAGGAGAAGACTCATTTTAACATAACAAGATGAACAAAAAGTTGTAGATATTTTAGATAGTCTTAAAATAGTGTCTCATTCCCCCATACATCAAAATATTCTTGCACCTACAAATGTTGAAGAAACTCCTTTTGAAAGGAACTATCCAATCATAATGGAGGAGCCAAATCCAAAGGAATAGCCACACACAGTAGAGGAATTAAGTATGGCAGAATAACCACCTGTTCCAATTGAAATTGCAATGGATAAAGGGAAAACTATATGTACTAATGAGAAAGGTGAATCATCACATCTAAATGATCCTATTATGTAGCTAACATTGTAGCTTTCTCAAGCTCAGGCTCTTAAACAACAGCAAATAGTTGACATTGCTACCTTGATCAATCAATTACAAGAAAAGGACCATCTCAACTCATCTTTGGTACATAAATTAGATACAGTATTTGATGATCATGCCATAAAAATTCATAGGTTAAAGTAAATAATAAAAGAACATGAAGATGAACATATTTATCTTTGGCTATATGTAGAAAGTTTGAAGAAGGAAAACAAGAGATTGCAAAATTTGGTGAATTCTGACCATGGTTGTCAAACAAGTGATCCAGGTATTCCTCCCTTGAAAATACTGCATCAAATTGAAGAAGAATATTCTATACTTAAATAGAAAAATAAAGATACAACTTCTTCAAACAAACTCTTGGAAAATAAAAAGAAAGAATTAGAGGCTAAAGTCCAAGAGTTAGAAGAAAATTTGTAGGATGCATGCAAATTAGGAGAAAATCTTTTGGCATGTAGGAATACTTCTCCTGCATACAGTCTATTTTTATTTGTATAATTTTATAGATGGTAGCTTTTGTGGATCTCTTGTCATCTTCCTTATAAAATTTTGTAGCCAACAACATTTTTGGAAATTTTCTATAGTGTTAAACCTGATCAACAAGATTTGCTTTGTGAATTTTATTTGCATGACTTGATTCTAGGAGATCATGAGCACAATAAGTTTTTAATAAATCTTCATGTAGGAGAAGTTCAACTGAGAGCATTACATTCTACATTCAAAAATTAGATAGCATGGAAAGGCAGATTTAAGGACTATACAAATCATGTTAAGACTATAAGATTATGTGTCAAACCAGCCTTTCCTATTCCCAAATTGATTAAATAGAATTTTCATTGTGCTTTGTTAAATCAAGAGGTTAAAACACATTATTTACAGGCTCTATATGATTGTACTATTTCTTTTCATTTATTTTCAAGATAGAATTTTAACTTCGTAGTGACTGCAAGTGTAAACAGATGGGACCACCTTTCAGTGCCTCTTAAAAGGCAAGAAGTCATGTCCCCAAATAACTTAAGATGGAGTATGAGGAGAGCATCCTCAATTCTATAAATTTTAATAGAGGTAATCAACTCTGGGGGAGAACAAAAATGGATTGGCATGAGATATAGACCCCCTTTGTTGATCATACCTATTCCAGGATGGTAGAGTTGGGCTCCACAATCAGAAGAATAATTTAGTATATGGAAACAGATGATTCAAACACATCAAGGATTTACCAGCAATTTAGATAAACATATAACAGTTGAGTTTGATGAATATGACTTGAGTTAGAGTGTAGAAAGCAGAAGCCAAAGCTATGAATGTTATTACATGTTTGCAATGGGACTTGCAACAGGTAAAGCTTGGGGGAGATGATGAGCTCAAAATATGGCTCATTATTGACATGTTATTTCCTTCAACTCATCTCTTGAAGGATATTATCTTATACAAATCTTAGATTCTTAGATAGCTATTACATGGAAAATAGATATTTGTCTTGTTTATATTAAACCAAAGACTGAATCTTTACTTTGTCATTAATGTCTAATAGATAACATGTTTTAGTGATATTTTGTGTGAAGAATGCTTAGAAAGAAGACACAGGTGATGTATAGTGAACATTCCATTTTGATCTCCATCCAGCAGAACTACGGACTCCACAGGCTTGTTTCTATGGACTCCGCAGGCTTGTTTCTACAAACTCTGCAGGCTTGTTTCTATGGACTCTGCAGGCTTATTTCTATGGACTCCACAGGGTCATTTGTATAGACTCTATAGGGTCAGTACGGAGAATTTTGTAAGGATAATGGGAAGCTAGAGACTAGATAGGATAGGGAAGAACCATTCCAACTGGAATCAAATAAGGAAAATAATCATCTGCTATTTTGAAGGACTTGCTCTTGATAAATTTGTATATAATCAAATTTTAGGACTATTATAGGATAAGATATTTACTTCATCAGAATAATTGGATCTCTTGGGAATCTAATCTCCTATTTTTGGAAGAATGGATCAACCAAAGAATCCTATTTCTTTGCATCCTATTTTGAGTTAATTATATTAGTATAAAGTGTAAGACTTTCGACTATGATAGAATAATAGATATTTTAAAAAAAATAATAGATTTTTAGAAAAGAAGAAATAGAGGATTGAGAATTAGATAAGCATACAGGTTTCAATCAGACTATAATTATTTCATCTCCATGAATTAATACTTCAAGTTTCCAGCACTGATTAAGCTTTATTTTTGAGTCTGAGAGGAGAAAGGCCCCACTCTCCTTAAAACCAAGAACTGTGTACGGTTTTTATGTTTTATTTTATTAGTTAGAATCTTGTTACTATTTGCATTTACTTATAAAAATATCAAAACAAATTCATAGTTTAAAAAGATCATTTTCTTATTTCATTTCTTTTCTATGCAAAGTATCTTTTCTTTTACAGTAGAAGTGTGAAGCAAATTTCCTTTCATAAGTAGGAGTGTGAATTTATTTTCCCTACAAACGTAAAATAAGAGTGTGATATTTTACTTCCAGCAAAGGAGTAGATTGATTTTATTTCTTTTTAACTTTTTTTATCAAACATGTGAATCAAGTAATTTAGGATGTATTCCTTTCTTTAGTCAAAATTAGAATAGGATCAACAAACACCCCCATAATCAGACTTCTAGATCTACCATCCCATACCTTACTGTAGATAGATTTGGACACTAGCCCTAGTTGATAAGACACCAATTGAATATTGGTTAAATGAGGAGTTATATGACACTCGTCATTGACTACACTAGCATCAATTCACACAAGGTACAAGCCTTATGCACTCACCCAAAGTGCAACAGAGAAAGAACTAGGGCCCATGTTAGGCTAGTTGTGAAATGGCATAAGTTTTTGCTTATAGGACTTTGTCATTTAGAGAAGATATTTTGGTAGATTCATTAGCATAATCCTTTTTTGGACTAAGTCTGGTGGTCTATAGGTGCAAGCTTATTTTGGGTGACTAGTTTTGGTCATAGAGATGCAAGCCTATATCAAGTCGGTTCTATGTTCTCAAGAGTGCAAGCCTCTATTTCACTAAGCTTAACATCATTCAGGCACTTTGAGGAGTTAAGAGAATGCATTAGATCAAGTGTTCATGTTTTGGCTAGTGCTTCTTAGCAAGGGTATCAAAGCCTAGGTGCATGACTCTCTTTACACTTAGGCTATTTCATAAATTATGTTGATGTTGTTGATAGCATAGAGATGCCATGATTGACTTGGACCAAAACATTATTTAAACATAAAATTCACATATTGAAATTATACCATTATCTTTATCATATTTAGTATGCATTCAAAGGTTATTAATCAGACATATAACCAGATCGAGCTCAATTAGATGCAACACCCTTCTTCAATAATCAAAGTCCAATTAAAATAAAGTATATTAGACTAAAAATAGAGTATATACTTTGATAAGCTACTCAACTTACCAAAGGGTCAAAGGGGAGCTTGGGCATCTACAATATGTACCTTAATGATGTTTAATCTATTCCTAATACTAATGATGGCCATTGATTTTAAAACCAATTTCTCCAGAGATTTTTTGCATTAAATCATGTCTCCTTACTCTCTAGTTTGAGCTTGTTGTTATAGGCCATATGAATATCTTCTACTAGGGTGGAGCTACACACATCAGGTGCTAAGTTGGAGATTTTAAAAATCATTATGTCAACTCTGTTGGTTGAATATTTTGTCGATTAGCATACTAATAAAAAAATAGGTCTGATCAGCCAAAGTAGGAAGATTAGTCATCCAAATGTGTAGGTTTACCACATCAGAAGGAGACTGATCTCTCCTCTCATCAAGGGGAAGTTCCCTATAGATATGCTATATATATATATATATAAACAAAAAATAATAATCAAGGGTAGGACAAACCATCCATCTCTATTTCTTCAGAGATGATGTGTGCAAATAAAAAAAAAACTCAAGGGAAATGACATACAACACTCCTCTTCTTTCAGAAGTACTATTCAACAAACCACAAGAATACTCCTGGTAGTAAATGCAAAGTGTAACCAAGGACATAGTAACCAGCAAATCGAGATGCAACACAAAGTCTCCACCTAAATTTCTCAAGAGTAAGATACGAAGGACAATGAGGGCACCAAGTTGTCCCAAAGTCCTTTACACATAAATGAAAAAAAACACACTAAAGGCAATTATGGGGGCACAAAGTCTCTCCACAATTAACTCTTCAGGACACCTTCCTAACTACTATCACTAATTCTGCTTGTTGAATTAAAGGAACATAAGATATATTAAGGAAAAAGACATAAGAACAATTTCCTCAACAACAAAGATATCACAACACAAATTCTGAAAAATCACTTGCTGTCTTATTCCAATAACAAAATATGATCAACAAACTAAGCTCAAAGTCTCAGTAATGCCTTTTAATTTGGGCAAAGTTTCATTCTGATTGTCAAAAAGAGATCCATTTACAATAGAAGAGAGTCCCTTATATAGCTTCTTCAAGAAGGACTCGAGAATAGTAACACATCATGTTGCATTGAAATTTGTTAAGAAGATAGGTTGGAACTTAGGGGCATTTACCCATTTGATTTTATCAATGCAGAGAAACAAGTCACGCTATTGAAATTTTGCAACTTTCAATGTCCACCTGGTGATCTGATCCTACCTTCATCATTCCTTCTTTTTTGGTTAATTGAATCAGGTCCTAGATTCAATTTGTTGTTCTATTCCTTCCTCACTTTTTGTTGGTCTTGGCCTTAAAGCATGTGAATGCATATAGGTCTACAAATTACAAGGATAAATGGCTATTTTATGAGATTTGAAATTGACATTCACGTGCTCATCACTATGTTTTCAACGGCTAGTTCGTTGTCTTGAATTTGATGTCTTTAGGTGCGTCACCCCTTGGTCCTTCTTCGGCTTTTCTATTTGGCACTTTCCTAGAAAGAATCTACCTTTTCGAGCCTTAAGAAATGATCCATTTTGGGTTGAGAAGAGCCCCCCACAAGGGTATCTTCTCTTCAGGTGGTCTTTGGATGGCCTTCGAGTTTCGGCATTCTCTCACGGATAGCTAAGTTCTTCCTTTACATTTCTTGTTTCACGTCTTCCTAAAGGGAAGATGACTTTTCAGCTTCAAGAATGTGTCTTACAATTTGGCATCTAAGAGTCCCCCGCAAGGGCACCTACCCTTCGGGGTCCTTCAGTGGCCTTTGCCTTAAAAGTCTCTCACGGCCTTTTCCTTAGTGGACTGTCTCTCGGGCTTTCTCTGTGGGTATTTTCTCGTGGACTAAAAGTCTGTGGAATTGTTCCATTTGAAATATCCATGAATTCCTTCAGGATTTCCTCCTGTGACTTCTCTAAATTCTTCTAGACTTTTTGTTCGAAGGAATTCCTTTGGACAAAAGTCTAAAATAATTATGACTATCTGCCTTTAAAAAAAAATTTGAAAGAATTTACCTTTGTGGCCTTCTTCAAAAATGACCCTTCTGAAGGGTGTTTTTGTCAACCAAGTGCCCTCTGCAAGGGAAATTATCCTTCAGGAGGCTTCTTTGAACTTTCTGAGTGAACCTCTTGGTTAAACCAAGCCGTTGAACCATTTGATTGAACCAAATGTTGAACCACTTTGTTGAACCAAGGCAATGAACCGCTTGGTTGAACCAAATGTTGAACCAAGCTGATGAACCAAGCTTTGAACCAAAATGGTTCAAGCCAATGGTTCAATTGAATGAACCAAGTCTTTGAACCAAAGTGGATGAACTGAGCATTGAACCACTTGATTGAACTTGCCTTTGAACCATTTGTTTGAACCAACCGTTGAACCAAGTTTTGGTTTAATGGTTCAAACAAAGCCTTGAACCGACTAACGAACCATTTGTTTGAACCAAAGGATGAACCAAAGTGTTGAAACAAGGCGGATGAACCACCTGAGTGAAACAAAGCATTGAATTACTTGGTTGAACCAAGCCATTAAATCATTTGATTGAACCAAACATTGAACCAAAAGTGTTGAACCTTTTAAACTTTGAACTCGTTGAACCTTTGAACCAAAGTGGTTCAATGGTTCAATGGATCAAGCCTTCTTTGCTTAGATGCTTGTCGATAGATATTTTTGATTGAACCAAGGCACTAAAATAATCCTGTAGAGTCCGTAGAAATCAAGTCTGTAGAAATCAACTTGTAAAGCCCATTGAACTTGGCCTGCAAAGTCCATAGATTTTTTCTTACTACTGAGTCCATAGATTCAAGCCTATAGAGTCTGTAGATTTAAGCCTGCAGACTCTGTAGATTTTTGAGAAGCTTGAAAAATGAGGAATTTGAATGCCTAAGACAAATTTTGAAAAGGGAAGAGACGATTTTTGTCTGTAGGACCAAAATAGTTCAAATGTTGTCCCAAAAAAGAGTGATATTTTTTGGGGGACAATAACTAGCTCCTGTTGGGGAACTTTTGTCAATTGAAAAAAGAATTGAAGGGAGTAGAATCTAGAATCTCCAATGTCTTCATGTGTACCATTGGGCTACAGAATCATGCTACCCAAAAATGGAAGGCATCAAAAATGAAAACAAACAAAAAAAATAGAATTAAAAACTATACAAATATACATATGTATAGATGAAATGATCTGATACTTCAAGAGTTGAAGTGTTTTAGATGTTGCCCATTGAGAGATAGTGAAAATAGTGCTTTATTTTGGTAAACCAATAAGAAACCATTTTGCCCCTAAAAATAGTGATGGGCAAATGGAGCTCTCCACCAGGAAACCAATTTTCTGTGTCTTCCTCTTGGCCTTTTCTTCTTATTCCAAGGCAGGACGTGGTCTTCAAACTGAAAACCATAACTCATTGCTCTCCTTATGAAGGGTTCCTTTGCCTAATTTTGATTTGTATTAGCATGGTCCATTATCATAATTGGTTGTTCTTCTAGTTCAGTCTAACATATAATTAGATTGTCCATATCAAACTCCTGACAAATTTCAACTCAACATCTCCTTTGATGTGGAGAAGTTTGATCTCTTTTTTAGGTTGTGGAGCTAAAAGCTTCACTGATGCAAACAGAGGAGGTTACTGAGTTGTAGAGTAATCAACATCAGTTAGGCCAACTGACATCAGTCATATCCAGTTACAAAGCAACTGACATTGGTCATGGATCGGCCGACGTCAACAACCTGTGTGTGTGTGCATTTGCATGTGCTTCCAGAACTGGTCTAATTTTAGACGGACAGTTATTTTTCATGTAAAAGACTAATTCTAGTCTTGAGTCTGTGTTTCTAATTATTGTAATTAAGACGTCTAATTATTATTTGTATGGAATTTATTTAAGAGACCCATGGGGCTGTATTATAAGGTGTAGAATCATAAGGACTTGCAAAGGCAAGGACAAGGGTTCTTCTAAGGTATGTAAGATCTAGGTTTGCAGGTGTGCAAGACCAAGTTGATCTGCAAGTGTGAAAGATTAAGGGAGATCTACATGGTAAGTAAGGTCAGTTGATCTGCAGGTGTGTGTGTGTGTGCAAGGTCAAAGGAGATCTACAGGGTAGCAAGGTCAAAGGAGATCTGCAATGTAATAAGGAGCAAGATTAGGGAGATCTACTTGGAGTACGTGGTGTACTCGGTGGTGGTACTAGCAGTATTGTTATTGACTGGTGGTAAAAACAACTCAGTAATGAGTTGATTGTTGGTTGTAATTGTGTGAGAGAGAGAAATCTTGAGGGAGAATTATTGGTATGCCCAAGAGGTGTGGGCAGAGTGTGATTTCTTCATTGTATTTCCTTCTGGAAGAGTGTTAATACAAGATTGTATTGTCTCTCATATTTTGTGTTGTTTCTGAATTCTAGTTACATATTACTTTTGGTTAAATTATGTGTTTAGTTGCTTATAGAAAGGTAATCAAGTGAACTCTTAAGAGGAGTAGGGACCTGACAATTGGTATCAGAGCTTGATTCACTAACACCTTGGTTTTAGAGTGTGTTCAGTGTTTGTTGATTATAGGTCACTCTCAGGGGTTTCTGATTGAGTGGGAGCAAAGCAATGGAAAAAGAAAGTAAGCTAAGAATGGAGAAATTTAATGGCAAGAATTATCAATTATTGTGTTGTGGAAAGAAAGGGTAGGTAAAGAAAGATTGTTGGTTGGTAGAAGATCAGCATGAAGGAAATAAAAAAGCAAATGATGCAAGTATTGTTGCACAACATGCTCTTATATGTTCCTTAGATAAAGTAGAATCTTCGGTTTTAGATTTTGTTGCCTCTTTCCATGCAACCCCAAATAGAGTATTTTTCCATGATTATTTCCATGGAGACTTTGGAAAGATTTATTTAGGGGTTGGTGAGCCTTGTCAAATTGTTGGCAAAGGGAAAGTGCGACTAAAATTACAGACGGGCAACACATGGGTGTTGAAGGATGTCATGCATGGTCCCATCCTGAAGAGGAGTCTAATTTCTGTAGGAAAGTTGGGTGATGAGGGTTGCACAATAACTCTCACAGCAGAATCTTGGAGAGTTTTCAAGGGTGCACTTGAATTAGCATGTGGTAAGAAAGTAGGTACTCTTTATCTATCTACTTGTATTACTGATTTTCCTTTTGGTTTATCTACTTCAAATGTAGATGCAAAGATGTGGCTCTGTAGGCCTGGTCACATGAGTGAGAAGGGGATGAATGTTCTTAAGAGGAAGTCTGATGTATTTGACAAACTTAAGAACTAGAAAGCCTTGGTTTTCATGGAGAAGATGATGGACAGAGATCAGCTCAAGGGGCTGAATAATTCTGAGCAGGGCAGTTTGGACAAGGTTATGATCCAAAGTGAGCTCATGGGTAAAAGTCATCACTCATAGGAAAACACAATTACCGACATCGGTCAAGTGAGAATCAACATCGATTAGGCAGGTATTGACATCGGTCATGTGCAGACCAGAGTTGGTGGTGTCGAGCAGGTGGACACCGAGGTCAGTCAGGGAACTGGTGTTAGTGATCAGGGGGACACTGATGCCAGTCAGGGAACTAATGCTGGTAGTCAGGTCAGTCACATGGAACCAACATCAGTCGGGTGCAGACTGAGAGGTGACCAACATCGGTCACTGTTAGAACAGATTTTGGGTGGACAACAAGCTGTCAAGGAGTCTCAAATGCCCATGTGGAGGACTGAAAGGGTAAGCCTCAAATTCATTATTCCCCTTCCTTATACTACTTGAACTTGTTGCTCATTGATGGTCAAGAACCAAAAAGTTTTAAAGAGGCAATGTAGGTAGAATCCAGGAAACAGTGGGAGCATGGCATGAATGAGGAAATTGATTCCTTGAATGAGAACCAAGTGGGAGATTTGGTAGAGTTGCCATCAAGGATGAAAGCACTGAAAGATGAATGGATTCCCAGGTTAAAGAAAGGAGAGAATGGACACATGAGATAGAAGGCCAAGTTATATGGTCTTGAGCAATCTCCAAGATAGTGGTACAGGTTTGACAAGTTTATGACAAAGCATGGCTTTAGTCAATGTCAATGTAATCACTGTGTTTATTTTACCAAGTTGGATAATGGTCACAACATTATCTTGTTACTATATGTGGACGATATGCTTGTTGCAGGTTCATACATGTAGGGATTTGCTAAGCTAAGGGTAAAATTAGTTTAGAGGTGTGCCAAGAAGGATTTAGGAGCAAAGAAAATCCTTGGCATGAGTATTTCTAGAGACAGGGAAGATCATAGGTTGATTTTGTCTCCAGATGATTATGTGAATAAGGTAGTGGAGAGGTTTAATATGCAGAATGCAAAACTAGTTAGCACACCTATGGATGGACAGTTCACAGAATAGTGTCCCAAGTCACATGATGAGGTTGAGTACATGTGTACTAAACCTGATATTGCCCAAGCAGTGGGAGTTGTCAACAAGTTCATGGCCAATTCAGGAAAGGAGCACTGAAAGTAGTTTAGTGGATTCTCAGGTATCTAACAGGGACTAGCAGTAGGGATTCATGCTATGTAGGGTCAGGCACTTCTCTACATAGGTATGTAGATTCGGATATGGCAGGTTACTTGGATGACAGGAGTAGCACCATAGGATATGTGGTGGTTGGTCTTCAAGACTAAACTTGAAGAGGGATACAAGCTAAGAAATAAAATTAGATGATGTATAGGTACAGGTATAGGTGTAGATGTTTATTTTCAAGTGGAAGATTGTTAGGTTGTGGAGCTAAAAGCTTCACTGATGTAAACAAAGGAGGTTGCTGAGTTGCAGAGCAATTGACATTAGTCAAGCTAACCAACGTCAGTCATATCTAGTTATAAAGCAACTGACATCGGTCATAAATTGGCTGACATCAGTCATCTTTGGTTAGATAGGAACTAACGTTGACAACCTGTGTGTGTGTGTGTGTGTGTTTGCATGTGCTTCTAGAACTAATCTAATTTTAGACAGATAGTTAGTTTGCATGTAAAAGACTAATTTTAGTTTTGAGTCTGTGTTTCTAATTATTGTAATTAGGAAGTCTAATTATTGTTTGTATGGGATCTATTTAAGAGACCCATGAAACTATATTTTAAGGTGTAAAATCATAAGAACTTGCAAAAGTAAGGACAAGGGTTCTTCCAATGTATGTAAGATCTAGGTTTGTAGGTGTCCAAGACCAGGTTGATCTGCAAGTGTGCAAGATCAGGGGAGATCTACATGGTAAGGTTAGTTGATCTATAGGTGTGTGTGTGTGTGTAAGGTCAAAGAAGATCTATGGGGTAACAAGGTCAAAGGAGATCTGCAACACAACAAGGAGCAAGATCAGGGAGATCTACTTGGAGTACGTGGTGTACTCGGTGGTGTTACTAGAAGTATTGTTACTGACTGGTGGTAACAACAACTTGGTATTGAGTTGATTGTTAGTTGTAATTGTGTGTGAGAGAGAACTCTTGAGGGAGAATTACTGGTATGTCCAAGAGGTGTGGGAAGAGTGTGATTTCTTCATTGTATTTCCTTCTGGAAGAATGTTAATACAAGATTGTATTGTCTCTCATATTCTGTGCTATTTTTGAATTCTAGTTACACATTACTTCTAGTTAAATTCTATGTTTAGTTGCTTATACAAAGGTAATCAAGTGAACTCTTAAGAGGAGTAGGGATCCTGACACTCTTCATCTAGAGTAATCTTCAATTCGAGCAACAGAGATTCACATCCAGCTATGTTGTTGGTGTTGCTGACTTGCAAATTGCATGAAGGAAGAATATCTCCTTGAGGAGATATCAACACAGTCCCGACTCCATCATTGATGGAAAAATTGCTGCCATTGGATTTTAGGATCAAAGCATCATCAAAAACTGATCTCCTATTAGATTTATCTTCATTAGAGATGGAAGATCCTTCCTTATTTATACTGCACCCTACCAATTCTCTTGAAGTCTTGTTTGGATCAATTCTTGGATTTTTAGCTATAGGACTTTCATCTGTAGAAACATGAACATCTTCTATGGTAAAGAAATAATTACCCCTGCCTGAAGACTCAAATAGAATTTGTGCTGCAGGGGCTAATGTTTGGGTGACCACGTATTTTGCCTCCTTTTTAGGGAGCAATCTCTTCATTACGCCTTGGATAGGGATCCTTGCCTCAGAAAGGTCCATGCTTAGTTCTCCTCCCACTTCCTTGCAAAAATTTCATCTAAGCAAAATGCCATAAGATGTTGGGACGTCAGCCACCAAGACAGTCATCTTGATTCTCTTGTCTAGAAAGGCTGCAAATGCAAATTGGGCATCTTTAATTTTTCTTAGCAATGGTACTTGCTTGTTCTCCATGGAGAAACATCTCCCAAATTTTTTGGTTAATGTGAGGCCCAGAGACTCAGCTACTTTAGCAGGCATGACATTGTCAGATACCCCAAAATCAATGATGCAATTGTTGAGTTGATAGCTATTTATTAATAGGGAAACATAGAAAGGTTCCATTTTCCTAGGGGTAATTGGAGGAGTAATGACAAGATTATTTGGAATGGGCATGTTCTTTGGAGAATCAGGAATTATTTGTTTAACCTCTTATCTTGCAAGGATGGTTTGGTTCTTGACACATTGGACCAACCTATCCAATTGATTAGGATTGGACTACAAATATTCAAATTCAGACATTTGTATTTTGGTCTTTTTGACATGAATAATTTGTCAAATGGCTGAATTAGACTAGTTATAGAGAAAGGTACTTCAACTTTCTGGGTTTTAGGAGGGATGGGAGGAGGGCTGGTTTGCAAAATTGAAGTAGAAGGTGAAGGTGAAATTGATGTACTTACATTTTGGGTGATCACCGAATCCTTTGACTGAAAAGGAAGAGTGGTTCAACGCTTAGCAATTGTAATTGTTGGTTGAGGTTGCTCCTCTGTCTTCCCTTTATCAGTTTGCTAGACTGATTGGTTCTTGGACCTGGTAAACACTATATATGATCCATCAATAGCTTCTCTTTTTCTTTTGGATTCATCTTGGTAGTTTAGAAAACCAATGTGGGAGTCGCCAACTGATTCTTCTTAATTGTCTTCAAGGAGATCAATGTCATTTTCTTGATTAATTCAGGCTGGAAAGAGAACTCTGATTCTACTTCAAGATATCCCATTGCTGAATTGGTTGGAGGAGTTTCCAGGGCAATTTTCCCTTGTGGGGGAGAAAGGTGATTATGTTTCCCTTGATTCCTGGTAGCATTGCCTTGATATGACTAATTTGGAAATGTCCTTGGCATATTTCTATATGAAGGAGCAGAAGACATTCCTTGCGCCATTTGCTTTTTCAAGGCTAGCACTTCATTTTCCAGCTTTTGCACCATTGGATCAGTGGTGCCTGTAGATGCATATTCAAAAAAAGATGAGGATCTATTTCTATTTAGATCTCTTCTTATCTTTCCTATTAAGATGAGATCATCTTCTATCTCAGTGGCCAAAAGTTGAGCTGCAGCAAGATCTATTTGACCAACATGTCTCAAAAGAAAATTGACTTTAGGTAACTGAGAATTAATGAAAAAGCATTTGAGATTATCAGTTGTAGGTCGAGCTATTACAAGAATTATGTTCCTTAGTTTGTCAAATTTGGCTATGAAGTCCCTCATTGGTTCATAAGGCTCTTTCTTCATCTATGTAAGTTGAGCCAGAAGTGCATGTGTATCTTTTGCAGGTTTGAATATGGCTTCAAACTTAGCTTTGAGGGTATTCCAATCAGTTACTGATCAAGCTTGTAGATGATAAAACCAATCTACAGTAGTACCTTGTAATGTTTCCACAAAAAGCCTGACTACTACATCTTCAAATTCTACTCCGATTACTCCACAAGCTATGTTGAAGGCTACAATGTGTTCATCAGGATGAACTTTCCCATCACCATAGAATTTGAAGAAATTCTTCCTTAAACTATGTGGAAGCTCATGTAGAGGTGGAGTAAGATTGAGAGGACCAAAAGCATTACCCCAGGGGCCTTGAACTGCCATTGTAGGATTATGAAAAGGAGGGATAATAAATAACAAAGGGGTAATTATTGGCAAGGCTTTATCAATAGTAGAAGTACATACTTTGTCTAGCAATAGAGCTTTGACTTTAGTAGGAGGATAGCTCTTGGTTCGTTGGAGACGAGATGGTGAAGGAAATAGATCAAAATCACTCTACTGTACCAACTCGAATATAGGGTCAATGATCCCTTTAGCCCTTTGGCTTCATGTATACCTTGAATCTACCAAATTGTGAAACAAAAATGGAAAAGAATTGACCTTGCTTTAGTTTGCAGCTTGAGGCTTTAAACTGTGCGTTCTTTCCCAGCAACTCTATGGAGGTGGAGGAAGATGGTAAGGCTATATATGGATAATGGGTAAGACATGAAACGGAGTCGCCAGAGCTTGTAATGGATAAGGGTTATAATGATAATGGGTAAGACACAGGTGATGTTTCAATTTGAAACTTGAGGTTCCAATTTGCACAAAATTATGTATATCCCCAGCAGAGTCGCCAAAAATTGTTGCATGAGGCTGGGAGGAAAATTTTAACAATGGGAAAACACTAGAGCAGTTCGCTCTTTCCCAGCAGAGTAAAATGGATAGGTTATAACAATAATGGGTTATATTCCCTAGCAGAGTCGCCAAAAATTGTTGGTTGAACATTTTTCCGATCAGTGTACTGATAAACAAAATAGGTCTGATTAGCCAAAGTAGGAAGATTAGTCATCCAAATGTGTAGGTTTACCACATCAAAATGAGACTGATCTCTCATCTTATCAAAGGGAGGTTCCTATAGATATGTTATATATATATATAGAAAATAATACTCAAGGGTAGGACAAACCATCCATCTCTCTTTCTTCAAAGATGATGTGTGCAAATCAAAGGAAAAAATCAAGGGAAATGACAAACAACACTCCTCTTCTTTTAGAAGTACTATTTAGTAAACCACAAGAATACTCTTAGTAGTAAATGCAAAGTGTAACCAAGGGCATAGTAACCATCAAATCGAGATGCAGCACAAAGTCTCCACTTGAATTGCTCAAGAGTAAGATATGAAGGACAATGAGGGCACAAAGTCGTCCCAAAGTCCTTTACACAGAAATGAAAAGAAAACACACTAAAGGCAATTATGGGGGCACAAATTCTCTCCACAATTGACTCTTCAAGACACCTTCTTGACTGCTATCACTAATTTTGCTTGTTGAATTAAAGGAACAGAAGATATATTAAGGAAAAAGACATAAGAACAGTTTCCTCAACAACAAATATATCACAACACAAAGTCTAAAAAATCACTTGCTTTCTTATTCCAATAACAAAATATGATCAATAAACTGAGCTCAAAGTCTCAGTAATGCCTTTCAATTTGGGCAAAGTTTCATTTTGATTGTCAAAAAGAGATCCATTTACAATAGAAGAGAGTCCCTTATATAGCTTCTTCAAGAAGGACTCAGGAATAGTAACACATCATGTTGCATTGAAATCTATTAAAAAGATAGGCCAGAACTTAGGGGCATTTACCCATTTGATTTTATTAATGCAGAGAAACAAGTCATGCTATTGAAAGTTTTCAACTTTCAATGTCCACCTGGCAATCTGATCCTACCTTCATCATTCCTCCTTTTTTGGTTAATTGAATCGGGTCTTGGATTCAATTTGCTATTCTGTTCCTTCCTCACTTTCTATTGGTCTTGGCCTTAAAGCCTGTGAATGCATTCAGGTCTATAAATTACAAGGATCAACAGCTATTTTATGAGCTTTGAAATTGACATTCTCGCGCCCGTCACTATGTTTTCAATTTCTAGTTCGCTATCTTGAATTTGACATCTTCGAGCACGTCACCCCTTAGTCCTTCTTTAGGTTTTCTATTGGGCACTTTCCTAGAAAGAATCTACCCTTTCAGGCCTTAAGAAATGATCCACTTTGGGTCAGGAGAGCCCCCCGCAAGGGTATCTGCTCTTCGGGTGGTCTTTGGATGGCCTTTGGGTTTCGGCATTCTCTCATGGATAGCTAAGTTATTCCTTTAGATTTCTTGTTTCACATCTTCCCAAAGGGAAGATGACCTTTTCGCTTTAAGGATGTGTCTTACAATTTGGCAGTCGAGAGTCCCCCATAAGGGCACTTTCCCTTCGGTGTCCTTTGGCATCCTTTGCCTTAGAAGTTTCTCGCGGCCTTTTCCTTAGCGGACTGTCTCTCGGGCTTTCTCCGTGGGTATTTTCCTATGAAAAAAAATTCCATGGAAATTTCTCATAGACAAAAATTCCATGGAATTGTTCCATTTGAAATATCCATGAATTCCTTCAAGATTTCCTCCCGTAACTTCTCTGAATTCTTTCAGACTTTTTATCTAAAGGAATTCCTTCGGACAAAAGTTTGAAAGAATTATGATTGTTTGCCTTAAACAAATTTTTTGAAAGAATTTACCTTTGCAGCCTTCTTCCAAAATGACCCTTCCAAAGGGTGTTTTTGTCGACCAAGTGCCCTCTGCAAGGGAACTTGTCCTTCGGGAGGCTTCTTTGAACTTTCTAAGTAAACCGCTTGGTTGAACCAAGCCATTGAACTGTTTGATTGAACCAAACATTGAACCACTTTATTGAACCACTTCGTTGAACCAAGGCAATGAACCACTTGGTTGAACCAAACATTGAACTAAGCTGATGAACCAAGCCTTTGAACCAAAGCAGATGAACTGAGCATTGAACCACTTGATTGAACCTACTTTTGAACCATTTGTTTGAACCAACCGTTGAACCAAGTCTTGGTTCAACGGTTCAAACAAAGCCTTGAACCGACTGACGAACCATTTTTTTGAACCAAAGGATGAACCAAAGCATTGAAACAAAGTAGATGAACCACCCAAGTGAAACAAAGCATTGAACCACTTGGTTGAACCAAGCCATTGAACCATTTGATTAAACCAAAAGCATTGAACCTTTTGAACTTTGAACTCATTGAAACTTTGAACCAAAGTGGTTCAATGGTTCAAGCCTTCTTTGCTTAAATGCTTGCCAATGGAGATTTTTAATTGAACCAAGGCACTGAAACAATCTTGCAGAGTCTGTAGAAATCAAGTCTATAGAAATCAACCTGTAAAGCCCATTGAACTTGGCCTGCATAGTCCATAGATTCAAGCCTATAGGGTCTATAGATTTAAGCCTGCAGAGTCCGTAGATTTTTGAGAAGCTTGAAAAATGAGGAATTTGAATGCCCAGGAGAAATTTTGAAAAGGGAAGAGACAATTTTGGTCTGTAGGACCAAAATAGTTCAAATGTTGTCCCAAAAATGAGTGATATTTTTTGGGGGACAATAGACTCCATTACCTTATGTCCTTCACACTATAGTCACCATGTGTATGCCCTTCTTGAAGATGCCCAAGAAATCATTGAATTGGTTAGTCGCCTACTAGTTGGTACAAGGTATGCATCGATTCCTCTAGCTAGAACAAAAGATACCAAAATATAAATCATCATCCAAGTGATTGCCTTGTAGTGAGATATCTATCAAGTTAGCATGGATCCCATACTTAAAAAAAATAGGAGCCCAATAGTTTTTTTAAAATTTTGACTCATTTTATGAGAAATTGTAACACCAATAGCTTTTAAACTGTAACTCGGATTTGAGTTCTATTTTTTTTCAAAAGTGTGTGGTTTTCAATTCTCTATCCATTATTGTCATTAATTTGTAAAAATGCACTACTTTTATAAAATGCCAAATTTTGGGGAGGGGACTTAATAAAATCTATTAGAGGGTTATCTTGGTGCTAATATTGTGCACCCTTTTACATTCTTTCTACTCTTTGATGATTCATTAGCATGGATTTTACTTCTAGTTTTGATCATTATGAGCCTTTGACTACACATAATTACCATAAATGAATACCTTGAATGGAAATAATCATAAAGTGAAAAGGATTATGGTCCATAATGAATGAAACACAACCAGAGTTTACACGTGAATTTGAAAAAAATTTAGCACCAATGTAAGTTTGAAGAGTGTATGGGATTGATTGGGGGTTATGTGAGTGACAGTATTTTATTTCTTTTTGATAGGTGTGATTCTTCATTCAAAATGTGGATGAAGTTAAAGGGTTTGTTTGGGAAATAAGATCACTTGAAAGCTATACAACTTAAAATGAAGTTTACTTCATTAAATCTGGATGAATTTGCCTCCATTGTAGACTACTTCACTAAGTTTAAGCATTTGTTGACACAATTGAAGAGGATTAGATGAGATAAAAAGGATGAAGAGTGTGTGTACTTGATATTTTTTAATTTGAGTGGCCCATTCCAAATATTTTCTTCTACATTTTTCTCTAGTATCGATGCCTTAGGTACTGCATTCAAAATGCCATATCTACAGTTGTTTTATGAGATACATACTAGGGAGGAATCCAAATTATCTTAACTTGAGTCTTTCACCTCTTAAAAATAATTAGTTGAATCACATATTAAGACTAATGGAAAAACTAAGAGTAATAAGAATAACACTCTTCTTCCATCTCAAACTGAACCTAAGCCCAACACTAACACATATAAACCCAAACCATCTTCCAAATCCAAGAATAAGTCTAGCCTATCTTGCTCCTATTATGGGGGGACTAGTCATGAAGAGTCTAGGTGTTTCAAAAGAATGGAAGCCCTAGAGGATGCCATTAGGAAACACAATATTTATATCTCCACTCCTCCATCTCATGATCATGGGAAATCACTTAATGTTGTCAGGAGATCATCATTACCTATTTCAGATAATTGGGTTATAGATTTTAGTGCTTCACACCATATGAATTCTACCAAGGAGTCCTTTGTATCTCTTGGTCTAAGTTATACTTCCAATATTGAGGTTTTAGATTCTTTCTTAATTTCTATTAAGGGTAAGGGTGACATACAGATAGATGGTGGTTGCATCAATGATGCATTATATGTTCCAGACATCACCACCAATCTACTTTTAGTTTATCAAATCTGACATTTTGATCAAGTCAAAATAGTGACTTTCTGACCATAGGGTGCTAAAGTTTGAGCTTTGTTAGATCCACACACACTTATTTCATATGGTGTTGTTGATCATAGTTATCTAACCTACTATTTTGAGGGTTTTGATGATACTCCTCCTTTAGGGATGTGTTAATTTCTCATTCAAATTTTGAGAGTCAGCTTTGGCATGATATATTTAGACACCTAAACTACAAATATTTTAAGGAGTTGATCACTCATAGTATGGTAGAGGGTCTTCCTATAGTTTCATGTCTTGATGGAATTTTCCCTAGTTATGCATTAGGAAAACAACACTAGGATACATTTCCTAAGGCTATGTCTATAAGAGCTTCTTCACCACTTGAGCTTGTGCATAGTGATTTGATGATATTTCCTACTCCTTTAAATAGAGCTAAGTATACACTTAATTTCATTAATAATTTATTGAGGTGTACTTGGGTTTATTTGCTCAAGTACAAGAGTGACATATTTGCTCAATTCAAAGTCTTTAAGGCTTTAGTAGAGAAACAATATTTGAGTTGCATTAAGAAGATTCATATAGATAATTGGGGGATTACTTCATTTGAGAGTTATCTAATTTTTTAACTTCTTATGGTATTATTCACTAGCATTATATTACACAAACTCCATAGCAGAATGGCTTAGCAGAATAGAAGAACCAAACTCTGAAGGAGATGGCTAACTGCATGATGTATTCATGGGATTTACCTCCTATCTATTGGGTAGAGGTAGTCAATTATGTGAGATACATTTAGAACTACACACCACATTGAATACTTGAGCATATAACTCTAGAGGAGGCTTGGTCTGGAACCAAGCCTGATGTCTCAATTTTCTAAGTCTTTGGTATCCTTGCCTAAGCATTTGTACTAAAGAAGAAAAGGAAAGCATTAGGTAAGAAGATAAAACCTTTTATTTTTGTAGGGTATTATGAGGACATGAGAGTTTATCATCTTTTAAATCTTGATACTCATGATGTTCATTTTTTAACACATGTATAGTTTGATAAGCACTTAAAATATCATGACTCTTCATCTTATTTTATGCCTTCTTCTTCTTTTGATGATGCACCTCCTCTCAAGGATTCATTCTTTGAGGAGCCAATTCAAGATATTCCTGAGGAGGTTATAAAGAATGAGGATCCTATTCACACTGATGTTTTTGATATGCCTAGGTGGGATCATACTATAGTTTATGAGGTAACACCTTGCATTCAGGATCTTCTACCTACTCAACATCATCATGCACATTTTATGGGTATTGTACTTTTGTGTTAGTAATTTTATGAGGATCCATGGTATTTTTCATATAATCATGGGATAGAGGAGTGGGATGATGCAATAAATATGAGTATTCTTCATTGATGAAGAATCACACTTGGGATTTGGTCACTCTTCCTAAGGGAAGAAATTTGGTTAGGTGTAAGTGGATTTACCACATAAAGTATGCAACTGATGGGTCCATTGACAAGTATAAGACACATCTTGTTGCAAATAGTTTCTCATAGGTTGAAGGTATTTACTACTCTATGATTTTTGTGCCCATTGCCAAGATGGATTCTATCCACCTTGTACTTTCTCTTACTACATCACAAGGTTGGCTAGTATATCAGATGGATGTTAAGAGTGATTTTTTACATGGAGACTTGCATGATGAAATCTATATGGAGAAACCTACTAAGTTTGTTCATGATTCTTCTCTTGTTTGTAAACTTAGGAGGTCTCTTTATGGTCTCAAATAGGCCCCTCGAGTTTGGTATGAGAAGATGGATTCATTTCTTCTCTCCACTAGATTTTTTTAGTGTCACTATAATCCGTTAGTGTATATTAAATGTATTAGGGAGGAAATTATTATTTTGGTCTTATATGTTGATGATATACTTCTCATAGGTATCTCTTCATCTTAGATTTAGACTATTTAATGGGCATTGTTGGCACAATTTAACATGACAGATCTTGATCTTTTGCATTTCTTCCTTGGTTTACAAATTTCACAATTAGATATAGGGAATTATTTGAGTCAATATAAGTATACCCTTGATATTTTTCAACATTTTGGCATGGATGATTACAAGCCAAGTCCTCCTTTTTAGTCTGGAGTGACTCTCACTATCTCTTGTACCACTCCACTTTGTGATCCTACATTGTATAGGTAGATGGTTAAGAGTCTTATGTATTTGACCCATACTCACCATGTCATTTAATTTGTAGTTGGGCTTGTATCTATGGTTTCACATAACCTTCATAATAGTCATTGGTAGGCTACCAAAAGGATTCTACAATATTTGTGAGGCACTACTCATTTTGGATTACACTACACAAGGGGTTATACTCATTTGGTTGGATACAATGATTCATATTGGTCAATTTCTCTTGATGATTGATGCTCCACTTATGGATGCATATTTTATCTTGATTCTTCACCTATTTCTTAGTTGTGCAAGAAGAAACATGCTATTACACTTTCATCTATAGATGCTGAGTACAGGGCAATAGTTATAATGAGTCAACAGATTCTTTGGCTTTATTTGTTATTGATAAAGTTTGGATCCATGAAATATTCACCCACTGTACTTTGGTATGAAAACCAAAGTACAATTCACATATATCATAACCTAGTTGAGAATCAGCATACCAAGCACATTGAGGTATATATGCACTTCATTCATCAGCACATTTAGGATGGAGTTCTTAGCTTGGAGTACATTCTGACTCAGCAACATGTTGTAGACATCTTCATGAAGCCTTTTGCATCACCTATTTCCTTGAGTTGTATGGCATGATTGGGGTTTCATAATTTATCCTTGGGGGTGTACATGAGAACATATTTCTTCTTCATTTCATGGAAACATATTGTACATGAGTACCATATCAGGCTTAGTTGTCGAGACTCATACTGTGGATATGCCACTATTTATTTTTTTGGATTTTGTTAGCCCCTAACTTCACTTATTGGGGGGGTGTTAGAGTATGTATTTCATGTATTTCTCATATTTCCCAATGTATTTTAGCTATTTCATCTTTTAGTGAGTTTTTCTTATGTGAGGATTTATCTCACATTAGCCAATTAGGCTAGTTTTGAGTTTCACCTTGACTATTTATGAAAGAGATTTTCTTTGTACTAGTATATCATATTTTTTAATAACACTTGCATTCTTTTATTTTTCAATCATTGTATATAGCTTCATGTGTGATGTTCTTATATTTATCACTTATGAATCTTGGGTTAGAATGCTTGTTTACCATTCCTAATAGTAACCATGTTATGCCATGGTAGTTTGCTTTGGTAATGATATTTATTTGCTAAAGCATTGGAGAAAGAGGTTCAAAACTAAATATTGGAGATGTGAATAGGATAATTAGAGGGTGATCATACCCCTAATTTTTTGAAAGAGTTAGTTTTACTAAGGCCATCAAGATCCATGAATCTCAATTGCATAACTCAAGTGTACACATAATTTCACCCAAGTCAAATGGTGTGATAATCTCAACCTACAAAAGGGAAGAAGTAACAAGGCCATCGAGTGTACTAAGTTTCAACTATACTATTCAATGAATCCAACTATTTTAGATAGATAAATCTTAATTGGTGTATTTTTATAAGGTCAATGCATAAATGTGTATATAATATAAATATGTATATGTGATTTGGTGCATTTGCATGGCATATACACCTCTAATGTCTCTCAAGATGAAGTATATGTCAAAATGTAACTTTTGATCTATAAATTGTGTAATATTTGTCACAAATATGAAAAAATCTATCCTAATTTTGTAAAATCAATGCCAAATGCATAATATCATGACCCAAGTGTATATTTCAATCATGTAAGCTATATCAATTTTTTGTAATTTTGTGTATGAGGATCCAGTCTCTATGACATAAACTCACTGATATGCCCCCATTTTAAGGTGGGGGAGAATGTAATTAAGTAGGCACCTTATCTCAAAAATATAACATAACCATGCTATAGTTGTATCAATCGTGTAAAAATGAAGCATATAGTGGTATCATGTCTAAGTAGATATATCAATGAAGCTCATAGTATCTAAACATAACAAGCCCCAAGATACATGATATGGATCATAAAAATGTCTAGGGTTAACAAGCACAAACTCAATAAATAATTAAACAAGATATAAGGGCACTCAATGTCACACAAAAGGGGTCTAAGGAGACTAAAAACAAGGTGCATGTTCAAATGTCATATGCTCAGGACATGTTCAAATGTCTACACACCAAATAAACAACACTCAGGGGCACTATGGCCAACAAACAAGGAACATGTTCAAATGTTCCATAATTGTGACAAGGTAAAACACAAGAAGTAAACTCAAGTAAGCCATGTTAAAAAATGAATAGGTGATACATAAGAAACTAGCATAAGTATATCATACTAGTCCTTACATACATGTGTTAGAAAAATGTCCTGTAGTATAAAATATATAGCACATTATTTAAGATGTAAGCATGAATATATACACGTGTAAGTAGTAGTATATAAGATCAACATGATAATATAAAGTAATCATAAAATAATTTACCCTATAACAATCTTGATCAGTAAAATTAGGTGCCCCCAACATAGTATGTCACACAAGGAAAGGAAAGGTCCAACATATACAGGCTCATGTATAATAGATCTAGTATATGCCTATATCACACTTAAATGCCCATGAAACATATGTGTGTATAGAAAGGAAATCATATGTTATCTACTAAGATAAAGTAAACAAAATATGTAAAAGTTAGTAAACATGTATATACTAAATATTCATGTATTTTTTGAGTTTTTTGTACTTTTACATTGTTGAAATATTTGTAATAATTTAATGATTAGGGTTGATTGAATAAATCATATTCATTAGGATCAAAGCTTTTGGATTCATATAGGTATATAGCATGACTTTCTTCTTCATTTTTTGGTTGATTTGTATCACCATCATGTGGTATGTAAATTTAGTGTCCTTTATGGGAAAACTTAATACATTATTGATTAGGATATATTAGGGATTGCATTTGGTATAACCAAAATTTTCCAATGTAAAGGTGTGTTGATATGAATGAGGCATGATCCAAACCTTTGTGAGGACAACCTTAGGTCCATAAGCAATTGGCAATATGGTGTATCCCAAAAATTCTTTCTAATGTCCTTTATGATGCAAGTATTTGATATTATATCCCATTTGTGGTAACCTACTTATATTACAATGACTTTCCATTTGTGTAGAGTCAATATAATTATGCTGAAAATAAGCTCCATGCATGAATATTATAATTGTTAAATCATTTAGTTGAGGACACTTTTTACTTGCTAAATTTAAAGGTGACACTTGCTAATTTTTTTAGTAGCAAGAATTTATTGATTTTCTATTATGCTAATACTACCCTCATGTTTGCAATTTTGGATTTTTTTCTTCTAATGTAGTACAATTGGTGGTATAATGTCATGTGATTTGATGATAGGCACAAAATGATTTTACTTCTTTATGTAGAAGAGGTGTTATTTATGATGTCTAGTGGTGGGTATTGTAATAAGTTTATTTTCCAATAACATCAATAAAATTATTAGAGGTTTATCTTGATGTGGCTAAATTTGGATTGATTACACAATATGTTTTTTAGTTTTTTCCATCTTATTGATTAAATTATGCAAATGTGCCACATAAGGAATTAGAATGTAACTATTTGTTACATTATCTTCTCATGAAAATTTTATTTCCTTGTATGAAACTTTAATGAAACTTTTATTTTTTAAATAAGAGGTGTTTAATTTGTTGTTATTGTTAACTAGATCATATGCATACTTGTGCATATCTAGATATAAGTTGTCAAAATAAATATAATGATTATGTAATGCTTTTTTTTAAGTCAAGAAAAAAGAGCTTTACTAAATATTAATTGTAGTTCCAAACTAAAAGGTTAAAATGTTATAAAGTGTGATCCATTCTTAAATAAGATAATGTAATCCCAAAGAGACTTGTCATCATGTTGCTTTAACTTGAAAAATTGTCTAATGTTAATTTGGACATAATGTTTTTATTAAAAGCTAAGATAAAAATGTCCTCTAATTACTTAAAAGTAGATAGGAACCATTGGGAAGACAATAGAATCAATCCCAACCTTCTCGTGTTGGGATTCTATGGAAAGCTTTTAAAGATAAGCACCCTCTTTGGCCTAATGATTTCCATCTTATTGATTAAAATATGTGAAGGTGCCACATAAGGAATGATAATGTAACTATTTGCTACATTATCTTCTCCCAAATAATTTCTTTCATTGTACGAAACTTTAATGAAACTTTTATTTTTAAAAGAAGAGGTGTTTAATTTGTTGTTATTGTTAACTAGATCACATGAATACTTGATCACATCCAGATATAAGTTGTCAAAAGCAATATAATGATTATGTAATGCTTTTTTTTAAGTCAAGAAAAAAGATTTGTACTAAATATTAATTTAGTTCCAAACTAAAAGGTTGAAATGTTCAAGACTGTGATCCATTCTTAAATAAGATAACATAATCTTGAAGAGACTTGTCATCGTGTTGCTTTAACTTTGAAAATGGTCTAGTGTTAATTCGCGCACAATGTTTTTATTAAAATCTAAGATTAAGATGTCATATAATTGCTCAAAAGTGGATAGGGAACCATTGGGAAGACCATAGAATCAATCTAAAGCTTCTCATGTTGGGATTCTATGGAAAGATTTTTAAAATAAGCATCCTCTTTAGCCTAATTATTTCCATCTTGTTGATTAAAATATTCAAATTTGACACATAAGGATTGAGAATGTACTTACATTATATTCTCCTGAAAATTTTATTTCATTGTACGAAACTTTTATTTTATAAAGAAGAGGCATTTAATTTGTTGTTATTGTTAACTACATCACATGCATACTTGTGCACATCTAGATATAAGTTGACAAAAGAAATATAATGATTATGTAATGATTTTTTTTAAGTCAAAAAAAAAGAGCTTTACTACATATTAATTTTAGTTCCAAACTAAAAGGTTGAAATGTTAAAGAGTGTGATCCATTCTTAAATAAGATAACATAATCTCGAAGAGACTTGTCATTGTGTTGCTTTAACTTTGAAAATGGTCTAATGTTAATTTGGGCACAATGTATTTATTAAAAGATAAGATTAAAATGTCCTCTAATTTCTTTAAAGTGGATAGGGAACCATTGGGAAGACCATAGAATCAATCCCAAGCTTTTCGTGTTGGGATTCTACGGAAATATTTTAAAAATAAGCATCCTCTTTAGCCTAGTGATTTCCATCTTATTGATTAAAATATGCAAATGTGACACATAAGGAATGAGAATGTAATTGATCCAGGCAACAATTTAGGTGACAATTCGGGTGACAGTTCCAACCCAATTGATGACGGAACTTCCGGGAGCCATAACTTTTGCACCGTAGCTTTAATTGACTCGTCGTTTGAACCATTGGAAAGCTAAGAATGAGTAGAACGTCGTGAAATTTAATGAAGCTTTTCTCAATGAAGTTTGACCCATAAAAACCCAATGGAAGTGCCTCAAATTTCAATTTTAATAGTGCAATCTAAAAATAGTAAGTTTCTAAAAAATAGTAATTCCGTGAATTCTGTATTGTTTTAAATCTTGGAAGTCGAACCACTTAATCTCCCTCGAGATTGGTGACCTTCCACATCCTCCCCATGATTTCAAAATGTGTATAAATGAATAGGTAACTTGAAATGTGAGGATAGACATCTCTTCCCAGAGATAAGCATATATTTGTATTGCGATCTTGAGTAATACTACATCTCTTCTCAGAGAATTCATTGTTACTATGTTATTTCTATGCTATTGAGATATTTATCAACCAAAACTTTTGAGTTTTGGATCAGTAATATTTGTTATATTATCTTCCCCTAAAAATTTTATTTCATTGTATGAAACTTTAATGAAACTCTTATTTTTTTAAAAAGAAGAGGTGTTTAATTTGTTGTTATTGTTAACTACATCACATGCATACTTGTGCACATCTAGATATAAGTTGTCAAAAGAAATATAATGATTATGTAATGCTTTTTTTTAAGTCAAGAAAAAAGAGCTTTAGTAAATATTAATTTTAGTTCCAAACTAAAAGGTTGAAATGTTAAAGAGTGTGATCCATTCTTAAATAAGATAACATAATCTTGAAGAGACTTGTCATCGTGTTGCTTTAACATTGAAAATGATCTAATGTTAATTTGGGCACAATTTTTTATTAAAATATAAGATTAAAATGTCCTATAATTTCTTGAAAGTGGATAGGGAACCATTGGGAAGACCATAAAATCAATCCCAAGCTTCTCGTGTTGGGATTCTATGGAAAGCTTTTAAAAATAAGCATCCTATTTAGCCTAATGATTTTCATATTATTGATTAAAATATGAAAAGGTGACACATAAGGAATGAGAATGTAACTATTTGTTACATTATTTTCACTTGAAAATTTTATTTTATTGTATGAAACTTTAATGAAACTTTTATTTTTTAAAGGAGGCATTTAATTTGTTGTTATTGTTAACTAGATCACATGCATACTTGTGCACATCTAGATATAAGTTGTCAAAAGAAATATAATGATTGTGTAGTGATTTTTTTTAAGTCAAGAAAAAAGAGCTTTACTAAATATTAATTGTAGTTCCAAACTAAAAGGTTGAAATGTTAAAGAGTGTGATCCATTCTTAAATAAGATAACATAATCTCGAAGAGACTTGTCATCATGTTGCTTTAACTTTGAAAATGGTCTAATGTTAATTTGGGCACAATGTTTTTATTAAAGCTAAGATTAAAATGTCCTTTAATTACTTGAAAGTGGATAGGGAAACATTGGGAAGACTATAGAATCAATCCCAAGCATCTCTTGTTGGGATTCTATGAAAAGCTTTTAAAAATAAGCATCCTCTTTAGCCTAATGATTTCCATCTTGTTGATTAAAATATGCAAAGGTGACACATAAGGAATGAGAATGTAACTATTTGTTACATTATCTTCACCTGAAAATTTTATTTCATTATATGAAACTTTAATGAAACTTATATTTTTTAAAGAAGAGGCATTTAATTTGTTGTTATTGTTAACTAGATCACATGCATACTTGTGAACATCTAGATATAAGTTGTCGAAAGAAATATAATGATTATGTAATGTTTTCTTTTAAGTCAATAAAAAAGAGCTTTACTAAATATTAATTGTAGTTTCAAACTAAAAGGTTGAAATGTTAAAGAGTGTGATCCATTCTTAAATAAGATAACATAATCTCGAAGAGACTTGTCATTGTGTTGCTTTAACTTTGAAAATGGTCTAATGTTAATTTGGGCACAATGTTTTTATTAAAAGATAAGATTAAAATGTCCTCTAATTTCTTTAAAGTGGATAGGGAACCATTGGGAAGACCATAGAATCAATCCCAAGCTTTTCGTGTTGGGATTCTATGGAAATATTTTAAAAATAAGCATCCTCTTTAGCCTAGTGATTTCCATCTTATTGATTAAAATATACAAATGTGACACATAAGGAATGAGAATGTAATTGATCCAGGCAACAATTTAGGTGACAATTCGGGTGACAGTTCCAACCCAATTGATGACAGAACTTCTGGGAGCCATAACTTTTGCACCGTAGCTTTAATTGACTCGTCGTTTGAACCATTGGAAAGCTAAGAATGAGTAGAACGTCGTGAAATTTAATGAAGCTTTTCTCAATGAATTTTGACCCATAAAAACCCAATGGAAGTGCCTCAAATTTCAATTTTAATAGTGCAATCTAAAAATAGTAAGTTTCTAAAAAATAGTAATTTTGTGAATTCTGTATTGTTTTAAATCTTGGAAGTCGAACCACTTAATCTCCCTCGAGATTGGTGACCTTCCACATCCTCCCCATGATTTCAAAATGTGTATAAATGAATAGGTAACCTGAAATGTGAGGATAGACATCTCTTCCCAGAGATAAGCATATATTTGTATTGCGATCTTGAGTAATACTACATCTCTTCTCAGAGAATTCATTGTTACTATGTTATTTCTATGCTATTGAGATATTTATCAACCAAAACTTCTGAGTTTTGGATCAGTAATATTTGTTACATTATCTTCCCCTAAAAATTTTATTTCGTTGTATGAAACTTTAATGAAACTCTTATTTTTTTAAAAAGAAGAGGTGTTTAATTTGTTGTTATTGTTAACTACATCACATGCATACTTGTGCACATCTAGATATAAGTTGTCAAAAGAAATATAATGATTATGTAATGCTTTTTTTTAAGTCAAGAAAAAAGAGCTTTAGTAAATATTAATTTTAGTTCCAAACTAAAAGGTTGAAATGTTAAAGAGTGTGATCCATTCTTAAATAAGATAACATAATCTTGAAGAGACTTGTCATCGTGTTGCTTTAACATTGAAAATGATCTAATGTTAATTTGGGCACAATTTTTTATTAAAATATAAGATTAAAATGTCCTATAATTTCTTGAAAGTGGATAGGGAACCATTGGGAAGACCATAAAATCAATCCCAAGCTTCTCGTGTTGGGATTCTATGGAAAGCTTTTAAAAATAAGCATCCTATTTAGCCTAATGGTTTTCATATTATTGATTAAAATATGAAAAGGTGACACATAAGGAATGAGAATGTAACTATTTGTTACATTATTTTCACTTGAAAATTTTATTTTATTGTATGAAACTTTAATGAAACTTTTATTTTTTAAAGGAGGCATTTAATTTTTTGTTATTGTTAACTAGATCACATGCATACTTGTGCACATCTAGATATAAGTTGTCAAAAGAAATATAATGATTGTGTAGTGATTTTTTTTAAGTCAAGAAAAAAGAGCTTTACTAAATATTAATTGTAGTTCCAAACTAAAAGTTTGAAATGTTAAAGAGTGTGATCCATTCTTAAATAAGATAACATAATCTCGAAGAGACTTGTCATCATGTTGCTTTAACTTTGAAAATGGTCTAATGTTAATTTGGGCACAATGTTTTTATTAAAGCTAAGATTAAAATGTCCTTTAATTACTTGAAAGTGGATAGGGAAACATTGGGAAGACTATAGAATCAATCCCAAGCATCTCTTGTTGGGATTCTATGAAAAGCTTTTAAAAATAAGCATCCTCTTTAGCCTAATGATTTCCATCTTGTTGATTAAAATATGCAAAGGTGACACATAAGGAATGAGAATGTAACTATTTGTTACATTATCTTCACCTGAAAATTTTATTTCATTATATGAAACTTTAATGAAACTTATATTTTTTAAAGAAGAGGCATTTAATTTGTTGTTATTGTTAACTAGATCACATGCATACTTGTGAACATCTAGATATAAGTTGTCGAAAGAAATATAATGATTATGTAATGTTTTTTTTTTAAGTCAATAAAAAAGAGCTTTACTAAATATTAATTGTAGTTTCAAACTAAAAGGTTGAAATGTTAAAGAGTGTGATCCATTCTTAAATAAGATAACATAATCTCGAAGAGACTTGTCATTGTGTTGCTTTAACTTTGAAAATGGTCTAATGTTAATTTGGGCACAATGTTTTTATTAAAAGATAAGATTAAAATGTCCTCTAATTTCTTTAAAGTGGATAGGGAACCATTGGGAAGACCATAGAATCAATCCCAAGCTTTTCGTGTTGGGATTCTATGGAAATATTTTAAAAATAAGCATCCTCTTTAGCCTAATGACCAAAGAATGTACATATTGAATTAAATTGTTGGAAGGGTCTTCATGACCAAAAAATAAAGGTAACATGGGTATGATGAATTCCTGTAGATAAGGATATTCAAATATAATTTTTGTGAGAGGTTGATTTTTTGAAATGTTATCATTAATAGTAGCATTACATGATAACATTTGTAAATTAAGAATTGAAACTTGTCGTTGGAGGTCTCCAATGGCATTTATCATAGACATAAGATGACTAGTAATAATTTTTGAAGTGTGAAGAGATGTACTTATGGGTTGTAATTTTCCATCTTTTTGAAACCTAATAATAGTAGGTTTATCATTAGGACTAGATTTTTGAAATGAGGGAACTTTGCTTACTTGTAAGTCTTTGCATGAGGAAACACTCATATTATTTTATGTTTGCAAAGAAGTTAGGATATCTCTATGAATGTTATATAAATATTTATAAATAAATACAATAATATTGGGCACAAGTGTATCTATTTGTGTTGTGGTAGATGGAGGATGAAACTATTGACTATCTTCATTATATGATGACCTACTTTGTTGGTTATTAATAACATGAACCGTAATATCCAATATAGGCCATGAGTGAATAGTGGAAGTGGGATGATGACTACTATAAACCTTAAGTGTAGAAGGGGAAACTTAACAAATACTATGCATGGGATGCTATTTGAATGCTTTAGACCTATGATAATATTGATTATATGATTAATTTATAAATAAGGGATAATAGAGTAGTAAAACTTAGTTGTGCAAATGATTAAGTGTGAGTTTGATAGATGTTTGCTTGGTAATTACTAGATGTTTTCTGATTGATAGTGAATGACCTTTGTTTTATATTTATAACACACCTTTTAAAATTATCTCATGAGAGGGTTAAAATAGTACCATAGGCCAACCCATACATGTCTAAATATTTACAATTTTTATTGTTTGTAAGGTTCGAACACTAGTGTTAGATCTGGGATATTAGCATTGACACTAGTGTGCTAGTTTGGATGGTAGTGTATGGGAGGATAAAAAGTTCCTGAAGATATGTAACTACCAGAGTAGGGTATACATTATGTTTTATGTAAACTATGGGTTACAAGTGATTTGGGTAATCATAATATCAGTGTTGGACTATACAATAAGTATTTACATACAATGAGATGGTGAATGCAAGCCTTTTAACATTAGGAAGGTTGTGAACTAAAAAGTTGAACCATAAGTGATATTTGTCAAGTGTGTAAGACTAATTTATCATATATAATCAGATTTTAATATCTATACATATCCCCTCCTACAATTTAAATCAAATTTTGTAGATATCAATTTTAAATGAAAAATACATCCACTTACTATCTCTCTCTCTATATATACACATACTTTAACACCGAAGACACTGTATTGACTCTCTTATTAATAACAAAAGTGACTTTATCTAAAAATAAAAAACCTACATACTTATATTTAAGTCTTAATTTTTTTAACTTAAAACTATACCTATGTACTCGAATTCATAGAATTAACATAAAAAAAATCTATTATATACTCACTAAAATGTGTCCTAAAAAAGAAACAAATATAATAACAAACACATCACTTGTTTTAACTTCCACCTTATGGTTGACATAATTGAAAGAGTATAAAATGCATAGTTATGAGTGTAAATGAGATGGAAGACTTCCATTTGATGGTGATGGAGGATATGCAAGAGACTTTGAGATGCAAACAAATGTCAGTAGAAGTAGAATGAACAAACTATTAGATGAAATTGTACATAGAGAAGATCTTAGGGATAATCACATCCAAAATATTAATAAGTGTCATAATGAAACGTGATTTGTAAATGACATAGTTATATTCAAGTCTTGAAAATACACCATCAATGTCGGTAGATTACTCATTTCATAGGGTCTACACTATTTGAGATTATAATTAGTTGAGCACAAATCTGATCTGAACTTTTAAAAATATGTTCATGAAATGCATAAATAAAGATGAAAATTTAGAAACAAGGAAGGCTTAATGAATAAAAAATGGAAAAAATATATGTTTGATAGTATGCATGAGCCTGTAAAAAAATTGTAAAAAAATATGCCTGATAAAAACATGGCAACGCTAACAAAATCTACACAAGCTTGATAGATTTTTCCATCTAAAAGCACAATGAAATTTGAATTGCCTTGGCAAACTCGATATAGCCTACAATTTAGTCACTTCTTACATAAAAATGATATTCAATTAACATATGCAGGCTCAAATAATAGAATTGGTTTGAATCCTTTACAATATCATTAGGTCGCTCACTACTATAAACAATTACGTCTATGTGCAAATGCAATTCAATATCTTTAGTGTTTATACAAAAGAGAAAATTGTTGGAATCTACAATTGAATACCCAATAAAAGTCTTAAAATTTGGATAATGTTTCTTCATTTCTATAAATTGAATGGAAACTATTTAAAACTAAATCTAAAGATTAGATGATACTTTCCTAGTTCAAGCAGCTAGATAACACTAAGATTGCCTTGCCTTTTTTTTTAATATTAGATTAGACCACCTTGATTTGATACCAAATGTTGTAAACTCTATTATTTTATTCATATATTTGAGACACATATATAGGATATTGAGCTCCTATAAGCTAGGAGATAGCATTCTCACAACATCTAATATAATCCCTATAATCACTCATTCACTCTATCTTTGTTCATTGAATCATTGTAATAACTCACACCCACACTAGTTTAATATTATAAATTCATTTTACATACATATATAATATATGTACATACTAACAAATATTTCTAATAAAATATTCAATAACATACCCTGCAATAAAAAATGTAGTTAATGTCCATATTTAAAATA
The DNA here is from genome assembly GCA_037957365.1 of Torreya grandis. Classification (NCBI taxonomy): domain Eukaryota; kingdom Viridiplantae; phylum Streptophyta; class Pinopsida; order Cupressales; family Taxaceae; genus Torreya; species Torreya grandis. Next base: position 553,509 of record JARHVA010003164.1, on the reverse strand, counting down.
TTGAAGATTTGAATTTTAAAATTGAAATTGAATGGAAAGAGTAAGGAAGGAGTACACATGTATGGATGTGGTATTGTGTTTCTTGTGAAGAATGCTTATGTTGTGAAAAGTGGAGATTTCATGGCTCACTAGTTGATCCTACCTTAGTGGAGAGGGGATGATTTCAGCCCCTTTCAGTCCCTGGCTAGGGAAATAAACAATCGTTCAAGGGGTAATGGGAGAATAGTTGGATATTAGGTGTCACCAGACCATACCCATACTAACTCAAGTAACTAATCTATCTATAATCTTGTACCCCAAGATGAAATGTTGAAACCCATAACGAGTTCTCTGGAAGTAACGTTAAGGTTATTGTCACTTGTTAGGACTAGTTTAGATGCTTAATTCACCATATGTGGCTTAATAATAAAAAATGTAATTCTTTTTTTATTTTTATAGCTTATCTTAGTTTTCCTTAGTTATTTCTCTATTCAAATATTTATGGGTTTTTTTTCTAGATATTTCCCATAGGTGTAGCTTAGGGTAATCTATTCATCCACCTTAAGTGTATGTGATAAGGCAATGCAATTACTATAATAATTATTGATATGGCTTCTCATTATAATGTTTATAATTCCATGAATAAATTATTCCATTTTAGTTTTTTTTCAAGATTTGGTATCATAGCTTTGTGACTCTGAACCTATGAATAATGTAGGGATTACTCAGTTGATGTTTTATGAGGTCTGAGCAAGAGAAGAGCCATAGATTATCCCTACCTCTTCATAGCCCCTACCCCTGCATCCACACCCTCTTACAATCACCAAGTCACATTTGTATTATCAGGTTATAAAATTCTAATCCCTTGAATGTATCACTTCTAGACATTGTTCCATGATCTTTCATTATCATATCGTGTTGTACTATGTTAAAGACTAACTAAAATTTGTGCTCATTCAAACTTGGTATTCTACGTTATAATTCATGGATGCATAGATATGATAAAAGTGTTATGTTGGTTTTGAGGAAGTATTACTTGTTAGTATCCACCTATGTCATTTAACTTAGATTGAATGTCTTTTTGGTGAAAAATAATAACTCTTTATATCCTCATCACTGATACCACATGGTGCATGAAGGAATAACATTGGTCTGAAAAGTATTGGTATTATGATTCTATGGACTGTGTTATATGCATTCAAATGAAAAATATCTCTAAAAATAATTTTTCACTACTTCACTATCATCTCACATCTTGACTTAGAGTATTATGTAAGCAGTTGGTTTGTTTTAATGACTTGATACCTCCTTTGTGGCAAGTTGGAAGTTTCATTGTGGCGATAGATTCAATGCAAAACATACAAAAGGTAACAAAAGCTTACATTATATATATATATATATATATATATATATATATTTCTCCATATAGCTTAAATTTGATCCTTATAGCCCACTTGGCAAAGTTTCATTTTATTAAAAGAGAGGTTTGGGGTTTAAATCTCACCCCAACCTCCTTTTAGGGGTAGTTTTAGCAGCATTGTTCAATGTGGAAGTTTGGCTAAAGTTAGCCATAATTAGTTATATGTAGAGGAAGCAATTATATTTTTTATTTTTTCAAAAGGAGAGGATAAATTTTAAAAAAAGAAGGAAAAATTTTATTGGAAAGAGGCCAAAGAGCTCAAAAAGAAAAAAATACAAAAAATTCAATATTTCTAGAGGTGAAATTTTATTTTTATGTATTGTGTCAATATAAATTTTAATTTTTTTTAAACTGCTCAAAAATTGAATATTGTATTATACAAACACAAGTTTTTAAAACTCAATTGCAACATTGGTGCAAGTGATGCCTTTGGTTCATGTTTATGAGTAATGCCATCACACTTTTAGTTACATCATACATAACATAATATAATTTCAATAATGATGTATAGGCATCATCCCTATAAATCATCGAGGATACATAAGGATAATTGTATGCATTTACATCCCTCTATTACCTATTCACCTCAATTGAAGGGTGTAAATCCTAATTGGTGGAAATTCTATGCATATATGGTAGTTATACCCAAGTATGTAAAATTCCATCTAAGTAGGTGATAATGATTGGATGAACCCTTTTATTACTATGTAGGTACCACATACTATTCTCTTTCACATACATTAAGGCCTCTTTCACATACTGCGAGGTATATAGAAAGGGTGGGATTCTTCTACGTATGGATAGGTAAAACATAAGGGCATGTATATATAAATATTTAGTATATCAGTCTGATGTTATATATAAATGTAGATGTTTATAGCTAGAGTGATAAGGAATCTTTCCATCCCCTGTAGTTTTGACCATGGCTGCAAATGCTCATAAATTCTTTTGCCAAATTCTCAGTTACTTAAATGTGATAATTATTTTGCTTGGAAAACAAAAATCAAAACACAACTGAAATATGAGAAAATTTAGCATGTTGTAGTGGCATGTACACCCAACAACCCTTTGATGTTGATCAACAATATAAGTTTGGTAAAGCAAACTAGAAGGCAAAAATGATTTTCATGTTTGAGGTATCAGATGAGGTACAACCACATATCCTAGAGGCTATAATAGCTAAAGAAGCTAGGTGAAAAAGTAGAGACTTTTTACGACGTGTTTTGACCCTAAGGGCATTACTCTAAGCATTCGGAAAGATAGTAATATATTCCTCTCTTGTACCAATTATCATGAGAACACTACCACCATCATACAAATTTATTGTGACTACCTTCAATATCACCAAATAAAAATCATCATTTGAAAATTTGGTCAACATGTTACAATAAGAAGAGTCCATAATTGATGTAAAAGAAGATGAAGAACATGTCCTTGCTTCTGATCAATAAAAATGGAAGAAAACCATCAACTCTTCTAAGTAATCTCTAAAGCAAAGTAATCTATAGAGTCAACAAGGAAATAAATCTCAAAAATAGTGTCTCATTTATGGTCGTAAGGGACATGAGCTAAAATATTATTGGTATAATGCATTCCAAAAGGGATCATATAGTGACCAAAAGCCTAATAACAAACAATCATCCCCATCAAATCAAAGTAAACCACATGGATATAAAAATGGAAATTGTCAAAAGAAAAAAATTAACAAGGTAACATTATTGATCAAGAAGACAAATTTGAAGAAGCAGACTTCCTCTATTTTGTTGACTTTTAAGAGAAATCAATTTCACAAGTAATATCTAGTATGTTGATTTGGGTGCCACCCAACACATGACTAGATGCAAAGATTGGTTCTTCACTTTGTAAGACACACCCAAAAAAAATCATGTTTCTATGGGTGATGATACCTCCTATGACATCTTTAGCAAAATTACATTACTTCTTGGAACACAAATGTATTATATATACTTGGTTTAACCTAGAATCTATTATTAGTCAGTCAACTATTAGACCACAATATGAAGATTGATTTTGACTGTAAAGGTGGAAGAAAAATGTGTTTGATTCGAGATAAATCCAAAAAATCAAAAATTATTGATGAACTTTCAATGTGGGTGAAATAATTCAACTTGACTTTGTTTAGAAAAATAATCAGGCACTTGTTATAAAGGATATAGATTCAACACAAATGTGGAACAAAATATTTGGTCATATGATTTTTGGATATATTGACACACTTTGTTGTTTCAACATGGTGAGAGGATTTCCACCTCTTAAAAGAGTATAGATAAATGTCCAAATTATTTAGCTAGAAAATTACATTAAGTTCCCTTTTTAAAAAGTACATATCGGGCCCTTGTAAAACTTGATCTAGTGTATATCAATCTATACATACCCATGAGCCCTTTTCATACTAGGTTTAAATACTTCATGCTCTTTTTTGATGATTAATCATGGAAGAAGTGGGTATATTGTCTCAAAATAAAGAGTCAAGCCTTTGAAAACTTTAAGAAATTCAAATTTATATTGAAATAGAGACCGATCATAAGATAAAATCACTCTTCTTAGATCGAAGGGGAAATATACAATCAATTAACTCAAAGCATTTTTGGTAAAACCTTGCATTTATCATCAGATGACACCTCTACATATGCCACAAAAAATGGTGATGTTGAACGAAGAAATCATGCTATCATGGAAATGATGTGATGCATGAGCAATGATTCAAGCTTGGTAAAAATAAATTGGGCAAAGGCAGTTAAAACTATAATACATATACTTAATAGATTTCCCATTGTATCTCTTGATGGGATAACACCACATAAATCATGGTTATGGTGAAAGCCATCCATTGCACATCTTAATGTTTTTGAATGTAAATTAAGTATACCCATTCCCAAAAATTAGAGAACTAAACTTGATATGAAATCATAAAGGTATATCTTATTAGGGTATAATTAAGAAGCACTCAATTATAGACTAATGGATCTAAAGACCAAGAAAAACTACACTAGTAGGGATGTTGAGTTTTTTGAGAAATAAGTAAAGGTTCCTTCTACAAACTCACCTAGTGAAAAAATTAGGCCCATAGTGAAAGCATAATATGGTTATCCCCCAAATGAAGATAATGATTATGAGAACAATGGTAAAGTTCCACCACCCATAAGAACAACTCAATGTATGCCTAAATGGTACAAAAGTACATTACGAGATGCTAAAATAGATGGTGTTCCAAACACATTTATCACTAGACTAAAAACTTATAGTATGGCTTGAGAAGAGGTCAATTTGGCCTTAATGAGTACTTTTATAGATAAAATTTTATAATTCTAATGTAAAATAGGAAATAAACTATTGCAAACTCCCTATCATAAATCTAGACTAAAACCTCAGATTAAGCAATAACTGTATACACCTAAATTCCATCAATTTAGTATCATAATTAACTTTGATTAAAATCAACACCCTAACTCTTTCCCATTCCCCAATTTAAATTCATAATAACATAATTTCCCTCTAAATTTTGAATAATTGATTAATTCAAAATTAATTAATTAAATCATGCACACCTATTTTCCTTCAAAACTAATTAAATCTAGATTACCCACCTCATCTAGACATCCTCTACATTTATTTCAACCAAATGTTGACTCATCCAACCACCTTTCTCAACTTCCTCAATTGCCTCATGAGTCATCTTAGAACATTTCAACTAATATGTGAGTCATCCCTTGAATTTTTAACTACCTCAACCTATTCATGTCGAGTCACTCAACTACAAATTAATTCTCCCCCTTCTTTTCAACACATGAGAACTAGTCATCATTCATTAGGATGAGGATTCAAATTCAACTGTTGATTATTTTAATAATTCAACAAATTCATATTATTCTCAACCATTATGCATCTCACTGCATTCAAGATTATAAATTAACGTGCAATCCTCCACTGAAATAATCAACCTTTAAGCTAATAAAGTGTTATCACTTTTTCAATCAAGCAACCAATCCAATTTTAACTACATTATTGAGCATCCACATACCATTTTTTTATCACAATGGAGAAGGTGACAAACACTTCATGGTTGCAAGTATTATTTTATTTATGCTTTCTTCATTTGCTACTCTATCAGAGATTGAATTGAGTTTAAAATATGATCATTTGTGTTTGATTTCTTAACTTAGTTTTCATTCTATATTTTATGCTTACATTTATGGCATGTATGGTAAGACCTTTCTCTCATATTTTGCATCATAGGTGCATTTAAGAAATTATTTCAGTTGTTTTTTATTATTTTTCTTGTGCACATATGTTTAACCTTTGTCTTGGAGTTTTCTATTTGTTGTTATAGGTTAGTTTTCTGAGTTTATAAGCTTGTTGTCTGTTAACCTACAAAATAATGAATTTGTTCTACATAATAACAAATTTTTAAAACAAAATAGTGAATTCATTCTTGTGCCATTTTTACTCACACTTTTGTAGATTTTTAATCTTCTAACAATTTTTGTGTGTGTTTTGTTTGCCTAACCCCTTTTTATTTCAATTTTTCTCTTTATTATTTTTTATTTTTTCTATTTAAGTCATTCCTCCAGAACAAAAAAATCCTCTGAGAAAACATTATAATTATTATGTGCATCAATGAAATCATCTGAACAAATAGTGAAATCATCATATCAAACAACAAAATCAGTCTGCATAACAATAAAATCATTGAGGTAAATAATGAAATAATTCAAAATAATGAAATCATTTTGTAAGTGTTTATTTTATGTTTTCTATTTTTTTGTATATCTAACCTGATAATGAATTTGTTATTTCCTCTGATCATGGAACAATGAATCATTCTAGAGACTAACAATTTTTTATTGCTCTTAATCTTTTTTAGTTGATTTTACAGGTTGTCTTGCTTTTTTTATTTCTAAAAAACTTCTAACTATTTTTTTTAGGTTACTGGTCAAAGTTTTAAACAAAATAAGCAAGCTAAAAGCCAATTTTATTTCTTACTAATCCATTTTATTTGTAATTTTAGTTTTTGGACTAACCTTGTCTTTTTATTGTTAAAAAAAATCATTTTAATTTTTCTTTTCCATATTAATTAACTCATATTTTCATTTTGGTGTTAATCAATACTTTCATTTTAAGCATTTTTATTTGTGTGTGTTTCCGAGTTATACTTGTGTGTATGATCTTCCCTTGGCATCACATTAGTGATGATACCTAGGAATCAGAGACACGTATTTACTTCTTTATTTTATTTTTCTATGGGCTCTATCGATCATGGATCTCACCACCATGCAGTAGGCCAAACCCCATGTACTGGCAAGGTATAAAACTCAAGTGTCAATTATTTCAAAAGCCTAATCAATGTTGTGTTTTAAGCACACCGTGATGCTCTAATACTCAAGGTTTCAATAATTTCCTTGAAGTTTTATTTTTCTAACAACAAAGTACTAAAATTTTATGGTTGGGTTGTGCACATTGGGACTAGACCCATTTGTGTGTGTCTATGAAACCAACTTCTTCCATGGTTTTGGGACTCATGTACTAAAAACTATTTAGAGGACTCTCCTTGGTTAATCTTGTGAAAACCTTAAGCCTAGGTGAGCCACTTTTTTCATTTAACTTTGGTGCATCAGTTAGCAGTTAGCACCAAGAAGTTAATTTCCATATACCCTTGAAATTAGGTCTAGTGGGCTATGGTAATGATACTTCCTTCATAGTTAGTGATATGAAATATTGGGTCAACACTATTAAATGAATAATAAAATAACATGGAAAGATTTAAATTTTATCAAGTCCTTCATCCTAATTTTATCCCTTTTTGTGTATTGCATGTGTGTTTAAAGTAGGAACTTATTTATTTTGATCCTTTGTGAAGTATGACATGCTAAAAAATTTTTGATTGAAAATAATAATTAGTTCTAAAGTCACATCAAAATGATAACCAAACTCTATAAATTAACAAAGGTCTCAAGTTACAAACTCAATTATTTGTTTTCAATCATAGTACTTTCTAATTTTGGTCTTTCATCCTTTTTACCTTTGAGTCAATCCTTTTTTAGCAATGTCATCTATGTCACTATGCACATTGTTATGTGGAATAATCCTATGATTATGGAATAAACTTTTGGTAATTACCCCTTTCACTTTGGTAATGAAGAGCATCAAGTCAAAATTCATGAGATACATGACAATAAAGAAAGGGGACCTTATCAAGAGAAAAATAGTCCTATAGCCATCTTACCCCCTTCTAAAATCACCAAATACATCTTAGCCAACAAAGATGACGTCCTGATCTAAGATTTGAGTGTAGGGGCTAAACTTTCTTCAAATTTTGAAGTTCAAAATTTAAATCATTTAATTTCTAGGAATGAAGAAACATACCCAATCCAAGATCAAGCTACATCCCAAGGTTCCCTATGGAATAACAAGGTTATCATTAATCCATCTAATCATAATGCTCATATTTACATGGACATATGGAAAAATATCATAAATGAATGCACACCTCAACTAAGTCATGGGTTTTCTAGTCAAGCCCATGTACATCAATTGGATTAAGAGATTATAAATATTTAAGCCAATAACACAAATAATACCTAGGTTAACCAAGCCATAAATCCAAATCTAAATAATACTAGTCTTAATATAGGATTAACTCAACCAAATCTGAATTCAAAATCATATTTGAATTTACCTATCATTAATCTAAATCCAAATCATATCTTGAATGCCATTACAATCTCACAATTTGTTAATCCAATCAATCAAAATCCAAGTTTGAATATCCATTCAACCTCACCTATCAAAGAATCCAATTAATATCCGAGTTTTAATGTTCATTCAATCTCACACATCAACCAAATCAATCCAAATCTAAATTTTAATTTTAATTTAAATTCACTCATCAACAATGAACATACAATTTTAAACTTGAATCCATAATTAAGTTCATACCTCAATAAAATTCTGAATTTGAACGCTCATTCAAATTAATTAATCAACCAATAACATCAAAATCTAAACTTGAATATGTATTCAAGTTCACAAATAAATCAAAATCCAAATTTGAATATTCATTCAAATTCACTTATCACCAATAAAAATCCAAATTTGAACTTGAATACATATTTAAGTGCACAAATCAATCAAAATCTAAATTTGAATGTTCATTCAAATTCACTAATCACTAATCAGTATCCTAATTTTTTTTTGGGTGCAACTTCAAATCATTTTTCAATTTTTTCTTCAAATCCATCCACAAATCAAATTCCCAAAATCACAAACTCTTTCACAAGTCCTAAACCAACTTTTAATACCGATTTATAATTCAACCCCAATATCAATCAAAAACCTTTTGGTTCAATATCAACTCCAATTTCACATCCAAACATAAACCAAAACACATTTATAAATCAACCTCTAAATCCAAATTCATCTTTCATCCCAAATCCAACCTCAAATCAATTCATTAAAATTACACCCAAAAATCAATATTCACTTCCACATTGCAACATTAATCCAAGTTCCTTCATTACTTCTAATCAAAATAAGCGATTCCTTCCACAATTTAGCTATGAGTGGAAAAGTATGAAATATAAGATCTATGGTTTAGAATATGGTACCTTTTCCAAACAAAAACAATGTAAATTTAAAGAAATTTGTCCATATCCATTCGACATTAATAACATGATGATACCCTTTCCTACACACTTTGAACTCATCAAGTTTCATAAATATAAAGGTAAGGGAGATCGTAGGGAACATCTTAAGGAGTTTTATATGGCTTGTGCAGACATCGCCTATAATAATGAATATTTATTAAGATTCTTTCCATGCGGTTTAAGGGGTCAAGCCGTAGAGTAGTTCCTTCATTTACCCAAAGGATAAATCACTACCTTTGAATAATTATCCAAAAGATTTGTTCACCAATTCTCTTAAAATTTTGAACATGAATTAACCATGGTAGACTTATATAATACTAAAAAGACAATGGAAAAATGTTTACCTCCTTCTTGTAAAGATGGCAATCATTAACAAGGTATTTTCAAGGGTCCCCACTTGAAAAACAACTTATTTCAACCTTTACCAACAATATTAATCCAAATTTGGTGCATCAATGACAACTTCATTGTTCCACATCATTCACTGAAATCATAGAAAAGGGAGTTCAAATTAAAACAAATTTGATTTCCAAGGGTGTCATTAAGATTTTCAATCTAGACAATACTTCTTCAAATCACATGGAAAATCCTAAATTCTTTTCCAAAAACAAAAATGTTGTAGGTGATAGTGTAACCGATGTAAAAAAAGTCAAAAACACTCAACCTATCAACAATATCACTATTCCAAGTGGCCAACCAAGATTTAAAAAAATGTAAGCACAAATTTACTCATTTGCAAAAACTTTATGATGTGGCCCTTTAGAAGTTAGTCGCTACAAACATGGTTATTTTACCCAATGTATAATCATTTGAATAAAATGTTCCTAAACCCCAATGGTAATGAGAAAATGAATATTGTGAATACAATAAGATTAAGAGACACTCAACAAATAGTTGTATGAGGCTTAAACATTACATTCAAGACCTCATTGATCATGGGAACATTTCCATTGAAAACCAATATTCATCATCAAACAATCAAAATTTGGGTATATATAAAGATCCATTTATGAAGCATGATCAAGGGCATAAAAAATAAGGTAAAGATCAAGCCCAAACTAGCTATGTCAATCAAACTAATCACTTTTTTGATTTGATAGTAAATTATATTGACTATATGATTTAACATGTTTTTTTTTATCACAACAAAATCCCAATATTGTGCCATTATAATAAGTCACACCAAGATTATCATTCCAAGTGCTTCCTCACCTATCATTGATCATAAGTATAACATTCTAGAGGAACTTGAGAACACACTAGCTCATATATCCATCCTAGAGATTCTTAAGACATGACCTTTATATAAAGACATATTATATAAAACCCTCTAAGGATCTAAAATTACACAAGACATCAATCCATCCAATTTTCAAGTGTTAGTTGGAAACATATCCACTAACAATCAAGTTACATTTGATCATTTAGATGTCTCCCCCATGGATCTGCACATAATTTACCTTTGTATATAGAATTCATAATCTCTAGACACAAAGTAAAAAAGATGTTTATATACAATGGATCAGCTTTAAATTTATGTACATTAAGATTAATAAAACATTTGGGATATTTAACAAAACTAGAACCCAACATTATCACCATCAAGGCATATGATAATAATGAATGTGAGTTCATGGGCACTATTTATCATCTTTATATGGTGGGGCCTATCATTCAAGAGATTTTAGTCTATGTGCTTGACTTATATCTTCCATACAATTTACTCTTTATACATCCATGGATTTATACCATGAACACCATTCCATCCACCCTCCATCAATGCTTGAAGTTTTCTCATGATGACATGGAAGTAACTATACCTACTGATCCTTAACCCTTCTAATATTATAAATTATTAGAAGGATGCTATCAACAATCCAATTATCCCCTAGTTATACAATAAACTTATGTTCCTATTGAGGAGTCGCCAAAGCCAACTAATTATGTTTATCTTCGTGAGTTACCTCAACCCTTCATAAATTTTCCATCTACAAGTCAATCATCCACAAGCTAACCATCTACAAGTGAACCTTACACTTCATAATCCACACCATCTCTTTCATCTAAGTTCACCATTATGGATAAATAGATGGGTGAATAAGAGATTCATGACACTCATTACTTACAAAAAATCCACATGTCTCTTAGTAATCATGATAGGACCCACTATAGAAAGGATATGCAAGTGGTTCACAACTTTGGCAAAACATCATTCATACAAGGTGGTCTCCTTTATGATGAGCAAATTAAAGATTCAAACCCTTCTTGGATTTTTTTTTGATGAATAATTTAAATGTTTCTTAAATAATAATACCCCTTTTATAAGGTCATTATGTGTAAAATCATGAAGTACAAAGGCAAGGACCTTGGTCTCCATTAATAAGGTACTTTAGAACCAATAAAACTTAATTCACATGAAGCCCTTCATGGTATTAGATTAAACCACTTATTATGAGTACTACACTTCATTTTTTGATCCTTATAGTGAGTTTGAAGAAGCCTCTTTGGACACCTAAATAAGTTCTATCTATATCCAATTCAAATATCTTGCCATCACTAACCTATTCCATGATAATTCCATTTTGATGCTTAAACTAACACACCCAAATCTTATCCAATTGGACCAACAACCATCACCTCTTCTTAATAATTATTATAATGATGAAGTAATATCCAAATTTCTAAGAGTCTAAGATCATATCCTAGTAGGGGATCACAAAAAAGGCTCTTCCATTTAGCTAGATGATTTTGCATACTTTGGGGAGCTTTTAAATTCACATCAACGACATCAAATCAATACAACAAAAACCTCTACAAATTATGAAGAACCTAAAGGGGAATTTAATCTTCCTCCACATATTACAAAGTACCAGTAAGAATTTACCCTCTTAATTGAAAGAACTATTGAGGTTAACAATGGGACAAATGAAAATCTAAAAATTATGAAACTTGCTACATCATTGGATCAAAAATAACAAACTACTTTCACACATTTTCTCAAAGAATTTTTACATTTATTTTCATGGTCATATGCTGACATGTTAGGATTATATTCATCATTGGTTTTGCACTATGTTATTTTCCATAAAAATGTTAAACCAATCAAGTAAATACTCATAAAAATGCATCTTGAAGTAGCTCTACTTGTGAAAGAAGAATTGAAAAAAGTAATTGGAGGTTGGATTCATATGTCCTATGACTATTTTGAATGGATATCTAACATAGTACTTGTATCAATGAAACCAATAGGAATTAGAGTGTGTAAAGATTTTAGGGACATCAACAAATCATGTTCATAATATGATTTTTAATTGCCTAACATAGACATGATCATAAACTTCACCATAAGTCATGAGATGTTCTTGATGGATGGTTTTTCAGGTTACAATCAAATTAAAATCACTCCCAAGGAACAACACAAGACAACACTTACAATGCCTTAGGGCACTTGTTGTTATCAAGAAGTGCCTTTTAGTCTTAAAAACACTAGAGCTATCTATCAAAGATCAATGATAATTATCTTACATGACATACTTCATGACATCATGGAAGACTATGTAGATGATATCCTGGCTAAATCCAAGACTAGAGCAAAACATCTTAGGGTCCTCTACAAATGTTTTAAAATAATGAGAGAGTAAAAGCTCCATTTGGATCTAAATAAGTGTGTATTTTGGGTTAATTTAGTAAATTTATTGGGATTCATAGTATCACATCGAGGTATTGAGGTTGATCCTTTAAAAGTTATAGCTATCATCGACATACCTCAACCAAAAAATCTCAAACATCTACGTATTTTTTAAGGCAAATTTCAAACAATCTGAAGGTTAATATCATAGCTTGAAAACATATATCACCCCTTTATATTTATACTCAAGGACACTCCTTTTCATTGGAATGATGATTGTCACAAATAATTTTAAAATATTAAATGATATCTTTCCAATCCACCAATTATAATGCCACCTACCTTATGCAAACCATTTATTTTGTACATATCAACAACAAAATATGAACTGGGGGAATTTTTATCATGACACATTGAACATGGGGTTGAATGAGTAGTCTACTACTTGATCAAAAATTTGGTGTCCTATGAGCTCAATTACTCTCTAGTAGAAAAAACATGACTTGCAGTTGTTTTTTACTTCACAAAAACTTCATCACTACATTCTCACCAATCAAACAAAGACCATTGATAAAAAATCTCTTATCCAAAATAGATCTAACATGAAAAATGGCTAACTAGGTCATGCTTCTCAATGAGTATGATCTTGAGTATATCAATCAAAAGTAAATCAAGGGACAAGCACTTGTGGATACTTTAGTAGAATCTCCTCTAGTAGATCATACACCTCTCATTACTGAATTTCCAAATAAAACAATTATGTCTATATATGAATCTCTAGTCTAAAATTTATATTTTGATGTTTATTTCACTAATCATGGATTAGGGGTAGATATTATACTAGTCACCTTTGATGGAGATCTGATTTTAAAATCATTTTGGATAGAGTTCCCTTGCATGAAAAACATAATGGAGTTTGAGGTTCGCATATCTGGTCTCAAGATACCACTACAATGGGGTGTCCAACATCTTTTAGTCTTTGGTGATTCTAGTATTGTTATTAAACAAGTCATAGATGAATTTCAAGCCAAGGATGAAAAATTAATCTCTTACAAATAGATGGTGGATAGTCTCAAGTTGTGCTTCTAATTTATACAATTTGAACAAGTACCTCATAATAACAATAAATCAACATATGTGATGGCTAAAATTGGTTCATTACTTGATCTCTAAATGAATCATAATCATTTCCTTATGGAGCACCTGATGATACCAACATATGATACACTATATGTAGAGATGGTTTGTGAGGTTGATGGTCTCACTTCCCCATAGTACCACGATATTTATGTATACCTCCATGATAACTTCAATCCACTCAACCTAACCCATAATAAAAATAAATCTATCATCAAAATAACTTCACATTTCACCATCCTTGGAAACACTTTATATTAGACAAGCTATTATGGAACTTTGTTGAGATGTTTAAATTATGAAGAGGCAAACTTAACAATTAATAAGATTTATGATGGAATATATGGTGCTCAAATAAGTGGCATAGTCCCTACCAAAACACTTTTGCATGTTGGCTAATATTGGCCTACAATGGAATCCAATTCTTGTAAATATGTTAAGCATTGTGTGCCTTGTCAAAAGCATAATGACCTTATCCATATCCCATCACAAGCTTTACAACCTATAATTATGCCTTGGCCATTTTACACATGGGGGTTAGACCTCATTGTAAAAATCAATTCTAATTCTTCAGATGGTTATAAGCATATTATTTACACTACTAAATAATTTATTAAATGGGTTGAAGCCATGACATTAACTTATGTCACCAACAAGAAAATTTTCAAGTTCATCTTGAACCACATCATCTGCCACTTTGGAATTCCATCTGCTATTATATCTAATAATGTAAAATCCTTCAAAAATGAGGATGTCAAGGCACTTTTCCATTCTTATCATATTGAACATAAGTGGTCTGCTCTCTACTACTCGTAAGGTAACGGCCAAGTTGAGGCAAAAAATAAAAATATCCTAAAAATTCTCAAAAGAGTTATCAATGTATTCGGCCATGATTGGCATACACAGATTTATTCTAATTTGTGGGCATACCACACAAGTGTTTTCACACCCATAGGGGCAACCCCATATTTCCTTGTTTACTACATTGAGTTAATCTTACCCATTAAAAAAGCTCCCATACTTACACATATCCTTATAAAATCTAATTGATGATGATTTATTCACATTTCCTGATTAAATGAGCTTGACCTCCTTGATTACAAATGCCTTAATACCCTAAATCATTTACAAGTCTATCACAATCACCTTCATCATATCTATAATGAGAGGATTAAATCCAAAGATTTTTAAATTATAGATCTTGTTCTTAAGGAAAATCAATAGAACACCAATGCTTATTGAGAAAAGAAAGGTAATTTCAAACCCAATTGGTTGGGTCTATAGATAACCATCACAAAATATGGATCTAGATCTTATAAATTGGCCATGAAATATGGAGAGGAGATTGATGAACCCATCAACATCATGCACCTTAAATTTTTCTATGATTTAGTAACTCTAGTAGTGTTATAAATATGTCATATGTCAAAAACAAAAAAAACAAAAAATCAAAAAAGAACAAGAAGAAAATAAGAAAAAATAAATTTGTCCAAAAGTGAAAACCATTCTTATGGTGTTTTGGGCACATACCATGGTGAAAAATAGTTTTTGTTACCGTGTGTAAATCCATTGTCTATGCACACCCTAGTTACTTAGGGGCATTCCATCATATTAGTCACTTGCATATATTCATTATCCATTTTGTATCTCCTTATTCACTTGTACAAATCTCATCTTTTAGTTTGACCATAACATGTTAGTTTGAGGTTTGAGTTTCACAGTTTTGTAAATATACCATTACTCATATTTTGGTGACATTTATAAATCATCTAAATAATACTTATCCATTTATATAATAACACTTCATCTATTAATCTATATCCAAACATATCCTACATCTCTCCACCTATCAAACTGATCATCATTCAAACACTCATCTCTTGGGTGGGAAATCCTATCATTTACTCATCTTTTCATTATATCACATCATTAGTTTTTCATCCATTCCCATATTGGGAGAAATACATCTAGCCTAATGTTCTTAATGGACTTTGTCCATGACAAATATTTAGGTAATGCTTAGAAACATGGGGTCTCTACGGTTAAATAAACCACCACAACCACCATCCCATCATACCAATCACATATCATTTTAAAATGAATTCATTTTTTATTCCATCCCCATCTACAGCAATACAACTTTATTCTCTAAGTATTTCCTCATCAAACATTCAACATTGTCATGGATCACGTTTACCAAAGGTTTAACTCTAGCCTGGGTCATCCACAAAGTCATTTGCTTAGTTTATGTGCCATTTATATTCTTGTGTGTTTTCATTCTTGTTTGTTCACTTTTTTTCATTTATTCATTTACTTATCTTTTTTGTGCATCTGTCTTTTCTATATATTGTGTATTACTTATGCAATGTTTGTTTCTTTGTTCATCATACTTGATTTTTATTGTTCCCAAAATTTTCATTTCTTTATTTCTTACTTCTTGTGAGTCAAGATCAATATGTGTATTCAAAAAAATGTGATTATGGTCTCACATATCATGATGCACTAATTCTTACACAAATGAATCTTTTAGTCCTTATGTGTATCACATAAATATTTATCATGGTTTTTCCATTTCATTGGTGTATTTTGTATTACACTATATCAAATAAAAGTTTCTCAACTCTTAATCAATTAATAATGTTTGAATTATTGTTGGAACTCCAAACAAAGAAAATAATACAAAGGAAACTATCTAAATCATCCATACATATAATTTTCCATTTCATCTTATACCATAATAAATGTTGAAAAGATTAATGTGTGCTTAAACATATCAAAAGCATGAAATAAGTTGTATATACAAGTTATATTTATCCATCTAAATAATCTAACATGTATACTATATGCATTAAATTATGCTTTCCCTAATAATTATGTTAATTTTTGCTAATTTAGCCTAATCCCTATATTTCCTAGCCAAAGTAACCATTTGCCTAACAATCCCCATCCCATTCCTACATCCCATAAAACCTTTGTCTCATCATAAAACCAATTAATCTCCCAATTACACCTCTAATAGAACCTATTACCTATTAACCTATTCCCTAAAACCAACTAGCCAATTTAAAATTCATATTTATCTAACTACCACCCTAGCCACCCTATCAACCTATCCTTTCCTTCATCCCTATGAACCCTAAACCTCATTAACTCCCATCAAATCCCCCATTATATCCTGAGATAATTAAGAAGCTATAGAAATGGGGAAGCTCCTCCAAAATTCTAGAAGTCTCTAAACTAGAGACTTCTAAATAATTTTAAATTTCCTTAAAATTCCCTCTATTATTCTATTAAAGGCCATGCTTGGGCCATGGCAAAGCTAATGGGAAAACCACAAGAAAACTATAAATCCATCAAGCCATCATCTTGATACTATTATTTCATCCATAATAACACTCTAACACTCATCCAAGCCACTATCCACTTCACATAACCATTGGAAGCCATTGTTAAGATCTTGCAGCAATCCAATAATTCAAACTTTGCACATCAACAATCTCATTTCAAATCCTAGAATGGAGGCATAAGGAGGTAAAAAGGATGGTAAGCATGTTCTATTTTTTTATTTTCCTCTTTTATCCATTCCTATTGGTGTCATTAGGTTTTAGGTTTTTATTACTAAGTTTAGTAATATTATTTGAATCTAAAATCTAGTGCACATTTTGGTGACCACAGTGGGAGTAACCTCCCTTAATTAACCCACTAGTATTTTTGGAAGTGATTTGAGTGATTATAGGACCAAAATGACATTAATATAAGCCTATATTTTCAAATTTTAATATGCATAGGTGAATCATGATTTTGCACTAATAATCATGATATTGAATTCATGACTTTGAAAACTCTAGTAGAGATATTGTCATTTAGCTTCTAATAGTCAGGGTCTTTCTAGGTTTTTAGTCTTTGATAAAATTATGACTTTGATAGTTGTGACTTTATCCTACTAGTTATGATATTTTAGTTACAATAGTGATATTACTAAAACTAATAGTTGGGGTTAGGTTATAATATGTTTTTGCTAACCCTCCCTTTCTATAGGTAGCCTATCTTTTTGTGTTATTTATGTGTGTAGGTCAGGAAGGGGATTCATTTGACACCCATCCATTTATATATTTTTGATAAAACCATAACTTTGATAGTTATGATATCGAATTGGTAATCATGGGATTGTAAGTTTCAGTTATGATATTGTCAAACATCATAGTTAAGGGAGATTATGTCATCTATTTTCTTTCTAACACCCACTTTATAGATATCTGGTTGTCTATTTCATATTTATGTGAGAAATATAGAGAAAGGATTAACCCAACATCTAGTTGTTTGAATAGATTTGACAAAACCGTGACACCTTCAGTAGTGATAGTGCTCTGGTAATCATGGTATTGTCAATGATAGTAGCGATATTGTCTTTCTTCCTAAAGCTAGTAAAACTCTGACCTCTTTTATTTTTTGTATCACCCATAGAAGTATATTAAGATCTAAAAAATAAGGTTATAAGGTCATTGAGTCAAGATAAGATAAATTTAGTCAAATATTTTAGCCATTCCTCAGACTAAGTGTTTTCACTTAAACCCCATTTACCTACAGAAAGACCCTTATAGAGTGTTGTTTCTATGTGCAGGAACCATAAGGGGAAAGAAGAAGACAAAAAAAATATCTTATATCCCACCACATGGGTTTTATGACCTCTTTAACAAAATTTTAACTCTAACAATTATGATTTTGTCTTGAAAATCACAATATTATCACTTACAAACATAAACATGACAACACTAACAAAATCTACATGAGCTTGATAGATTTTGATGTCTAAAAGCATAATGAACTTTGAATTGTCTTGGCATACTTGATATATCCTACACAGTCACTTATTACATAAAAATGATATTTAATTAACATGTGTAGGCTCAATTAACACAAGTAGTTTGAATCCTTTGGAGTATCATTAGGTCGCTCACTACTATAAATAATTACATCTATGTGCAAATACAATGCAATTCAATCTCTTTAGTGTTTATACAAAAGAGAACATTATTGGAATCTATAATTGAATATCCAACAAAAGCCTTACAAATTTAATAATATTTCTTCATTTCTATAAATTGAATGGAAACTATCTAAAACTAAATTTAAAGATTACTAGATTATACTTTCCTAGTTCAAGCAGCTAGATAACACTAAGACTGTCTTGTATTTTTTTTTCCTTTCATTAGAACACCTTGCTCTGATACCAAATATTATAAACTCTTTTATTTTATTCATATATTTGAGACACATATATAGGATATTGATCTCCTATAAGTTAAGAGAGAGCTTTATCATAACACCTAATACAATCCGTATAATCATTCATTCACTCTATCTCTATTCATGCAAATTATTGTAATAACTCACACCCACACTAATCTAATATTATAAATTCATTTTACATACACATATAATATATGTACATATTAACAAATATTTCTAAGAAAATACTCAATAGCATACCCTTCAATTAAACACGTAGTTAATGTCCATATTTAAAAGATTGAAGATCTGAATTTTTAAATTGAAATTGAATGGGAAAGAGCAAATAAGGAGTACACATGTATGCATGTGGTATTGTGCTACCCATGGAGAATTATCATGTTGTGAAAAGTGGAGATTTCATGGTTCACCAATTGATCCTGCCTTAGTGGAAAAGGGATTATTTCATCCCCTCTCAGTTCTTGACTAAGGAAATGATCAATCATTTAGCTGGTAATGGGAGAGTAGTAAGTCATTGGGTGTCACAAAACCATAACCATACTAGCTTGAGTAACTAATTTAGCTCTAATATTGTACCTCAAGATGAAATTTTGGAATCCATAGCAATTTCACTATAATTAATGCCAAGGTTATTGAATGTCACTTGTTACGAGTAGTCTAGATGCTCAATTCACCATGTGTGGCTTAATAATAAAAAATGTAATTCTTTTTTTATTTTCCTAGCTTAGCTTACTTGTCCTTATTTATTTCTCTATCCAAATATTTATGGGTTTTTTCCTAGATGTTTCTCATATGAGTATCTTAGGGGAATACATTATTTTTGCATATTTTCCATCATACAGTAATTTATTCATCCACCTTAAGTGTAGGTGATAAGGTAGTGAAATTATTATAATAATTGTTGCTATGGATTATCATTGTAATGTTCAGAATTACATGAATAAATTATTCCATTATGTTTTTGTTTTAAATTTGGTATTAAAACTTTGTGACTCTGAACTTGTGAATAATATAGAAATTATTCAGGTGATTTTTTGTGAGGTCTGAGGAAGATAGGATCCATAGATTCCCTACCTCTTCAAAACCCCTACCCCTACATCCACAACCTCTTAAAATCACCAAATTAAATTGGTATTATCAAGTTGTATAACTCTAATTCCTTGAATGTATCACTTATAGACATTGTTCCATGCTCATGCATTATCAGATCATGTTGTAATGTGTTAAAGACTGATTAAAATTTATGCTAATTCAAACTTGGTATTTTGCATTCTATGTAATGGATGCATAGATATGATAAAAGCATTATGTTGGTTTTGAGGAAGTATTACCTACTGGCAGCCACCTATGTCATTCAACTCATATTGAACGTCTTTTTGGTGAAAAATAATAGCTTTATATATCCTCCTAGCTGATACCACATGATGCATGAAGGAATAGCATTGGTTTAAAAAGTATTGGTATTTTTATTCTATATACTATGTTATATGCATTAAAGTAACATATATCTCTAGAACAAAATTGGTACTACTTCACCGTCATCTCACATCTTGACTTGTAAATTAAGTAAGTAGCTAGTTTGTTTTACTGGCTTATTACCTCCTTTTTGGCAAGTTGGAATTTTCAGTGTGGTGATAGATTCAATAACAAACATACAAAAGGAAAAAAAATCTACATTTATAAATAATTTTCTCTATATAGCTTAAAGTTGTGCCCTATATCCCACCTGGCAAAGTCTTATTTTATTAAAAGAGAGGTTTGGGGTTCAAATCTCACCATAACGGCCTTTTAGGGGTAGTTTTAGTAGCAATACTAAATGTGGAGGTTTGGATAAAGTTAGCCATAACTAGTATATGTAGAGGAAACAATCATATTTTTTATTTTTTTAAAGGATGGGAGAAATTTAAAAAAAAAAGGAATAATTTTATTGAAAAGAGGCAAAAGAGCCCAAAAAGAAAAAAAAAATACAAAAATTTCAATATTTCTAGGGGTGAAATTTTATTTTTCTATAGTGTCAATATCAACTGTAAAAAATTTTAAATTGATCAAAATTGAATACTGTATTATAAAAACACAAGTTTTTAAAATTCAATCACAATGTTTAGTGCAAGTGATGCCTTTGATTCACATTTACGGGTAATTCCATCATGCTTTGAGCTATATCATACATAGCATAATATAGTTACAACAATGATTTCTAAGCATCATCCCTATAAATCATCAAGAATTCATAAGGAAAATTATACTCATTTTCCATCCCTCTATTACATGTTCATCTCAATTAAAATGCATAAACCTTGACAGGTGTAAATTCCATATATATAGGGTAGCTATGCCCAAGTATGTATAATTCCATCTAAGTAGGTGATAATGATTGAATGAACCCTTTTATTACTATATAATTACCACATACTATTCTCTTTCACATATGTTAAGGCCTCTTTCACATACTACCAGGTATATATAAAAGGTGAGTTTCTTCCATGTATCGATGGGTAAAATAGAAGGGTATGTATATATAAAGATTTATTATATCAGTGTAATGTTATATAGAAATATAGAGCTTTATACTGAGAGTGATAAGGAATTTTTCTATCCCTCATAGTTTTGATCATGGATGCAAATGCTCATAAATATTTTTGTTAGATTCTCAATTACTCAAATGTGATAATTATTTTGCTTGGAAAAGAAAAAACAAAACACAACTAAAATATAAAGAAATTTGGCATGTTGTTAGTGGCATATACACCCAACATGCCTTTGATGTTGATCAACAATGTAATTTTGATAAGTCAAACCAAAAATAAAAAATGATTATCATGTTTGAAGTATCAGATAATGTATAATGCCATATCCTAGAGGATACAATAGCTAAGGAAGTTTGGGATATAAACATTGTATGAGGCCAAGAATGAAAGCATGATTTTGCACCTATAGAGTTAGATTCACTCTCTCAAGTTGAAGTTAGGTGAAAAATTAGAGACTTTCTATGATGTGTTTCAACCTTAAGGGGATCACTCCAAGCATTGGGAAAGATATTAATGGATGCCTCACTTGTACCAATTATAATGAAAGCACTTCTAACCTCATAATTTTTTTTTGTGATTACCTTAAATATCACCCAAAAAAAACCATAATTTGAAATTTTTGTCAACATTTTACAATAAGAATAATCCATAACTACTACAAAAGAAGATGAAGAACATGCTCTTGTTTTTTATCAATAAAAAGAGAAGAAATCCATCAAGTCTTCTAAGTAATCTATAAAATAGAGTAATCGATAGATTCAACAAGGAAATAAATCTCAAAAATAGTGTCTCATTTGTGGTTGTAAGGGACATGAGCTAAATATTATTGGTATAATACATTCCAAAAGGGATCATCTAGTGGCCAAAAGCCTAATAACCAAAAATCATCCTCAAAAAATCAAAGTAAACCACATGGATAGAAAAATTGAAATTGGTAGAAAAAAAAAAGCAACAAGGTAACATTACTAATTAGGAAGATAACTTTGAAGAAGCAAACTTCCTCTATTCTATTGAATTTTATGAGGAATCAACTTCACAATTGATTTCTAGTATGTTAATTCAGGTACCACCTAACACAATACTAGATGCAAAGAATGGTTATTCACTTTGTAAGACATACCCCAAAAAAATCATGTTTATATGGGAGTTGATACCTCCTATAACATATTATAGATTGACAACATTGCATTACTTCTTGGAACACAAACTTGTAAAATTATAGATGTATTATATGTACCTAGTTTAACCAAGAATCTATTATTAGTCGGTCAACTATTGGACCACAATCTGAAGATTGATTTTGACTGTAAAGGTGGAAGAAAAATGTGTTTGATTTTAAATAAATCCAAAAACTCAAAAATTATTGATGAAACTCCAATGTGGGCTGAATGTTTCAACTTGATTTTATTTAGAAAAATAATTAAGCACTTGTTACAAAGGATATAGATTTAGCATAATTATGGCACAAAAGATTTGGTCACATAAGTTTTGGATATATTGACGCACTTTATCATTTTGACATGGTGAGAGGATTTCCACCTCTCAAAAAGGGTATAGATAAATGTCCAAATTATTTAGCTAGAAAATAACATTGAGCTCCATTTTACAAAACTACATATTGAGTCCCTACAAAACTTGATTTGGTGTATATCAATCTATGCATACCCATGAGCCCTATTCATTCTAGGTTTAAATACTTCATTCTCTTTGTTCATGATTACTCATGAAAAATGTGGGTATATTGTCTCAAAATTAAGAGTCAAGCCTTTGAAAACTTTAATAAATTTAAAGCTATATTGAAATAGAGATTGGTCATAAGATAAAATCACTCTTCTTAGATTGAAGGGGGAATAGACCATCAATTAGTTTAAATAATTTTGGCAGAACATGGCATTCATCATAAGATGGCACCTCCACATACATCACAAAAAAATTTGTTGAATGAAGAAATCATACGATCATGGAATTGATGTGATGCATGTGTTACGAACCCAAGGAAGCACCATTGATTACCATGTACAAGCAACTTAATATGCGGAAATTAACCAAAATCACAAGTAACTAGAATTTAGAAATAACATAGAATATGAGAGACAATACACAACTTGTATTAATACTCTTCTAGAAAAGAATTACAACAAAGAGATGCCACACTCTTCCACCTTACAAGTTCACCACACCAATTGTTCAGTAATTCACCTTCAAGAGCTCACTCTCTCAATTACGGTCCCAACACACAACTCAAACACAGAGTTGGTGTTCACCTCCAACCAGTTAGTATCACTACTACCAGTACACAAGTGCTCCACACACTCCACAAGTGCTCCACGCACTTCTAGTACACAATCATACTTCAAGTAGATCTCCCATGAACTTGCAACAACCTGCAACTCAAATGACCTTACTTTGGAAGGAACTACCTTGCCTTCCTCTTTGCTCTCCAATCGAGTACACACTATACTCCAAGTAGATCCTACCTAATCTTTCTCCCTATTGTGTTGCTGTCACCTTGATTCCACTGCCACCTACAGATCAACCTGGTTTTGCACACCTACAAACCTAGACCTTGCACACACATACACCTACAAATCAATGGTCTTACTTACCATGTAGATCTACAAATGTGGCCATGCACACCTGCTGACCAAGATCCTACATACATGAAGAATCCTTCTGATTCTCCAAACCAGCACCCACACTTGGTACTATGGCACTAGGAAGAACACACCATGCTCTCTTCACACATAAAAGGAGCTAATATTTGCTCTCTTACTCTCTAGCATAAATTACAATACAACCCATGAGTCTAATATATAGATCTCATGCAAACAATAATTAGACATCTAATTACAATAATTAGATTTGTAGCTTCAAGTCTATAATTGGCTCTTAACATGCAAACACTTGGTTCATTAACAAACTATTTGTGCAATCGACAGTTTCAGAACTGCACAGGCGACCGACGTCGGTCCCTATTTGCCTAGAGGTGACCGACACCGGTCGATCCCTGACTGATGTTGGTTGCCCTTCTCACTGTATATGACTAACATCAGTTGATCAGACTGATGCCAGTTACTCTGTAACTCAGCAACCTCCTCCATGTCTGCATCAGTGAAGCTTTTAGCTCCATAACCTAACAATCTCCCACTTGGAGATAAAAAGCTACATTGTACCTATACCTGTACCCCATCTAATCTATTTCCTGGCTTGTATCCCTCTTCAAGCTCAACCTTGAAGACCAACCACCACAAAACCTGTAGTGCACCTCTTATCATCTAAGTAACCTACTACATCCACATCTACAAACCCATGTAGAAAAGAACTTGACCCTACATAGCATGTGTACCTACTACTGGTCCCTCTCAGATACCTGAGAATCCATTGAACTGCCCTCTAGTGCTTCTTTCCTAGATTGGCTCCAAACTTTTTGACATTTCCCACTGCATGGGCAACCCAGGTCCAATACACATGTACTTAACCTCATCATTTGAATTAGGACCCTGTTATGTGAACTCAGCAACCTCCTTCATGTCTCTAGAACACACTCATGCCAAAGAATTTTGTTGCTCCAAATTCCTCATGACATGCCACTAAACTAACCTTACCCTTAGCTCAGCAAAACCCTATATGTTTGAACCTACACCAAGCTCATCCTCCACATACAGTAATAGGATAATGTCACAACCATCATCCACTTGGTAAGACAAACACAATGGTTATAATGACACTGACTAAAGCCCTACTTTGTCATCCACCTATCAAACCCTGTACCACTATCTTGTAGCTTCCTCAAGACCATATGACCTGGCCTTCTGTCTCATGTATCCATTCTCTCTATTTTTTAACTAAGGAATCCATTCGTCTCTCAGTGCTTTTCATACTGGCTAGCAACCCTACCAAATCTCCCCTTTGGTTTTGCATCCTGTTCATGCCATGCTCCTACTATTTCCTGGATCCTTCCTGCTCTACAGTGAGCAACAAGTTTAAAGAAGAGGAACAACAAATTTGAGGCTTACTTACCACTTTCAATCCTCCATATGGGCATTTGAGACTCCTTGACAGCTTGTTATCTACCTAAAATCTGTTATAATGACTGACCTCGGTCACCACACAATCTACATCTGACTGATGTCAGTTCCCATGCGACTATCCTTTCTATTGATGCCAGTTTTTTGATCAACGTCAGTCTTACCTAGTCACTGACATCAATTATTATGACCGATGCTGGCAGCCACCCTGCCTGACACCACCGGCTCTAGTCTGCACATGATCGACATTAGCACCTATCTGTTTGATGTCAATTTCCCTTAACTGATGCCGGTAACTGTGTTCCCCTATGAGTGATGACTTTTTACCCACGAGCTCTCTTTGAATCAATCCCATGTCCAAACTACCCTGCTCAGAGTTATTTAGCCCACTTCACTGATCTCTGTCCATCATCTCCTCCAAGAACACCAAGGCTTTCCAGTTCTTAAGTTTGTCAAACACATCTATCTTCCACTTAAGAACATGCATCTCCTTCTTGCTCATGTGACCAAGCCTACAAATCCATGTCTTCACAATAGAAGAAGAATCAATAATACAAGTAAGTAGATAAAGAGTACCTACTTTCTTACCACACGCTAATTCAAGTGTATCCATTGTGAGATTTCTTATGCATCTCTCATCACCCAACTTTCCTGAAGAAATTAGCCGCATCTTCAAGACTGGGACCTGCATGACCTCCTTCAACACCCATGTGTTGGCCGCCTGCAATTTTAGCTTCACTTCCCCTTTACCAATTCTTTGGCAAGGCACACTAGCCCCTAAATAAATCTTTCCAAAGTCTCTAAAGACCTTAACATGGAAAAATACTCTATTTTGAGCTGCATGGAAAGAGGCAACAGAATCTATAAGACAAGATTCTATTTTATCCAAGAAACCTCCTAGAGCATCCTATGCAACAACACTTGCAACATCTGCTTCTTCAGTTTCTTCATGTTGATCTGCTACCAACCAACAATTTCTCTTTACCTGCTCTTTCTTTCCATAACACCATAATTGACCATTCATGCTTTTCAATTCCTCCATTCTTAGTGTACTTTCTTCTACCATTGCTATACTCCCACTCAATCAGAAACCCCTGAGAGTGACCTGTAATCAAACATAAACCTGCTCCCTGCAACCTTAGCTCTGATACCAACTGTTAGGAACCCAAGGAAGCACCATTGATTACCATGTACAAGCAACTTAATATGTGGAAATTAACAAGAATCACAAGTAACTAGAATTCAAAAATAACATAGAATATGAGAGACAATACACAACTTGTATTAATACTCTTCTAAAAAAGAATTACAACAAAGAGATGCCACACTCTTTCACCTTATAGGTTCACCACACCAAGCATTCAGTAATTCACCTTCAAGAGCTCACTCTCTCAATTACGGTCCCAACACACAACTCAAACACAGAGTTGGTGTTCACCTCCAACCAGTCAGTATCACTACTGCCAGTACACAAGTGCTCCATGCACTCCACAAGTGCTCCACGCACTTCAAGTACACAGTTGTACTTCAAGTAGATCTTTTATGAACTTGTAACAACCTACAACTCAAATGACCTTACTTTAGAAGGAACTACCTTACCTTCCTCTTTGCTCTCCAATTGAGTACACACCGTACTCCAAGTAGATCCTACCTGATCTTGCTCCCTGTTGTGTTGCTATCACCTTGATTTTGCTGCCACCTATAGATCAACTTGGTTCTGCACACCTGTAAACTTAGACCTTACACACACATACACCTACAAATCAATGATCTTACTTACCATGTAGATCTCCAAACGTGGCCATGCAAACCTACTGACCAAGATCCTACATACATGAAGAATCCTTCTAATTCTCCAAACCAGCACCCACACTTGGTACTGTGGCACTAGGAGGAACACACCATGCTCTCTTCACACACAGAAGGAGCTAATATTTGCTCTCTTACTCTCTAGCATAAATTACAATACAACCCATGAGTCTAATATATAGATCTCATGCAAATAATAATTAGACATCTAATTACAATAATTAGATCCATAGCTTGAAGTCTATAATTGGCTCTTAACATGCAAACACTCAGTTCATTAACAAATTGTTCATGCAACTGACAGTTTTGGAACTACACAGGCGACCGACGTCGGTCCCTATCTGCCTGGAGGTGACCGATGCCAGTTGATCCCTGACCGACATCGGTTGCTCTTCTCACTGTATATGACCGACGTCGGTTGATCAGACTGATGCCGTTTTCTCTGCAACTCAGCAACCTCTCATCAACCTCCTCCATTTTTGCATCAGTGAAGCTTTTAGCTCCACAACCTAACAGCATGATCAATGATTCAAATGTGGCAAAAACTTTTTGGGCAAAGGTAGTAAAAACCATAGTAAATATACTCAATATAGTTCCCACTACAACTCTTGATGGGAAAACACCAAATGAAGCATGGTTATGATGAAATCCATCGATTTTACATCATAGAGTTTTTGGATGTAAAGTAAGTATACCCATTCCCAAAAATTAGAGAACTAAACATGATATGAAATCATAAAAGTATATATTCTTAGGGTATAATGAGGAAGCACTCAATTATAGACTAATGGATCTAAAGACCAAGAAAATATACATTATTAGGGATGTTGAGGTTTTTGAGAAAAAAGTAGAGGCTCCTTCTACAAGATCCCTTGGTGAACAAATTAGCTCCATAGTGAAAGCATAAGATGGTTATCCCTTAGATAAAGACAATAATTATGGGAACAATGGTAAATCTCCACCACCCATAGGAACCACTCAACCTATGCCTAAATTGTAAATAAGTACACTTTGAGATGCTAAAATAGATGTTGTTTCAAACACATCTACCACTAGACCAAAAAGTCATAGTATGGCTTGAGAAGATGTCAATTTGGCCTTAATGAGTACTTTTAAAGATAAAAATTTAGAATTATAATGTAAGATATAAAATAAACTATTGTAAACTCCCTATTATAATTCTAAACTAAAACCTCATATTGAGCAATACCTATAGACACCTAAATTCCATCAATTTAGTGTCATAAACAACTTTAATTAAAATCAACACACTAACTCCTTGCCATTCCCCAATTTAAATTCATAATAACATCATTTCCCTCCAAATTTTGAATAACTAATTATTTCATAATTAATTAATTAAACCATGCACACCAATTTTCCTCCAAAACCAATTAAATCTAGATTATCCACCTCATCTAGACATCCTCTACATTTATTTCAACCAAATGTTGACTCATCCAACCACCTTACTCAACTTCCTTAATCATCTCATGAGTCATCTTAGAGCATTCCAACTAACTTGTGATTCATCCCTTGAATTTTCAACTACCTTGACCCATTTATGTCAAGCCACTGAAATACAAATTAATTCTCCCTTTCTCAACACATGAGAATTA
This sequence comes from Torreya grandis, assembly GCA_037957365.1. NCBI lineage: Eukaryota > Viridiplantae > Streptophyta > Pinopsida > Cupressales > Taxaceae > Torreya > Torreya grandis. The sequence goes on along the minus strand of JARHVA010003164.1, from coordinate 524,447 downwards.
GTCATAATCCATTGGGATGAGGACTCAAATCCAACCATTGATTATTTTAATAATTCAACAAATTCATATTATTCTTAACCATTCATCTCACCACCCTCAAGCCTATAAATTAATATTCAATCCTCCACTAAAATCATCAACCTTCAAGCTAACAAAGTGCTATCACTTTTTCAATCGAATCAATCAAGTAACCAAGCCATTTGTAGTTACATTCTACCTAATCCACTTTATATGGAGAAAAATTAAGAATCCACATACATTGAAATCAAAAATAAATAATTATTTGATCACAATGGAGAAGGTTGCATGCACTTCATGGTTGTAATTATTATTTTGTTTATGCTTTCTTCATTTGTTACTCGATTAGAGGTTGAAATGAGTTTAAAATAGGATTTGTGTTTGATTTCTTATCTTAGTTTTCATTTTATATTTTATGTTTACATTTATGGCATGCATGGTGGGACCTTTCCCTTATGTTTTGTATCATTGTGCATTTAAAAAGTTGTTTTAATTATTTTTTATTGATTTTCTTGTGCACATATGTTTAACCTTTTTCTTGGAGTGTTATATTTGATATTATAGGTCAATTTTATGAGTTTATAATCTTGTTGTATGATAACCTAAAAAATAATGAATTTGTTTTGCATAATAGAAATTTTATTAAAGTAAATAGTGAATTCAATCTTGTGCCATTTTTACTCACACTTTTGTATTTTTTCAATCTTCTAACAATTTTTGTGTGTGTTTTGTTTACCTAACCTCTTTTTTTCAATTTTTCTCTCTATTTTGTTTTCTATTTTCTATTTAAGTCATTCCTCTATAACAATAAAATCATCTAAACAAACATCAAAACTATTATGTACATCAACGAAATCATCTAAGCAAATAGTGAAATCATTAAATCAAATAACAAAATTGGTCTACACAATAGAAAAGTCATTGAGGTAAACAATGAAATCATTCTGTAAGTGTTTATTTTTTGTTTTCTATTTTTATGTATGTTGAACTTGATAAAAATTTGGTTATTTTCTATGATTGTTGAACAATGAAATCATTCTAGAAACTAACATTTTTTTATTTCTCATAAACATTTTTGGTTGATTTTATAGGTTGCCTTACTTTTTTAATTTCTAAAAAACTTCTAACTATTTTTTTCAGGTCGCTAGTCAAAGTTTTAAACAAATGAAGCAAGTTGAAAGCCACATTTATTTTTTACTAATCCATTTTATTTTTAATTTTAGTTTTTGGACTGATCTTGTCTTTTTATTGTTAAAAAAAATCATTTTGGTATTTCTTTTCCATATTAATTAGCTCGTATTTTCATTTTGGTGTTAATCAATACTTTCTTTTTAAACATTTTTGTTTGTGTGTAATTACAAGTTATACTTATGTGTATGCTCTTCCCTTGGCATCACATTGGTGATGATACTTAGGAATCAGAGACAAGTATTTACTTATTTATTTTCTTTTTTTAGGGGCTCTATTGACCATGGATCTCACCACCATGCAATAGGACAAACCTCATGTACTGACAATGTATAAAAATCAAGTGTCAATTGATTCAAAGGCCTAATTTTCAAAGGCCTAATCAGTGTTATGTTTTTAGCACATTGTGATGCTCTAATACCTAAGGTTTCAAAAATTGCCTCAAAGTTTAATTTTTCTAACAACAAACTATTGAAATCTTATGGTTGGGTTGGGCACACTAGGACTAGACCCATTTGTGTGCATCTATTAAATCTTCTTCTTACATGGTTTTGGGCCTCATGTACTAAAATATATTTAGAGGACTCTCTTTATTTAATCTTTTGAAAACCTTAAGCATAGGTGAGCCATTTTTTCCATTTAATTTTGATGTATTAATTAGTGGTTAGCACCAAGCAATTACTTTTCATGTACCCTTAAAATTGGGTTTAGTGGGCTATGAGAATGACACTTCCTCCATATTTATTGCTCTGAAATATTAGGTCGACACTATTCAATGGAAAATAAAATAACATTGAAAACTTTAAAATTGTTCAAGTTTTTCATCCTAGTTTTATCCCTTTTTGTGTATCGCATGTGTGTTTAAAGTGAGAACTTATTAATTTTTCTCCCTTGTGAAATATGCCATGCTTAAAACCTTTTGATTGAAAATAATATTTTAGTTCTAAGTTCACATCAAAATTATAACCAAAATCTATAAATCAATAAATGTCTAAAGTTAAAAACTCAATTATTTGTTGTCAATCATAGTACTTTCTAGTCTTGGTCTTTCATCTTTTTTGCCTTTAAGTCAAGCCTTTTCTAGAAATGCCATCTATCACTATGCACATGGCTATGTTTAGCAATCATATGATGAGGGAAGAAAATTTTGGTAATGACCCCTTTCACTTTAGTAATCAAGAGAAATGAGCCAAAATTCAAGAGATACATGACAATGAAGAAGAAGGAAGGCCTTATCAAGAATAAAATAGTCCTAGATCCATCTTAACCCCTTCTCAAATCATCAAATATATCCTAGCCAACAAATATGAAGTATTGATCCAAGATCTAAGTATAAGGGCTAAACTTCCTTCACATTTTGAAGTCAAAAATTAAAATCAATTTATTTTTAAGAATGAAAAACATCCCCAATCCAATATCAAGCTACATCCCAAGGTTCCCTAGGGAATAAAAAGGTTATCATTAGTCCATCTAATCATAACACTCATGTTTACATGTATAAGGGGGAAAGTATCATAAATGAATACATGCCTCAACCAAGTCATGGTTTTTCTAGTCAAGCCCATGTACATTAGTTTAATCAAAATATTTTAAATCTTTAAGCCAATGACATAACTAATCCCTTAGTCAACCACACCATAAATCCAAATATAAATAATACTAGTCTTAATCTAGGATTATCTCAACCAAATATAAATTTAGATGCATAATTAAATTCACCTATCATTAATCTAAATCTAAATCAAAGCTTGAATGCCATTACAATATTTCAAATTGTTAATCCAACCAATCAAAATCCAATTTTGAATATCCATTCAACCTCACTTATCAATCAATCTAATTAATATCCAAGTTTGAATATTCATTCAGCCTCACACATCAACCAAATCAATCCAAATTTAAATTTGAATCTTCATTCAAATTCACTCATCAACAATAAACATACAAATCTAAACTTAAATCCATATTCAAATTCATACCTCAATCAAAATCCAAATTTGAATGCTCATTCAAATTCACTAATCAACCAATAACATCAAAATATAAACTTGAATACATATTCAAGTTCACACATAAATACAAACCCAAATTTGAATATTCATTCAAATTCACTTATCACCAATCAAAATCCAAATCTGAACTTGAATACATATTCAAGTGCACAAATCAATCAAAATCTAAATTTGAATGTTCATTCAAATTCACCAATCACTAATCAACATCCCAATTTTGTTTTAGGTGTAAATTCAAATCATTTTTCAAATTTTTATTCAAATCCATCCACAAATCAAATTCCCACAATCATAAACTCATTCACAAGTCCTAAATCAACCTTTAATCCCAATTTATCATTCAACCCGAATATCAATCAATAACCTTTTGGTTCAATATCAACTCCAATTTCACATCCAAACTCAACCAAAACACATTCATAAATCAAACGCCAAATCCAAATTCATCTTTCATCTCAAATCTAACCTCAAATCAATTCATTAAAATTACACCCAAAAATCAATATTCACTTCCATAAATCCAAATATAAATAAAACTAGTCTTAATCTAGGATTAACTCAACTAAATCTGAATTCAAATGCACATTTGAATTCACCTATCATTAATCTAAATCAGAGCTTGAAATCCATTACAAGCTCACAAATTTTTAATCCAACCAATCAAAATCTAAGTTTGAATATCCATTCAATCTCACCTATAAATCAATCCAATTAATATTTGGGTTTGAATGTTCATTCAACCTCACACATCAAAAAAATCAATCCAAATCTGAATTTGAATTTTTAGTCAAATTTACTCATCAATAATCAACATACAAATCTGAACTTGAATCCATATTCAAATTCATACCTCAATAAGAATCTAAATTTGAATGCTCATTCAAATTCACTAATCAACTAATAACATCAAAATCTGAACTTGAATACATATTCAAGTTCACACATAAATCCAAACCCAAATTTGAATATTCATTCAAATTCACTTATCACCAATCAAAATACAAATTCTGAACTTGAATACATATTCAAGTGTACAAATCAATAAAAATATGAATTTGAATGTTCATTCAAATTCACCAATCACTAATCAGCATCCCAATTTTGTTTTAGGTGCAAATTCAAATCATTTTTCAAATTTTTATTCACATCCAAACTCAACCAAAACACATTCATAAATCAAACTCCAAATCCAAATTCATCTTTCATCCCAAATCCAACCTCAAATTAATTCATTAAAATTACACCCAAAAATCAATATTCACTTCCACATTCTAACATTAATCCAAGTTCCTTAATTACTTTTAATCAAAATAATCAATTCCCACCATAATTTAGCCATGAGTGGAAAAGTATGAAAGGTAAGATCTAAGGTTTATAAGATGATACCTTTTCCAAAAAAAAATATTTCAAATTTAAATAAATTTGTCCATATCCATTCAACATTAATAACATGATGACACCCTTTCCTAAACACTTTGAACTCCTTAAGTTTGATAAAGATAAAGGTAAGGGAGATCCTAGGGAACATCTTAAAGATTTTTATATGGCTTATGCAAACATCACCCATAATAATGCATATTTATTAAGACTCTTTCCATGTTGTCTATGGGGTCAAGCCATAGAGTGTTTCTTTAATTTACCCAAAGAATAAATCACTACCTTTGAATATTTATTTGAAATATTTGTGTGCCATTTATCTTAAAATTTTGAATGTGAATTAACCATGGTAGACTTATATAATACTAAACAATGAAATGGTGAAACTTTTGCCTCCTTCTTGCAAAGATTTAAGTCATTAACAAGGCATTTCCCACGGTCCCCACTTGAAAAATAACTTATTGCAATCTTTACCAACAATCTTAATCCAAATTTGGTGCATCAATTACAACTTCATTTCCCACATCATTCAATGAAATCATAGAAAAGAGACTTCAAATTGAAATGAAATTGATTTATAAGAATGTTATTAATATTTTCAAGCCAAACAATACTTCTTAAAATCACATGGAAAAGCCCAAATTCTTTGCCAAAAATAAAAATGTTGTAGGTGACGATGTAACTGATGTAAAAAAAGTCAAAAACACTCAACCTATCAACAATATCACTATTCCAAGTAGCCAACCAAGATAATAAAAATGTAAGCACAAATTTACTCATTTGGGAAAACTTTATGAGGTGGTCTTATAGAAGTTGGTCACTACGAACATGGTTATTTTATCTAATGTATAATTATTTGAATAAAATGTTCCTAAACCCTAGGGGTATTGATAAAATGAATATTGTGAATACCATAAGATTAAGGGACACTCAAAAAATAGTTGCATGAGGCTTAAACATACATTCAAGACCTCATCAATCATGGGGACATTGCCATTGAACACCAATCTTCATCATTAAATAATCAAAAGTTGGGGTATATATAAAGATTCATTTCTAAAACATAAGAAAGGGCATAAAAAATAAGTTAAAGATCAAGCCCAAACTAGCAATATCAATCAAACTATCACCCTTTTGATTTGATAGTTAATTATATTGACTATATGAGTCACCATTTTTTTTGTTATCATAAAAAAATTCCAATATTATGCCATTACAACAAGCCAAGCAAATATTATCATTCTAAGTGTTTCTTCATCTATCGTTGAGCATAATTACAACATTCTAGAGGAACTTGAAAAGACACCAACTCATATATCGATCCTAGAGATTCTCAAGACATCACCTTTATATATAGACATATTGTATAAAACCCTCTAAGGGTCTAAAATTCCACAAGACATCAATCCATCCAATTTTCAATAATTAGATGTAAACTTATCTACTAAAAATCAATTTATATTTGATCATTCATATATCTCCCCCATGGGATCTGCACATAATTTACCTTTGTATATATAATTCATAATCTCTAGACATAAAGTAAATAGAGAATTTATAGACAATGGCTAGGCTTTGAATCTATGTACATTAAGATTAATAAAAATTTGGGATATTTAACAACAAAACTAGAACCCAACATTATCACCATCAAGGCATATGATAATAATGAATATAAGTTCATGGGCACTATTTATCTTATTTATATGGTGGGTCCTATCATTTAAGAGACTTTAGTCCACATGATCAACTTAGATCTTCCATAAAATTTACTCCTTAGGCATCCATTGATTCATACCATGAACACCATTCCATCCACCCTCCATCAATGTTTGAAGTTTAATCATGATGACATGGAAGTAACTATACCTATTGATCCTCAACCTTTCCAATATTATAAATTATTAGAAGGATGCTATTGATAATCTAATTATCCCTTGGTTACAAAAGTTACTTGTGTTCCTAAGGAGTCACCAAAGCCAACTAATTATGTTCATCATCATGATTTACCTTAACCCTTCATAAATTTTCCATCTACAATTCAAGCATCCACAATTCAACCATATACAAGTGAACCTTCCACTTTACAATCCACACCATATCCTCTATCTAAGTTCACCATTTTGGATGAATGGATGGGTGAATTTGTTAAGGCCCTAACCTATCGCATGTATGAGGATAGGAATAACTAAATTATGGCTTACTTATCCCTCTTTGATGCTATATCACATTTATCTATGCATTCATTTGGTTAGTAGGTTGGCCTATGGAATAACCATGGCCTAGATAGACTATATATAGGAGGTAGTGGGTAATTGTTTATCATCATATTGTGAATTCTGCTCTTATTGAAGCTTGTGGAGGTTGCCCCCTCGAAGTGGCTTGTCTATTATCATATATTTTGATATATTTCAGTCATATTTGGATATATTTTTGCTATTCTAATTTTATGTTGAAGTAATTTCATTACAAATGGTATCAAAGCTACAATTTGGGCAATCTTGTGGGCAAAACCCTAATTTTTTTAATTTGGATATATCTAAAAAATTATTGAAAATTTATATACAATTTTTTTATTAGAGGTGAGAAATAATTAAATTGATCTTCAATTAAAATTTCAACTCATTTGGATCTATTTTACAAAAGTTATCTCCATTTTAGGGTTTTTCATAAAATTGTTCTATAGTGTGCAATTCAAAGATTTTTTCTTAGTTATTTACATGTTTGAAAAGATAAGAAAAAATTGGATATGGTATGTTCTTTGTATGTTTTGATTTGAGGTTGACATAATTCTAAAATCACTTGGTCAAAGTTGGGTCAAAAGTATCAATCAGGGTCGACATCGTAAAGCCCTTTTATGACAAGTCCACAAACTCGGGTCTAAGGAAAGGGTGATAAAACTCTAGGTAAAACTCTTAACAAGGAAGATATGGAGTCAGAAGGGGGATGTACTAGACCATTTTTACTAGGGTTCTCTGACATAGATCATGAAGTGAGCCAGCTTGACTATAGTGTGCAAGGCATTCAAAGTGAGGTGCAAGGCATACAATCTAATATAAAATCCATACCAAATAGTTTGGTAGATATCATAAAAGCTTTGAAAAATAATCAGTCAAATCATCTAGCTAATGCTATTGCATAACCCCACTAGGGTGGTTCTCCCAACCAGTCTACTTTAAATCTAACTACAGTGCCACAAAGGAACCTATTACCAAAGGTGGATATGCACAAATTTGATGGAAAAGATCCATTCAATTGGATCAACCAAATGGAGAACTTTTTTGATCTACATCAGATCCTAGGTGGACAAAAGGTTATCATGGCATCTTTGTATCTTGAACCAGATCAATTAATTTGGTATCGATGGTTGTGTGCTCAAAAGAAAAAGATGACTCTCAATGTCACTTGGTTAGTTTTTACAAAGGAGCTGCAATTACACTATGGCAATAGTGTGACAGAGAATTACTTCAGCTAACTGGAAAAATTATGATAGACTGGCTCCATCAAGGATTATATTCATCATTTTAGAACCTATCTTTACGTGTGGAGATTATTTTTGAGGAGAACTTGAATGACCTATTTTTGGGTGGACTCAAGGACCACATTCAACATGAGGTACACATGTTTAACCCACTTAAGATTTCTAATTCTATTATCATGGCACATAGAGCTGAGGAAAAATTCATAGCCAATAAGAAGCATTCATTCACTCACTTCAAATATCATAGCATATCGACACCAACATTTCCTCTAACTACCAGATTGACCCCATAGCAAATTGAAGAGAAGCGTACAACAGGATTATGCTTCGATTGTGATAGAAAGTAGAGCAAAGGACATAGATGTGCCGAGAAGAAGTTATTCTACATTGAGGGATCTAATGAAGATGAAGAAGAAGATGATGCCTCCAATGATGATGATGAAGAGCTAGAGGAGGTACCTAAAAATTCCCAACCTACAATCTCTTGTCATGAACTTGTAGGTATTAACACTCCACAAACTCTTAAGGTGGTGGGTTTCCTCAAGAAATAGAAGGTGATGGTGTTGATTGATTCAGGGAGCACACATAACTTCATAAACCATAAGTTGGCCACTTGATTGAACTATTCAATCTACCCAACACCAAAATTTCAAGTCATGATTGTAGATGGTGGCACAATTAATTATTTAGGGAAATTCCATAGTATTAAGCTTGCTAAGGGTGAGTACAATCTCAATTCTCTTATGTTTTCTATTCCCATGGGTAACACAGACATTGTTTTGGGAGTCCAATGGTTCATAACCTTGGGTACCATTGAGATGAACTTTTAGGAACTATTCATGTGCTTTCATTTTGAAGGTAGGAAAATTGAACTATGTGGATTACAGGCAAAATCTCCATAATTGGTTAGTTCACATTAGATGACCAAGATACTAAAAAAGGGGGTAGAGGGAATTATTGCATGATTATGTTCCATAGAAGTTTAACCCACACAAAGATCTACACATATTGATCTATAGATAATTATTGATGACCACCCATCTATTTTTGGGGCCATGCCAAAAGGACTACCACCAAAAAGAGAACATGATCACTCCATTCAACTACTTCTAGGAAGTCAATCACCAAATATTAGACCATATAGATATCCATATGCACAAAAGAGTGAAATCAAAAAAATGGTCCATGAGATGTTGGAGGCAGGGATCACCAGGCATAGCCAAAGTACATATTCATCACCAGTGGTCATGGTGCAAAAGAAAGATGACACATGGAAGATGTGCCCAGATTATAGGGAACTCAACAAGTACACCATCAAAGATAAATTTCCTATTCCCGTAATTAATGATTTACTTGATGAGTTACATGGTGCTAATTATTTCACAAAATTAGACCTTCGCTCGGGGTACCATCAAATTAGAATCAAGGATGAAGATGTTCATAAAACTACTTTTAAAATGCATGAGGGCCATTATGAGTTTTTGGTAATGCCCTTTGGTCTTACAAATGCACCATATACTTTTCAGAGCTTGATGAACACTATTTTTAGGCCTTTTTTAAGGAATTTTGTGTTGATTTTCTTTGATGACATATTGATTTATAGTCAGACATGGGAAGCACATCTGCAACATGTGAAATAGGTGTTAATAGTTTTGGAGAAGCATTAGCTTTATGCAAAGCCATCCAAATATGCTTTTAGAGTACAAGAGGTAGAGTACCTAGGTCACATTGTTTCCCATGAAGGTATCAAAGTTGATCCCCAGAAGATCAAAGCTATGATGGAATGGCCCATGCCAAAAACTCTCAAAAACCTCATAGGGTTCCTAGGACCAACAGGTTACTACCAAAGATTTGTGAAAGGTTATGGAAGCATAGCACCTCCACTCACTGCATTGCTAAAGAAGGATGCCTTCCACTGGAATGATGTTGCCACCAAAGCATTTGAGAAACTAAAATTAACTATGTGCACCACTCCAATTTTGGTTACTCCAGACTTCTCAAAGACATTCTCTATTGAATGTGATGCTTCTGGATCCAGGTTGAGAGTGGTACTAATGTAGGAAGGAAGACCCATTGCATTTGAGAGTCATCAATTCAAAGGTAAGAATATACAAAAACTTGTTTATGAGAAAGAAATGATGGCTATTCTTCATGCAGTTAAATAATGGAGGCCCTATCTGATGGGTAGACACTTTAAGGTGAAAATCAATCATGATAGTCTCAAATACTTTTTGGAGCAAAGATTATCAAATGAGGAACAACAAAAGTGGGTAACCAAAATGTTGGGTTATGATTTTGAAATCATCTATAAGAAGGGTAAAGATAATGTAGTAGTAGATGCACTATCCAGACAAGATACATCCATGGAAGCATTACATTGTGCAATATCCATATTACAAGCAGATTGGGTGGATGAAGCCAGATTAGAATGGGAGCAAGACAAGGATACACAAGTTCTGATTCAAAATCTCTAGAAAGGTACTTTATCCTCTAAAAAATTTGAATGGAAAGGTAATGTCCTATGGTATAAGGGTAGGTTATACTTGTGCAAAAATTCAGAGCTTAAGTATAAGATTCTTGTAGATTTGCATGCATCTCCAATTGGGGGACACGTAGGGTTCTTGAAAACATATCACAGAATTAAGAATTATTTTGGGAAGGAATCAAGGGAGATGTACAAAATTTTGTGGTAAAATGCTTGATATGCCAATAGAATAAATGTGAGACAATCAAGACCCCATGTCTGTTACAACCATTAGCAATTCCTAGTCAAAGGTGGGAGGAGGTTTCTATGGATTTCATCACAGGGTTGTCTTGTTCTAAAGGTAAGAGTGTTATCTTGGTCATTATGGATAGGCTTACAAAATATGCCCATTTTTAGCAAGTATAGTAGTAGCTATTTTTTTGGATGCAGTTATAAAATTACATGGAACCCCAAAAATAATTGTAAGTGATCATGATCCTATTTTCACTAGTAATTTCTGAACTAAACTATTTTCCTATTTGGGTACTCAGCTAGCTCATAGCTCATATTAGCACCCCCAATCTGACAAACAAATAGAAGTGGTTAACAAATGTTTATAGGGGTATCTCTATTTTTTTGTATCAGATAAAAAAGAACATTGGGTTAAATGGCTACCACTTGTAGAATGGTGGTATAACACATCTTTGCATACCTCTTCTAAAATTTCTCCATTTCTAGCACTATATGGTTACCATCCACCTTCCATCACTTCTTCATTAAAGGTGCAAACCAAGGTTTGAAATGTGAAGGAGCACATTCAGAATCAACAAGAGGTTTGGGCTAGTTTTAGAGAGAATTTGGCCTTAACACAAAACAAGATGAAGCAACAAGCAGATCAACACCGTAGTGAGCAAAATTTTGAGGTGGGTGACTAGGTATTTGTACGTTTGTAGCCTTATAAGCAGATGTCCTTGAAGCAACAAAAAAAGGACAAAAAACTTGCTCCTAAGTATTATGGCCCTTATTAGGTTCTACAAAAAATTGGAAGTGTGGCTTATAAGCTCGAGTTACCTCATTCATCTCATATACACCCAGTATTTTATGTTTCATGTTTGAAGAACATCATTGGATAGATAGTTTCAGCCTAGATAGAACTCCCAAAACTAGATGAAGAAGGATGAGTCATTTGGAACCAGAGAAGATCCTCCAAACATGTACTAAGAGGTTGAGAACTAGAGAGATTAGGGAATATCTGATCAAGTGGAAGAACCTGAGCAGTGAAGATGCAACTTGGGAAGGTGAAGATTTTTCGCAACAACATCCAGAGTTGTTCAATGTTGAGGACAAAGTTAGTTTAAATGGAAAGGGCATGACATGGCCTTAACCTATCACATGTATGAGGATAGGAATAGCTGACTTGTGGCTTAATTATCCCTCTTTGATGCTATATCACATTTCTCTATGCATTCATTTGGTTAGTAGGTTAGCCTATGGAGTAACCATGGCCTAGATAAACTATATATAGGAGGTAGTGGGTAACTGTTTATCATTATATTGTGAATTTTCCTCTTATTGAGGCTTGTGGAGGTTTCCCCTTAAAAGTGGCTTGTCTATTATCATATATTCTGATATATTTCAGTCATATTTAGATATATTTCTTCTATTCTACTTTATTGTTGAAGTAATTTCACTACAAAATTTGAATTTCATGACACTCATTACTTAGGAAAAATTCATGTGTCTCTTAGTAATCATAGTAGAACCCATTATAGAAAGGATACTCAAGTGGTTCACAACTTTGGAAAACCATAATTCATATAAGGTGGTCTCCTTTATGATGAGCAAATTTAAGACTCAAACTCATCTTATATTTTTTTTATGAACAAGAAACATGTTTCATAAATAATAAATACCCCTTTACTAAGGCCATTATGTGTAAAATCATGAACTACAAAGACAAGGACCTTGGTCTCCATGAATAAGGTACTTTAAAACCAATAAACCTTAAATCACATAATGCCCTTCATGGTATTGTTTTTAAACCACTTACTATGAGTACTACACTTCATGTTTTTGATCCTTCTAGTGAGTCTGAAGAAGCCTCTTTAAACACCTAAATGAGTTATATCTACAACTAATTCAAATATCCTTGCATCATTAACCTATTCCATGATAATTCCATTTTGATGTTTGAACTAACACACCCAAATCTTATCCAATTGGATGAACAACCATCAGCTTTTCTTGATCATTTATATAATTATGAAGTAATATCTAAATTTATAAGAATATGAGTTCATATCCCAATAGGGGACCATCAAAAAGGACCTTCCATTCAGTTGGATGATTTTGCATACTTTGGGGAGTTTTTAAATTCATATCAACAACATTAAATCAATACAATAAAAACCTATACAAATCATTAATAACCTAAAGGGGAATTTAATCTTCCTCCACCTCTTACAAATTACCAAGAAGAATATACCCTCTTAATCAAAAGCAATATTGAGGTTAACATTAGGATAAATGAAAACGTAAAAATTGTGAAACTTGCTACATCATTGGATCAAGAAGAAAAAACTACTTTCACACTTTTCTCAAAGAATTTTTAGATGTATTTTCATGGTCATATGTCCACATGCTAGGATTAGATTTATCATTGGTTTTGCACCATGTTTTTTTCTTTGAGGATGTAAAACTATTCAGGAAAAAAATCATAAAAATGTATTTTAAAGTAGCATTACTTGTGAGAGAAGAACTAAAAAATCAATTTAAGGTTGGTTTCATATGCCCTATTAACTATTATGAATAAATATCTAACATAGTACATGTATCAAAGAAACCAATGGGAATCAGAGTGTGTAAAGATTTTAGGGACATCAAAAATCATGTCCATAAGATGATTTTCAATTACCTAACATAGACATGATCATAGACTTTACCATAATTCATGAGATGTTCTTGATGGATGGTTTTTCAAGTTATAATCAAATTAAAATCTCTCCCAAGGAACAACACAAGATACCATTTTCAATGCCTTGGGTCACCTTTTGTTATCAAGTAATGCCTTTTGGCCTTAACAACACTAGAGTTATCTATCAAAGAGAAATGACAATTATCTTCCATCAAATGCTTCATGACATCTTGGAAAACTATGTAGATGATATCCTGGCTAAATCCAAGACTAGAGTAGAACATCATGATGTCCTTTGCAAATGTTTTGAAATAATGAGAGAGTACAAGCTCCATTTGAATCCAAATAAGTGTGTATTTTGGATTACTTAAGGAAAGTTTTTGGGATTTATAATATCACATCAAGGTATTGAGGTTGATCCTTCAAAAGTTACAACTATCATTGACATGCCTCCACTAAAAAATCTTGGACACCTATGTAGTTTTTAAGGAAAATTTTAAGAAATTTGAAGGTTCATATCATTTCTTGCAAACAAATGTCACCCCTTTCTATTTATACTTAAGGACACTCCTTTCCATTGGAATTATGATTGTCACAAAACATTTTAAAATATTAAACAATATATTTCCAATCCACTAGTTCTAATACCCACTACCCCAGGCAAACCATTTATTTTATACATATCAACAACAAAATATACACTAGGGTCATTGTTGGCATAACAGATTACATAGGGGGTTAAATGAGAAGTTTACTACTTGATCAAAACTTTGGTGTCCTACGAGCTCAATTAATCTCCAATAGAAAAGACATGCCTAGTAGTTGTTTTTTACTTCACAAAAACTTTATCACTACATGCTATATAATCAAACTAAGATCATTGATAAAATTGATCCACTCAAATATATATTATTCAAAATAGATCTAACATATATAATGGCTAACTAGGTCATGTTTCTTAGTGAGTTTGATCTTGAGTATGTCAACCAAAAATAAATTAAGGTACAAGTACTTGCATATACTTTAGTATAAGCTCCTCTATTAGATCATAAACCTCTCACTACCGATTTTCCAAATGAATCAATCATGTCTATAGATGAATCTCTAGTTTATAAATTATATTTTGATGATTATTTCACCAATCATGGATCAAGGGTAGGTATTCTACTAGTCACTTTTGATGGAGATCTGATTTTAAAAGCATTTCAGATAGAGTTCCCTTACACAAACAACATAGCGTAGTTTGAGGTTCTCATATCTAGTCTCAAGCTAGCACTACAATGGGGTATACAACACCTTCTAGTCTGTGGTGATTCTAAGATTATTATCAAACAATTCCTAGATGAATTTTAAGCAAAGGATGAAAAATTAATCTCTTATAAATAGATGGTGGATAATCTGAAGTTGTGTTTCTAATTTATATAATTTTAACAAGTACCTCATAATAATAACAAATCAACAAATGTGATGGCTACAATTGGTTCATTACTTGATCTCTAAACCATTCATAATCAATGCCTTGTGGATCACCTGATGATACCAACATATGATACACTATATTTAGAGATGGTTTGTGAGGTTGTTGGTCTCACTTCCCCATGGTACCATGACATTTATGTATACCTCCATGATAACTTCATTCCACTCAAATTAACCCATAATCAAAATAAAGCCTTCATTAAAATAAATTCACATTTCACCATCCTTGGAAACACCTTATACCAGACAAGCTATGATGGAACTTTGTTGAGATGTTTAAATTATGAAGAGGCAAACTTAACAATTAAGAAGATTCATGATATAATCTATGGTGCTCACATAAGTGGCATAGTCCTTACCAAAATGCTTTTGTGTGTTGGTTACTATTGGCCTATAGTGAAATCTAATTATTTTAAATATGTTAAATAGTGTCTGCCTTGCAAAATCACAATGACCTTATCTATAGCCTATCACAACCTTTACAACCCATAACTATGCCTTAGCCATTTTCCACATGGAGGTTAGACCTCATTGGAAAAATTGAATCTAATTCTTTAGATGGTCATAAGCATATTTTTACCACTACTAAATAATTTATTAAATGGGTTGAATCCATGCCATTAACTTATGTCACCAACAAGAAAAATTTTAAGTTCATCTTGAACCACATCATTTGCCACTTTAGAATTCCATATACTATTATATATGATAACATAAAATCCTTCAAAAATGAGGATGTCAAGGCCCTTTTCCATACTTGTCATATTAAACACAATTGGTCCATTCCCTACTACCTAGAAGGTAATGGGCAAGCTGAGGCAACAAATAAAAATATATTTAAAATTTTTAAAAGAGTTGTCAATGCATTCAGCCATGACTAGCACATATAGATTTATCCTACTTTATGGGCATACCACTCAAGTGTTTGTATACCCACAGGGGCAACCCCATATTTCCTTATTTAATACACTGAATCAGTCTTACCCATTAAAGTCGAGCTCCCATACTTACACATATCCTTAAAAAATCTAATTGATGAGGAATTCTTTGCATTTCCCAATTAAGTGAGCTTGGCCTCCTTGATGATAAATGCCTTAATGCCCCAAAACATTTACAAGTCTATTAGAATCACCTTCGTCATAACTACAATAAGATGATTAAATCCATAGATTTTTAAATTAGAGATATTGTTCTTAAGGAAAATCAATGGAACACCAATGTTGATTGAGAGAAGAAAAGGAAGTTTGAACCCAATTGGTTGGGTCCATACATAACCATCACAAAATATGGATCCATAGCTTATAAATTGGCCATGAAAGATGGAGAAGAGCTTGATGAACCCATAAACATCATGCACCTTAAATTTTTCTATGATTTAGTAACTCTAGTGTTAATTTAAATATGCCATATGTTAAAAACAAAAAACAAAAAAAAACAAAAAAGAAGAAGAAGAAGAAGAAGAAATAAATCCATAAAAGTGAAAACCATTCTTATGGTGCTTTGGGCACGTACCATGGTGAAAAAAAATTGGTGCCATATGTAAATCCATTATCTATACACACCCTAATTACTTGTGGGCATCCCATAATATTAATCACTTGCATATATATCCATTATCTATTTTACATCTCCTTATTCACTTGTATAGATCCCATCTTTTAGTTTGACCATAACATGTTAGTTTGAGGTTTAAGTTTCTCAGTTTTGTAAATATACCATTACGCATGTTTTGGTGACATTTTATAAATCATCTAAATAATACTTATCCATTCATCCAATAATACTTAATCCATTAATATATATCCAAACATATCTTACATCTCTCCACCTATTAAACTAATCATCATTCAAACACTCATCTCTTAGGTGGGAAATCCTATCATCTACTCATATTTCATTACATCACATTATTACTTTTTTATCCATTCCCATATTGTGTTACATCTTGATTTCCCACTAAGCAAATTTACTTGATTATCCTTCGATATTTATAGTTGGTAATTTGATTTGATTATTATTAACTACGTTGTAAGTCATATGATGTTTTTAGGATACTTGAATATTGATTTGATTACATGATTCCATTTCTAAAAGCTAGTTGTATTTTACAGTCTATACAATATAATCATGTTGATTTGTTATTTCAGTAGTATTTTATGATATATATATTATGATATTATGGACTGCCTACCTTCTTGTCTTGAGTTTTACACATGAGAGATTCATGCCTTAGAGCATGATGGAGGGAGAGGATCATCAGAGAGGGTGACATAAATGGAGGTATTGGGGGATGATAAAGGAATGACTAGAACCCCTACACACACCACATTAATGGCACTCATTATATGCATAGTTTTAATAGTTAGCATTAGTACATTTTTTATGTTGTCTACATTTAGATAATTATTTATGAATGGTTAGTTGTGTGTTATCTTAGTTTAATAATTATGAGGAATTAATCTTGGAGATTTGTGTTGTGGTTGTTATAATTCTATTTGGATGAAAATGTTACTATGTGCTTATGATATTCATGATTGTTAATATTTTTGAAAATGTAAATTTGTGTGATTAGTACTTGGTTACTATCACATCTAGCCTAACCATCGTGTCTTATTAATGTTTGGGAATATTGACAGGTTACCTTTATGATATTGGGAACATCATTATGTGACTTAACACCTTAATATATATATAGATGACAAAATGACATAGATAATCTGGATAATGTAGTAATAACAATGAATACTTTGTTATAATTTGGATTTAAATAATAATGTGTTATTTTCCATTTTAGATAAAAGAATATAATAGATTTTATATATTAGTCTGGTTACTATTAAATCCTGATGTTGTTAGCATTTCTAAGTTAGTAATAAATAAAACAAATAAAATAAATAAAGTAATGGTATTGTATTATAATTATGACCTAAATCAAATAAAGCAAATATTATGGGATTCTAGAGAGAAAAAAATGCTTAGGGACAAATGGGAATAAAGAAAAAAAGTAAAACAAAAGAAAGAAAAAAAAGGATATTCAAGAAAAGGAAAGCACATTGTTGATGGAGGGGCATAGAAAATAAGATGAGGAGAGAAGAGGTACTACTGGTAGAAGGAAAGAGGCAGAGTGAGTTGGAGAAGAGAAGGCAGTGCTTGAAGAGAAGGAGCAGTAGGCGAAGGAAGGTAGATGATGTTATTAATATTGTGTGTGAATAAAACCATATACATATGAACTAAACCTACAATGATCATGGGGTCGATTCCCATGACTTAGAAAAAAATCAAATACAAACAAACACTACACCTAATGAAGCATCTACATATATTTGGTTTATTGTTCATTTTTTTCATCAAACTTCTTACCTGAGCCATATCTCTGGCATATTTTAAATCATTTACCAGAGCCATCTTATGTCATATTGATTTGGGTTAGATACCATATCTAAAATAGTGATTTGGGTTAGATATAGTGATATATTTATCAGATCCATATCTCTTATGCTTGTGGACATCAATATTTCATTAAAATTATTACCCTTTTGAAATTATCCCACTTCTACATATATGATTGACAAGATAACATAACGTACACCATTTTTAGGAACTGACTCAAAAATGTGAGCTTTGGACTATTGCTTGACATCAAAAAAATAACAATATAATTAAATATAGTGAACCATATATTTATAACAATGATTTATATGCATGCAATAATATATATACAAACATCTGCAACAACGATGAACATATTGTGTGCTAGTAACAATGATGAAGATACAAGTATAAACTATTTATTATTAAATCTATGAAAAATATATGACTATGTATGATAGCAATTTGATTTGTATGAGTTGATCTGTGCATTGACAATATGTGTATGGTTTGTGTAATGAATCAGCGGTCTAGGAATTGCTAGAAATGAATTTAGATTATTGATGGATGGTGTACTTTTTTAAGTGTTGTGTGTATTCTTATTTTTTAAACTAAGACAATATATGAAATACATGTGACTGAGTATGACATAGAAAATTGAGTATAACAAACCAGGCATATTATAGCGAGTTGTATACTAAGGTGAACCTATGATTTTTATAAGAATGCTTTCAGTTTTTATATACTCTTTAAAAAAATACCATTATATATATATATAAGGAACAACAGTTATATATTTATCATTTGCAATGTAAAAAATGAAGTATCTAAAAATAGTGATTTATATATAAATATGAACTGAGAATTATTTATTAGTCACCCAATGCTAGATAATAGACCATATTTACCTAGATTTAAACAAATACATATCATTAAGAGTTGTAAGTTATATACTTATATCATTATGAATCACTAACATGAATATATTGATGTGAGGAATATATTTACTCATGTCATATAGAATAGTCATCTTATATATATATATATATATATATATATATATATATATATATATTCTTAGATTCATACCAGATTACTCTCTATACATTTTAATATGTATTTGGTGGATAATTATCATGTCGATCATGTATTTAAATGGTTAATATAAATATCAGTATGTTTTTATATATTATAGCTTAATTTGATATTACTCTCTATTGGATTACATGGTGATGGATTTGTTGGTGACACCATTTGACTCTAAGTAATATTAAGGATATATCAAATCCATCACCATGTAATCCAATAGAGAGTAATATCAGATTAAGTATAAGTTAGTAGTAGATCACTTGTTGATGTGGTTATCAAGTTACATCTCAAGAAGCTATAGTTACATACATACAGACTTCTATAAATATAACAAGTCATTTAAATAAAAGATTATCTTCATATGAGATGTAACTTGGTTTATGAGTAATTTGATTTTCTAACATTATTCTGACTGGTTGTTTTGAAATGAATAGCGTGAACATAAAATGGTGGACTATGATATTAGTGCTTGTCATAGAATATACTGCATTTGTATTTACTTACAAAAATTAGAGTATGTAGTCTATATATAGATTATACCCAGTTGGTATAAATTATACTTGTTATGCTTATTATTTATGTGATAAATAATATAGTGGAGATTCATTCATATGTTTGATGAACTAAATGTATATATTTTGATTATTCTCATGTTTAGCATGTTTTAAGCTTGCTAATAGGAAGTAATATGTATGAATCTATTGGTTATATACATGTTAACCAAATCTCATATTTCTAGTACGAAGTAAGTAGTGAGATGGACTTAACTAGCTTACTAGCATTATCAATGCCAGATGAAGGTAATCCAATCAAGTGGTGTGTATAAATTTGATTGTTCTTAGAGATCAACAACTATTGAAAACATTGGCCAAAATAATGTCAGTTATACATTGTCATTTCATGTGTATGATTTACATATTTGTGTGATATCATGTTAGAATAGATTTTTTATGGTACACTTCAAGTTCTTAGAAATCATATAACACTCGGGTACTATCTCATCTCTTTAGAGTCCCACACCATCACCATCTACTCAGCT
Source organism: Torreya grandis (assembly GCA_037957365.1). Lineage (NCBI taxonomy): Eukaryota > Viridiplantae > Streptophyta > Pinopsida > Cupressales > Taxaceae > Torreya > Torreya grandis. The sequence goes on along the minus strand of JARHVA010003164.1, from coordinate 504,017 downwards.
ATGAAGAGAGGGTCATTCCCTAATGGGGGATTGTGTGGGGGATTGATGGTTTATGGTTAGTGTGGAAAAGTGCTATGATGATGTGCTCCCTCCCCACAACAGTACTTATTTGAATATTACACTTGAGATTACCATAGATACTAGAACTTGGGAACTTAGGGTCTGTAGAGCCATGTATCTTGTATTTTGTAGTTTGTATTGTATTTACTATCATCAAAACATTATACTTGATGAGATGTAATTATTTACTTATTATACCATGATAGCAGTGGTTTCATGTTGTATTATTCATGGTTGGAAATCTATAATTATTTTTTATATTTAATTATGTTTTTTTTCATATAACGCTAGTGATCAGTGGTAGATAGATGTTACATGATTATTATTTAGTTAACATGGTTAGTGGGTTATGCTTTGATCACTAATTAGATTTTCATGGTGAAATATAATGAAATAATACATTGATTAAAAAAACTATCACATTATTTAATTCAAAACCAGTGGGATTGTTACATGTGATATCAGAGCCAAGTTCGAACTCTAGGACCTAATGAGTCCACTAAATTTTTCATATCATTCTATTTACTAGAAGGGAAAATTGTGAAATTTAGAGTATCTAGTGAGGGTATTTCAAATATCAATGATAATAACCCTTCATTTGATCCTAATCGATTTGCCACTGAATAAGTAGAAAAGTTGGATTAGATTCTAACAGTCATGTATGAAACCACGAATCAAATTTTAGCTCTAGAGTAGGAAGTTCATGCCCATGAAGAGGAAGAACATCAATATGTACCTAAAGATCATCTCACTAAGTAGGAAAACCCTTAGGATGCAAGAACATAGGTAGCTACAGAGTTAGATAGAGATTTGAAAAAGGTGAATCCACCTAAGTTTAACAGAATTGTTTTGGGTGATAGAGCTGAAGCATGGTTAACTAATATGGAGAAGTATTTTGAGATTCAAAACTATTTCAAGATAATTAAAGCAATTTAGGGAGCTTACTAATTGGTTGGTGAAGCAAGTACATGATGGGCCAACAAAAAGTTGGAAATAAATCTCAACCACCACTACTTAGGAGTAGTTTGTGACATTGTTCAAATCATGGTGGCTTCCATAGTTATACTTTGACCAGAAGATTATAGATTTATAGCATCTAAAGTGAGAAGATTTATTAGTGAATGAGTGCTTAAAATAGTTCACCAAACTTTTGAAGTATGCTCCTCAGTATTAAGCAAATGAGAGGTTTAGAATTATGAAGTTTATCATGGGATTGAAATCTTAGATTGATGGGGAGGTGGATATTCATGGACCAGCTACCATGGATTAGGTCTTCGAGAAGGCAGTCAAACAAGAACAGAAGTTGAAATCTCTTGCTTAGGTTAGGGACAAGTTTAATAAAAAATTTGGAAGTATTACAAAAACTTTCAAAAAGAAGAAGTGGAAGTAGAGGAGTGGAGACTCTAGGATTCAGTTCAAAAATTAGAATGCTAGATTCAATAATGGTTTAGGTAAAAAGTTGGGCAATGGTTTCAAAGGCATGTTCAAGAAAAACTAGTAGGCTGATAGGAAAGGACCACCTAGAGGTTGCTTCATTAGTGGAGGTGACCATTATGCTTATGAATGTATCCAAGATAAGTCAAAGAACAAAGGTTTTGTTTCTCAATAAGGAATGTTTCAGTAATATATTCATGTTGTAGTTAATAATCAACAAATTGAATTCCAAGCTTCACCCATAGAACTGTCAAGTATTTTATTTGAACATCTAGCTTGCCTTTTGATAAATACAGGGGCTATAGAATGTTTTATGGCTCCTAAAATTATAAATAAGTTAACTATAAGATCTAGAGTAATGGTAAATGCATAGTCAGTACAATATGAAAATGATTCTAAAGTCAAAGTTAACAAGTGTTTAGTTGAAGTGTAGATTAGGTTACTCGATTTCATAATAGTAGTGGATCTTTATGTAGCACCACTAGGGTCATATGATGTGATCCTAGGAGTCAACTGGCTTGTGAAGCATAAGGCCAAGTTTCACTGCTACTTGAAGAAGGTTGAGTGTCTGGATGATTTTGGGAATCAGACACAAATTCAAGACGAGAAAAGAGAGTTGAGGCTTATATAGATTTATGTAATGCAACTCAAGAAGGCTTAGAGAAAAGGATGCCAAACATTTATCATTAAAATAGATGAAATGGAGAAATCTAAGGAACCATCCCTTGATGATTATCCATTCCTTAAGAATTTTCATGATGTGTTTCTAAAGGAATTATTAGGATTGCCTCCTAGACATGAGTTTGATTTCTCTATTGATATCATACCTAAATCAAAACCATAGTCTAAGGCACCTTACAGGATGACAAACACTGAATTGGTTAAATTGAGGGCTCAACTCTAGAAATTATTGTCAAAGGGGTTGATCAATATAAGTGTGTCACCATGGGTATACTAGTTGTCTTTATCAAGAAGGATGGTACTCTTTGGCTTTGCATAGATTATTTAATGTTGAATAAGGCAACTATCAAAAATAGGTATCTGTTACCTCATATAGATGATATTTTTGATTAGATGTGAGGGTAAATGGTCTTATTTAAGATTGAGTTTAGATAAATATATCATCAACTAAGAATAACGTATGAGGATATTCTAAAGACAACACTTAGAACTCGTTATGGGCACTACGAGTTCATAATGTTACTATTTGGGTTGACAAATGCTCTAGCAACATTCATGAATCTCATGAACAGTGTGTTCAGAGATCATCTAGATAATTTTATTTTTGTCTTTATTGATGGTATTCTTATATACTCTAAGAATGAAGAGGAGCATTTTCAACATATGGAACTACTTCTACAACAGTGGTGGAAACACAAGTTTTATGGCAAGTTATTTAAGTGCAAATTTTTTAGGAGAAAGTGAAATATCTAGGGCATATTATCTCTATAAATAGTATTTTAGTAGACCCAACAAAGATAAGAGCCATTATATAATGGCCTGCACCAAACAATTGCACATGGTAAGAAGTTTCATAAGGTTAGTAGGTTATTACAGGTAATTCATTTTGAATTTTTCTAAGATAACTAATCTGATTACTTCTCTACAATAGAAGAGCCAAAGTTTTAATTGGTCAAAAAAGTGCAAAGTAGCTTTTTAGGAATTGAAAAGAAGGATTATTTCAAAACGAATGTTAAGATTTCCTGACCCCAATGGTTAACTTTTGGTGATCACAGATGTATCTAGGGGTGGACTAGGAGGAGCCCTTATGTAGGATGGTGTAGTGGTAGCTTATGAATCAAGGAAGTTGAAGCCTTATGAGGTGAAATATGCCCCTCATGACCTAGAACTTGTAGAAATTATGCATGCCTTACAAGTTTGGAGGCATTACTGGATGGGAAAACCATTTGAGATCAATACTGATAACTCAAGACTTGCATATATCTTCACCCAATCAAATCTAAATACTCATCAGAGATGCTAGATAGAGTTCTTTTCTAACTATGATTGTGATATCAACTATATCAAAGGCAAGGAGAATTTTAGAGTATGTATTTCATGTGTATTTCTCACATTTTCTATTGTTTTAGCTAGATTTTTCATTTTGTAATGATTTTGTCATATGTGAGGCTTTATCTCACATTGGCCAGTTTAGCTAGTTTTATATTTCACCTTGCCTTTATAATCAAGTGCCTCCCTTTGTACTAGCATGTTTTTTATATACTTCATTTTTGAATATATATTCTACCTTGTTTTTGCATTTCATATCTTCAACTTCCTTTTGTGATGTTTTGTTGCCAACACTTTGGATTCTAGGGTTAGAATGTATTTCCCATTCATAACATGGTACTAGAGCTCTAAAGAAGTTACAACCATCCACTAGCTTGAAATTTAGATCATTTTTTATTCACTTCCCTTTTTTCATTTCTTCTTCCTTTGTTATGAAGAGGAAGCATATAAGCGAGGTGTACATGAAGATCTTAGTGCCCTTTTTGGTACCTCTTTTCAAAAAAATTAAAGATTTTAAAGCTTTTCATTATTTTGAAGCTCTTGCTTTCAAGTATTTGATCATGGAAGATCTAATTCCTTCATCTAAAAGTGGTGTATACTTTTTGATGTCTTTGTTGTTTTTTAAAACTTTTGTTACTTCTGAGGTAGTGCAAGAGAAGAATTTTGGCATATCTGAGAGAGGTTAAGCATTGGATTTGTCTCCTTGTTTGCTTTAGATCTAAGCTTAGTGCCTTTATTTTGTTCTAAGATCTATTTTATTGCATATTTCTTAAGGAGGAGACTGACCTTGGCATTGGAGAAGAAAGAGATATGTGTTCCAAAGATCTAGGCATTCTTTTCTTTTTTTGTTAAAATCTGAGTATTATTCACTCTTTTATGTTGAAATCCATTGAAATTTTCTCAATTATGAGAAAGAGAAAGGCATTGAGATCTATTTTCTTGTAGAATTCTAAACTTTGACATCCTTTTTAAGGCATTCCAAATTTGAGGCATTGGAAAGTTTCAACTTGGCATCATCTTTTTGGTATTTTGGCATCATTTGACATCTTTAAAGAAGGGCATTGAAATCTGATCTTGGCATCGAGGAAAATAAGACTGTGAGCCTGAGGCATGGAAAATTCATATCAACATTTCAAACTTGCATACACCTGTTCTAGGCATTGGATAAAAATGGTGCTATAATTTTATCTTATGTGATTTTTTTTTTAGATTTGGCACTTTCTTGTTCTAGTTTTTTGGTCTCAGATCTACCATTTTTTATATTTTTTAGCTAACCACTGAGTTGAGCCATTTTAATCAAAGTTCTAAACTTTTTTAATACTTTGAAATCTACGTTGGAGGCTTAAGGAAGTAGAGGCATTGGAATAAAAGTTTTCTTGTCTACCTAAAAGGGAGAGAGGAGAGAGAAATTATTCTTTTTCTAGCCTTGGCACTTTTTTTTCTAGAAGATCTAAGTTTGCATCTTCCTTGGAGGAATATGAGCTCAAAAACAATAGTTTTTTTCCTTTCTTTCCTCTCAAAACCAATTTTTCATTAATTTTTTGCTTCTACAAGATAAATTTTTGCCTTAAGAGGAAGTCCAACTCGCTTGCATGCATATAAGGATCACCCAAATGCTTATTTTTCACTTTAGTTGGCTTTTTTAAGTCTGTGGTAAAATCATGGTTCAATGATGGTTCCAAAAATTGGTTGGATGACTAGGTTATTTTTTATTTTGGTCACTAAATTCTGTTTGTAGTGTTTTTTAATTATTTTGACCCATTTTACAAGAAATTGTAATGCTTGTAACTTTTGAACCGTAACTCAAATTTGAGTTCTATTTTTTTTTTAAGTGCATGTTTTTCAATTATCTATCTATCAGTGTTATTGAATTATAAAAATTCACTATTTTTATAAAATATCAAAATTGGGTGGGGTACTATAATACAATCTTTTGTGGGGTTGTCTTAGTGCCAATTTTGTGCACCCTTTGCATGATTTCTGATCTTAGTGATTAGTTAGCATGGTTTCTAATCTTGGTGTTTACCATTGTGAGCCTTTGACTACACATAATTACCACATATGGAGACCTTGAATGGAAACAATCATAAAGTGCAAAGGATTATGGTCTCTAATGAATGAAACACAGCCACAGGTCACACAAGAATTTGAAAAATTTTAACATCAGTGTAAGTTTGAAGAATGTATGGGCTTGATTGGGAGATATGTGAATGATAGTCTCTTATTTCATTTTGACGGGTGTGATTCTTCATTCAAAATATGGACTAATTTAAATAGTTTATTTGGGAAAGTAGATCATTTGAGAGAGATACAACTTGAAGTGGAGCTTACGTCACTAAATCTAGATGACTTTGCTTCTATTGTAGATTTCTTCACAAAGTTTAAGCATTTGTTGACACAGTTGAATGGGAGTGGATGAGATAAAAAGGATGAAGAGTGTGTATACTTAATCTTGTCTAAGTTTAGTGGCCCATTCCAAATCTTTGCTTCTACTTTTTTCTCTGGTATGGATGCATTAGGTACTGCATTCAAAATTCCACATTTAGAGTTGTTTTATGAGAGACTTACTAGGGAGTAATCCAAATTGTCTCACCTTGAGTCTTCCATCTCTCAAAAATCATTAGTGGACTCACATCCTAAGTTTAAGAGAAAACCCAAAGGTAAGAAGAAGAACACTCATCCTCCACCTCAAAATGCACCTAAGCCCAACACTTATACATCTAAACCCGAACCATCTTCCAAATCCAAGAATAAGTCTAACCTGTCTTGCTTTTATTGTGGGGGGACTAGCCATGAAGAGTCTAGGTGTTTCAAGAGAATGCAAGCCCTAGAGGATGTCATTAGGAAACATAAGATCTCTATATTCACTCATTCTCCATCTCATGAGCATGGGAAATCACCTAACATTGTCAGCAGATCATAGTTACCTATTTTAGATAGTTGAGCTGTAGATTTTGGTGCTTCACACCATATGAATTCTACCAAGGAGTTCATTACATATCTTGGTTTAATTTCTACTTATAACATTGAGGTTAGAGATTATTATTTCATTTATTTTAAGGGTAAGGATGACACATATCTATATGTTGGTTGCATCATTAATGCACTATATGTTTCAGACATCACCACCAATCTACTTTCAATGTATCAAATTTTATATTTTGGTCAGGTCAAGATAGTGACTTTCACACCACAAGTGCTGAAATTCAAGCTTTATTAGAGCCACATACACTCATTACATAGGATGTTGTTGATCATAGATCTTGACTTTACTATTTTAATGGTTTTGATTATACTCCTCCTTTAGGGACGTGTTTATTTTTTCATGTAGATTCTAAGAGTTAGCTTTAGCATGAGAGATTTGGACACTTCAACTACAAATATTTGAAAGAGTTGAGCACTCACAGTAAGGTAGAGGGTCTTCCTGAAGTTACATGTCTTGATGGAGTCTACCCCATTAATGCATTAGAGAAACAACATTATGATCTATTTCCTAATGGCATGTCCATGAGAGCTTCTTCACCACTTGAGCTTATGCAAAGCGATTTGATGGTCTTTCCTACTTCTTTCAATAGAGCTAAGTATGCACTTACCTTCATTAAGAATTTATCAAGTACAAGAGTGATGTCTTTGCTCACTTCAATGTCTTTAAGGTTTTAGTCAATAAACAGTCATCCAATTTCATCTAGAAGCTTCATATAGATCATGGGGGGAGTACTTCAATCAAGAGTTCACTAATTTTTTAGCAGCACATGGTATTGTTAATGATCATTCTATTACACATACTCCATAGTAGAATGGATTAGTAGAGAAAAATAACCAAACTCTGAATGAGATGGCTAACTACATGATGCATTCATAATATTTACCTCCTATCTATTGGGAAGAGGTAGTTAATTATGCAAACTACATTCAAAACCACACACCACATTGAGCACTTGAGCATATAACTCTGGAGGATGCTTGGTCTAGAACCAATCTTGATGTCTCATTTTTTTTAGTCTTTGGAAGCCTTGCTTGGGCATTTATACCAAAGAAAAAAAGGAAAACACTGGACAATAAGAGAAAACCTTTGATTTTTGTAGGGTATTGTAAGGACATGAGAGTTTATCATCTTTTAGATCATGATACTTATGATGTTCATTTTTTAACTCATGTACAATTTGATGAGAATTTCACATCTCATAATTCATCATATTGGGAAGGACATTGTTATTTTGGTCTTGTATGTTGATGATCTTTTTCTCACAGTCAACTCCTTATCTCAGATTTAGACTATTCAATAGGCATTTTTAGCATAGTTCAACATGATAAATCTTAGCTTTTTGCATTTCTTCTTTGGTCTACAAATTTTACAATCAAATACAGGGATCTATTTGAGTTAGCATAAGTACACATTTTATCTACTTCAGTGCTTTGGTATGGTTGATTACAAGCCAAGTCCTTCACTTTTTTAGTCTGGAGTGACTCTCACTACCTCTTGTACTACTCCACTTTGTGATCTTACATTGTATATTCAAATGGTTGAGAGTCTTATGTATTTGACCCATACTCACCTCAACATTTCATTTATATTTGGGCTTGTAGATAGGTTTGTACATGACCCTCATGACAATCATTAGTAGGCTACCAAGAGGATTTTTAGATATCTGTAAGGCACTACTATTTTGGATTACACTATACTAAGGGTTCTACTTAGTTGGTTGGATAGAATGATTCAAATTGGTAGGTTCTCTTAATGATAGGCATTCCACTTCTAGCTACATCTTTTATCTTGGTTCTTCACCTATTGATTGGTTATGCAAGAAGCAACATGGTATTGCACTTTCATCTATAGAGGCTGAGTACAGGGTAGTAGTTAAGTGCGTCAGTAGGTTCTTTGGCTTCATCAGTTATTGACATAATTTGGCTTCATGTAGGATTCACCCACATATTTTGGTGTGACAACGAAAATTCAATTCATATATCACATAACCCAATTGAGCATAAATGGACCAAGTACATTAAATTACATATTCACTTCATTTATCAGCACATTTAGGATGACATTCTTAGCTTGGAGTATATTTTGACTCAGCAGTAGGTTGTAGACATCTTCATGAAGCCTTTTACATCACTTCATTTCCTTGAGTTGGGTATCATGCTTGGGGTTTCAAAAGTTGTCTTTGTGGGTTATTCATAAGGACATCTTCTATCTATATTTCATAAATACATATTGTACATGATTACCTTATTCGGCCTAGTTGTTGGGACTCATACTATGACTATGCCACTATTTCTATTTTGGCTTTTGTTAACCCCTAATTTCACTTGAGGGGGTTTTTAGAGTATGTATTTCATTTGTATTTATCATGTTTTCTATTTTTTTAGCTATATTTTTCATTTTTTAGTGAGTTTTTCTTATGTGAGGCTTTATCCCACATTATCCAGTTTAGCTAGTTCTATATTTCACCTTGCCTAGATAATCAAGTGTATTCCTTTGTACTAGCATGATTTTGATATGTTTCATTTTTGAATATATATGATCTACCTTATTTTTGCATTTCATATATGTAGCTTCCTTTGTGATATTTTGTTGTCAGCAATTTAGATTCTATGGTTGGAATGCCTTTACCATTCCGAATAGAGAATAGAGTAGTTGATTTCGTAAGTCATAAGAGGTACATAGCAGTTATGGCTACTATCATGAATAATTTCAGGAATTGAGTGATCAAATTATCACCAGAAGATGAATTCTATGATCAAGTCAAGAAAGCATTAACTAAAAATACTCAGAATCCTAGGTATAAAGGATTTATATTAGAGAATGATGACCTTTTGTGAAATAATGGAAGGATGTGTGTGCTAGATCAAGAGAATATGAGGAGCACAATGCTAAAATAAATGCACATAATGCCTCATATTCAAGACATCTAGGAATAACCAAGCTCGTGGTAGAGCTTAGACCATTTTATTTTTGGAAGGGAATCAATAAAGATGTAGTGGATTTTGTGTCACATTATCTGCAATATCAGCAAGTGAAAGTTAAACATGTGCATGTGGTGAGATTGTTATATCCACATGATATACCAAAATAGAAGTGGCATATGATCAGTATGGATTTTTTCCAAGGTTTACCATTGTCATGAAATAGTCATGACATGATCTTGGTTATAGTTCATAAGCTAACCAAGGTAGTTTATTTTATACTAGGTAATTTGATAGATGATGCACCTAATATTGTGAAAATGTTTGTAAAGGAAGTATGTAAATTTCATAGAATTCCAAAGAAGATAATTTCAGATCATGATTCAAAGATGAATTCTATATTTTGGATAACTCTGAATTCAGCTTTGGGTACATAATTAAACTTCAGCATTACATATCACCCAGAGACTGATGGTCAAATTTAATGAGTTAATTAGGCGTTATAAGTTATTATTTATATGTATTACATGGATCAAAAATATAAATGGGAAGATTAGCTTTCATTGGTTGAGTTTTATTACAATAATTCATATTGATCAGCTTTGAAGATGGCACAATTTGAAGCATTGTATGCCAATCAGCCGGGACAAATTAGAAGATTGGGTAGTCTTTGGACCTGAGATGCTTTCAAAAAAGGAAGATCAAGTTAGATTAATCAGATAGAGATTGGCCAAGGCCAATGATAGGTAGAATATTTATGTTGATCTAAAGAGAAATAAACATGTAGTTTTCTATAGGTGATAAAGTGTTCTTGTAGGTTAAGCCATAGAAAGGCTTGATTAAATTTGAGAATTTGATGAAACTTTCATTGAGATATGTGGGACTCTTTGAAGTGTTAAAAGTGGTTAATTTTATAGTGTATAGGCTTGCATTGCCACCATCCCTAGCTATATTACATAATTTCTTCCATGTTTCTTATCTTAAAAAGTATATAGCTAATCATTTACATGTGCTGGATTGGAATTCTTTATATGTTTTGGATATCAGGGTGGTCATGATAGAAATAATCAGAGTAATTAACATTTGCAAACTTTGTTTTCATAATAGAGAGATGTCATAGTGCAAGGTCTTGTGAGATAAATACTCTAAGGATAGTGCTACTTAGGAGTACTATGATGAGTTCTACAAGAAATTTTTATATTTATTTGCTTTATTTGATGATTCATACTATGTTACTTTTCTGCTCAATAATGTTTTTAATTTAGAACTTACAATTGAATAAATGTCATCAAAATGATGACCAACTTTAAGGGGAAAGGATGTTACATCTTAATTTCCCACTAAGTAAATTTACTTGATTAGTTATGGATATTTATAGTTGGTAATTTGATTTTATTATTATTAATTAAGTTGTAAATCATATGATGTTACAGGACAGTTGAATATTATTTTGATTACATGATTTCATTTCTATGAGCTAGTTATATTGTATAATATATAAATTGTGATTATGTTGATTTGTTATTTCAGTAGTATTTTATGATATACATGTCACAATATTATGGACTAACTACCTTCCTTTCTTGAGTTTGATGTAGCAGAGATTCATATCTTAGAGCATGATGGAGGGAGAGCATCATCAAAGAGGGTGATGTAGATGGAGGTGTTGGGGGATGATAGAGGAACAACTAAATGCCATGCACACACCACGTTAATGGCACTCATTATATGCATAGTTTGAATGGTTAGTTTTATTATGTTTTTCATGTTGTATGTATTTAGATAATTATTTATGCGTGATTAGTTGTATGTTAGCTTAGTTTAATGATTATGAGGAATTAATATTATGGGATTATCATTGTGGTTGTTATAAGTAAATTTGGATGAAAATGTTACTATGTATTTATGATATTCATGATTATTAATGTTTTTGAAAATGTAAATGTGAGTGATTAATACATGGTTACTACCTCATCTAGCCTAACCATCGTGTCTTATTAATGTTTGGGAACATTAACAAGTTACTTTTATGATATCGGGAATATCATTATGTGACTTAATGTCTTAATATATATAGATTACAAAAGGACATAGATAACCTAGATAAAGTATTAATAATAATGAATACATTGTTATAATTTATATTTGAATAATAATGTGGTATTTACCATTTTGGATAAAAGAATATAATAGACTTTATATATTACTCTGGTTACTATTAAATCTTAATGTTGTTAGAATTGCTAGGTTAGTAATAAATAAAATAATGATATTGTATCATAATTATAACATAAATCAAATAAAGCAAAGATTATGGAATTCTATAAAAAAACATGCTTAGGGACAAATGGGAATAAAGCAAAAAATCAAAAGAAAATAAAGAAAGAAAAAAGGATATTCATGTAAAGGAAAGTGTATTATTGATGGAGGGGCATAGAAGATAAGAGGAGAGAAGGGGCACAACTAGTAGAAGGAAAGGTGCAGAGTGAGTTGGAGAAGAGAAGGTAGCACTTAAAGAGGAGTAGCATGTGAAGGAAGGTAGGTGATGTTATTAAAATTGTGTGTGAATTTATATGTTTTGATCTTTATAAATAGTGAATATATAACAAATAAAATAGTGATCTATATATATTTATATAAGTAGTAAAGGATAGTGTTGTGTATTTAATAAATGGTGTGTATAAAACTATGTACATATGAACTAAATATACAGTGATCACAAGGTCGAGTCCCATGACTTAAATATATATATATATAGTATACCTAATGAAGTGCCTAAATATTTTTGGTCTATTCATTTATTTTATCAAAATTCTTACCAAATACATATCTCCAGTATATTTTAGATCATTTACCAGAGCCATCTTAGGCCATATCGATCTGGGTTAGATACCATATCTAAAATAGTGATTCAGGTTAGATATAGTGATATATTTACTAGAGTTGTATCTTTGGTGCTTGTGGACATCAATATTTCATTAAACTTCTTACCCTTTTGAAATCATCCTACTTCTGCATAGATGACTGATAAAAGAACATAAGGGCACCATTTTTAGGAACTGACTCAAAAATGTGATCTTTGGACTATGTGCTTGACATCAAAAAATCAATAATATAGTTAAATATAGCAAATAATATATTGATAGTAATGACTTATATACATGTAGTAATATATATATAAACATTTGAAACAATGATGGACATATTGTGTGCTAGTAACAATGATGAAGATACAAGTATAAACTAATTGTTATTAAATCTATGAAAAATATATGACTATGTACAATAGTGATTTAGTGTTGAGAGTATGTGTATGGTTTGTGTAATGAATCGGTGGTTCACGACTTGCTAGAAGTGCGTTTAGATTATTGATGGATGGTGTAATTTTATAAGAGCTATTTCTATTATTATTTTTTTAACTAAGATAATATATGAAATACATGTGATTGAGTATGACATAATGAATCGAATATAGTGAACTAGGCATATTATAGTGAGTTGTATACTAAAGCAAACCTATGATTTTTATAAGAACGCTTTCAATTTTTATATACTCTTTAAAAAAATACCAATATATATATATATATATAATTTTATATATATATATATATATATATATATATATATATATATAATAAGGAACAACAGTTATATATATTTATCATTTGAAAGGTAAAGAATGAAGTATCTAAAAATATTGATTCATAAATACATACAAACTGAGGATTATTTATTAGTCACCCAATGCTAGATAATAAACCATATTTACCTAGATTTAAACAAATACATATCCTTAAGAGCTGTAAGTTATATACTTATATCATTATGAATCACCAATGTGAATATATTAATGTGAAGGATATATTTACTCATGTCATATAGATTAGTCATCTTGTATATATATGCTTAGATTCATACCGAATTACTCTCTATATATTTCAATATGTACTTGGTGGATAAATATCATGTTGATCATGTATTTAAATGTTTAATCTAAATATTGGTATGTTTTTATATATTTTAGCTTAATATGATATTACTCTCTATCAAATTACATGGTGACAGATCTATTGGTGAGACCATTTGACTCTAATTAATCTTAAGAATAAGACAATAGTAGATCAATTGTTGATGTAGTTATCAAGTTACATCCCAAGAAGCTATGATTACATGAATACAGTCTTCTAAAAATATAACAAATCATTTAAACAAAATATTATGTTCATACAAGATGTAACTTGGTTTATGAGTTATTTGATTTTTTGAAATTATTCTGACTGGCTATTTTGAAACTGAGTAGTGTGAGCATAAAATGGTGGACTATGATATTAGTGTTTGTCATAGAATATATTGCATTTATATTTACTTACAAAAATTAGAATATGTAGTCTATATATAGATTATACCTAGTTGGTATAAATTGTACTTGGTATGCTTATTATTTATGTGATAAATAATATAATGGAGATTCATTTATACGTTTGATGGTCTAAATGTATGAATTTTGACTATTCCTATGTTTATCATGTTTTATCCCTGCTAATAAGAATTAATCTATATGAATCTATTATTTATAAATATGTTAACCAAATCTTGTATTGTTGGTACTAAGTAGTGAGACGAACTTCACTAGCTTACTAACATCACCAATGCCAAATGAGGGTAATCTGATCAAGTGGTGTCTATGAATTTGAATGATCTTAGAGATAAATAACTATTGAAAATTTTGGCCAAAGTAATGTTAGTTAAACATTGCTATTTCATGTGTATGATTTACATATTTGTGTGATATCATGTTAAAATAGATTTTTTTATGGTACACTTCATGTTCTTAGAAATCATATAGCACACAGGTACTAGCTTGTCTCTCTAGATTCCCACACCATCATTATCTACTCATCCATGAAAGGAGGATCATTCCTTGATAGGGGATTGTATAGGGGATCGATGGTATGTGTTTGGTGTCAAAAATCACTTGGATGATGTTCTCCCTCCCCATAATAATACTTATTTTGAGACTACACTTGAGACTACCATAGATACTAGAGTTTGGGAACTCAAGCCCCTAGAACCATAAATCTTGTATCTTATATTTTGTATTGTATTTATTATAATTGAAACATTATACCTAATGAGATGTAATTATTTACTTATTGTACCATAGCAATAGTTTCATGTTGTACTAGTCATGGCTGGAAATTGGTAATTACTTTATATATTCAGTTATGTTTTGGTTCATATGATGCTAGTGATCAATGACAGATAGATGTTACATGCTTATTATTTTTCACTAATTAGATTATCAGTGAAATCTAATGAAAGAATACATTGATTAAAAAAATATCACATTATTCTAAGTCAAAACTAGTAGGGTTGTTGCATATTGGGAAAACTATATCTAGCCTAACGTTCCCAATGGACTTTATCCATTATGGACTATATAGGTAATTCTTAGAGACACGGGGTATCTAGAGTCAAATCATCCACCACCACCACCATCCCATCATATCAATCACGTATCATTTCAACATGAAGTAATTTTTTATTCCATCCTCATCTAAAGCAATACAACTTTATTCTCTAAGGATTTCTTCATCAAACATTCAGCATTGTCATGGATCATGTTTACCAAAGGTTTAACTCTAGCCTAGGTCATCCATTAAATCATTTGCTTAGTTTGTGTGTCATTTATCTTCTTGTGTGTTTTTGTTCTTGTTTGTTCACTTTTGTTCCTTTATTTATTTACTTATCTTTTGTGTCTTTAGTTATTTACTTATCTTTTATGTGCACTTGTCTTTTGTATATATTGTGTATTACTTATGCAATGTTTATTTCTTTGTTCATCATACTTGATTTTTATTATTCCCAAAACTTTCATTTTTTTATTTATTACTTATTGTGACTAAAGATCAATATGTGTATTAAAAATAATGTGATTATGGTCTCCCATATCATGATGCACTAATTCTTGCACAAATGAATCTTTTAGTCCTTACACGTATCACACAAATATTCATCATGTTTTTCCATTCCATTGTGTCTTTTTTGTTACACTATCAAATAAAGGTTGCTCAACTCTTAGTCAGTTATTAATGTTGAAATTATTGTTGGAACTCCAAACAAAGCAAATAAAACAAAGGCAACTATCTAAATCATCTATACATATATAATTTTTCATTCCATTTTATACCATAATAAGTGTTGAAAAGATTAACATGTGCTTAAACTTATCAAAAGCAAGAAATAAGTTGTATATACAAGTTATATTTATCCATATACATAATCTAACATGTAATTAACACATGTCTAAGCCCAAAGAATCACACACACACACACACACACACACACACACACACACACACACACACACACACACACACACACACACACACATGTTGAATGTGTCAAAATACATCAATACAATGATACATCTCAAAAATATGTCTACATCATCATGTCATGCCTCCAAGTCTCTCCTTGACTCTTAGATTAGGCATCTGTAGACAAGCTCATATCATATTATTATGGTGTGTTCCTTATAAGACCCATCATATGCTAAGTTGTCTATCTTATAGATCTCTCTAAAGCCATCATATGTCCTATCCTCACATAAGTTATCAGCCTTGAGGGGTAATCTCAAACATATAATGCTCTCTATTTTAGGGGCATCACCTACTCATATAGAATCTTATAGTAGGTATCCTACTCTATCACCGTCATCACATCTAATGATTCCTTTAACTACCTAGGAGTAGTCAATAACTCCTTTGTTATCTCTAACTCAAGCTATAATGTCTCTCTCTCACCTATACCTTAATGTTAATCATGTCTCATATAGGGTCTCAATAGATGTATCATGTTTAATTATTCCTCACTCTCTACCATACCCCTCAACCATCATCCTATTAATCTTAGCTTGTAACAACCTCTCCCTATAACTGTATGATCTATGTTAATCTCATCTCAACATACCTATCCCTACCACCTCTATCTCCTTACAATCATGTTATCTTAATATCCTAAGCTCTAATCTCCTCATATATCCTAACAATCAAGGCCTTATCCTCTAATAAACTCACCAGCCCTAGAGGCCCTACTCTTTCCCCTCCCTCTGTATGTACCTCTAGTGTAGGGCTCATCTCTTTGTCCACTCTACCTCCATTTCCCTCTCCATTTCTATCAATCACAAACATGGGAGTCTCTCCTCCTCCTCTATCTTCTCAAACTCTCCCATTTATATATCATGTATCTAATATCCTCCAACCTATCTAGTCTCTTTGCCTTGTGTATACATAATATTTTTTAAAATGTATCATTTATTGATGATTTCTCTCTTGTAAAAACCTCTTGAGTTTCAATCTCTCTAAGTGCATACCTTAAAGGTTGCACCAAGAAAGGGGTGGGAAGACCTTTGGTACTTTATAATATTTTTGGTCCTTATATCATTACCTAAAACCACTACACGTTACTTTTATCCAACTTCCTAATCAACTAAAATCCACTTATAAATTTCTCTAAGAAATTCACCTTCCAAAATAGCCCCTAACTAAATATACATCCCTTTTTCTTCATTTTCCTACTATGTCAGCCTAAACAACCTTGTTATGGATTGAGTGCACATTACATAACTCTGTCAGCCTAGCTGACTTAGTTTGAGGCATAATGATTATCTTTCCTACCAAACAAGATCAACCTAGACAACCTTATCAGCTAAATTTATGGTAGGGTTTAGGTTCAATCCTTTGATAGATAAGGTATTCTCTTATGAGAGTATTTTGGAATTGGTTAACTAATCATATTGGATATAGCTAATTTGTAAATCATTGCTTCAATAGGTTCACCAAGGTCACTGAAGACTCTAGGTGAAGGTTTTCTTATTGGAAGAGGGGTTTGAAAAGGAGGTGGTTTTAGAATTTGAGGAGTTGGCCTAGGTTGAGGTATAAATTGTGCTTTTGGATATGTTGCATAGTGGAATAAGCTATATTTGTGGCATAAGCTGAGTAGATGGTGTTTACACCATTTAAACATGAAGTGACTTAATGACTCCATTATCGACAACATTCTTATTTCAATTGCATGGCTTAGGTTTTTCATAATTATTATCCTAAGTAGGTATAGATGCTTACACTTGGACTGGGTTAAGGTTTTGACTTGGGCTTGAATTTTGGCTTTGGCTCTAATTCTAGTTTGAAAAAGATAACTTGATAATCCCTTTGTTGATAAGATCCTTTTTGATATATATTTACTTTTCAATTATCTCTTTGAATGTTTGAGCACACTAAAGCTCCAAGTGATAAGATATTTCACTATGCAATTTTTTGGTAAACACAACTGCCAATTATTTATCTAGTAGGTTATGAGTGAAGTGACTAATAAGTGATCTCCATCTCTGTAATTAACTTGTAAAGCTCTCACCAACTTTCTACTTGGCCCAACTCAAATCCATTATATAAATATCATGCTCAATATTGTAGGAAAAAATTTGTACAAACTTATTTTAAATATCATCAAAGTAAGAGACCAAGTTCTTTGACAACTTAATAAGCCACTCCAAAGCCCGTCTAGCTAGACTTTGAGGAAAAAGAAGTAGGTAGATGTCATTATAGGCCACTGGCTGGAAAGTGACAAAAAACTATTTTAAATGCTCTTGAGGGTCTCATTTACCCTTTTACTTGTCAAATTTTGGTGGCTTATAACCTAGAGGAAATGATATCTAGAGATACTCCATGTTAAATAGGTATGAATACACATCATCTAATTTGAACTTCTTGGTATGCTTTCTTATCTAAATGATTACAATTGTATCTTTCATCTGTTGTAGTTCTAGGGCTAAGAAACTTAATGGCATAATTAGTTGTCTTTATGATTAGGTGGTTAAAGGTAGATTACTTTGACCAAGGTACAATGGAGGTATGGAGTATTGTGGAACATTGGTTTGATGGACCAATCAACCAGGAATATGCATTTATGCATTGTGACTAATTTGTTGATACTACATGTGTTGTTAGTAAATATTCTAGTTTGTATTTGTAATATGGCCTTGGGTCTAAGGGAATTGAGATTATGATGGAATTATGTGGCTTTGTGGAAGGTACTGTGCATGCTGAGATTGAGTAAGAACTTGTTATCAAATAGTAGAACTTGGATGAATAAGTGGCACTTGTTATTAACTAAGGCCTTATTTTTTAATATGTGGCACATGTTGGGTAAAAGGTAATGGTTACCTAATAGGTACTTTATGGACATTGGTACCTATTTGTTAAACAAACACCTTTTGTGAACTAGTGTTTGTTGGGTGTTTTATATTTATTATTGACCAATAGGAATGTGTTATTGATTAGACAAAGTCTACGATTGTTGAGGTGCATTGGTCTATGACTGTTGAGGTGGAACATTTATTGTTGCCTATTGAAGTGACATAATATTTCCCTTTACTAAGGTGGTAAATTAGTCTATGTTTATGGCTATAGAATATTAGTCATCACTTGTTGAGGTAGGATAACATTCATCAATTGTTGAGGTAAAACATTGGTTGGTACCTAATTACTTATCCCCTATTATTGTGTGCTTGAATAAGTAGTTGGTTGAGGAGTGGGAGTAACCTATTGTGGTTGGGAACTAGGCATCCCTACCCCCTATTTTTTCAAAACACTCATGGTATTGGTAAGAGTAAATTGTTATGGTGGATTATTTTATGGTGCATTTAACCTACCTTGGCCTAAATTAGGAGACACTTATGTGTTATTCACTATATTTGGCACATGGTCCTAAGTAGAAGCCATAGTCACTTCCTCAATGAATGGGAGATTAAACATGTCATCTATTGAATTAATTTGGGAAAATGGGTTCACACCTAGATTAGTATGACCCAAAGAATCAAATAACACTCATGTTAAAGGAGTTGTCTCTATAAGCAAGGTATTCGATATGGCCATAGCATTGAAATTGTGTGCTAGATTAAGATAAGTCTGATATGTTTTTTGAATTTTCATGAATTGGTCTACCATGGGGCCCTTTCACTTTGAAATTATATTCAGATCTTGGTTTGAAATTGGCATAAGTGTTTGAGGGTAATTATTAGATACATGTTTGATGGTTCTGGTATAAGGTACATTTTAAGGCACTCTAACTAGACTAAGTAGATTTTCATGAGGAATGTCTTTCAGAAACTTGGTTCTTACCTAAACAGCTCTAACCAAAACCTCATCCTTATTTTCAATCAAGTGATGATTGAACAAGTATGGGTCATAGGTTGATGGCATGGTAACATAGTAAGGTTGTTGTTGGACTTGTTCAATAACAGATGGCATACTATCAAGGTATTGAGCTATTTGTTCTTGTTCCTAACCTAGATAAGGAGGTGTATTAATTAGGTAGTGTGTTAATGAATCTTAAACTTATTCCAAATATTGAGTGGTGTAAGGGGGATATGGATATGTCTCAAAAACTACTTCATCTTCATATGGGTCTTGAACAAAGGCATCATTTGTGACTATACTTTCATAATATGGATTGTACATGGTCCTACTATGTGTGTAGTGAGGCATATATGAATCCATGACTAACATCTCAAAAATAAAAGGTCTATAGTTCACAAAACTCTTGAAATGTGGTCTAAAAATATTGGTTGATGTTTGGTACGTCCTAAAACTTGGTCTAGATGGAAAACTTGGTATACTATTGCAAATAGTCTAAACTTGGCCTAAAATGGATCTCTTCTACATAATTTTCAATGGTAAGCTTGGTCTCAAATATACCCTAGTTCTAAGGTCTTGTAAAAATGGTCAAATTTGAATCCTAGTTTTGGCTAAGTGTTTATTAACACATCTAATCTAGGTCTAAAATGAAAAGGTGATAGATCTTTGGAAACAAGGCACAAATCTAGACTCAAAAGGCATGAACTATATGTGAAAATTTTAAGGCAATGCTAGGTATTTGGTAAGAAGGCACAAATTTATACTTTGAAACAAATTAGGTTATAAAATTTTAAGGCAAAAGCTAGGTCTTTGTTAAGAAGGCACAAAGCTAGACTTTGAAACAAACTATGTCGAGGTAAAAATTTGAAATTAATCTAACTTCTAATTCAACTAGTTCAAAACACTTTGACTCAATCTTGGCACATGGTTTTTAAAATAAACTTGACCTTGGTATTAAATCATTCACTCTAGACACATACCTAAAACTAATTAGGAAATTCAATCTCAAGTAATAAAAAATAAGAGAAATGAGGAAAGAATTCAAGCCCAAGTGATAATCAAGGCTCGAATGTAAACTAATGATGTGTAAGGTTATACTTAAAAAAGAGAGTTTTGACCTTAGTTTAAGGCAACAAAGAGACTTAAGGCACATGGAAATAAACCACTTCCTAGATATAGGCAAAAGGGGTCTTCAAAACAAGCAAAGAATTAGTCTAAGTTACACAATTCAAAGGTAGGAGGTAAACACCCAAGCCAAAATTAAGCAAGGCATAGGTGTAGATCAGTCAATTTTGAATATGAACTTCACAAGACAAAATCCAAACTTGGTTTAAAATACTTGGATTTTTCAAATGGAGAATATCCTAGACCTAAATGGATAACATGGCGATGCCATTTTTAGACCAAAGGTACACATTGGAACTTGGTTTGAAACAAAAAAACATTTTTGGAGTAACATGAGTAGCATAACAATTCTACTTCAATCAAAATATATGACAATGGTTTTAGATTCAAAACTCCAATTCAAAAACTTGGGATGAAATGGGAAGCATAATGATGCCCCATTTAAACAAGTGACACACACACAAATGTTTTGGGGATAAAAAATTCTAAGGCAAAAGTGTGACACCAAACAGACATAATAACATATCTTGGGTGAAAGTGTGATAAAAACATGTGATGGTTATGACTCATTTTGAAAAAATAAATAATTTATAGTCTCAAAAAATGCATGTAAATCAAAAAATATATAAATAGCACAAATGGCTCATCCTATCCCTATAACTGACATAGATTTACGTAGTTTCTACCAAAGTTTCCACTGATATACCAATGCTTGTGAGGAATTAAGTGTTAATCCAAAAAATAAATTATAGGTGTAGGTAGAGTTTTTACACCCCCCTCTGTATCTCAAGAATTGGTATGTGACATGAACTTAGAGTGAGAAGCACTTGACATTTGGAAAGAAATTTTGTATCAAATGGGGTTTGACTAAAAATATATAAGTTTTGAACATACTATATGGTCCCAAGTGTGGTTAACACAAGGGCACAATCATGTCAATTGAGTCCAAACTACCTAGCTTGTTATTCAATGGTCTTGTCCTTTGCATAACAAATTCATCCATGTACTTCTTAGTGAATTCTAGTGTTTGGCTATTACATGGTTCGGGTACCCATTGGGATGATCAAGTTAACTTCTCACCATTATCCCATCTAATGGTCTGCCTAATATATACCCCATCATGAAATGGGGTTGTACAATGTTGGGAGATGTGCCTTATGTTAATGCACCCTTAAATAACTCATGGGGAGGTGATGAACTCCTACCCACAAGCCAATGCATAAAAAGAAATAAGTGAAAATGGAAATACTTTAGAGATCACTTTTGAATCACCCAAGTCACTCAAATCTTGGGGAGAGCATACATGACATTCTTTCTAACATAATGTTACAAATAACAGCAATAAACTAAGCACTTTTGGTCACCCAAGTTTCCTAAAGGGGACATAGGGAGAGCATCATGCTAAAGTTTATGTTTACCAAAATCAAAGAATCTAAACTAAGTAATTGAAGCTAGCTAAAGAACAAACAAAAATTTAAAAATCCCTTATGATCTCTTAATTAAATATGTAGGTTCTTTTTACTAACACCAAATTGAAATGTGTTTGAAATTTTTAGCCCCTTAGCCATGCATGCACTTGTAAAAATCTTAGAAAATGCAAAAATACAAATTCTTAAGTGGTTTTTAACCACCTTAACCAAATGTGAATGAATTTTAACCTTTCCTATAAAATTTGACTTTGTAAAAGGAAAATTTGATTCAAAAACACTTTAAACTTCATCTTTATTGGTCTAATTCTCTACAAACAAGGTTAGTGGATTAATTTGTACTTAAATCCAAGGTGAAATTATGCATGTTAGCTCAAGAAAATATAAAATTTATCTCTTTGGAACTATTTTACACTTACGTAGTAAATTGTGAACTATAAAATTATTTAGGTATAAAAAACTCAAAAAGACCCAAATGTAACAAAGACTTACAGTAAGCAATTTTGTAGTTCTAAAATGATTTCATAACTTGTTTTGATAAGTTCAAAGCTCGATAAAATATTTTTGCAACTCTAGAAAATGATTTTACAACTCTGGAAATGATTTCTTAACTCCAAAATAAAACTTGCAAAGAAATAAAGACTTGCAATTTCATTATTTTCTAGTGATTTCATAGTTAGAAAATGATTTCACAGCCCTAGATGATGATTTCACAGCCCTAGATGATGATTTTGCAGCCCAAAAATGTGATTTTGTTGATCATAACTGAGATTTCACTGCTACAAATAATGATTTCACAAATAAAAAAGATGATTCACAAATCTTAAACAATTTCATAATTTACTTAGAAAGTAAAGAAAAATATGTGATTTCCTCTGGGATGAATTATAGTTTTACTCAATGATTTTGCTATTTTTTAGCCTGATTTTGTAGTTTCGTATAGTCAGATGCAAACCAAGACAATTTCATAGTTTTTAGGATGATTTCAATGTTTTTTTTATGATTTTGTGGTTTATTTCATCAAATTTATAGTTCCACAATCATGAATTCATAGCTCTATCGTCACAAGCCAAACATGGAAAAGTTAGCCAAAAAATAAAAAACTAAGGTCTAGAATGAATTCTTCTTGGATCTAAAATGCAAAGGAGCTGATAGGCTAAGTCAGTTTTTCCCTATATCTCTTTGTAATGTTGTTTATAAAATCATTATAAAAAGGTTAAAAACTAGGCTCAAAGATGTGATTTCTGAAGAACATAGTGGTTTTGTGGAAGACAAGCAAATTCTTGATGGTATTGTCATAGTGGTTGAGTCCATTCACTCCATGGCCAGCTCCAAAGAGAAGGCAATGTTTATTAAGCTAGATATGGCCAAGGCTTTTGATAGGGTTAGATGGTCATTCCTGTGGAAAGTTCTCAAAGCTTTTGTTTTTGCGGATGAATGGACCCAATGGGTCATGAGCTACATTTCCTCAGTTTCCTTTTCGGTGCTTATCAATGGAGAATATACAGAGTTATTTGGTGCCTCTAGGGGGCTACAACAAGGAGATCCCTTGTCTCTGTATCTCTTTCTTCTTCTTTTTGAAGGCTTGGGGAGGATGATCAGAAGGAAGAGAGAGGACGGGCATATTCAAGGCTGGCAATGGGGGGGTGAACTATTGGCGCAGTCTCACTTGTAATTTGTTGATGACACTGTTCTGATGGGCATGGCCATAATGAGTGAAGCCTCCAATTTGCACAGGGTATTGTATGTTTATCTAATGGCCTCAAGGAAAAAGGTCAATGAAGATAAGTCATCCATCTTCTTCTTTAATACACTGGCTCCCATACAGTAGCAGGTTGCTTAGACTATGCATTTCTAGATTGGGACTCTCCCCTTGATTTATCTGGGTAATCCTATTATAGTTGGCCGAATACAGAAAGAATATTGGAAAAATATTTTGGATAAATTTTGAGTGAAGGTTAATCATTGGACTCACAAGTGGCTTTCTTTTGTGAGCCATGTTCAATTAATTCAATCTGTGGTGCAAGCTTTGCCCATTTACAGATGTATGCTTCAGGTTGCCCCGGTGGGATTGTTAAGGAATTTGACTCGGTTACTAGGCAATTTTTATGGGCTGGTACTTTGATGACCTAAAATGGAGCTTAGTTTGATGGGAGATGGACTGTAGCCCCAAACAACATGGGGGCTTGGCCAAAGGCAGACGGATTTAAATGGAGTTGCTTTGGCAGCTAAGCTTTATTGGCACTGGTGTAATGAACAAGAAAGGCTTGGGCCAGAATTCTCTCTCAAAAGTAATATTTGAGGGCCACTCATAGTGATATTTCTCATTATCCACTCATTGGGAAAGGCTCAGCGATATGGAGGACTCTCAAAAAAGGGGTTGCTCTTATTAAGGAAGGCTTATTCTGGATTTGTAAGCAGGGATCCAAGGCTCTCTTTTGGACTAATTCTTGGGATGGTAACCCTCCCATTATTTCTTATTTCCCTAATCTATCAAACCTTTGCCAGAGATTCCTTGATGCTGGTTGGTCTTGAGTGAGTGACTTTAAATCATACATTTCCTGTGGACAGCTGGAGGTGGCAAAATGGAAAGTGCCTAAGGTTTGGCTGATTGTTGGAATGCAGGAGGAGCATGATGAGCTACTGAACCTCCTTTCTAGATGTCGATGTAGCTCCCTCTAGGAGGAAGATGAGCTTGCTTGGTCTCCCAATCCTAAAGGAAATTACACAGTTGCTTCTGGATATCAGGCTTTATTATCTCAGAGATTGGGCAAGGGAGAAGTGTAATGGTGGAGACAAGTCTGGAATAAATTCTCATGGCCAAAATGCAACTACTTTGTTTGGTTGTTGGCTTGGAATAGGTGCTTGACCTGGGACAATCTCCAGAAAAGAAGCTTCCAAGGCTCGTCTGTTTGTGTTATGTGCGGAGTGACTGAGGAGGATTTTGCTCACCTATTTTTTTATTGCTCCTTTGCTTTGCAACTTTGGCATTATTAGTGGGATGTATGGTAGTGCCCCTGTCTCCATGTTTCATCCTTGGTCAATTTTTGGAGTGGCATGGGAGAACCCCCCTCAAGGATGGCTTTTCTATAAAATGTTTGGTTAGGGGGGCATCTTTTTTACTGTGGTAGCTCTGGTTGGAGAGAAATAGGTGGATATTTTGGAATGAGAGGATTATGGCACAACAAGTATGGTAGAAAGTCATAGGGATGATTCAAGAGAATGTGCAAGACAAGAGTGAGGTTTGTCTCCCTTTATCCAAACATGATGTTGAGGTGGTGGCACGCTTAGGATTTCAGTGATTTGCAGGTAATTCAGCTTGTGTCAGGAGAGGTCAATAGGGCAAAGAGAAGATTCATAGGGATGGTCAGTGGCAGTACCCTCCCAATGGGTTTGTCAAGATCAATACGGATGGCTCTTCTAGGGGCAATCTCGGCCTTATGGGTACTAGTGGTATAGGCAGACTCTGAAGGTATGGTGATTTTTCTCTTTGCAGTCCATGAGGGGACACAAACCAACAATATGATGGAAGGCCAGGCTATTCTCTATGCTCTTGAGAAGGCTCAGGCATTGGGTTGGCATAGGATCATTTGTGAATCAGATTCTCAAGTCGTGATCAACCTGCTTGTTAAGAGGAAAATGTTGGATGTCAATTGGTAATTGGCTAGGATTGTGCAATAGATTTTGAGGATTAGCTCGCTCATGGGCATAATTAGGTTTATTCATATTCCCCATGAATGGAATAGAGTAGTGGATTGTTTGGCAAAATGGGCATCTAAGCATTTAGATGGTGGTAATTTTGAGGATTGGGAGTCTCTCTCCTCAGAGCTTCACTTTAATTTGGAATGTATTTTGGAGGAAGATAGGAAGGCTCATATCAAAATATAGGTGGGTTCGTCCCTATTTTTTTTGTGCTTTTTGTTTTCCTTTGGGGATTTCGGTCCCCTATTCTTCTTGTAATTCTTGTTCTTTTATTAATATATTTTTACCCTTTTTATTAAAAAAAATCTTCTTGGATCTAAACAGGTCTTAAGATAATGCATTTATGTATGTGGGGTGTGTGGTTCCACTGAGCATGCCATTATGTGATCAATAGGAATACAAGAGGAGATTTAGTATTATGTTAGTATGAAAAAACAAAATAAAAACACACTAATAAAGCTAACACCTCAAGCCTAGACACTCAAGGAGCAAGAGAAAAATATAAGAAACTATCAGTAAAATACAAAACATACATTATTTACCTTCTTTAAGAGCAAGAGTTGTATGTTGGTCATGGAGAAATGTGCTTGATCATGTGTTCAAAGAATTTTTGGCAATGGTGCTCCTTGCATCATCTCTCCTTGTCATCTTAGCAATTTTGGGCTTAGCTTTGGCTTTAGATTGGCTTTGATGCTTCTGTCTCTCAAAAAATGAGCATTATAACATTACACAAAAGGCTCCTTAAAGGTATTTTTGCATGATAACATTTCACGAAAAGAGTTTGTTGAACAATGGGTGAAGCCTTGTATTTATAACCTTTCAAACTAACTCTAACCCAAGTGTAGTTGGGTTAAATTTAACCATGGTTAGGTTTAGATTAACCCTAGTTGAGTTAAGGAGGGGACAAGCAATTAATATTTGGGATAGATATCCCATTTATTAAGCATAGATCTCCATTTATGAATTTAAGTATTTTAGGGAGATATTTTCAATTTCTTGAATTTGAGGATGATGGCATCATCATGACCTCATTTTGATTGGAATTTCTTTTTTACAAAATTCATTTTCACTAATTTCACATGTAAATTTCACTTAAGCATTTAATTTGATTTTCTTAGTCAATTCCCATAGATGATAATATCCCAAATAGGGATATTATTGCAAACATGATAATATCCCAAATAGGGATGCCTCAACATAATTTTGGGCACTAATGTCTGATATGCAGACTAAATTAGGACATTCAATGATTTATAGGCTTAATTTACATTATTTGATAGAAATCAATCTAAAGTCTAGTTAGAACATAGTTGTGGCCAAAATGAGGTGTCTACACATTCATACACCTATTTATACATGACACTTACATACCCTACATTTGATATGCTACATACATGTCTTGATTGATATATACATTACTATGATGACATCTCCACATGATCAAATGAAATTACATGATGATATCTTTACAATGGCATGATACAATTAACTCTTCTTTTGAGATGAATGACAGTGGGATTTTTATAGAGACATAAGCCTCCATGAGCATAAAATCATATCAAAGTACATATTTCAAAGATTTAGAATGGTTCAAATAAATGAAAAATATGAGCACATTAATACATATTACAAGGGCATATGCCATACATATGCATTCAAATTTATAGACACTTGAGCACATATTCATACGCACTTGGGTGAATATGCATGGGTATATGCATAACCATTTAAAATAAAAAGATTATAGGTTTTCACATACACATACATTTGAGATACATTTTCTTAAATTCAACATATAGATGCTTAACATTTTATATCAGTTGGTAAAAATTATGGGGGCATGATACTAGTTCATACACATACATAACAATATAATTTATAATTGAGGAAAATGGTTATAATTCCACTTTACACCTATCATATTTGTGGTCATTTTGGGGGAATGGACATTGTTCATTTTCTTTTGGTCATGCATTATATTCTACATTGAAAAAAATTACACAATCAGGCCTAAGTTCATGAGGGTATTAACATTGTTATTTCCATATAGATCATACATTTTGTTTTTACATGGACCCAAACTTTACAATTGAATCTATAATCCATTTATAGTGGTTGATTCATTTTATTTGAGCAAACATGGTTTGATGGTCCCATCATTTACCTATGTAGTTATTTCTTTAAGAAAATTTAACCTAATGGTTCTCTCTCTTTTAATTGCATAGTTATTTGGTTTAGTACATTATATACTTTTCCCAACATTTATTAGAGTTGAGACATTTTGCCTTCCCAACTCAAGATCATGTATAGTTACACAAATATGGGGCATGATCACCCTAACTCTCCATGTGCTTCAGCAAAGAATCATAATCTCCCTAATGCTTTAAGGAAGCTTTATCTCTAACAAGATACAAGGGTAACACTAGTTCCACAACACAGGTGTACTCGAACCCTTATTCTTTCAAAAAAATTAAAAAATAATTTTAGATTAAAATAGTCAATCTATGAACATTGACTACACATTATTTTAGTATTTTCTATTGAGTGACCTACACAATTAGAGCTTAATATCAAAGGCAAAGTGTGTTGTACACATTCAAGTATATTTTATCCTTTTACTCTAGCAATTTAATTAATATAATAAAAATGGGGAATTTATAAATACTAAAATTTGGTCTTCGATAGTTGACAATGACAAGATTGACACACATTTACCATGCATGATTTGAACACTCAGATAATGTCCTAATTCACCATTCTTTCATAGTTGCATGATATATTATGATTCAACCATTTCATTTTATTTTTATACACCTAAAAAATCATTATTGATTGTTACAAACATATTAAATATCCTAAATAGACATCTCTAGAATCTTAGTTTAGACTACTTGTACACAAGTTGATTCCACCAGATTCACTCAGTATCATCAGTTAATACCAACCTAATTTGGTTGGTACCAACGCTCTCCCAACAATGATTATTTTCTAAAATAAAACACATCCTTAGGGTTGACCCATTAGTTTAGCATGTTGGTAGCATGAGATATTATTCAATTGGATTTGTATATAAATAAATCAAGGTCTCAATCAAAAGAAACTTGGCACTAATCTAATATACATTCATACATTATTACACTCTAAGAAAATATGCCCTATTATCTCCAAATTATAAACCTATCACCAAGGTAATCACAATCCAATTCTAAAACACTCTAAAGACACATGAAATCAAGTATTATCAAGTATAAAATCCACGCCATTAGATACATACATATAATGAAGGAGCACAATTGCACAATCACATTAGGTGAGAGAACTACATGTGGCTTGGTTTTTCTCCTTAGAGTATTAGATACGTAGGCAATAATAAATCATCAGATGAGGGTGATTAGAGTTAGCTTCACCTATTACATTTTCTCCCATTTTGTGGGTATATATCCCAAACAAGCATACCTAGTGTTTCAAGGCAAAGGAGACTAGTTTCTAGAGTTGTGTACATCATCAGGGTTCAAGACCACAAACATAGACCAAGCAAAAATAGTTTCAAGTGATTGTACAGTCATTATGCCCTACTTTCATGTAGGTCATTACTAACTAGTATGTCAGTATTGATCGATAATACTAACTCGATCCTATTGAACCAAGTTAATCCAAATAGTGAATCAGTTCTAGAACTAAACAAACCATAGGACTACTTATCCCTATTTTTTCACTTCTATAATATAATCACAATCAAACAGTCAACCAAAAAATCTAAGTATCTTAAGTTATTTAGTACTTTCTATATTTATAATATTCCACTTATCAAACCAGAATAATCAATCTTAAAATTTTACATTTAGATTTATGCTTGAATGCCATATCTAATTATCTGAATTGTATTTCAAAGTTTTATTTCAATTAGATTAATCTCACCCATTAATCAAAATTTGGGTAAAACACTTTAGGTCATATAGTGTGTTCATCTTATACTTTCTCTTCTTTTATGCTTCCTTTTTATGTTTAATATGTTATAAATTTCATTTTCAACAGTTGTTTTACTTTATTTTAACATTGAGATTTGTCTAGAACAATCACGTATTGATCATTTGATGAGTTAGTAATATATAATCCATGTTGGTGAAACTTAGTGTGTATTATCCACCTAATTTACAAATTAGTTGGACAACACAAACCACTCTCATAGATTTTTTGGGTGTTGCCTGCATTCTAATACTCTAAATAAGACTCAATCTACATGTAGTTCTTCTATTTATGTGTGTGTGTGCAACATCATGAAAAATATAGAATGTAATGCAATGTTTTGATCTTCAACACTTGGCACCATGCAAATTTAACTTCATGTATTCAGACTTGGATCTAAGGCTAATTGATTTTCATATGTGTATGGCTTTAATATAATGTCTCAAGGGAACGTTAATTGATTCTTCAAGTTTACAAGTAATTTTCAAGGTGATGACCAAGTGAGTATTACCTTAGGAATGATTTGTATTTATAGATGGCTCTTTATTATTTCCCACTATGGTTAACCCATGAAACATGTCTAATCTGACCTAATAAAGTATTCCCAATTTTAAAAATAATTGTTGAGTGTATCTAAATGGTAGAGGCAAACCCATGATATAAATGCAACTATCCACCCATTATCAGTAGTGTCTTACAAGTGTAAATAAATTATTTGAGATATGCAAAAAGTCTATCTATAATTCTAAGATGTTCCTATCTAGACTAAGGTGATCTTGAATAGGTGCATCTGGTAGATAGAATTGGCCAAGTCAATAGATGAGTAGACAAATAGAGGGAAAATGTGCATAAGAGTAAAATGTAATATGCATTATCCAAGTATGTTAAATTTTGAAGTTTCCAAAGTGACTAGTACCAAATTTAGGTGTCTAAAAGACCATATTGGCACATAATTTGACACACAAAAGGTGGGGAATCCAATAAGAAAAACACAAAAACCAAAAAAAGAAAGAGAAGGGGTCAAAAGACCCACAAAAATGAATACCAGGGGTGTATTGGTATGTTCTTAGTTAGATCAGGAATGTGTTGGTACGCTCCTAGTAAAAAATACTAAGATTCCCTTAAATGAATTTTTTAACATTTCAAAAGAATTTAGGGTCATGTTGGGGCAAGTAAATAGTCATTTTGTAGGTTTTCAAGCATTTTTGATTGAATGATGGTATCATAGTTGTCCTAAGGTGAACAAAAAATGGAGTTTCAAAGGAAACACAAAGCACATAAGGTAAATAGGGCCTATAACATGAGGAAAATATGCCATTAAAATCATAGTCTACCCCAATGATCTCTAATCACATAAACACACTAATTCCATAATAAATAACTAGTCTTGTACTAAAATTAGGTGTATACATAAAGCCCAACTTTGATATTTTTACATGCATACCTATCAAAGTAAAATTTAAAAATGCATATAGGAGGGCTTGAAGAATATGTTGTGGCTAATACATATAAGAGTTATCAAAGTTAATACAAGAAATGATAATTATCTTAAATTTAAAAGGAGGAGAAAGGATAACTTACCATAGAGTCTAGCTCTTATGACTTGTAAAATAAAATATCATGTACTTATCACAATTTGCACAAGCATCCTGACTACCACTTATGAAAAGCCATGAAGATATTGGAACAAGCATCCATGCTCTTATTTCTATAATTTTAAACATGGGGTATATGAAAGCATAATGAAACACTTACAAGTACCTAAATATCTTTATAAAATAAATAATTATATAACTATTGAAATCACTGAGTAAAAATAACGAGTATAAATACATACACTTGGTTATGTGTGAATTATGAAACCATCTCTATAGAATTTATATCATATTATATAATATATATCATCTATGAATGTGCATCTCATTGAGGATATCAAGTGAAGTATGTCTTATAACTCTCTTTTGAATGCCTTCAAATGTAGGAGCAAGTACAAGAATACCTTGAAACTCTATAGTGAATGCCTCAAATTGTATGAGCAAGTGTCTTATAATTCTTTTTAGAGTTCATTTTAAATTTCTAAAATTATTATGTGTCATCATGTAATTAAATTAAAATAAATATATCATATACCACCCTTTTGAGGTGTGAGATGAACATGTGAATCATATATCTCAAAAGAAATGGATTATGTGAACCATGTGTAAAATAGGAACAATAAAATATACGATGTATAATCATAAGGTGACATCCTCATTAAAGTGAATTTATAACACATTTTGGTATAATCATATAAATATATCATCATTAAAGCACATATGTAATAAATGACTTTGGATTTTGCATATATATGTCTACATCATATGAGTAAGATATCATTATGAATCACAAGTGTAATAGGTAACTTGAATCATATATTCATGAGTAAAATTAAGGTAAGAAAAAGTAGAAGTGATTTTCCCCTGTATGGACAAGGTATAATAAATATAAACGTAATCAATGGGAAGTTTCCTTTGCATAGGAAAGATATAATCAATGAAGCACGATAATAGCATGCCCCAATGTGGACATGATATAAGTACTTGAGAAATACAAATGCATGCCCAAATGTGGACAAGGTATAAGTATAGAAGTGTGACAATAATATTCCCTAACATATCAATGAAGACATGAACAACAATATTCCCTGATGTGGACAAGATATAGGTTATGAAGCATGGATATAACATGCTCCGATATAAGCAATAAAGGTAAAAATAATAGTATGCCCCAATGTGGACAAAATATAGATAATAAGGCATGTCAAATAGCATGCCCCAATATAAGCAATGTATGATATATGTACACATAGGCATGTCATGCCTCTATTGGGAAATATATAATTATTTTATAAGAGAGATGGTATTTCCATGGTCCATGAAGTAGACTTAATATTTTATGGATTAAACCAAAAATTCTTATACGTAGTTTAATCTATAAAATATTAAGTCTATATAGTTGTTTTATTTAAATAAGGTTTAAAAAGATAATTAACCCTAATTAAGATAAACTAAATAGAATAAATCATAATGTTGTAAATGGACTTTTGACAAGCACAATGAAGGTAAAATAATAAATTTAAAAAAGTAAAAATGATTGAAAGAAGGCTAACTATGAATTGAAAAGAAAAACTTATTTGTTTTTGCCTCAGATCTAATTGTGTTGATCAAAAGGAGGCAAAAATAGGGAAATAAAAACAAAAACTATAAGTGCCTAAAAGTGGGATTAGAAACTGCAAGAAGGAAAAATCAGTAGACTAAAGATAATATTGACTCCCACTACTATCCCATTTGGTTGATCTTGTCTTTTTCTAAAAAATAGGAAATTAGGGCACAACTAATTACGATAACTTAAATTAGGTATGTATGCACATATTTGACCTTCAAAAGTGTCCAAAAGACCTATAAATAACTTATCCAATGTTGAAACCCTAGTAGGGATAATAATTAGTGAAAACCTATGAATATAAAAAAGTGGAGTGTGATTGGGTTGAGTTGACTCCAATCACCCTCGTGATGACTAAATGCTACCAATGTATCTAATACTCCAAAGAGGTAAATCAAGCCCACATTTTTCTCCCACTTAGAGTGTTTTGTGCAATTATGATCAGTTGACTATATAAATACATATAGGGATGAATTGAATACTTGATTATGTTTTGATTTAGGATAGATAAATTAGATTTGTGACTTGGTTGAGGATTAATTGTAGTGATCACAACCAAAATTAGGAAGAATATATATCTTTTTCTCAATGTACATTAGTGTAAATGTATCTTTGTATTGAAATTACCAAGTGGAATAATAAGTGACTTAAGTGTGGTTTTATATAAATCCAAGAGGTGAACCACACACTAAGAATCCTAAAAACATGGAAGACAAGGTAATGAAGGGATTAATTTTGGAATTGACTTTTAGAAGGATAAGGACAAGAATGTATAGCATGTGATAGGAACACTTTCCATTATTGTCCCTTACTACACGTTTATGTCCCTTAGGGAAATGTGTGGAGTTTGGATCTAGGTTTTGGCATACATATGCATAAGGGTGTTTTTAGTAATCAAAACACTTCTATAGGTGACAAATATCAATTTATAATATAAATAGGTCCTCACATGTGCTTAGGATAGGGTGAGGTGAAAAAATAGATATTGATTAAGTGTATAAATTAATTAAATTTAAAAAGGGAAAAAACTAACATGATCTAATATTCATGACTAGATTTAGGTGTATAAAATAGTTAATGAAGCACAATAATAATATTCCCAAATTGATTTATTGTAGGAACCATGGAAACATATGCATCAATCATTTAGTTAATCAACGAACAATGTGCATGATATAAATCATGGTACTAATCATATAGCACCATAAAGTATATAAAGCAAGCAAGGTAAGCACACCAAGTATATAACAATAACACCATAGTCATAGAAAATAAGGAAAATAATGTAACATGTGAAAATTTGGAAATTCAAGAAATGTCACATAGAGTAAAAAGTAAAGTCAATATATGTAGAGTATACAAGCCAAACAATATCACGTAGAGTAGACAAATCAATCAATTCACACATAGGTAAGAGCAATAAAATCATACGAAGTGAATAATAAAAATCATGTGACACAAAGCATATAACTAAAATAGACATGGTATGGTAGATAATATATGCATGCCAAAAAACAAGCACAAACATACATATCTAATAAAGGGGAAATAATAAAGGCACACCAAACAATCAAAACTATATAAAACACATCAAACACCCTATAATTAACATAAAATGTTCATATAATGAAAGGGTGAGGAACCTTTTAACCCTATTTTAAAAATTAAAAAAGTCACAAATCAATAATGAATCACAACACTCAACACACAAGATAATAATAGATCATGATATGTAATCAAATATAAAGCTCAATATGATAAACAAAACTAGGAATGATAGAACCTGAAGTAGTGTAAGGAAGCATTCTTGGGATGCCCCAAAGCAAGCATGAGGATTCTCCTAGTTATTTTTGAATCCATAATCATATGTATGTGCATATATATCTTACATCTAACTTAGTTATACCATTAATAGCATGTGCATAAATAATGTATAACCTCTATCAATGGGTAAATAATAATATTATGATAACATGTGTAACCATGTAGCAAGAAAATATTTTTAAAAAAAAAAATCTTGGAATACATGAAGAAATCAAATAAATCAACCAATTAATATGAAAGTGAGAATAATAAAAAAGGGATTAATCCCTAATAACCTACAACTTCCCTCAAAAGTGTGCATGCATTGGGTTGTAGGACCTTGATATATAATGTGTTCTCATCATGGGAATTTGGGTGCACATTTTTTGGGATGAGAGACAACAAAGGCAAGGGTCACAATAAAATAAATTAGTACACTCTAATGTGGGAGGGGGGGAGAAAGAAGTCAATAGACAACCAACATATGAAATCATAGAAATAAGAAGCTAACTTAAAAAATCAAATATATATAGAGAATCAATCACGATAAAATTATAATAAGCTAAATGAAACAAATACTCGAGGAGATAACAAACATGAAAGGAATAATTATAAAAAATCCACACACGTGAATAAGAAGAAAGTAAAACTAGAGACAAATAAGCAAATAGAAACAAGCAATCAAAGCAATGAAATTATATACAACAAAATAAATTATTCAGGTGCAAGTGTCTGGGGTTAGTAAATAAGGCTAACTAATAAATCCAAGTAAGTGATCAAACTATGTATATGTAAACACTATCATGTCTTCATGGTCAATATTTGGATGTATTGAAACCCATGAATCTAGAAAGGATAATATATTGGTATCACCACCATTAGTATCAATATAATAAAAATTGGTGTTATGATCCTCATGGTAATCATTATAATTGCAAGTATTTATATTAGCTTTGTTATCCTCTTATAAATTATCACTTTCTATTCCATGAATGGCATGTCAAATGATTGGATCTTTGGTATGTGCTTTGTCCTGAATAGGCACGAAATTATGTAACAATATTACCTTGGTACATGGACGAGTGGATATTTGAATTTTAGGTGCACTTGTTTGAGGTGTATGACAAGCCTTTTTAGTAACATTTTGGTTAACATATCATGTTAAAATTTTGCAGGAGGTTCATAGGTAGTGTCTTGGATAATAATCAATTTATTAACATAAACAAATTTTAAGCATTGGTGTAGTGTTGACGGGATTGGTTTCATTTGATTAAGCCAGAGTCATCTAAGTAATACGTCATATGTACCATTATTTGATAATATATGGAACTAAAATAAGATGGTATTTGGATCCATGTTGATAGGTAAGGTAATTCTACCAATCAGGTTCATGGTTATGTCATTGTATCCTCAAATAATTGTGGTTGTACCATATAAATCCTTTTGAGTGTATCCAGTACTAGTAATAATTTCATTGTACCCACATTAATACTTGAACCATTATCAACCATAATCCCATTTTTTAACCTTGAGTGTGTATATTTTAAATCTCAAATGAATAATGGTTTATTATTATAACAATCCTTTGGGATTTCATGATTAATAAATATAACTGGAAAAGACTATGTAAGTGTTTCATCAACCATGCCTATGAATCCCTCAAGTGGATGAGCATTATAATTGTGTGGTGGTTCATATTGAGCTATCATATGAACATCATCCTAGTTATTGGATTGAGTAGCATGATTTGGAAGACAATTGGCAAAGATTTTCAAGTGTTGATTTGGTTATGCAAATGATTCATTCAAATTATTATTGTGATCTTTAACTTGGATTTGATTGTTTTCAATTAGGTTTTGGATCTTGTACTTTAAATTAATATATATATTTTTAGAATGGCATGGACTGTATGATAATCATAGTATGTATTAACATCATGGTCCTTAGGCAAGAGCTTTGATGATTGAAGCTCTCCCTTAGATGGTGAAGTTATCACATTGCATTCAAGAAATTGATTAAGCACATTTTTTTGGATTTCAATTAATCATGTAAATAGTCTTTGTTCTCTTTTTTATGATAGACTAATTTGTTGGATGGGTGGTCTACCACATTTACTATATTTTGGCCTCATTCTTAGGTTGAAAAGTATTATCACTGCCCTTAGTTTTGAATGTTATTTTACCTTGAAATATAGCTACATTATGGGTAGGGGCATTGGTCCCATATTTAAGCATGTTATCTTCTAAAAGCTTGATCTCATATTTTATAACCACCTGACAAAGTTCATCAGAATATTGGTAAGTATTGAATACATATTTGTCTTTAAAGGGTATTAAACTCTAAGATAATATACTTTATAATTAAATATAAATTTATTGGTGAGTATTATTTGTAACCATTTTATTTAATATAAGCATATAATCACTAACATTCTGATTATACCCTTGTTTAATTTGGCCAATCTCTAAAAATGTGACCTTCATGCTAATGTTGATTGAAAATTGAGCTAATAAATCATCAATTTAAGCATTAAAATAATGTACACATCCAGAAGGAAAATCATAAAACCAATCAAGATAATAGTAATTAAGGCTTATAAGGAAGATCTTTGTCAACACTCTATCATTATGTGAAAGGTTTAGACATGAAGCATAAAAATATATAATGTGATGAGAAAGGTAGATTTTATCATTGAATAATTCAAACCTATGATCCACAATGTTGATAGGAAAAGGGAAGGAAATGACATCATAAGCTAAAGGGTTGAGAAATATATCATGTTAACTAACCTTGTCACTTAGATTTTGAGGCCCTTGAGAGAGAAATTGGAATTTTTATTGCATAACATGAATGGTTTGTTGAAGGATGGTAACTTGAGATTTTGGAATAGGTGTAGTATTGGTATAGGTAGGAATAGAAACATTAAGAACTTGAAAAACACGATGAATGAGGGATGAAAGTTTATAAACATGTTGGAATGATCAATAAAATTTGTAAGTAATAAAGGAAGCATTAAAAATGGTTTGGAAAGGCAAAGACATGACAACATGAGTAGAAGAAAGAAAAGAAGGAACATCATTAGAAGAAATGTGAGACACACCAACATTATAAAGCATGCAAGGGGACTCTTTGGAAGATTGACCTACATTAGAAGCATTTTAATATCCATGATTCACCTTAAAAGGTATATCCATGATTGACCTACTAAGAGTGGGTTGGTCTACACCTAAAGAGACAAAAATATTCTAGTCAGATAATGTACGCTCTTGGTTAGGTAGTGTAAGCTCATGGTTAAATTATATTATATCCCAAAACAAATTTGATGTATGCCTTCATGTGCTTTTGTATTCAAAAACCTCAATCAATCTATCACAAATCCATGCATATTTATGGTAAATATTTATCCTTCCTTGCAATCATAATCAACTAAAATTACCTTAAACCCCCTTTAAAAATGAGAGTGGCTATGAAAGGATTGCCTCAGTTAGACACTTGTTCTTTGACAAGTTAGAAATCAACATTCAATGTAGATTAACAAGTAGTTTGGTGTAATATGAAGATCCTAATCCTTACCCTTATCCTTATCGATGATATTCAAGTAATTAGTATATTATACATTATCTTTCACTAATAATTCAATTATGCTTTAGGTAGAGGGGTGCTGCTTTAATAATGTAATCTTTTACTTTTACACTTTAATAGATGGCTTATCGATTTAAGTTTTATATCATTCCCCTTTTAAATGCATTAATGCACTCATGTACTTATAAACTTATTTAAATATAATAATGGTCATATTAGTGTGTAAGTTGATACAAAAAAGTTATGGAAGCCAAAAATAGGGCATAAATAACAAAATAAACTAGGAGAAGAGGTCAAAACACCCACCAAAAAGGAAAATGTTTTAAGTATTTGAGGAGCTTTTGAGGTCGTATTAAGGTAAATAAATAGTCATTTTATAGGTTTTTAGGAATTCCAAATTAAATCATGGTATTATAATTGGCTTGGACTAAACAAAAATGGAGTTGAAAAGTAAATTAAAAAATAAAAGGTATTTTGGCCCATAACATAAGAAAAACACACCAATAAGAGCCTAATCTGAACCAGTGATCCATAAACACACTAATACCATAATAAATAATCATTCCTATACCAAAATTAAGTGTCTATAGAAACAAGCAGAGTCAAATATAAAAATATAACTATGTAATAAATAGTAAAAAATATTAAAATAATTGATTAGTTAATAAATATAAAAAGTAGCCACTAAGAAAACAAACGGTTTTGATTATGACATAGAGGCATGGTATAAAAGATGGATCATATATAAAATCACTCATTATGCATAATATTAATTAGATTCTTCAAAAAAAAAATCATTCTAGTTTTGCATGGTCATATGCTCTCAATCCAAACTGCTTTGTGATAACAAATGGGTCTAGTCAATTGGACTTGAATTTTCTACATTGAATTATCTTGATATAATAATAAAAGGCTTTAAGATATATTTTTTCCTTATGATGGATCATGGGACATAATCCAAAACATTGATCAAATAACTCGATACACAATTTATATCCTAAATCCCTTTATTACTATATTTCATGGACTGTGAAAACATAAAATATATAATTTTCTTCTTGTAAGACTTTTGAGGTGATTCAAATAAACTCTCAAGTGCACATTAATCCTCTTCTCATGTAGCATCTTTAATTTTTGTATTATCTTTTCTAGATAAATTTCATTGTTAATAATATTCTTTAATGATGCTCTCAAAGATGGAATCTTATGTTCAAGGGGCCATACTACTTTTGTCCCATATACTAAAAAATAAGGAGTTGTCAGGGTGTAGATGTTCTAACACTTGTTCCATATGCTCACAATGCAAATTGTATATGATTACGCTAATCACCACCATGTTTATTCATTATTTCGATATAATATTGACAATTGTCTTGTTGAAATCTTTGACTTGACCATTTATTTATAGGTAATAAAGAGTCTGATCTTTTACTTATCACAAAGCTTCTTAACTAGTTTATCCTTAAACTATGAATCATTATCCAAAATAATTATAAAGGGGAGGCCAAATCAATAGAGTAATAGTCAAGAGAAACTTTTAAATATTTTCACCTCTTGAGACAAGAAGAATCACTTCTATTCACTTTCAAAATATTAAGTTGTAGTAAAAAAAATTATAACCTTTTAATGGTATAGGGTTGATATCACTAATTAAATTAAAACTTCATATATAAAATGACCATGCTGACATTATAAATTGTAACTCTTGAAAAAGAGCATGTAAAAAATTACCATGTATTTGGAATACTTCCCATACTTTATGATATTTATGATAATTAATTTTCATTATATTCTAGTCCATTGTAAACAACGTATGTAACATTGCTTCGCCACTAAAATGTTCACCACATTTAATATCAACAACTTCTTGCAATGGAGTCCTAGCCTCTTCATACCCAAGTTGTCTAAGTAATTAACACTTCATCAATTTAGATATATTAGCTAACTTCATCAACAATGGAAAAGTATAATCTAATTTAATTTTTTTTTTAATTACGCTATGTTACTATGATAATTCATGGAAAAAAATACACACAATAGGTGTTATGTTGTTGGATCAGATTGATTGGATATAGTTTGCAATTGTTAAACCCAAAAAAAAAAAAAAGGACGTTCAGAATATGAATGGAAAATCCCATACCACCTTTCTAATTCTAAGGTAATTATTTGTAGTTTTGTGAACACGTGACTAACACAAGGGACAAGGTTTCCATTGTTTTGTATAGTTTGTGGGTTCGAACAGCAAGATTTTACTTTGTAGGGCCTATGAAAATGAGCTCCACTTGAAGTTAAAACAAAAATCCCTAGACTGTATATTTATTACTTAGTGACAACATTGTATATTTAAATTAATGACTCATTCACCATAGTTGTAAGAAAGCCTTATGACTCTTGACTATAGGCATAAAAATTCATATGACTCACTAGTTATATCATTTAAAATGCTTAATGTATGATTAATATTTAATCCAAGGAAAACAACACTACACAATACATAAAAACATTTAAGGTTGCATTAATAAGTGTCTATGCCTCCTTATAAAATGGGTCTTTTAATTACTATCTTTCATAAGGCCACGGGTCGAGGTACAATGGTAACCACCCAACCATCTCGAGTTCAATCCTTGATCTCTATCGGTCACCTCTCGAATGTATAATCACATTGTTATCAATATAAAATAATAATAATAACAAATATCCTCCATAGTGTTAAAGATACATTGAAAAAATTGTGGAAAAGTCACAAAACAAATCAATAAATAACCATCTTGAATAACCAAGAAATTCCTAAGTGATAAAAATATAATTTACTATTGCTCTTTGACATCATCTACGTGACACATTTTTACAAATAGTTTACATGATTTGTGCATGCTTCCACATTTAGAATGTATATGCACATATCATTCCCAAAGATAATTCCTAAGCAAAAACACATTCTTGTGCTGGTATGAGTTGGTAATGTGTAACATAATTTATTAATATTTTTCATTTATGTTGACTTTGTTCTATTTATAGATTCATAATTACATATTTATTATGTATTCTTAAAAGACTAAATTATTTTATTTTATTAAAATGTTACTACTTTACATGTTAATTGAGTTCTTATTAGTATATCTATGCATTTTTATCCTCTTTTTCTTATATTCATCATTAGTCATTATATATTTATTTATTTTTATTTTTTTTTTATAGTATTAGAGTTGACAAGACTCTTGTCTAGATTATTTTTTTACTGGACTTATGAACCAGATATGTGGCATAATCATGCAGTCGAGTCCCTCAAAATTATTAAATAAACATGAAGGGCTACCACCAACCACTGAAACCACTACGTCAATTCAAATGGCCACATCTAGCATATAAACACCTTATGACATTTGAACCTAAGTGGAGCTGGGCACAACAAACCCACTTTACCAATACTTCTACAGCTCATTAGCTAAATTTTGAGTACATACATTTTTTAATTTAAAATACCCAAACCAACAGTGAATTGTGTTCCTAGCCATGGGTTGTGGACTTGCTTCATTGCATTGAACATACGTTTCAAACCATATGTCAACCCCCATTGCATTGAACATACGTTTCAAACCATATGTCAACCCCCATTACATTGAACATCAAGCTGATAGTCCATTACATTGGATATTTTTTACAAATAACCCATTGTAACTTAGTGTGGGAATGACATTAGAGAGTGGTCATCTTAGGGAATGGACCTTGAGACCTCCCACTTATTAAACTCAACTCACTCACCGCTAGGCTATCATCATTAGATTGAATTACACATTTATTACATACTCTTAAAAGACAAATTCAAATATTTAATTAAATGTTATTACTTTACATGTTAGTCGAATATTTCTCAGTGTATCTATACATTCTCTTTTTTAATTTGTTTTGAATAGAGAACATTTTTTACATTTATGTGGTCATAATTATAGACACTATTTATAAATTATATAGCACCTCAACCTCATACCCTTGGCAAACTTGAATCTTGGTTGTTCTTCTCAATTCCACACCTTTCACACTTAGAAGTCTTGTATCTGCTCTACCTTGTACCCCTTAGCCTATCTCTTGGTTCAACCATTCTTATGTTGATGACCCAGACCTTCTATCTTGTCTAGAATGCTTAAGACCTACTTATATTCCATCTATGTAAGTTTTGAATCAGTACCTACTTTCATATTCCCTAGACACTACCATCCAAGACAGACACATGCATCAATGCTAGTGTCCTACTCTAACACAAGTTTTTAGTGCCCTAAAGTTATCTAATTTACAAATTAAATGTATCATAATGGTTAGCCTAAGTGCTTTAATGCAAGTTATTCCTCCAAAGGGATTGATATAAATACAAGATCAACCCTCATTCATTCCTCAACTAGGGAAAACCTAGCACAGGGCAAGGCAACTTATTAAAAGCATTCAATCTAAAACTCAATAAAGCAAAGCTTTTCTATTTTATCCTATTTTCATATTAGTCATAGGAACAACACACACCTAGGTCTGAAGTATTGAAGGAGTAGCCCAAGAGTTATATTTTCCAAGTTACAAGTTAGTCCATTGTTATACTAGCTTATCATACATTACATGATTCACACATAATCCAACACATAAGGGAGAACTACATCATTCTGAGGCCCTCTTCAGAGTATTGGTTATATAGGCAATGCTCATTAACAAAGGGGTTTTTAGGGTCCACTAACCCATTTTTTTCCCAAGGTCACTATGAAGATGAAGAACTAGGGTTTTGTAATTTCATGAAGAGTGGTAGTTCATGATCTAGATATGATCACATCAAATCAAAGGCAATGAAAAACCTAAAAACATCCAGATGGTCACATCTAGTTTCATCAAGTATTTTATATAGGACACCTACATCTAACCCAAACACTAGCTTTGATGCAACCATTCCAGGCTGATGCAAGTGTCCATAGCTATAGAGGCACTCAATCGATAATTTGGTGACTACTATAGAATCCTCTACCAATATCCTTTCTACCTGTTCTAGATCCATAACTATGTCAGCATCAGAACCAATGAAGTACATTACTTCTTTATCATTTCCATATCTAGCATAATTGTACTTACTATTTTTTAACCTATCTTAGTTTAATGAATTCAATATATGCTATAATGATTTTAGTATCTAATTGGCCTATTATAGAGATAATTTATCTGCCCTTGTACCTTAGGCTACTCTATCCCCTTTAACTATTTATAACCTCAATCTATATCTTTTTAGGGTTAAACATTTGGTGAACCCAATCTTTAAACGTCAAACTTAGGTCAATTAGGGTTTTCTAATTTTTCTATTTTCTTGATTGGTGTACTTTGTTGCAAAATCTACATTTTTCATTTGTGAAACAATGAAAAATGTTAATACAAAAACTTGTTTTCAAATGAAAGATAAAGAAGCATTTCTTTCTCATCTCAATAATAACAAGATCTTAATAGATGCATTTTTGTATGTTATAAAAGATGAAATAAGTAAACATGATAAAATTAGGGATTCTTCACCTAGTGATGGTGAGTCCTTAAAAGGCACTACAAATGATTTCATACCAATCAATCTACCTATATCTATTGGAGGCATGAATTTTGTTTTCCAACCTTTGTTTTTGAAAACTACTATTGCTACATATACCATGGGGCTAACAAATGTTTCAACACAAATATCAGTCTCTATGCATATTAAAACCATGTTTACATCCCCTTTAGTGACTACTCAACTTTCTAATCTAAATCCCAATGGGTTTTCAGTTCAAACATTACTTCAAGTTATAGAGACCTTAGAGGACAAGGTTACAAACATTGAATAAAATGCTTTAAAATCTCCTCATGCTATTGATTTACAAGATGTGTTGCATAAACCTCTTGCACTTGAGATATCTTTTCACCCTTTGTCAACTGATTTTATTTCACCTAAATTTAATTTTTATGATGGAAAGGGTGATCCTAAATAACATATTTGATCCTTTTATGTGGCATGCCTTGACTATGCCTCTAATGATACACTTTTGACCAAATTATTTCCAAGAAGCCTCAAGGAATATGCTTTGAGGTGGTTCTATAATTTACCTTTCTAATCTATGAAAGCATTAAGACCTCTTGTAGATTAGTTTTAGCACATTTTTACATTAATTTTTTCTGAAAAGGTTTCTTATGCTTAAATTACCAGAATTAAACAAGTAACAAATGAACATATTGATGAATCTGTCTTGAGATATAAGAAAATGTTGTTAAAATGATCAATTCTGTGGTAGATAAGGATTTGAAAGAC
This sequence comes from Torreya grandis, assembly GCA_037957365.1. Classification (NCBI taxonomy): domain Eukaryota; kingdom Viridiplantae; phylum Streptophyta; class Pinopsida; order Cupressales; family Taxaceae; genus Torreya; species Torreya grandis. The sequence goes on along the minus strand of JARHVA010003164.1, from coordinate 459,309 downwards.
ATATTCAAGCAAAGTTTGCTTACTCCTTTACATGAGTCCATTATTTTCCAAAAATTCAAATCTTTTGATGACTTGTGCCATGTTGTACAGTACTATGAAATGAAGCTTTTTTCTTTGAATAAGCTCAAGTATGTATCAAACACACCAATTGCATCAACACCCACTAATAAGTTTACAATAAAACTAAGTTACAAGATAAAACCTCTTGAACCTAAAAAGGAAACAAATACTATAGTTAACATAGTTTCATAACAACCTAATTAACTTGTCTTATCTAATGCACCAAGTAGAGTTCTCACATTTACCTAAGTCTCTAGCTCCATTACTCCTATAGTTAATAGGCTATCAGCTTATATCTCTCCCACATACTTTATAGGTTGATATGAATAAACCTCTACCCAAAATATATGACAAAAATGCTTATTGTGATTATCACTAGGGACGATATTCTACGAACATATGTTTTACCTTGAATTATAAGATCCAAGACCATATTCATGACCAAAAGATTGAATTTTATGATCTTCACAAGGAATTAGGTTCACAACCTAGTGTTCACCAAAAATATAAATTAAAAATCACTTGCAATACCTCTCTAAGAAGGAACCATAAGTGCAAATGGCACATAATGCATATCCTCTTATATCACGTTATGAACACCTATTAGATGGGATTATTAGTACTTACATATGACATACACATACTATGGTTCCAAGACCTTCCATTAATTTTAATGATAATGAGACTAAGGATGATGATTTTGATCTTCATTATTTATTCATTCGAGCATTCCTTGATCACCAACATATACACAGTGTTGTGATTGATAATGGTATTGTTGGCCAAATTTGGCCTACATACCAAGCTTGTACCCATATGGATTAGGTTGCTAATAGATGATATTGATGATATGATCATGTTATATAGACCCTATGGGGTGTCAATAGTGCTTATAATGAGTATGTAAATGCATGGTATTCATCTATTTTTTCATTGTGTTTATCGAGACACTTGGGTCTAGTGGTAGAAATTTTGAGTAAGCAATTTGCTAACATTATCATTGCCACATGTGGATGATTAAGGGAACATTGGTCATATGTTTGTGATAATATTATTCCCAAGAATATTTGTACTAAATTTTAGGACATGCATCTAAGCATGATAAAATTTATGCATGTTCAAAGTTGGTTCCTCAGACAGAATTCGCTAAGTGTCCATACTTAGCCATTTTTTACCATGATAGGCATGTAGACATCATGAAAAAACACATAGGTTAGCTCAATTTAAAAAAAAATAAACACACTTAGAAAGTTCTTGGAACCATCAGATCAAGTGGGCATAATGTACTCGGTCTCAAGAGCATCTCCAGTAAATTTAGTCCCTCATGATTCTTACGCTTCAAGATATAAATCTTCAAAGTTGGTCAAATAATGGGATACATTTGTGCAGATGTCAAATTTAATCCATTATTAAAATCCATTGAAGCTTAAGTTTGATGGTTTATAGGGCATCTAATATGTCCATGAAAATGTCAAATGATGTTCATACAAACATCAAATTTAAGACCTGTAAAGTAGCCATTGGGGTTTAAATCCAAGCAGATCTAATGGTTGGCATTGAGTTGTACATCCATATCTGATGGTGTGAGGATGATCTAATAGTATCATTGGGTCCCTAAAAGATAAATAGAGTGTATTTAATCTTACTAAGGAGATCAATGACACGTGATCAAGTCAAAGGGTCAATGGATCTTGAGTGCAAATGCAAAGGTGCTAAGTGTCAAGACCACATTAGCTCAAGTTCAAGATCAATAATTAGTGGAAATTCATGCAACTTGATATTGATGGTGCAATATGAGGTCCATAGGTTAATTATCTGAGTTAGTTTTTGGTGGCCAATCAAGCAAAGGCAAGCCCAATACTTTTGATGAAAGTCAAAGATACAAGTTTTTGACCTAAGTAAGTTAATATGAAAATGTATCAAGCTTAATGATGATCTAAGAAGAACCAGAATGGACCTTGAAAGGTTGAAGGTCACCTTTAGGAATCCATGAAAGATTAAAAGGGTCTTGTAGACCTAATATATGGCAAATGTTGACAAGTAGAAGTGTCAAGATTATAGAAAAATAATATAAATTGGTTTTGTCTATGGTGAACCCAGTTTTAGGTTTCAAAATAAGGCCATGAAGGCAGACATGTCAAGGTTAATTTTTGAATCTAAGGACATGGTTATGACCCTTTTCTCCACTCTCTCGTGATAAATGAACCATTAAGGGGAAATCAGTACTAGAATAAGAGCATAATAAATTGATCTAGCTATTGTAACTGCATCAACATCGACACTTAACTTGAAAATGACTTGATCCTGACATTGTAACTAAAAAGTGCATCAATGCAAAAAGAAGTGAGAGAAGGAATGAGTGACTATTACAACCATTTTTTGAGGTAGCCATGACTAATTAAGTGCTTTGAATGAACATAAACATATGGTAGTTATAAATTTTGTTGAGAGTGCAATTAAGCTCAATAATGACCCCTTCAGTGCCAAAAAAACCTCCTCTCTCTCATTCCATTCTTCTATATATTCAAGCTTATAAGCTTTTATTTTCATCCCTTAGGCTGGTATGACTAGACTCTACCAAAATTATATTTTTCAACTCTTGGAGTAATGATAAAAACATTCTACAATGTTTGTCAATCTATGCTTAGGATGTTATGTTTGCTTAATATGTAAAGTGGTCTAATCTTCCCTTTTCAAGTTCAAGCTCAACTTGAATGCTAATAATCTTATTTTTAGGTCATATAGTGTGTTATATCATTGATATCTCAAGAATAGGATAGAATTCTTTCTATAAGTGTCTTCAACCAGACCTTATCTTCATTGTCTTCTAGTATTAGTACATTAGACTGACCTCTATGTGAAATATTGTTGCTTAGAAACCACAATAATCTTTGTATTAGTTGTATTCATGGTCCATTAGTGTGATAAGGGTTCAAGCTTATGAGTGGATATGACAAATTCATGATGCATCACCACATGTTACAATAGGTCTTATTTTATGCAACTTCTTTACTCTTTTCATCCCAACTTGCTTAGGTTTTAGAAAGTGAGATCCAAATTATCCTATCAAAGGAGATAACCTCATTAAAAATCCTAGAGTCCTAACTCAAATACAAGTAACCCACAACATAGGTCCATTCCCATGTTAGACTAGGTTTGAGAGTAGGACTTGAACATTTCTACTTTTAGATAGGGTGCAATTTGAGTGTATAATAGTTCTGGCACACTTGGTAGGATTAAGTTTATCATGTACTAAGTGAAGAGTTTTGGTGTTTTCTTTATTCAATCAACCTTCGAAGGCAAGTGTGCAAACATCAATGGTGACACTGAGCATTCATTAGCTGGTATAAGTAGCCTAAGTGCTTAATCATATTTATTTAGTATGTATCATCACTCATTTGATCAGAATTCATGTTCTTTTGTTCTTTATCCTTCATGTTAAGTTAGCAATGTTCATGGCTTCACCCCAAGTGGCCCTCAAAATTCAATGTATTAGCCTTATCAAAATTACCTCTCTAATCAACCAAAAATAAGCCTTAAAGAGATAATGCTTGATCTTGAAAGAAGGTTAAGAGAGGTTGATAGGGAAGAAGAGTACTATAGGCAACAACATAATCTTGAATACTAAGTTCGTGTTTAGGAGTAGAAGTTGAGGTTTCAAAAAGAGTGATTGGTTAGGCAATACCAAGCCAAGAGGGAAAATGACTATCAATTGTTCTTGGGATAGAGAACAACCAGCCCTAGACCCCAACTACCCTCTCCTATCATGCTCAGATCCAAACCCCTAACCCACCTTGTCAAGTCTCATCCTCATTAAGAGTCGAACAAGCCACAAAAAATCATTCAACTAAATAACATAAATTCATCCCATCATAGATCTTCTCCTATGTAAATGAGCCTAACTATGTCATGCCATCTCTTTTGAAACCATACTCTCACACACTCATTCAGGAAAATGAAAAAGTAGACAAGCCTCATACCTTCCCTTCTTAGAAATCAATCCAAGAAAACCTTCAAAGAAAAAAAGGGACTGTTATGGACTAGCTTACTATTGACACTTAATATTCTACTTATCTCCTTCATGAAGCCCCTGACCATCTCCAAGAATGTCTTTTCCAAGAAAATATAGATAGACAAATCAAAGAATTAGATCTAAAAATGAGGAAAAGGGAAGAAAGTCAAGATCAGAAGAAAGTAGCCAAGTCTTATGCTTTCCCCTCATGGAAATTAATCAAGGAGGACACACAAAAAATAGAGGAAGTGTTAGCTGAGGTAGTTCAATAAGTGGTCTTGAAGGAGGAGTAAGTTATGCCAAAAGTAGATCAAGCAACCATAGCTTAGCTTAATGAGGTTGGTGTATAAGGGTTCCATGATCTTATCCCCCTTCTCAAACAGCCACCTAAAAAAGCCTTCAAGGTCCCTATTTGGAAGGATACTCTCTTGAGCTACAAGCAAGGTGAACTTTTTCACCCTTCCACCATCTCCCTCATGGATAAAGAGCCTATTATGCAAAGGATAGAAGAGGATCCTATAGTCAAAGTTGAGCTTGAAGAGAACAATATAAGTGTCTATGATGAATATATTGTGCAACAAATTTTAGGTTCAAGTAATATTATCAAAAATAGTAATAAAATATCTTCCTAGTGATCGAATAACCCTTTTCATGATCTTCAAATGGCAAGAAATCTCTAGTTCCTATGTATTCTAAAATGGCCTCATCATTTTGAAACATGTCAAAGGAGGGATCCTACTTTGATTCCTAGTCTATAAGGGATGGATAATGGAGGGAAATGTTAATGGTGGATATGGTGGTATCAGGGAAAAGGTTGGTGGTAGTGAGATCATCAAAGTGACTATAGATAGAACCTATTTCAATGTCCTCATCAGGGAGAGATGGCCCAGTAATCAAAAGATAATCCATAATGATACCAGTCAAGTCATCATCATATATTTTTTATCCTAATCCAAAATAGTGTGGATGTTCTTAAACCATGATAGGTTCAAGTTGGCCTTACTCTTGTTTTCCCAATCCCTTTCTTTTATATATCATGTTCTCCATCATTCTCTAGACTCTAGGATAGTGTCACTCAAGAGAGATGAGGGTATCATCATCTGAAATAAGAAAAGAATCATCTCCATCTTCAATGTATTCATTAGACAAAAATCTAGTGCTTAAAAAATTTGTTAGCCCAAATTGATACTTAATGGGTTTATCCTTCCTCATAGCTAAGGACCCATAACTATGTGGAAATAGGGGGAGATTGCCGATGTAGAATGTTTTGTATTCATATTTTCCACATCATGTGGATGTGATCTTTAGTTAGGTAACATCATGTTCTAATTGAGATATGGAATTTATTTGATCTAGAGAGATATACTTAGCAATTGTTGGGCTCATGATAGTATTGTTAGTGCCAAGGTAAGGAGATGAGGATAATGACTAATCCATCTGAAAAATGTGGAGATGGTCTATGACTTCATGAATGGTGACCTCTATTCTTTGATGAGGGAATTTTAGGCACTAATGAAGAGTGGATGACATAGCTTGTATTTCAATAATCCATGGTCTTTTAAGCAATATGTTATATGGTAATTCTAAATCCATAACATGAACTAAAGTTTGATGAACTACAGGTCCCACAACAATAGGAAGATAAATGGTCCCAACTAATGATCTCTCAATGTTCTCCTAAGCTTTAAACATTATCAAAGTGGGCCCTAGAAACATTTTGGAGTATCTCAATTTCTTTAAAAAGTCCAGATTACACAAGTTGAGAGTGGATCCTCTATCTCTAAGAACATGAGAAACTTGATATGGGAGATGATGACTTCAATGTATAAGGGGTAATTATGATGTAGGCCAATAAGATGCATATCTTGGGTACTAAAATTAATTTACTATGATGGGGATAAATGTGCTACTAGTGCCTAAAATTGATTAGTATCCAAGTCACTAGGTACTTTTAAATCATTCAGCACTTGATTTAATACTTCCTAGTGTAAGGTGGATGTTTTAAGAAGTTTCATCAAGAAAATTTAAGTTGGGGTCTATTCTAATTACTAAATGATATCATAGGATTTATCTAAAGATCTTAAATCTTTCTTAAAAACACTCTCCTTTTGCATAGCAGATGAGGTAGAAGGATCTTGAAAAGGTGTTGTGAGAATATGATCTTATTATTTCAGGTGGTTACTATGTAATTAGTAGTGTACCTATTAATTTTTAAGATGGGGGATGAAAGTGGATCAGATTCTTGGATTTTGAAAATTTTGATGGTGTTAATATAATGGTAGGGGATATTATGGTAATCAATGTAGTTAGATGATAATGCCTGACCCTGGTCTCTTTGGGGTCTCTAATTCCTCTGATCATGCTTTGAGAGCCGATCCTTGTAAATTCCAAGTTGTCTATTTGGTCATTGATTCAAAGGAGCTTCTCTTTTAATCTCTATATCACCCCCTTCAATTAAATCTTGGATACAATATTTTAATTGCATACATTGCTTAGTGTCATATCTTTTTACCCTATGGTATTTACAAAATTCATCTTCATGATACCAAACTAGTTTTGGTTGACAGTTGTCCATAGATCTAATCTCACACATAGTAATCATGTTGGTAGTGATCAATTGGTCCAAGACTATTTCTATCAGGACTCCCAAGTTTGTAAGTGTCTTTTGCCTATGTGAGGCTTAGGCTTACCTTGAGGACATTTGATGGAAGAGACATTAGGGCATTGTGTTAGACCTTTCGTTTAGACTATTTGTACATGTTGTTGCTTGGAATCTGTCACCCCATCACCTATGACATTCTTGTTCTTATTAAATACCTTGGATGTTCCTAGAAAAGAATTATCTTGATTTGAAGTGTGCTCATTCCAAGATTATAGTTTGATGATCCCCTTTTCAATAAGGCCTTTTTATATATGCATTCCTTTTTCTATGATCTCATCGAAGGTCTTGGCACACTATAATTTTAATAGGTATTTCAACTCTGTATTAAGGTTATCCATAAATATTTCATCTAATTCCTTTTTAGGTAAAGTGCATATTAATCAGCTTTTTAGGTTTTGCGATATTTGTAGGAAATATACTAGGCTTTCCCTGCTTCAATGTTTCCTATTGTAAAGGTTAATAATAGAGATATTGTGCTTTATATTGAATGAGAAGTGTCTAACAAATTGCTCTGTTAATTCTCTAAAACTTGATATTGACCCTTTAGTCAAGTGCATGAACCATTCCAAAGATGGTCCTGTAAGACTCTTTGGAAATAGTCTCAACAAATAAGCATCCTCATATCCTACCTCATGGCAAGCTACATAAAACTCATGGACATGATCTCTAGGGTCCCCCTTTCCCTGATATTTCTCAACATTGGGTACTTCAAAATGTAGAGGAAATGGGATCTAAAAAATGCTCATGTCCAATGGGTATGGACAAAAGTCTTCATATTTATATTTAAGAGCTTGAGATCATGGATCCATCTGTTGGAGGGTCTCTTTCATCATTTTCCATTCTTGGGTAAAGGCAAGGTCCCCAAGAGGATTGGTAGTTTGATTTTGACTACCTTGAGGGATATGAGTACCATGTGTATTATTTTTATTATTAGTATTGTTGGTGTTGTTTTCAATGTTAATATTATTGGTATTATTTTGTTTAGGAAATGGTAGGTGTTGATTGTGGAGTAGCAAGATAATTTGTTGTGTTAATTGGTCAAGGTGATCCTCAATGACATCTTATCTCCTAGTCACCTCATTTTAATTATTAAGGAGGGGTTGTGGGCATTCTTATTCTTCTACAAACCCATGGTCCACACCTTCTTCTTATTGGGGTATGTGATTAACATGTTGACATGGGGTGTTTGGGCATGATGGAGGGTAGACTACATTGTACAAGAGGGTATGATCAAAAGTGGAAGGTAGTGTACCCCTATTTATATGGCTTTGGCTAGGACACGGTCATGGTTTTCATATAAATAATGGTTAATGAGGTTTCTTACCTCATCATTATGGAGGGAGTTATATCTTTCATTATATCCCCTAGGTGTGTGTATATCACTATGTTTTTCATCATATTCCTAAGTTGGGTCAATCATAGGCCCTAATGGATTATTATCTTGGTTGGAGCCTTGTCTAATCTGAAGTTAGGCTCAGGTATGGATAACCATTATGAAAGGGTGATGAGATGAAATGTGATGTATGAGATGGAAGTTTTCAAATACTACTTCTATCTATAAGCTGAATTACCAGTGATCAAAAGGTGATGATGTAAGAAAATGGAATGACCAAGAATTACCAAAAGACAAAGTCTTTTAAGAAACCAATCTAGCAAGGGTGAAGGGAGAGTGATGGGATCAAATAAATTTATCTAATACAAAATAGACAAGTTGATGGGTGCTAGAAGACAAAGGTACCTAAGAGAAATAAAGATAATGATGGGTGTTAGATTAGGATCTTACAATACTATGTATAGTGATAATTCAAAGTCAAGAGAATATGATGATTAATGATTCAACAAGAATGGGTGGCCACTAAAATATTGGTTTCAGTATGAAATCTAGTATTTAAAGAGAATGGGGTGGGTGGAAGATTAGAAAGGTATTATATGTATGAGGTATGATATGTGATGAAATAAATATTGTACAAAATCAATTACTTGAGATAAATTATATATGAATGGTAGAAATGGATGTAGATGAATTAGTCACCAAATAAAGATAGGGGGTTGGGGGTTAGATGTTAATGGAAGAAAGAAGTGATTATAGGTGATTTATATATAAAGTGTTGTGATATAAGGTCGGTAAAAAGGATGGATATACAAATAGATATTAGGCTATAAGGGAAGATGAAAAGGTAGTTTTATAGGGTAGATTATGGATAATGGTCAAACATAGTATGAGGTGGATAACCAAAATACATGAAAGGATAGGAAAAAAGATGATATGCACAAGCTAATTTATGAAGATGTGAAGGGGAATAGACAGTATATGAAAGTGTTGTGAAGTGGATATGAGTAATATGGGTAGTCAATGGTCAAATGTAATATGGAATGAGGATGATAAACAAAAGTACTTGAATAGGTAGGAAATAGAATGGTGTATACAAACTAGTTTGGTGAAATAAAGATATTACTATATGAAGATATTATAAGGTAGGAGGGGTGAATTAGTAGATAGTATATGTGCAAGATGGGCTATGTAGATAGACTAATTATGAAAGGATAGGATAATATAAGTACAATAGGGATGGATATAGGATAATATGATGAAATTTATATAAATTGTTATGAGGTGAGGATATATTCAAACTAGTCTATAAATATGTGAGAAGTGATCACTATATGAAGGCATGATGAGGATAGACACTATGTTCAATATGATATGGTTGGATAGTAGTTAAGTTATAAAAGGGATGGATATACAAAATGGATATCAGATATAATATATACAAACAAAAAGGATGTGGAGAAGGAAGTAAAATGTATAGATGAGATGGATAATAGAAGGGATGGATATAGAAGAATGGGCAAGAAAAGATATTAAAAGTGGATAGATACTATATGCAAGTGTTTTTGGATGGATATAGATAAGATGGTTACTATAGGATGAATGTAAATGTAGTATGAAATGGATAGGGGGTAGTGTGATAGAAATTTGTCAAAATACTCAAGAAAGGATATGAAAAGGGGATAGATACTAAGTTTTATGGAATGGATATAGATGGAATAGAAACTATAGGATGAATGTGGGATAGTAGATGTAAATGTATTATGGATATAGGGTAGTGTGGTAGTCAAAAATTGGTCAAAATACACAAGGATATGAAAAGGGGATGGATACTATATGAGAATGTTGTAGGACAAATAGGATGGATGTAGGAGATGGATTATATGATATGAATATAAAGAGATATGTAATGGAATAGGTATGGAAAATGGATATCTAAGGTAAATAATATATGATTGGTTGATGGAATGGAGATAGGATAAAAGAGAGGTAGTTAACTAATATAATATGATTACTAGGATGGGATAATGATTGGATAATGATAGCTAAAATGGGTACTATATGGAGACTAGGGGTAAATAATAGAATGTCGAATGTAGAAAAGTGATGAGTAAGAAATGGATGATATGATATGATGATAGGATGATAAATTTTAACCTAGGGGTCTTTAAGGTATCACATAAAATATGGGTGTGGCCGACTCAACTAACAAATAATATGGGTATAGTCACAACACTCAAACAACATCCATAAGTATGATCCTAAATTAGTAAATTTCAAAGGGCATGTAACCCAATTCATGCACCATCTAATGAATTCATAGGTGAGGTTGTAGATAGATGAGCCATTATGGAATCTACCAAACCCTCTTAACTTTGCTTGCTCCCGATGGCTATTTTGGATTTGATATTGACTCCTATAGTGGTATACCCGTTACGGTTGAAGTCCCCTACTCTATGGTATAGAAAGGATCTAGGATCATCCTCGATATACATGATGGTACATTAGGACCCAAGTCTATGTAAGAGACTATCTGATGACATATGGACCTAACCAATTAGCTTTAAACTTCCCCTTCTTATCTCATTTTGCATTGGTGTTTTTATGATTCTCCTTTAGGACTAGATCAACAATTTCAAACTCCCTAGCCTAAATTTTCTTATGGTATTAGCCCTTGATTTTATTTTAATATGCACAGAGGTGATCTAAGGATTTATAACACTTTTCATCAAGGAGTTTCAGTTCCTGAAGATGTTCTTATCTGAGATTGTGATTAGTGATAATGCCTCTCAGTGAGATCTGAAGAGAGGATAATTTGACTTATACTAGCAAAATTGCTTCAGTCCCATAAACCAAGACATATGGAGTTTCCCTAGTAGGTGTGTAGATACTTGTATGATAAGACCATAGTGTTGGATATAGTTGAGTGTGCCAATTTCTTCCTACCTAATTAATAGTCTTCTTTAGAATCTTGATGAGGATCTTATTGGTTACTTCTGCTTGTTTGTTGCCCTGAGGATAATATGGGGAGGAGAAATGTTGTGTGATATGATTTATTTGACATAGGGCCTCAACTTCATAATTATTAAATGATTTGTCATTATCTAAAATTATTTTAGTAGGTATACCAAAATGGAAAATGATCTAATTGAGAATAAACTTGGAGATCTAGAGGCATGTTGTATACATAAGTGGCATTGCTTCTACACATTTGGTAAAATACTTTGTATCTGTGATAATGAATTTATGACTATCTAATGAAGTAGGATTGATCTTGATAATTAAATCAAGGCCCCATATGGAAAATGGCCATGGAATCATAATATGTTGCAACTCTTGTGATGAATCATGAATGAGTTTCCCATGTTTCTGATAAGCCACATATTTTTGCACATATTGGCAAGAATCTTGTTTCATCATTGGCCAATAATAGCCAGTTTGGAGGAGATTTTTGGCTAGGACCATTCCACTGATGTACCCTCCATAGATACCATCACGGACTTATTTTATTGCATGAGATGCCTCTTTCAATGTCAAACACCTCAATACAGTTCCATCATAACCTCATTGATAAAGCATGTTGCTAAAGATGGTGTAATGGGAAGTGCAATGGATAAAGGCTTTACGCTAGTAAGAGTTGAGGTTAGGGGGGAGGATGTTGTTGTGAAAGTACCTATAACATCCATGGGAGATTGGGATCATTAATTACATAGATTTGAAATGAAACCATTAACTGATAGGCTAGAATAATCAAATGCTCAATCAAAAAATTGCCTTCCAAAATGTCTTTAAGGAGGTCAATGAGTGAGCTAATAGTAGCCATAGAATCACCTATTTTATTGCTTCCTCATGGAACTTTTTCAAATGTTATAGATTGAAATTTGTATTTAATTGATTGACTAGTTGTTTATAAGGAATCTATTTTTCATCCTTAATTTAGAATTCATCATTGACCTATTTGATAATCAACTACAAGTCATTGAATACTTGTAGTTGTTGGATGTTCCATGGAATAGCCAGGTGAAGTCAATATATTAAGGCTTCATATTATGATATTTTATTGGTGCATGGGAAGTCAAGGTAGAAAGCTTTTGAAATAAGGTCACCTTGTGAGAGTGACCAGGAGGATGCCTGCTCCAGACCCATGCATGGTGAATGAGCCATCAAATTATAGTTTCCAACTATCAGATTGTAAAGTATCCATTATGGATTCATCTAAGAAATTGGTTATAATTGGCTCTGTCACTTCTAATGGTGCCTCTACTAGTTGATCCACTATAACCTATCCTTTTATATCTTTTTGATTAGCATACACAATGTTGAATTCACTGAGTAGCATTATCCATTTTGCCACTTGACCTGTAAGATGATTTGGACAGTAAGTATTTCAAGGGATCAAATTTTGCAATGAGTTGTACTTGATTATTAAACATGTAATGTTAAGTCTGTTGTGATGTAAAAACTATGACCAAGCATGCCTTTTCAATGGGAGTATAATTTTTCTTATAAGATATTAGTGTGTGACTAAGATAATATATGGCCTACTCCTTTCCCTAATCATTATGTTGTGCTAGGAGAGCACCAATGCCATATGGTGTTGCTAAAATACACAAGAGTAAAGGCCTTCTCAGAACTAGGGGAGATAATATAGGTGGATTAGCCAAATATTATTTTAAAATTTCAAAGGCTTGTTGGCATTTTTAATTCCAATGAAAGGTAGTCCCATTCTTTAGTAAATGAGTAAAGGGGTGACCCTCATCTGCAAGCTAAGAGATAAAACATTGTATGGCTTGGAGCTTACCCTGAAGACTTTAGAGATGCTTAAGATTATGAGTTGGGGGAATTTATATGATTAGTTTGACCTTTGTTGGATCTACCTCGATACCTTTCCTTGAAATTATGAGTCCTAATAATTTTCTTGAGGTGACTCCAAATACACACTTCTTGGGATTCAACCTGACTTTATACTTTCATAATATTTCAAAAATTCTACTTAGGACCACATGGTACTCTGATCTTAAATGGGACTTCCCCAAAATATCTACATAGTCCTTGAGAATATCATACATCATATCATGAAAAATGATGGTCATAGCTTGTTGATAGGTTGCCCCTACATTTTTAAGACCGAATGGCATGACTTGGTAATAAAATTTTCCCCATCGGGTAATAAAAATTGTTTTATGTTGATCCTTAGGTGCAATTTTGATTTGATTATAACCTAAAAATCCATCCATGAGGAAAAGCATTTCATATCCTGATATCAAGTCTATAATCATATCAATGTTTGGGAGTGGGAAGTCATCTGTAGGACATGCCTTGTTAATATCCTAGAAGTCTATATAGATTCTAATTTTGCCTTGTGGTTTAGTAATAAGAATAATATTAGAAATTCAATCTCAGTAATCTATTGGGTGGATAAATCCAACTTCTAAGAATTTTTTGCAATTTATCTTTAAATAATAACACCACCTTGGGATGCATCTTTCATAGTGTTTATTTAATGGGTTTTGCATTTTGATGCACACCCAAGTGGTGTACTACCAATGAGCAGTCTAACCCTAGTGTGTTAGCGTAGCTCTATGCGAATATGTCGATGAATTATTTTAGGATCTCAATAATGACTTTACATTCCTATATTGTAAGAGATGCCCCCAGTTTCACTATTTTGGGATGTTTTTTAGTTCCAATATTAACTTTTATCACATCCTCAATAAGTGAGGGTGATTGATCTTGAAGATAAGGGGGTAATGATATTTTTGAAATGTTGGAAGTGAAGCAGTCTAGAAGTTCAATATTAATATCAAAATAATCTTCTAATGTGAAGGAGCTATATGGGATTTCATCTTACTCTTTGGAAGGCTCCACTTCTTTAGAGTGTTCTTCATCACTTTGATTATGGGATTTTTGATGTTGTCTAAAATATGCAGATTGACAAAGATTGATAGAAAAACACTTTTTATGATCACTGAAAGGCATGAAATATGTGGCTCCCATGTATTCCAAAATGGCCTCATCATCTTGAAACATGTCAAAGGAGGGATCCTACTTTGATTCCAAGTCTATAAGGGATGGATAATAGAGGAAAATGTTAATGGTGGATATGGTGGTATCGGGGAAAGGGTTGGTGGCAGTGAGATCTTCAAAGTGGCTATAGATAGAACCTATTTCAATGTCCTCATTAGGAAGAGATAGCCCAGTAGTCAAAAGAAAATCCATAATGATATTGGTCAGGTCATTGTCATATAGTTTATACCCTAATCCAAAATAGTGTGGATGTTATTGAACCATGATAGGTTCAAGTCAACCTTACTCTTATTTTCCCAATCCCTATCCTTTATACTACATGTTCTCCATCACTCTCTGGACTCTAGGATAGTGTCTATTAGGAGAGATGAGGGCCTCATCATCTGAAATAATCTAAGACTTATCTCCATATTCAATGTATTAGTCAAACAAAAATCTAGTGCTTGAAAAAGTTGTTAGCCCAAACTGATACTTAATGGGATTATTCTTCCTCATAGTTGGGGACCCATAACTATGTGGAGATAAGGGGATATTACTAATGAAGAATGTTTTGTATTCATACTCTCCACATCATGTGGATGTGATATTTATTCAGGTAACATCAGGTTCTGATTGAGATGTGGATTTTAATTAATCCAAAGAGATATACTTATTAGCTATTATGCTCAAGATAGTGTTGTTAGTGACAAGGTAAGGTGATGGGGATAATGATTGATCCATGTGACAACTATGGATATGGTTTATGACTCTAGGAATGGTGACCTCCATTCTTGAATGAGTGAATTTTAGGCACTGATGAAGAGTGGATGACATAGTTTGCATTTCATGAATCCATGGTCTTCTGAGTAGCATGTTATATGATAATTCCACATCCACAACATGAACTAAAGTTTGATGAACTATAGGTCTCACAATAATAGGAAGATAAATGGTCCCAAATAACATTCTCTCATTTTCATCATAAGCTTTAATCATTATCAAAGTGGGCCCTAGTGATGTTTTAGAGTATCCCAATTTCTTTAAAAAGTCTAGATTACACAAGTTGAGCATCGATCCTCTGTCTATGAGAACACAAGAAACTTGATGATGGGATATGGTGACTTTGATATATAAGAGGTAATTATGATGTGGACCAATAGGAGGCATATCTAGAGCACGAAATGTAATTTATTGTGATGGGGATAAATGTGCTACTAGTGCCTGAAATTGATTAGTATCCATGTCACTAGGTAATTTTAAATCATTTAGCACTTGATTTAATATTTCTTAGTGTAAGGTGGATGTTTTAATAAGTTACATCAAGGAAATTTGAGTTGGGGTATTTTCTAATTGCTAAATGATATCATAGAATTTATCTACAGAGGTTGAAACTTTCTTAAAAACACTCCCATTTTGGGTAACAGATGAGGTAGAATGATCTTGAGAAGGTGCTATGGGAATTATGATCTTATTGTGTCAGGTGGTTACTATGCAATCAGTAGTAGCCCTATTAATTTTTAGAATAAGAGATGAAGGTGGAGCTGATTCTTAGATTTTGAAAATTTTGATGGTGTTAATATAATGGCAGGGGACATTATGGTAATCAATGTGGTTAGATGATGATTGTTAACCCTTGTCTCTTTGGGGTCTTTAATTCCTCTTATCATGCTTAGGGAGTGGATCCTTTTAAATTCCAAGTTCTCCATTTGTTGACTAATTTGGGGGAGATTCTCCTTCAATCTCTATATCA
Source organism: Torreya grandis (assembly GCA_037957365.1). Taxonomy (NCBI): domain Eukaryota; kingdom Viridiplantae; phylum Streptophyta; class Pinopsida; order Cupressales; family Taxaceae; genus Torreya; species Torreya grandis. The sequence goes on along the minus strand of JARHVA010003164.1, from coordinate 443,489 downwards.
ACCCTTTCGATTAAATCTTGGATATAATGTTTTAATTACATATACCACTTAGTGTCATGTCCTTTTACTTTGTAGTATTTACAAATTCATCTTCATGATACCAATCTAGTTTTAGTTGATGGTCATCCATAGCTCTAATCTTAGGTAGAGTAATCATGTTGGTGGTGATTAATTAGTCCAAGACTATTTCTATCGGGACTCCCAAGCTTTTAAGTGATCTTTTTCCTGTGCGAGGCTTAGGCTTACCTTGAGGAACTATGATGGAAGAGACATTAGGGAATTGTGTGGTGCATTTCCTTTGGACTATTTGTACATGTTATTGCTTGAAATCTATCACCCCATCACCTACGACATTCTTGTTCTTATTGAAGACCTTGTATTTTCCTAGAAACAATTATCTTGATTTGAAGTCTATTCATTCTGAGATTATAGTTTGATGGTCCCCTTTTCAATAAGGGCTTTTTATATCTACACTCCTTTTGTTATGATCTCATTTAAGGTCTTGGCACACTATTATTTTAATTAGTACTTCAACTCTGTATTAAGGTTATCCACAAAGATTTTGGCTAATTCCTTTTTAGGTACAATGCTTATTAATCAGCTTTTTAGGCTTTGCCATATTTTTAGTGAATATAATAGGCTTTACCCACTTCATTGTTTGCATTGTAAAGGTCAATAATGGTGATATCATGCTCTATATTAAAAGAAAAATGTCTAACAAATTGCTCTGTTAATTCTCCAAAACTTGATATTGACCCTTTATTCAAGTACATGAACCATTTCAAAGCAAGTCCTATAAGAATCTTGGGAAATAGTCTCAATAGATAAGCATCCTCATAGGCTACCTCATGACAAGCTACATAAAACTCTTGGACATGATTTCTAGGGTTCCCCTTTCCCTGATATTTCTTAAATTTGGGTACTTCAAAATGTGGAGGAAAGGGGATTTTTAAAATGCTCATATCTAATGGGGATGAACAAAAGTCTTTGTATTTATATTTAATAGCTTGAGATCATGAATCCATCTGCTAAAGGGTTTCTTTCATCATTTTCCATTCTTGGGTAAAGGTAGGGTCCCTCAGAGGATTGGTAGTTTGATTTTAACTACTTGAGGGATATGAGTACTATGTGTATTATTGGTATTACTAGTGTTGTTAGTGTTATTTGTAGTGTTAATCTTATTGGTATTATTTTGTCTAAGAAATGGTGAGCATTAATCATAGAGTAGAAAGTTAATTTTTTGTGTCAATTAATGACATCCTATCTCCTATTAGCCTCATTGTCATTATTAATGAGGGATTTTAGGCATTCTTCTTCTTCAAAAAACCCATGGTCCACGTCTTCTTCTTCTTGGGGTATGTGATTAATATGTTGGCATGGGGTGTTTGGGCATGATGGAGGGTAAACTAGGTTGTGCAAGAGGGTACGATCAAAAGTGAAAGGTAGTGTACCCCTATTTTTATGGCTCTAGCTAAGACTTGGTCACTATTTTCATATAAATAATGGTCAATGAGTTTTCTTACCTTGTCATTATGGAGGGGGTTATATCTTTCATTATATCCCATAGATGTGTGCATATCACTATGATTTTCATCATATTCCTAAGTTGGGTCAATCATAGGCCCTAATGGATTGTTATCATGATTGGATCCTTGTCCAATCCAGAGTTGGGCTTGAGTATGGATAACCATTATGAAATGGTAATGAGATGAAATGTGATGGATGATATGGAAGTTTTCAAATACTACTTCTATCTAGAAGTTGAATTACCAGTGGTCAAAAGGTGATGATGTAATAAAATGGAATGACCAAGAATTACCAAAAGATAAAGTCTTTTAAGAAACCAATCTAGCAAGGGTGAAGGAAGAGTGATGGAATCAAATAGCTTTGTCTACTAGAAAATAGACAAGTTGATGGGTAGAGGACAAAGGTACCTGATAGAAATGAAGATAATGATGGGTGCTAGATTAGGAAATTACAAAACTATGTATAGTGATAATCTAGAGTCAAGATAATATGATGATTAATGATTCAACAAGGATGGATGACCACTAAAATCTTGGTTTCAGGACAAAATCTAGTATTTAAAGAGAATGAGGTGGGTGGAAGATGATAAATGTGTGATATGTATGAGGTGTGATATATGATGAATAAAATATTGGACATTAAAAATTACTTGAGGTAAATTATATACGAATGGGAGAAATGGATGTAGATGAACTAGTCACCAAATAAAGATACGGGATTTGGGGTTAGATGCTAATGAAAGAAAGAAGTGATTATAGGTGACTTATATATAAAGTGGTGTGATATAAGGTCATTCAAAAGGATGGATATACAAATGGATATTATTCTATGAGGGAAGATGAAAAGGGGATTTTATAGGGTGGATTATGGATAATGGTCAAAGATAGTACGAGGTGGATAACCAAAATACACGAATATATAGGAGAGAATATGATATGCACAAGCTAATTTGTGAAGGTGTGAATGGTAATTGACACTATATGAAAGTGTTGTGAAGCATATATGGGTAATATGGGTAGTCAATGGTCAAATGTAGTATGGAATGGGGATGATAAACAAAAGGACTTGAATAGGTAGGAAATAGAATGGTATATACAAACTAGTTTGGTGAAAGAAAGATGTTACTATGTGAAGATATTATAAGGTAGGAGGGGTGAATTACTAGATAGTAAATGTGGAAGATGGGCAATGTGGATAGATTAATTATGAGAGGATAGGATAATATAAGTAAAAGAGGGATGGCTATGGGACAATATGATGGAAACTATACAAATGGATATGAGGTGAGAGGATATATTCAAACTAGTCTATAAAGATGTGAGAAGTGATCACTATATGAAGGCATGATGAGGGTATACACTATGTTCAATATGATGTGGGTGGATAGTATCTAAGTTATAAAAGGGATGGATATACAAAATGGATATGAGATATAATATATAAAAACAAAAAGGATGTGGAGAGGGAAATAAAATGTATAGATGAGATGGATAATAGAGGGGAGGATATAGAAGAATAGGTAAGAAAAGATATGAAAAGTGGATGGAACCATATGCAAGTGTTATTAGATGGATATAGATAGGATGGTTACTATGGGATGAATGTAAATGTAGTATGAAATGGATAGGAGGTAGTGTGATAAAAATTGGTCAAAATAATCAAGAAAGGATATGAAAAGGGGATAGATACTAAGTGTTATGAAATGGATACAGATGGGATGGACACTGTAAGATGAATATGGGATAGTATATGTAAATTTATTATGGATATAGGGTAGTTTGGTAGTCAAAAACTGGTCAAAATACACAAGAAAATATATGAAAAGGGGATGGATACTATATGAGAATGTTGTAAGACAAATAGGATGGATTTAGGAAATGGATTATATGATATGAATATAAAAAGATATGTAATAGAATAGGTATGGAAAATGGATATCTAAGGTAAATACTATATGAGCGGTAGATGGAGTGAAGATAGGATAAAAGGGAGGTGGTTAACTAGTATAATATGAGTACGAGGATGGGATAATGACTAGATAATGATCAAGAAAATGGGTACTATATGGAGACTAGGGGTAAATAACAGAATGTCAAATGAAGATAAGTCATGAAAAGTAATGGATGATATGATATGATGATAAATGTTAACCTAGGGGTCTCTAAGGTATCACATAAAATATGTGTGTGTTTGACTCAAATGACAAACAATACAGGTCTAGTCACAACACTTAAACAACATGCATAAGTATGATCTTAAATTAGTAAAATATAAAGGGTGTATAACCTGATTCATGCACCATCTAATAGATTTATAGGTGAGGTTTTAGGTCGATTACCCATTAAAAAATATACCAAACCCTCTCAACTTTACTTGCTCCTAATGGCTACTTTGTATTTGATACTAACTCTAACAGTGGTACACCTATTATGGTTGAAGTCTCCTACTCTATGGTATACAAAAGGATCTAGGTGCATCCCCGATATACACAATGGTATGTTAGGGCCCAAGTCCATGTAGGAGGCTATCTAATTACCTTAGGACTTGAAGCTTGATCTCCCCTCACTCCATAAAACCCTTTATGGGGAATTTTGCTTAGGTCATAGCGATAACTCTCCTAATATTTAGACTCCACTGGAACATTGAGTTTGGTTTATGTGCAGTGGTTAATTCCATGACACTAAACCCTATATATTAAGCATGCGCATGGTGATGAAGTCCACATCATGTGTTATCCTAGAGGGGGGCTTAATAAATAGGCAAACACATGATACAATTAATTGATCATTCTAATTACCTATGTGTGATGAGCATGATACAATAAATTATCAATAAGAGAACATGTGCACACAATAAAACAAATTTATATAAAAATGATTTTCATAATAAAAGAGATATATATAAAATATAATAATATATCCAAAATATAATAAAAATTATGATAAAATTCTAAATTATACCCCTCCCTAAAAGTACAAGAGTTAGAAATCTAGTTAGGGTGCCTAAATCTTGAAGGGTCCTCCTTCAAAAGTGTTAATATTTTAGATTTTCACAATCCCACAAATCCCTACAATTCCATGAGTACATAGAGTAAACTATGACCAAAATGTACAATATCACAGCTAGGTAAACAAAACCATTAATCGCAAGTCATGTCTTTGTAATCCGTTAATAAACTACTATGATTAACTAACAATACCGCTATTGTCTAATAATATCACTACTATAATTAATAATATCATGACTATTAAAAAATCACAATCTGTGATATTGTAGATAATAATAGAAAAATAAGTCTAAGGCAACTACCAGACTAAGATAATTACTATATATATATATATATATATATATATATATATATATATATATATATATAGTTTAGATGTAAGATATTAAGTCATATCCTATCTACTACCACTAAAACCTAATGTATGTTATTCCTCCCCAATATCATGACTAAAAGTAATAAAACCACTATTTTTAGGTCAAAATCACAAGTCGCAATTAGTGATATTGCATAAGGAGGTCAAAACAATTTGTAGGGTTTTAAAATGTTTGTCTTATTTTCTATCTGCCCCCTGTGATTCTTGCACATAAAAAATGATATTCGTCAAGGGTTTCTTATATACAAAGAGGGTCCTAGACCATAAAATATATTTAGATGGGAAAATGATTAAGTTTCAAATAGTTTAACATAGACCCTTCTTTAATCCTTTATACAGATCCTCAAGTATGTCTTTGTTGATAACACAGGAATTAAGGAACTCAAAGCTTTACTAGTTTTAAACATAATATCGCTATTATCGACTACAAACCTATTATTACCATAACAATCCTACAACTAAGTGAGTCATAACTTTGTCAAGGATAGCCAAAAAGTTAGGGTCTAGGTTGAGTGTCTTCCTTTCTGCAATCATAGATTCAAAATACCCTCCCAAGCAACTAAGTATGAACAAAATATAGTAATAAAGTACAAGTGATAGAGTTAGTCCTAAATGTTATATTCGATAATATCACTACTAGGATCAATAATATCATGATTACTAGTACAATCCTATAACTGTGTGAGTCACAAGTTTGTCAAAAATGTGTCTTAATGGGATTTTGGGAGAATTTCCATTCTGTCCTATACATAGAAATCACAAAATAAGAAAATGTCTTGCAAAGAAGGGAGAGTTAGTAAAAATAGATGACAAAATGACTTCTAACTATACTTTTGTCAATATCATGACTACAACCTACAATACCATAATTATCAGTTCAATATTGTAAGTCTGAGAGTCACAAATTTGTCAAAAATGTGCCAACAGTTTGATTTTGGGGGATTTTCCTTTTGTCCTACACATAGAAACCATACCAACAGATAAGATCCTGGTGAAAATAAAGGGTTAGTAGATACAAATTATAACCTGACTCCTGTTATCTATTTCAATAATATCACTACTAAGATTGATAATATCGTAACTACTAGAACAAACTCATGAGTGTCAAAGTCACAGTATTATTGAAGCCCTAAACGCTACTAAAACCCCTAACCATTAGTAATTTATGGACAATATCACAACTAACTTCTGCAAAATCATGACTACAATATCGTGATTAGTAAGGTAATATCGTGATGTCAAAATTTGAAAATTTAGACTTAGATCATGTCCAGTTGGTCCTGAAATTACTCAAATCACTTCTAGTAATGGTATTAGACTTAATAAGGGAGGTTGGTCCCACCATGATCACCAAAATGTGCACCAAATTTCAGGTTCAAGCAATATTATCAAAACTAGTAATAAAAAACTCAAAACTTAATAGCACTAGTAGGAATGGATATAAGAAGTAAACTAGAATAAATGAAACATTCTTACCATCCTTTTTACCTCTTCATGCCTCCATTTCAAGACTTTCACTTGAATGACTTGATATCATAATTTGAAATATTGGATTGCTTGAGACCTCTTGACAATGGCTTCCAATGCTTGAGTGAAATGGGTAATGGATTGGATGAGATTAAGAAGGTTATTATGGATGTAATATGAGAGCTTGATGTCTTGATAGATGATTTCCAATTAGTATTGGCCATTTCCCAAGCATGATCTTTTATAGGAAAAATGGAGGAAATTTTGAAGAATTTTAAATTATTATAAGTCTCTATTTTAAAGAGCTATAGAGATTTGGAGGAGCTACTCCAATTATAGAGGCTTCTTCATAGGTTTAGGGGATAATGAGGGGGATTAGATAGGGATTAATGGGGTTTAGGGTTCATAGGGATGTAGGTATGGCTAGGGTGGTAGGGTGACTAGGGTGGTAGGTGGATAAATGTGAATTTTAAATTGTCAAGTGGGTTTAGGGAGTAGGTTAATAGGTAATAGGTTTAATGGGGAGATTAATTAGTTTTTATAATGGTGTAAAGGTTTATGGGATATAGGAATGGGATGGGGATTATTAGGTAAATATTTATTTAGGCTAGGACATATAGGAATTAGGCTAAATTATTGGAATTAGTATAATTAGCGAGGCAAGCATAATTTAGTGCATACAAAGATCATGATAGGTAGTCCACTTAATTTAGAAGGAAAAGAGTCAAGTTTTGATCTGAATTCTTACCATGGTTTTGATCTATTAGAGCCTAAAAGTAGTACTAATGCCTTCACATTTGAAGATATGGATAGAAAGGATGTAGCTGAGAGTAAGGAGGATTTTGTTTGGTCTCAAGAGCTTCATTTTAGCATGGTTGAAGATGAAGATGAGCAAGATTCATAGATTAATATATTCAATCAATCAACTGACCATGTTGGAGAGGTCATAAATGAGCATAAGGAAGAAATAGAGGAAAAGGAGGATCAAGATGAAGTATGGAAATAGTTGCTCCATGACTTCATGGAGCAAGTAGAGGTTCTCAATCATCCCATGCCTCCTCTAGAAGATGAAGATGAACTTATAAATTAGCCTATAGAAGCTAACCAGTATCAAGATGAATTATCCCTTGAAGATAGTACTGATGTCTTCAAGAATGAAGGAGAATATTCAGATCAAGAGCCATAAGAACATGAAATTTTAGGCCTTAGGGGTTGATGAGTTACCATATGGATCCTTTCAGAGCAAGCAAAGCAAAGATGGTTTTGAAGTTGGCATTGTCTCGGATAACCAAGGTGAGGCTACCTTTCGGGATGGCTTAGAGATTTTTTACCTAAGCCTCAACATTCAACCAAGCACCAATTTGAGGGAGCCATCAGATGAGGAGGATGAAGGAGCACCTATAGTCTAATTTGGAGTAAGCTTTGAGGAAATAGATTAGTATGTCTACATTGGAGACATGTTTATTCTATTTCATCCATTTGATAGCATGCCAAAAGAGTTGGTAGTCAAGTATCTCAGTTCACATGTCATGATCTCTCAAAAGCAAGTGTCTTCCATCCTGATCCATCACCAGTAAGTGATGCTAAATATTTCCCATTTAACCTAGGTGGAAAATATTTATGAATTATAACCCTATATATATATATATATATTAGAGTAGGTTGATGCTTTTCTCTAAGTGTCTTTGTGCACATTTTGTTTAGTAGGTTAGTTATTGTTCTTTTCCCCAAGTGCTTGTGTGCACTTGCTCTTGTTGGTTATTGTTCTTATTCTCTTTTTATTTCAAGAGAAATTTTTGGAAAGGGTCAGCCTTGTATCTAGTTTTAGACCATCTCAGTTGTAGAGGTAGAGGACTCTATGCCCAATGGACTAGACAGACAAACTGGGTTGGGTTCTCAAGCATAACAAGCATGCTTCCCCACAAGTCACTAGAAATGTTGGCAAAATTTGGCCCACATACCAAGCTTGTACCCATCTGGATTAGGTTGATAATGGATGATATTGATGATATGGACATTTTTCAAAGACCCTATGGGGTGTCAAGAGTGCTTATAATGAGTATGGAAGTGCATGGTATTCATTTGGTTCTTCATTGTTTTCATTGAGACACTTGGGTCTAGTGGCATAAATTTTGAGTAAGTAGTTTATTGACATTACCATTGCCATGTGCGGATGAGTTAAGGAGAATTGGTCATATGGTTATGATCACATTATTCCCAAGAACATATGTGCTAAATTTTAGGCCAAGCATCTAAGTGTGATAAAATTTATGTAGGTTCAAAGTTGGCTCCTCAAATAAAATTCACTTAGTTTCTATACTTAGCCATTTTTTACCATGACAAGCACGTGAACATCATGAAAGAACACACAAGTCATCTCACTTGAAAAAATTTTAAATGCACTTATAACTCTACTAGATCTAATAAATCAAGTGGGCACACTATTTTTGGTCTCAGGAACATCTCCAGCAAATTTGGTCCCTCCATGATTCTTGTCCTTCAAGATATAAATCTTCAAAGTTGTTCAAATAATGGGATACATTCATGTAGACATCAACTTTAAGTAACTATAAAAATACATTGGAGCTTAATTTTGATGTTCTGTGGGATGTCACATACATTCTTGGGGACATCAAATGGTGTTCATGTAAATGTCAAATTGAAGACCCATAAAGTAGCCATTGGGGTTTAAATCTAACTAGATCCAATAATTGGTATTGATCCATACACCTCGATCTGATGTTGTGAGGATGATCTAATAGTGTAAGTGGGTCCCCAAAATATCAATGAAGCACATTTAATCATACCAAAGAGATCGATGGTACATGATCAAGTTAAAGGGTCAGTGGATCTTGAGTGTAAATACGAAGGTGTTAAGTGTTAAGACCATGTTATCTTGAGTTCAAGATCAATGATCAGTGGACATTCATGAAACTTGAGATCAATGATGTGAGAGGAGGTTAATAGGTCAATGATCTGAGTCAGCTTTCGATGGCCAATCAAGTAAAAACAAGCCCAAGACTTTTGACAAAAGTTAAAGATGTAGGTTTTTGACTCTAGCAAGTTAATACGTAAAGGTGTCAAGCTAAATGATGATCCTTAAGTGAATAATTTGATTATGACCCTTTTATCCACTCTCTCATGACAAATGAACCAATAAGGGAAAATCAATACCAGAATGGGAGCATAACATATTGATCCAACTATTATAACTATATTAACATCGATACTCAACTTGAAAATGACTTGATCCCACCATTATAATCAAAAAGAGCATCAATGCAGAAAGAAGTGGGAGAAGGAATGAATGACTATTGCAATTGTTTATCAAGGTGGACATGGACATGACCAATTGAGCATTTTGAAAGAACACAAGCGTAGAGCGGTTGTAATTATTGTTGAGAGTGGATTTGATCTCAATAATAACCCCTTCAGTGCCAAAAAAACCTTCTTTCTCTCATTCCATTCTTGTATATTTTTAGGCTTTTAAGCCTTGATTTTCATCCCTCAGGTTGGTATGACTAGACTCTACCAAAATTGTATTTTTCACCTCTTGGAGTAATGAGAAAGACATTTCATAGTGTTTATCAATCTATGCTTAGTATGTTGTGTTTGCTTGATATGTAAAGTGGTCTAATCTTCCCTTTTTAGGTTTGAGCTCAACTTCAATGCTAACAATCTTCTTTGTAGGTCATATAGTGTGTCATATCATTGATATCTCAAGGATAGGATGGAATATTGTCTATAAGTGTCTTCAACTAGACCTTATCTTCATTATCCTCCAATCTTAGTACATCAAACTAACCTCTATGTGAAATACTATTATTTAAAAATCATATTAAGCATTGTATTAGTTTTATTCATGGTCCATTTTTGTGCTACGAGTTCAAGATTATGAGTGGATATGATAAATTCATGGTGCATCACCACATGTTAGAAAAGGTATTATTTTATGCAACTTTTTTACTCTTTTCATCCCAACTTGTTTAGTTTTTATAAATTAAGATCCAAATTATCCTCTTAGAGGAGCTAGCCTCATTAAAAATCCTATAAGTCTGACCCAAATATAGGTAACCCAAAACCTAGGGTCATTCCCATGTTGGACCATGCTTGAGACTAGGATTTGAACATTTCTACTTTCAACTAGGGTGTAACCTAAGTCTACAATAGGTGTAAGTGAGAACATTTTTACCATGACATTACTCATGCATTTGGGTTATATTTATAATGATTTACGCCTTTATAATAGATTAGTTAGAGCATTCATAGGACCTCCCAGAAGTTTCTTATAGAGATTAACCTACCTTTACAGGTTGATCCTGCATATGTGGTTACTACCTTTTCAATTATACCTTTCACATGCATCTTTGATATGTTATTGGGAAGATCTTGGATCCATACACTTCAAGTAATACCTTATATAGTGTATGGGTGTGTTAAATACATTCACATCAATCGAGTAATTACAATTTTTGAAACTCCATATGAGCATCCTCTTGAACAAGAGAAACTTATACCCATATAGTTAATTACCTAGCCTACTAAGGCCAATTAATCACAAAAGGGTAAGTAATAGGCAATCTCCTTTACTAGGTGGTTAATACTTGAGATACCATTACATCATAGACATATATTGGATTCCACAGAATCCTCATCTACTATGCACCATGTTCAGATATCCAAATCACCTACACATGTTCATATTATTATTATTCCAAAGAAACCATAAAACATTTAATTATGGGTTCCATGAACCCCTAATCTTGTTACTCCTACTATTTCTCCAAGTCCATAGAGTCTTATTTTACATGCTTAAATCATCACAAATACTATAGTGATAGATATTACACCTATACATGATCCTCGACAACATCACCAACTTATTACACTAAGTTCATAGTGGGGAGATATCTATTTTTGCCCTTTTTATGGGATCATAAGATAGTCTTTCACTTTCACATAACCAAAAAATAAAAAAACATGCAAAAATATAAAAATATTTTCAGCATAAACGTGTTCTATTGGCTCCTTGACATCTATGTATTAGTTTCATGTTGATGGATAGCATACCAATTACTTATACATATAAAAGTGTGTCACACTTATACTTGAGTGTGATACAAACATATACAGACACATGATTTATTTCTATTTTGGATGTTGTACCTTCCCTCTACTCATGTCATATGGACATTATGGGGATCCACCTCTATGATCATGATACTCACAGGATAATCATTCTATGGTCACTCTACATTATCATGTTTTGAGCTCATATAGTACTTACACATGTCTTTATCTATGATTATATATTTCATAAGTTACTTGATATTTTTTACTAACAAATTTGATCCATGGGCTACTATGACATGTTTATGCTTTCCCTTATACACTTCCTTGAGTGTCTTGCCTTTCTATTATCTTGCTTGTTTGAGCATTTGAATATGTTCCTTTATTTGTGCTACCCATGTCTATGTGTGATTTATTTAACATTTAAATATGTCATTATTTGTTGCATGAATATTTTAATATGTCATTCTTAATTTTGTGGACATTTTACTAAGTCATGTTCCTTTTATTATGTAGTATTTGAACATGTCCCTTATTTGTGATCTCCTTGGACCATTGCCTTTTGACTTAATTTTGAGTGATCTTATGTGTGTGCTTGATTTTCTTGTTGACATTTTAATATTAATATATATACATTTTTATGATTCTAATCATGCATCTTAGACCTTCATGTGATCACACTGTTATATGTGCTTCAATGATACATTTACCTAGACATGTCTTTCTATATGCTACATTATTCCATTCACAGATTATTCAATTGTCTTATCATTTTGAGGTGAGGTAACTACCAATTTATATTATTCCCTTACCTAAAATATGGGGAATATTAGTCAGGGCATGTCATAGAGACATGTTCTTCACATTTAGCACAATTTTAGAATCAGTGGGGTTATGCCTTGAAAGCATGTTCTCCACACTTATTCAATATTTGGTACTTATATCAGTTTTCAGATTCAGTGGGGCATGGCTTCCATACATTCACAATTTTTAGATTTATTGGGTGCATGTCATATAGGCATGGCTTCCACACATTCATATTTTTTAGATTCATTAGGGGCACGCTTTGGAATCATGTTCTCCATACTTATTCAATATTTGGCACACCCATATTTAGTGGAGGCATGTTTTGAAAACATGTCCTCCACATTGGTACTTGTTTTAGTTTTTATATTTGTCTATATATAGTGGGGGCATGATTTATAATCATGTTATCCACATTTACACATTTTCTAAATTAGTTGAAGCACACAATTATATGATTTGGATTCACAATTGTGGTAAAATTTTATACATTAGTATCATTTTTATACACAGTTTCAACATGAGACATATCTAAGGTACATGTGATATGTAATGTGTGTCTAATAATACAAAATCAAAATCATTTTCATATTTCAAAACTCCTCAATGGACTATCACCGTATCATGGGCTTTTACGCACTAATACCTAGGATGGAATTTTACTGATTATATTGAGCCGATCCATTGTAGTAGTTGGTTCACTTTTGGTATGGTTAAAGTGATTAAATTACTCAATTTTTCCAAGTTTTTAGGTTGAAATTGATTATTTATCCAACCTCACCAGGTTATAAGTATCATTGGGTTGCATGGTTGAGTTAATCTCAACTTTTAGGTGGAAACTCACCCTTTCTCCAAGGTTAGGGGCATGTGCCTTCCAAACTCTTTTTGTATATTCTTAGATATATGCATTTTCTGTGTGTGTGTGTGTGTGTGTGTGTGTGTGTGTGTGTGTGTGTGTGTGTGTGTGTGTGTGTGTGTGTGTGTGTGTGTGTGTGTGTGTGTGTGTCCTAATCTTAGTTTTATAGCCTTACAATGGCATATCTTTTCAAATTAACTTGTCAATAAGTAAGGCAGTTACATCGATACACAAGTGTACTCATAAACTTTGCTCTTTCAATTTTAGATCTTTTCAATACTTTCAATTCCATATTATATGCACTGATTATATACTATAATATGATCTTGGTTGTAATTTAGTCACTAGTAAATTACTCAAGTTGGACTCATGCAAATACAAGGTGTGTTATATACACCTAAGTATGCATTTTTTTCCTTTATATTGATAATTTCATTACTAGATTAAAGGGGGGGGGGATGTAGACATTATTTATAAATTATATATCAAGTCAATCTTATACACTTGGAAAACTTAGACCTTGGTTGTTCCTCTTAGTTTTAGACCTTTCTCGCATTTCAAAAGTCTCACATCTACTCTATCTTATGCCCTTTGGCCCATCTCTTAGTTTAACTAGTTTTATGTTGATGACTCAAACCTCCTACCTTGCCTAAAATGCTTAAAACTTGCTTATCTTCCACATCTATAAGTTTTTAGTTTGTACCTACTTTCCTATTATTTATACACTAGCCTCTAGAATAAACACTTGCATCAACACTAGTGTCATGCTCCAATGCACGTGTTCAGTGCCCTAAAGTTATCTAATTTACAAATGAAACATATTCTAATGGTTAGCCTGAGTGCTTTAATGTGAGTTAATTATTCAAATGCACTGATATAAATATAAGATAAACCCTCATTCATTTCTCACCTATGAAAACCTAGCATATATCAAGGTAACTTATCAAAAAAAATCAATAAAGCAAAGCTTTCTTATTTTCTCTTATTTTCATATTAGTCATAAGAACAACACATACACATGTTTGAAGTACTGAAGGAGTAGCACAAGAACTATATTTTCCAATTTAATATCTAAGTCATTGTTTTACTTATTTATCATACATTTCATGATTCACACATAATCCAACACATAGGGGAGAACTACATTTACTTCGTATGCAATGCTCATTGATAGATGGGTCTTTGGGGTTAGCTCGACACCATGTGCCACTAACCTATTTTCCCCAAGGTTACTATGAAGATGAAGAACTAGGGTTTTTTAAATTCATGAGGAGCAACAATCCATGACCCATATCTGAATGCACCATAGTGAAGGTGATGAATAACCTAGAAGCATCAAGGTGGTCACATCCAATTTTAGTAGGTATTTTGTACAAGACACCTACATCTAAACCAAACATTAGTGTTGATGCAACTATCCCAGGATAACATAAGTATGTGCACATATAGAGGTACCCAATCTATAATTTAGCGATTTTTCCAAAATCCTCTTCTAGTTTGATTTTTGCTTGTTCCATATCTAAAACTATGTCACCATCGGAACCAACTAAGTACATTACTTTGTCATTTTTGTATCTAGCATAGTTGTACTTACTATGTTTAGCCTATCTTAGTTTAATGAATTTAACATATATTATATCTAAATTCAACACTAATTAATCTACAATAGAGATAATTTATCACCCTTATACTTAAACTGTCTTTATCTTCTTTAACCCTAAATAACCCCAATTTAGATCTTTTTAGGGTTAAACAATTTTTTTTTTGAATAACATTAATTATTTTACTAAAATATAAATTTTATAATATTTTCATTCAAAAAAGAAGACATTATATTTTATTCTATATTTCTTGAAATTGATATTACAAAGGGCATTTCCTTCAAGCCATGGTCTATTAATACTAAATAAGAATGGTCTTTTTTTTAAAACATTGGCAGTGGACCAAAACTCAACTTTGAATTATGTGTAACTAGGTTGGGAAGTGAAACTTAGTAATGATTAATAATGCTTAAATGTATTCAAGTAGAAAAAATACTTAATTTTTTTTTGTATTGAAATAAATACAAATTACATAAAGAGTTCAGTGCTCATAAGAACACCTAAAAGAGAGAATCTATTGGCAACATTTAAACACCAAAAAGCAATAATAATATCGTGATGGCAGCAATCAAATTTCATCTAAAATATTCAAAATAATTATACAAGATATATATGATAGCATCATAAGGTCTATTGATCTAGTCAGAAATAACCACAGCAAAGACATGTCTGTAAAAGAGTCTTTAATTCCTGGGCAATACAAATCTTTTTGTTACTTAACAATTAGTTCACTTGGTGTTGAATTTGGATATCCACCACTATATTCTTCTTTGACTACGCCTAACTTTGAGATACAAAAGAAGAAAGACAAAAAACCACATTAGAGTAAAGCCTTAGAATAACAAAATCCTAATGATCATTATGATCAAAAAGTGATTTGCATCTATTCCTCCAGAGGTACATCAAAATAACATGTCTAACACCATCAACCATAACATTTTCATAAAATCCAACCCCTAATAAAGCCTCTTTTTAGTTAAGTTCATGTCCAAAAATAGTAGGTAAGTCACAAAACACTAAATTCCATTATTTTTCACAAATGGGCATCCCTAGTAGATATGTCTCATACTTTCATGTTGATGACAAAAGGGATAGTTGATAAGTTGGATCATGATACATTTTAACCTATCCCCAATGGGTAATTTGCAATGCAGTATCTTCCAAGCCATCAACTGAGCATCATAATCAACTTTTGATTTCTAAATTTGAGTAGTGAGTTTTATCCAGTACCTTTCAATGAACCTACAGTTTCATTTATTGTTCAAACGAGGCTTTAAAGGCAATTTAGGAAGCAATTGGATGTATATCTTCTTTAAAGGAAAAAAAAGAAAAGGATAAGAAGCCAGCCATAAACCATCTTTAAAAAAATTACATTGGATAGGGGTACATAGCTTCATAGATAATTTTGGAGGCACTAAAGATTGTAAAAAAATCAAATATGATTTATACTTATTATTCAGGCCAAATCAAGTTTTAATTTTGTCTAGCCATCCCACTGACTACCATTTGACTTTCACTACAGTTATGCTAATTTTATTTTATATAAGAATTTTC
Organism: Torreya grandis; assembly: GCA_037957365.1. Lineage (NCBI taxonomy): Eukaryota > Viridiplantae > Streptophyta > Pinopsida > Cupressales > Taxaceae > Torreya > Torreya grandis. Next base: position 427,227 of record JARHVA010003164.1, on the reverse strand, counting down.
CATGGTTCTTCACCTCTGACAGCTCTAACAATTCTATTTGGCCGCTAAACAAACCCCTTTGTCTTTTTTGATCTATTAGTCCCAAAACACCTTTACATTTAGGCTAAATACAGTGGGTCCATGAAGTAGATATAAAACCATCATTACCATCCCATTTAGCCTAGAGAAATCATCAAATAATTTTTATTAGGTCCTCGTAACCTTTTTTTGAAGGCATCCAGCAAGATGAGTAATAAACACGTGTGGCAAGAAAAGATTTGTTACTTACTTAGATAGTACTTTTAAAAGAGAGGAATTTATTCTCCCAACTAAAAAGTTTTTTCTTAACTCTGTTGAGGACCAATTCCACATATTAGAGAGAGAAACTCCAAGACCAAAAGGGATCCCAAGATACCTCATAATCTCACCATGTTTAATTTTTTTTCATTCATGAGGTATCCATTAAGGAACAAACCCTATTTGGATCATCAAAAATTATGTTTTATCATGAGCAAGCTTAGATCCTAAAATTGCACAATACAGTTATAAAATAACCATCATATTAGAGATGTCTTTTTCAAAATTATGTAGGAATAATAAGTTATCATCATCATAATGTGAATTGATTACAACTACATTATGAGGAATAGAAATTCCTAAAATGAGCTTCATTTGATTGACATATTTAAGAAGATAACCCAAGGCATTAGTTGTGAGGACATAATGTTGAGGTATGTTTCTATAGTTGGTCTTGAGGCATTGATGTTGTCATTGATGACATAGTCAAAGACAGGTGTCAAAGGTCAAGAGTTGAGGCCATGCTTGGTAGAGTGGAATATAAGTCTTATGATATGACAAGAGAAAATTTGAAGGAAATATTTTGTTTATCTATTGAGATATAATTTAAATGCAACCTATAAATTCTTCTGAGGTTGATGGCATGCCAAAGACAAGATCATGATGCAAGGTAATCTATTATTTAATACTAGATGTCTTCAGAAGCCTAGTCTTGTCTTGTGAGAAGGTGTATGCACAAAGCATAGTGAAGCTTTGTGATTTTTGATAGTACGGGAAAGAGAGAGTGTATAAAGTTGTGTAAACATGTGAAAGAGGAAAATAAGTCTTCAGAGGAGTTCCAAGGTCAGTCTTTTAGCTTAGTCCTTACATCAAGAGACCTAGTGAGAAGGCATACACCTGGTAGCATGAAGAGGTGAGTAGTCTAAGACTTGTGTGAATAAGGTTGATATTCTGTGAGCATAGTAAGATGTTTTCTTACATGAGTATGAGTTTTTGAAAATAATACAATAAGTTTCAAGGTGTGATCAAGGTCTAAGTATGACTGGTAGTTCAAGTCCTAATATGAAAAGAAACGTAGTGTGACCTAATGATGGGTCAAGTTAATTTTCCATTGTATTAGATATATATAGAGAATTTACAGAGGTATGAGAGATTTTTTTGAGTGTTGACCAAGTTTGAGGTCATATCCTGAAGGAAAAAGCATGAAATTAGGTGTTGAGGTTTTTTGTGTGTACAGAATAGGGTGTTGCAGACCTAAGAAGGATTTTCTTATGCTCGTTGGCATGTGAAAATTTTGCATGAGATCCTAAATTGTTCATGGAAGTTGGGTAAGGTTCATATCTTTATTTTTTTATCAATGGTTTTGGAGTTGAGGGGCAATCCTTTATGAATAATTACTAAGAAGGGAAACTAGTTAAAACCCCCTAAAACCATCATAATGACCTGATAGGAAAGATCTTGTTAATTATGGATCAGAATGGTTTTTTTGACTTATTTTTATGTTTTTAATTTGTAAATAACTCTTCTATGTTTCTTCGGGTGGTTTTGGTTTGTTAGAAGAGTGAGTAGAAGCTATAGAAAACCCCTTATTTCTCAGAATTTTGATGTAGTAAGCAAGGTTGACCAATTCAAAGCATGCAAATGGATGGAGGATGATGTGTGATAATTTTAGTTTGTACCAATGTAATTTTAAGATTAGGTTATAGACCTAAAATGTGCTAAACCAATCATGGAAGTTGGCTTATCGTTAAAAGGGCCTAATGAGCAAGATAGTGAGAAAACTAGGCAGTAGTGAGAAAGAGATTAGGGATTGGTTTCAGACGATGGATCCAAATGCATGGGGTCATTTTTAAATACCTATAACTCATATCAAATTTGTTTATAAGTTTTTTTTATGCACACAAACAAGCTGAAATTTGTTCTTAAAGTGACCTGTCTAACATAGTGAAGTCTATGTAGGGTGAAGATGTGAGATTGGTCTGTAAGACCAATATTGATATTAAACATTATAATATATCTTTTCAAATATGTTATAAGGATGGTGAATTATCATTTAAACCCATTTTAATATCATAAAATTGTTGACATATGTGTTCTAAGTCTTGATCTTCATGACTATGTTTTTGGAGCTATAGGCAATTTTTGTGTATGGGTGAAAATGTTGTTCCTAAGTATTTTTGCATAGAGTTGATGCATCCAAGTCACATTAATTTGTTATTAATGTCTCATAGGTTCATTTTAACACATTTTTATTCATGAAAAACTCCCATGAATGTGTGAAAATTCAAAGGCTTTTGATTGGGTTCTTAAGAACTGTGTGTAGTTCTAAGTGAGCATCTAAAGTTGATCAGTTTGAGGTCTTTTATCATGTTTGGTGAATTATAATGAAAATTATGTTGAACCTGAGGTCATGTAAATTCTATCAATGTTATTTTTATTATTTTTATGTGTAAAATTTTATTTTATGATTCATATTTTTAAGATAGACATTCTAGCAGTAAGAAGGCCTAATGGCGAGTAAACATAATTGTGTGGTTCAAGGAGTGAACTAAGATAAATGGTGTTGGGGAAATAAGGTGAGATTATAAGGGGTCTAATTAAATCATGTATTAATTTTTTAATCCATTTATGGAGGCTCAAGGTTTTTCAAGGAGGCCTAAGTGAAATGTGTGCTTAGAGAAGGCCTAATTGCATTAGGTCTTTATTAGGCCTAATGGTGGTTTTGGCCCTTAAGGGTAATGATCGACCTATGTGGTGATTTTTTCAATTGTGAAACATGTTTTTTTATCTATTTCAATGATTATATAAGTATGGATTTTTTTTAGCTAACAAATATGGGTGAGATCAATATTTGAGCATAAAGAGAAGGTCTAATAGGCCTAATTTGACTTGTTAGAATGTAGAGGACATGAGAAAATAATATAGTGTTTTATAAACTAGGTAAAAGACTTGAAGATCATCAAATAGGTGTGATGAATATTCCATTAAGATATAAATATGTATCTACAAGTGATGAGCAAGGTCATATCTCTAATTATGCTAAGGAAAGGGTTAGTTGAGTGAGAAGGCTTAATAGGTTGTTTGTAAGAGATAGAAGAGTGAGAAAAGCAAAATTAGGAGGTAATCTTTAGTTGAGTGAGAAATAGGTGTCCAAGGGTGATCATATATTCAAGGTAGCTAAGTTGGTGATGAGTTATCTAAAGGTTTTGGTGCCTACTTACAATTTGGTGCTTGTTAAAGGACTCGTTGAGTTGGTGCTTGACTAGTGAGGGGGTGTTCCTTGTGGGGTTGGTGCCTCACTAAAAATTTGATTCATTACTTATAATATTGTATTCCAAGCTAGGCATCAGTGGGTTTTATCCCCAAAGAGATTTTTTCACATATATCATGTGTTTTTATGTTGTTTATTTTCATAGATGTTTATGTATGTATTGGTTAATGTATGTATGTAAATGAATGCTTCATGGATGTTAAGTGAAATTAAAGAATTATTTTAATTAAACTAATTCACCCCCTTCCTCTTAGTATCTATAATTCCAACACTTGGTATCATATCTAGTCCTTTGAAGGAGGTCTAATAGCGTAAAGGAGATCATAAACAAGCGAAGATGGCTAGTCAAGCACAAGGTGGTTTTTTTACAAGCAAGGTTCCATTGTTTAATGGATCCAATTATGTTTTTTGTATTGTCAATATCAAGACATATTTGATGTCTCAAGGTGATGACTTTGTCAATCAATCTTGGATGGATATATTTCACCCTATATACACATAATATTATCAAACTTTTATTGATTACTGATAATTTGTATCTTACAAAAATCTATCCAGTCTCAATCTCTCTGAGTGCATGGCTTAAGGGGTGCATCGAGAAAGGGGTGGGTAGACTATCAGTGCTTTGTAATATTTTTTTCCCTTTTACCACTTGATACCTACACACTTATCTCCTAAAACCATTTACCCTAAGCCTACTCTTCTCAGTCTTATCTATTCCAATATTTTTTTCTTTCCATCCCACCTTTTCTTGCCTTAACTCCTTTTGGTCAGTCAACTACAATAGGTTGATTGGGTCAACCTAGTATAGTTTAGGGGTATTTTTCACTTTCTTAGCTTGTTAGCCTTTCAATCGACCTAGATCAAACCTAGTGAATTATCCTTAAAAATGCATTGGGTCAATTGGGTTGACCCTGTATATCTAATAGTCCCAGGAGGATATAGGGTAAGATTTGCCTATATATACAAGTTTATTTCCCACCATTTCATAAGAGAATAATTATTAGCAAAGAAGTGTGAATGAACAATCTACTTATTGACCATTCTACTTGAGGAATAAAGTTTAGGTTTTTATACTTTCTTTGGAGATACAGATCTTATCTTGTGGAGAAGTCTTTTGGAGTCTTCGATAGGTTGTGTAGCCTAAAGATGATTTATCTTGGTTATCCTTATATACCACAACAATCTCTTGAGAAGCACCTTGGCTAAGGGAGATATTGAGGCTCGATGGGTTCCTTTTCAAAGGTAAGTATTCCTAACTTTATTTCTCTTTTGTAAGAGTGGATAGATAATGAATTTGTATTCTTTTCCCATGTATTAGGATTTTATATATATTGATGTGAGTATATGTCTTCTAATACATGTTTAGTTCAGTTTGTTTTATTATTTCTAACCCCCACTTTATGCCACAAGCTTTAGTGTGCACTAGATTAGATTTAATTTTGTATTATTAAAATAAGTGAATGTTTTAAACTTTAGGACTCCATTAGCGTGGTTGTGCGATTATGTTACACTATAAGTTTTTGAACCCTTTATAGCATGATATGTTGTGATAAGTGATCCCCTAATCAAGTCTATCAGATCCCCATATTGGTCATGCTCCCACTTAACAAGTGTATCCCCAATTAGAAGTATAGGTATGATCTATCTTAACTGAGTTAGGATTGATTTATAGACATGATACATTTTTGATTTCATACATTCTAGTGAACCCGATGTGAAACTAACCCTTGTAGGATTTATTTCATTTTTAGTCATTCTTTTGATCACCAATTTTATCATATATTTTGACATACTAGATTGATTATGTCAGCCCAACTATTTTTTCTTTATGCATAGGTTTTCAAAAATAGGCGACTAGATCAACCCAGTCGACCCAATATAGGATTCTAGTTGTCCAGACACCTAGTTTAGCCTACTAGGTTGACCTAGTCAACCCCTTATAATTTTAGCACCTTTTTAGTAGTTTCTTATACAGCTTGATCAATTTTGTCGACCCAATTTTTAGGTTTCTCAAGCATACTTCAAGGTTCTTCATCAGTAATCTTCCTTCATTAGATATCTAATCCATCAAGTTTCCTTTCTATCTCTCTATTTCTCTCTTTTATATATTTCTTTTCACAGTTTGCAATCTTTAAAACTACCCTTGCATAGTCAACTGGATCGACACTACCAACCCAATTTTTTGTTCTGTGTGCTATCTAAAATAATTAGATCGACACTACTGACCTAGTTTATTTTCAAACTTTGTTTTCATATTATAGGTTTGACCATATCAGCCTTGTTCTATATTTTGTGCATATAGTGTAAACACTATACCTTATTTCAAGTTAGAATTAACCTCATATCTACTAGTAATTATTTCACACCTTTATTTTCCTTTTGCTTGTATGCTTAGGATAGTTTACATAGTATAATTAGGGGATTTTTAATTAATCACCTAGTTTCACTATTTATATTTTATGTACACATGGCCATAATCACAAAAACATAAACAAGCACTTTAACATCTTGTCTACCCTAGGCCAACCTACTTAGATTTTATCACCAAGGGAGAAGCCAACTTGATGCTCTGGTCAAGTATAAAGCATGGTTAATGGTATATTTTGAATAAGCACCTGACACCCTTATCATTATGGTGTGTGAAGTTAAGGCGTAGGACCTAATACCAAGATTGTATTATTTCCACTACAGTCCCTTTTATCCCAAACTACCTAAACCCATCTTTAGATTTCTATCTAGCACCTTGCTTATAGCCAATTCCAATCACAGTAAAAGTCATATCTTAATAATCTAATAAACATTCAGGTTGACCAATTAATCAATTTTTTACTTTTCAAGTTGATTTCTTACTCTTTACTCAATTGTGTGTGTAAAAACTTACATTAGCCAATGTTAGTGCAAGGTTTTGCTTTGTGTGCCTCAATTGGATTGGCCAACGTTGATCCAATTGACTATTTATTCCTTTTAGCACTTACCTATTTGCATTACTTAAAAAATTGTATTAGTCACAAATTTCTATCAACTTTCTCATCTTCCCTTTTTGAATTCTATACATCGTCATGAATCCAATGCATTTTATTATTTACAAAACATATGAGTAGAAATAAAGATATAGGCAAAATAAAGTATCTACATATTTTTAGCTTTTGTTCACTATAAAGGATTGACCTAGTCAACTTTGTATTATCTTTAGACCCTTTTTATCCTCTATCTACTATACAGGATCGACCCAATCAACCCTGTATTATTCACATACCATTTTCAGCCCCTATTTGCTAGACATGATCAACCCAATCAACCCTGTACTATTTTTTGTCACTTTTTGTTGCCCTTGTGTGGTTATCTAATATTTTCTCATCATGATGACATATTTTTATCCTTCTCTTAGTCTAGAACATTTCATAATTAAGGACTTGGATAATAACCTCACTTATTTCATTACTTTAGATGAAACTATCCATTTTCTTTATACACCTTCTCCTAAACCAAAACCACTCACTACACAATGTAATGTAGTTGAGGTCATTCATCCTAATCCTCTTCCTAACACCAATTTTTGGAATCCTTCACCTTTAAATAATTCTCTTCCCACCAACACTAACAATCCTCCTCCTACCAAAAATACCAATCCCCCTCCTATCAACACTAAAACCCCATATTCAAATCCACCTATTGATACAACTCAACTTCTTGCATAAGTCATATAAAAAATGAACATCATGAAAACAACTAACACCTCTCAAGTGATGAATATGCAACAACATGAATAGTCAACCACTTCAAGTCATCATGTCTCAACCAAATCAAAATTTTGTCCGTCCTCCTCTTAGAGATGCCAGTGAGAATATCATCCCCCAACCTCCAATAAATAAAAAAATGCTTCAACATCCTAAAAATGAACCTTTAGCCCCATTTATTGCATCTATATACATTGGAAACATTTCTCCAACTATCACATATAATGGGACTAAGGACCCTACTATCTTTATTAAGTCTTTTGGTAATCTTTATAAGGAATTGGTCCAAAATAACACCTTAACTACCACCAAGCTCATAGCCAAAACTTTTTTTGGTGATGAACTTAAATGGTACAACCAACTTCCTAGGCATTCCATCTCACAACTAGAGGATTTATTCAATGCTCTAGTGAAGCAATTCCAACATGATGACCTTTCTAAAAATTATTGTAGCCATTTCATCAATGCCAAACAACTTTCTAATGAATCTGCTCATACTTTCATCAAATGATGGAAGTCTCTTTCTCATAAAGTGGACTATAATATGAATTATGATACTCTTTTAAAAATATTTGTCACTACTCTTAAACCTCCTCTTCAATACAAAGTTTGAATCTTTTCACCTAAAACTTTAGAAGAAGCCTTAAACCAAGCAAAAAGACAAGACTTTCTTATGACTCAATCTGAACCATCTCAAACAAATACTAAAACACCTTTTCAATCATCTTCTCATAATATTGATTCCTCCTAGCCTCCCTAACCTCAAAGTGGAGCATCTAATTCAATCAATGTTCACCTAACCCACCCACCCTTAAGTCTAGAACAACTTAAGAATAAATAGCCACCATTTAAACCTATGAGCTTTGATCCTTTCAAACCTCCTCCCAAATGGTACAATCTAGATAAATTTTGTTGGTGGCATGATACTATAGGTCATTCTCATGTGTCTTGTCATGATCTTCACCAATTTATTATTTCTTCCTTGCTTGGTCCACATTTCAATCTTTATACTCTCACAAAACAATGTTATCAAAACTGTCTTCAAGCTTCTCAAATTCAATCTCAAGAACCACAATCCATTCAACATCAACTATCTAATGATCAAAAATAATTATCCTATACCTCATCTGATAATTTTTTTCAAACAATAGTTGATGCTTGTTCCTACACCAATAACAAAAGGATAACTAACATGAACAATTTTAAACATACTGTTGCCTCCATTGAAAATCAACCTCTTATGTCACATGAACCAAAAGAATACCTAGTTAAAATGCCTACTCCAATTCATATCATACATGATACTCCTTTACCTCCTTTATCTCTTCATGCCTCTCCTACACATCATATGTCACATTCAACATCCTTAAAATCTACCAAACAACATATTTGCCTATCTCCAAATGTACTTTCCAACCCAATGCAAATAATTTTAATGGCTCAATTTTATCTCACTCCAAATCACATGTTGGGGCATCTTGTGATGCCCATCCACATGTCCTTTCAAACTTTGGGGTATCTTGCAATGCCCATCCCTACATCCACTTACCCATTGGGGCATCTTGTGATGCCCACTCTTATTCTAAAATGCATAATAACAAACACATTCATCTTCAAAAAACCTTTCGATACTTATATACTTATATTTCACATGCACATCTTTGATACATATGTTAGCATAGGTCTTACTTGTTCTCTTGTCTCATGTTTCTTTGTTTTTGTACATTTTTCTTTCCTTCCTTTACTTTCATTTTACTAGCATGATTGTTTTCCTTTACATTCTTTGGTTTTTTTCCACATTACATTTGGCATTTGTTTTCATTTTTGTCTTTATATACCTCTTTCATTTATCTTTTTATGTCACTCTTTGCCTTAGTAGCTTTAAGATCATTTTTTCCCCTTTTTTCAAAATTTATCTCTTGATGTACCATAGTCTTCTTTATCTTTTGACCTTTCTCTTTTAGCACCCCTGTGGGTTTTTCTTTTGTGAGTTGCTTCATAAGATCATGGATAAAACACAACACTCCTCACAAAATTACCATCCTTTTACTTATTTTTCTCCCTTATGTTTTACATTTATCTTATCACACTCATGGGTTTCTCTTTTATGAAGTTGTAGTGTAAGACCGTGGATAGGACCTGACCCTCCTCATAAAATCACCATCTTTTCATGTTCTTGATCTTTATTCTCAACTTTAGCTTTTACTTCTCTTTCTAAATGAAATTTGCACAACAATCTATGTTATCATGTTTTCCTCCATTTCCCTCATTCTTATGATAAGGAATCACACTTTACTATCATTGTATCTCTTTTTTCCCTTTGTCACATTTTTTGTGATTTAAAGTAATTAAAATTGTTCCATGTGTCATTCCTCTTTATTTCCCCTTCCTTTCATCTCCACATTAGATAAAATAAGGTAGAAGTCAAGATATAACTTTTATTCTACCTAGATTTATGAGACTCTTAAACCCCATGCTCTTTGAAGTTCTCTCTCTTAGCAACCTTATCCCAAGTATTCAAATAAAATTCATCTTTAGCACCCATGTTTGGTTTTCCAAATCTGTATGGAGGAGGAATAGAAAAATCCATCAAAAAATTTAAAATCCAAATCATTTGAATCAAAAGGCAATGATATATAAAAGGAAAAATACAAATCTTAAAAGTCAAATTCACACCAAAAAAATGTGATTATAAGCACATCTCCTATCTCTAATTTAAGATCAAACTCCACAGTTGGACTCACATAGAGTCAAGGTCCTTTGGGGTGTATTAGGCCAATAGATTAGAATAGGGGATTTTTAAAAAACTCTATGGTACTACCTACTTTCTCATACAAGTACCCAATCTTTGTTGTAGATTGATGATTCTATAAGGGGTCCTGAAGAATGGGGAACACATCATGGGGAGGTAGGTCCATTTTACTTTTCATTCAGATAGCCTTCATGGGATGATCTACATACTATATTTGTTGACCTAAGACTTGTGTGGCTAAGAGAAGTTCTCCAGCATCCTTAAGGTCAAAATTCCTCTTATTTTGACAAACCTAATTTGAGTTAACTGACTTCGATAAATATTTCCACTACCTTGGTTTTTCCTTCTTTCTCCCCTCTACCCATTTCATTTATCCCTTGATAGATAATTTATGATTCCAAATCTATCTTCCCTCCTCTAATTATTCCTTCTTCTTCATCTCTTTAAAACATGCTAGCATTACATTGTTTCAATTTTATCTATCCTTAGAGAAAAACATGTTTGAGTAACTATGGATCACTCTTTTCTTTCATTTGTCATTATTATACTAACCTTTTATTGTGGATAGTTGAGTCTGTACCCTTTTTCCATTCTTACATATATGCCTTCTTCATATTTTATTCCATCTTCAATTACTTTTCATTTTCTTTCTTTCATGTTTTCCTTTTTGCCTATCTTACATGAGCTTAATTTTTACTTTCTTACATATATTTGTTAGAGTTTTTTTGTATGGACATTCCTTTTTTTCATTTATGCTTTACATGATTTCCAATATCATTTGTCATTTATTTCTTATCATTTGTCATTCATTTGTCATTCATTTTCCAAGCATTTGTCATTCACTTTCCATTCTTTTATCATTTATTGGCCTTCAATATTCTAAAAACCTTGCTTTACCAATCCTAAATTGCCAATTATCTTCCATGTCATTCCCAACTATTACATGCCTATTTTCCAAAAAAAATTATTTTTGGCCATTTTTTGCAATAACTTCTATAAGTTCATCTAGTGTTCTTCACATTGGATGCCTTCACATATCTTAAAGTCTACTTATTTATCTAAAACACTAAAGTAAGTTAAAGGTATGTGTTTTTCAATTCAATCCTTTCATTTATCTTATTTTATACTTATTACACTTTACATAGCATTAGCATTGTGTGGTATCATGTTCTATCCTGAAGCACCATCCCATGTTGCACTTACATGACACATGATGAGCTTTGAGTGGGGCATATGTATACACATAATATTTTCAAACTTTTATTGATTACTAACACTTTATTATATCTTGTAAGAACCTATCAAGTCTCAATCTTTCAGAGTGCATGCCTTAAGGGGTGCAACATAAAAAAGGTGGGCAGACCATTGGTTCTTCATAACATTGTTGTCCCTTTTACCACTTTATATCTACACACTTTTCTTCTAAAACCATTTACCCTAAGCTTATTCTTCTCAATCTAACCTATTCTAATTTTTTCCTCTTTCCATCCCTTTTTTCTTGACTTGAATCCCTTTTGGTCAGTCAACTATACTAGGTCAATTAGGTCGACCTAGTACAGTTTAGGGGTATTTTTCACTTTCTTAGCTTGTTATCCTTTCAGCCAACTTAGCTCAAACCTAGTGAATTGTCCCTGAAAACACACTGTGTCAACTGGGTCAACCCTATATAGCTAACATTCTTGGGAGGATTTAGGGCAAGAATATATACAAGTTCATTTCCCACCATTCTATAAGAGAAGAATTATTAGCAAATAAGTGTGAATGAACATCTACTTATTGACCATTCGACTTAAGTAATAAACCTCAAGGTTCCATACTTTCTTTGGAGATACAAATCTTATCTTGTGGATAATTCTTTTAGATGCTTAGATAGGTTATGTAACCTAGTGTTGATTTATCTTATTTATCCTTACATACCAAAACAATATCTTGAGAAGCACCTTGGCCAAGGGAGAGATTGATGCTCGGTGGGTTCATCTTTAAAGATAAGTATTCCTAACTTTATTTCTCTTTTGTAAGAGTAGATAGATAATGCATTTGTATTTTTTTCCTATGTAATAATATTTTGTATACATCGACATGAGTATATGTCTTCTAATACATGTTTATTTTAGTTTGTTTTATTATTTCTAACCCTCACTTTGTGCCACAAGATTTGGTGTACACTAGATTATATTTACTTTCTTATTATTAGAATAAGTGAACGTTTTAAACCTCAGGAATCCATCAAGGTTTTTATGTGATTGTGTTAGATTGTAGGCTTTGAAACCCTTCCTATCATGATATGTTATGACAAGTGATCCCCTAATTGGGTCTAACAAATCCCCATATTGGTCATGATCCTACTTAGCAAGTGTATCCCCAATTATAAGTGTAGGTATGATCTATCTTATTTAAGCTAGGATTGATTTATATACATGATGCATTTATGATTGCATACACACCCCATATTCCTCCTATAGATACAATAGGCAAGAACGTTGGTGACAATAATTCAAAAGTAATGAATGGCATCATATGTGGACTATCAAAGGCAAAACTTGTGAAGGTGATGCACTATATGTCTGCTAAAGAAATGTAGGACAAGTTGAAGACTATTCATGAGGGAGACTCCAAGGTCAAATTGGCTAAGTTGCAAACCCATATAATATAATTTAAAAGCCTAAAAATGAATGAAGATGATACTATTATAGCCTACTTGTTGAGGGTTGATGAAGTGGTTAACATTATAAAAGGCCTAGGTGAATAATTGAAAGAGTTTAATATTTTTTAAAAGGTTTTGAAATCTATAACTCCTAGATTTATTTCTAAGGTATCTATTGTTGAAGAGATGTAATATCTAGATAAGCTAGATATGGATGGACTTCATGACACCCTAACAACCTATGAAATGAGTACAAGTGAAGGAAGACCTATAAAGAAGGAAGTTGCATTCAAGGTAGAAAATAATCCAAAGGAGAATAAGACACAATGTAAGAAAGTCAAAAATAATGATGAATCTGATATTGATGATGATGAGTTGATAGTTATATTTATGATAAAGTTGAAGATAGGTTCAAGTAAATACAAGGGCAAACTATGTTTTAAATGCTTCAATCATGGATAGATTGGACACTTTTCCAATAATCTCCCTCATAATCATTATGCAAAGGATGATGAAGATCATGACGAAGGTTATGATGATTATAAAATGTCCTATATGTTTGATAAGAGTAATAAAAGCTTCAGAAGGTATGATGACAAGAAGAAGTTTTTCAAAAATAAAAGAAATCTCTACACCAAGGAAGATTGCATCTCATTTGATGAGAATGAGAGAAGTGATTATGAGAGTGACCATGAAGGTTATGGCCCTGATGTTAGTGAAGTTCTCTTCATGGCTGAGGATGCAAGTTATTAAAATTAAGAAGAGTCCATATGGATTGGAAGTGTTGGTGATTTAGATGAAGAAGAAGATGAGGCAGACTTTCAAGCTATGTTGATGAAAACTCTAGAAAAAATAAAGATTGTAAAGAATAAAAATAGGGTGATGAGATATCTCATCAAAGACTATAAGGAGAAAATAAACTTATTTGAAGCTAGACTAAACAACAACTCTAAGGAGCAAGAGTAAATAGTAAAATAGGTGGAGACTCAACTTGAGATTGTGACTACAAGCCTAAAGGCTAAATAAGAAGAATGCACAAGGTATGTAACTATTTTAGACTCTTTGAAAATTGAGTTGGATTAGGCATCAAGTAATATGAAGTCTTTTGTGAAGTTTGAAAAAAGTACCAATGATCTAGATAACATCTTGAGTAGTCAAAAGACTAATAATGATAAAATAGGCCTTAGTTTCAATGGAGACTAAATGAAGAAAACTAATATGATCAATAAGGCTAATGATCAATCAAATAATGAGGGTGCTATAATATTAAAGGATAATACTATTAGTTAGCCTAACACTATTAGGTATGTTAACCCTTTCAATGGTTATTGTTATTCATGTAACCAATTTGGTCATAAAGCAAGGCATTATAGAAGGCCCTCCAAGAATGAATATAAATGGAACTATGAGGAGATTCATCAGTCAAGAGGTATGGGTCATTATATGTTTCCATCAAAAGAAATAATGTGTTTCAACTATAAAAAGGTTGGTCATATTGCAAAATATTGTAAGCATGATTTCTCAAGACAAAATAAGAAAGTTGAGGCCTCTAGAGTACAAGAAAGAAGACAAGATAGTGAGTGAAAACCCAAGGTATCAAAGGTTGAAGATGAGTCTATAAGTAAAAGTGGACTATTTTTCATGGTGGAGCATAGTTAAGATACAAATAAATGCCAAAAATTATCTCTATCAACTTAGATTGTTGATGAAAGAGTCAAGACCAGTAAACCAAGTCAAAATGTTGTTCAAACAAAGATTGAGAAGCTCAATCCAAAAGGACTTTTCAAACCTAAGAGGATGTTATGCCCTTAACCTTTAGTGCATCTAAGCATATGTGTGCCCAACTTATAGCTTACACATTTTCATATTATCTAGTTGCATTTCTTGATGTTCTTAGTATGGTTAGCCTATAGAATGACCATGGATAAGTAGAGTATATATAGGAGGTAGTGGTTAGTTTTTTATCATCATATTTTGAATTTTATTCTTACTGCATTATTGTGTAGGTTTTCACCTCAAAGTGTCTTAGTCATAATATTCAATTATTCAACTTTTTCACCAATTATTATTGTGAATCTACTTATTTTGTTCTTAATTCTAAGAAATATAATTCTATTTTTGTGAATCATCTAAGTAATTTTACTATAGAGGATCTGGAAAAAAAATTGCCTTGTGCAAGTTAGCAGTCATTGGATTTGTCTCTACAAGATGATCATAATGGTGTATCCATTGGTATACTTTTTTAGGTCAAATTTTTTCACTCTTGTACACAATAGCAGTAGTTGGATTCATCTTGGTGAGATGATCACAACAGTGTATTCCACCAATACATTTTTTTAGGGTTAAAACCCTCCTAAGGTTTATGCACGGCTGGTCTGAACACTCATAGATGTGAGAAAGGGCAAGAAACTCTAAAAACTCCTCACATGGATGACATGGAATCTAAAACTTCTAATCCATCTATTTTGAAGGTAATTCAATAACTTAAGCTAGAGTTATAGAGCATGGTAAAAAAATATGATTTTGATATGATTCAAGGGGACATTATAGGTTTGAGAGGGGACTTGGATAGTGTGAAGGATCAATAACAACAAATATTTGGGAATTTGGCCAACTTATCAACTTAGACACTATAAAATAATCCTCCACCACTTCAATTTGGTTCTCCTACTATACACAATACCAATACCAATTCTGGCCCTAAGATGATGTTTCCAAAAGTGGACCTGCATAAGCTTGATGGTAATGATCCACTCACTTGGGTCACTCAAATTGAAAATTTATTTTATCTACATCAAACTCCATGTTTGCAAAAAGAGGTTATGGCCTATCTCTATATGGAACTTGAGCCATTCATTTGGTATCATTAGTTGTGTACTAAAAGAAAAAAAAGGGTGTCCCATTTTCATGGTCTATATTTTCTGAGGAGTTAAAACTCCACTATT
Source organism: Torreya grandis (assembly GCA_037957365.1). NCBI lineage: Eukaryota > Viridiplantae > Streptophyta > Pinopsida > Cupressales > Taxaceae > Torreya > Torreya grandis. Next base: position 411,599 of record JARHVA010003164.1, on the reverse strand, counting down.
GCAATAATGTCTCTAAAAATTACTTCAGTTAGCTAGAAAAATTACACCAAACTCAGACTATCAAGGACTTCATTGATCAATTTTATAATCTCTCTTTATGGGTGGCAGATATCATTAAGGAAAATTTGATTGACCTATTTTTGGGTGGCCTAAAAGATAGCATCCAATTGGAGTTTTGCATGTTTCATCCCAGTACTATATTTGAGGCTATAACAAAGGCATGCATGGTTGAAGAAAAAGAGTTACTCAAACAAAAACCTTTCACCAATGTTTATGAATGCACCTTTCTAGCATCATCATTTCATCAAAATACCAGATTGACACCTCAACAAGTAGAATAAAAACATGCAAAAGGTTTGTGTTTTGGTTGTGATAGCAAATGGAGTAAAGGGCATTGATGTGCTAAAATAAATTGTTTTACATCAACGGTGTCAATGATGAGGAAGAAGATGAAGAGGCTTCAAGGGAAGGTTTAGAAGAACCTAAGGATGAATCTAAAGATTCTCAGCCTACTATTTCTTTTCATGTAATTTCAAGCATTATTGCCCCTCAAAGTCTTAAGGTGGTGGAGTTTTTGAAGAAATAGAAGGTGGATATGCTAATTGACTTTGGGAGTACACATAACTTCATCAATAGTAAGTTGGTTGCTCATTTGAATTATTTTATTTATCCAGCTCTAGACTTTTAGGTCATGATTGTAGATGATGTTGTAGTAAACTTATAAAATGTCATAGTATTAAGCTTGCTATGGGAGACTTTATTATATTCCCCTATGTTTTCTATTCCCATGGGAGGAGCTAATATTATTTTGCGAGTATAATGGCTCACCACTTTGGGCACTATTGAGATGAATTTCTAAAATTATTCATAAGGTTCCATTTAAAAGGAAGGAATTTAAACTATATGGATTATGGGCTAAATCTCCACAATTGGTTAGTTCTCACTTGATGATGAAGATTCTCAGAAAAGGTATAGAAGGTTTTGTGGCACGCTTATTTTCCATGGAGGTTCAACCAACCAAGGAGTTTACACACCCTAGTTTTTAAAAGGTGTTGGATGACCCTTATATTTTTTTGGTGACATACCAAAAGGACTTCCTTCAAGTTGTGCACATAATCATGCCATTAGACTCATTTCAGGAAGTAAACTACCCAATATAGGACCCTACAGGTATCCGTATGCCCAAAAGAGTGAAATTGAAAAAATGGTACAAGAAATGTTAGAAGTAGGAATCATTTGACACAGTCAAAGTGAATATTCCTCCCCAATGGTCATCATGTAGAAGAGGATGACAATTATAGGATGTGCCTAGACTACAAAGAACTCAAAAACTACACCATGAAAGATAAGTTTCCTATTCCAATTTGATGATTTTTTAGATGAATTACATGGTGTTATTTATTTTACCAAGTTAGATCTTAGCTCTGGATATCATCAGATTCACATTTGCAATGAGGATATACCTAAAAAAACTTTTAGAACTCATGAAGGCCATTATGAATTTATGGTGATGCCTTTTAGCCTCACAAATGCACCATCTACATTTTAGAGTTTGATGAATACTATTTTTAATCCATTTTTGAGAAAGTTTGTATTGGTGTTTTTTGATGATATCCTCATCTATAGTAAAAATTGGGAACACCATTTGCAACATGTGAAATAGGTGATTTTAGTTCTAGAACATTGGCTTTATGATAAACCTTCCAAATGTGTTTTTGGTGTCTAATAGGTGGATTAATTGGGTCATATTGTTTCACATGAAGGAGTGAAAGTTGATCTTAAGAAAATCCAAGCAATGATGGAGTGGCAAGTTCCCAAGACCCTCAAGAACCTTCATAGATTTCTGGGGATAATTGGTTACTATCGTAGGTTTGTCAAAAATTATGGTAGCATTGCAACTCCACTCACCTCTTTACTAAATAAAGACTCCTTCTAAAGGACTAATTCAGTTACCAAGGCATTTGAATAATTAAAAATGGTTGTGTACAACTCTAGTTTTAGCTACTCTTAATTTTTCAAAATCTTTTATTGTGGAGTGTGATGCATCAGGATATGCCATGGGGATTGTACTCATGCAAGAAGGTGGACCATTGGCATTTGAAATTAGCCAACTTAAGGGAAAAAATAGGCTCATACCAATATATGAGAAAGAGATGATGGCTATCTTACATGTAGTGAAATAATGGATACCATATATGATGGGTCATCACTTTCAGGTAAAGACTGATCATGATAGCCTCAAATATTTTTTGGAACAATTCTTATCATCTAAATAACAACAAAAATGGGTGACCAAAATGTTAGGCTATGATTTTGAAGATAGTTTATAAGAAAGGAAAAGAGAATGTGATGTTAAATGCTCTCTCTCAATAGGATGAAGCAGTTGAATCATTGTTATGCATCGTGATAATGTGGTAGGTAGATTGGCTAGAGGAAGCAAGATCAGAATGGGAGAATGATAGTGCTACCAAGGATTTGATTCACAATGTTTAGTAGGGTTCTAATGAATCTAAAAAATTTACATAGAATTGGAACACATTATGGTATAAAGATAGATTATACCTTTGTAAGCATTCTCTTCTCAAACATAAAATTCTTCAAGAACTTCATGCCTCTCCACTTGGAGGACACTCGAGATTTTTGAAAACATATCATAGAATAAAGTAAGATTTCTTTATGGAAATACTCAAAGGGGATGTTTAGAAATATGTGTATAAATGCATGGTCAGCCAACAAAATAAAGGTGAAACCATTAAGCCCCAGGTCTTTTATAGCCATTATCCATCTATAGCCAACATTGGAAAGAGGTTTCTATGGATTTCATTATAGAGTTACCAAGGGCTAAGGGTAAAAATGTTATCATGGTAGTTGTGGATCGAATCACCAAGTATGCTCATTTTTGCTCCTTATCATAGTCATTTGTTACTAGTACAGTAGCCTCTACTTTTCTCAATACAATTCAAAAATTTCATGGTACTCCAAAGATCATTATAAGTGACTGAGATCCCATGTTTACTAGTAAGGTTTGGATTGAATTATTTGCATGTTTGGGTACCTAGTTGGCTCTGAGCTTATCCTATCATCCTCAATCTGATGGAAAAGTAGAGGTAGTCAACAAATGTCTCAAAGGGTATCTTCATTGTTTTGTTTTTGACAAACAATATAAATGGGTTCATTAGTTTCCACTTACTGAATGGTGGTATAACACTTATTTTCACATTTCTTCCAAGATGTCTCCATTTTTGGCATTATATGGGTATCACCTTGAATCTATCCCTTCAATTTTAGTAGTACATCCTAAGGTTCAAGATGTTGAGGAACAATCCACCATCAATAAGAGGTGTTAGTTAGTTTGTGAGAGAATTTAGCAATGGCAAAAAATTGAATGAAGTAGCAAGTAGATCAACGCCATAGTGAGTGGTATTTTTACATAGGTGATTGGGTATTTGTGAGTTTCTAGACATATAATAAGATGTATATGAATCAATAGAAAAAGGATAACAAACTATCATCTAAGAATTATGTCCCTTACCAGATCTTGCAAAAAATTGGTAGTGTGGCCTACAAGTTAGATTTACCCCCATCCACTCACATACATCTGATATTCCATGTATCTTGTCTGAAGAAAGTAATTAGACATAGATTTTTCACTCAGACTAAGTTACCTAAATTAGATGAAGAAATCAGAGTCATTCTAAAGCCTAAGGATATCCTTCACATATGCATTAATTAATTACAGAATACAGCCATTAGGCAATATTTGAACAAATGGAAAAACCTGTATTTTGAAGATGCAACATGGGAGGATGAAGCATTCCTACAAAAACATCTTGGTTTTATTCAATGTTGAGAACAATGTTTTTTTAAAGGGGAGGGGCATACTATGCCCTTAAACTATAGTGCACCAAAGGATATGTGTGGCTGACTTGTGGCTTACACATCTTCATATTGGCTTGTTGCATTTCTTGATGTTCTTAGTATAGTCAACCTATAGAATAATTTTTGGCATCAAATTGTGCATCCTAGGACTCTTTACTTAGCTCCTACAATTTTATGCAACATGGAGTCATTTCTCATGTTTGTGGGAACTCGTAAAAGACATGAATCTCTAGTATTATGAGGAATAGCTCCCTAGATCTTCTTTGAAATGCTTGTAAACTACTATAATGCTTGCTTACAGGGAAAGAGTTAGAAGTTTGCATGAAGTAAAACTAGACTAAAGTAGTGATTAACCAAGAGATATCCCATAAACTATCATACTTATATTAAATAACAAAGCTTTCTAAGACCAACTCTAAGCCTTAAAGGATCCTAACATAAGTGATTCAATGTGAATGTAACATACATGAGACAATCAACAAGACAACTAGTCCAGGGGCAAATTACACACCATAGAGACAATAACTTGCGTAAAGAGGAGCCTAATATCATAACTACAATTCACATGACCTGTTAGATCAAAAACATTGCTTAAACATGAAGGATAAAGGAAGCAAGGTTGATATTATCATTTAACTTCACTATTCATCTCTCTTACACTTAGACAAAGATGTTCACAACTTAGAATTAGACTTGCATTCAATGTTCAAAATCAAAGTACAATGTTGTTCCAGTAGGGCTTTGCCATACCAAATGTGTTATTAGTTTACAATGGTCAAAATGGCTCATACTTATAGCAATAGGAAAGAGAGAGAGGAAAAATAAGTCCAAGAGACACAAGGACATGTGTCCAAAGATGGAAACTAGTTACAATGCATGTAGGTGAAGTGTAAGAGGAGTTAGAAACTGATTTACATATGTGTCCATTTCAAACAATCATCCTCTTCCCAAATTGGTGTAGTATTTCTTCAAGCGCCTTTTATGAAACTGCCTTTGTTATTGGCCTTCATTGGGTGTTCCAAAGATGACTAGGGGCAACTGTCTCTTTTTCATTGATAAGAGAAAGTTACAAGGAATCCTCTACCTACATTGGAATTTTTCCAAATCATTTGTATTTACTTGCAAAAGAAGAATCATCATCTATCACTATGATCACTCCTTTTAGACCTTTGTTGACACTTGTCCTTAGCATCTCCATATTTTCCCTATTGATACATACTTTGTAGCTGGATTGATGGAGTCTGTAGATTTGATATAGGAGTCTGAAGCTAGACTAATGGAGTCCATAGTTTTTCTACAGGCTTCAACATCTCTCCATTAGTCCTAGTGGATATGGATCCTCTTTCATGGATTTATCACACTTGATCTTGTTCCAACACCTTAGGAGACTTAATTCATGTTTTTCCATGCTTATCCAAGCTTTCCCCAACTTGTGTTCATAGCCACTTCATCCCTAGCCTTCAATTTCCACCATTTTCTCTATCTTCTACAAGTTTTAAGTCCTGAAAGTGGCCTATCTTTGAGAAAAAATAAATAGTATTGTCCCTTTTTGTTTTTTCAAAATGAATATTTGGGAGTCTTCATAAGATCCTAATAACCAACTGTATGAAAATATTTTGTCAAATTTCATGGTTAAGGGTTCTAACCATCTCAATCTTTTCAAAAAGGGGGCAAAACCCATTTTTTCGATACTTTTGACCAAACCTCCTTGTAGATGCTTCTCCAAAACCTCATTCAAGCCTCTAATCTATTGATACATGCTCTCCATGCTTATGAAACCCTTGGAATCAACTAAAACCCTTCTTGCTAATGAAATTCTATGTTTACCCCTTGGGTCAAGGGTTTTCTTAACCTGCCTGTACGGACTGAGTCCATTTTCTCAAGAGAGAGAGGTCTTTGGGTATATTGAGAGAGTCTTGGGAATATCATTACATCTATTCAATTATAGGGAGTCATGTTACAATGTTTGGAATCCTCCTTTCCTTCCTAGGAAGTCAAACTTATACGTTACCCTCACAAACTAGGACCTTGTCTATAGGTGACAGTGAATAGGGGTGCCTTCTTGTAGATATTTTATTTTGTGCCTCTTATCAATATGTCAAGGACTTTCTATAACATCCACACTCTCTATCATGGTCAATTTGAAATCATTTCCTTTGGCTGCTAGACCCCACTAGCACTTTTAAGGCTCATCACCACCCACTGCCTACCACAATCTCCTTTGCTTGGCTATAGGTCACTCTTTTGATTTTATTAGGGCCATAGGATATATGGAACCTTCTTAAGATTATTCTTTAATCTCTCAACCTGATGATCATCTTGATTCCACCCTATATGGTCAAAAACCATTATGGTCCTAGCTTAGTCTGTATATTTCCTATGACCTCTATCTCAGTTTGTAGAGGATTGTATGTTGTTTTTTTGCATGTAGGAGTCATGTTAGTGCCTTTCAAGGACCTTTCATATCCAAACAACACTCATTTGGGATATAGAAAATTTTTTAGGTACCATTCAAGTCACCACTCCCTTCATGTCTTTTGTTTATTTTTTCATTGCTATAGGCGTGTTACAACACTGGTATGAAATGGTGATTTGCACAAGGTAACTGAGGGTTTTAGTCTTGGTAAATCCATGTGTATGTGTTCATTGAACACTTAAAAACATCCAAACTTACTCCACTTGTTAACCCCATGTATTTACACATGCCTCGCAAGGACTATTCCACATTCCCAAATTATCCTCCTTATAGGGCACCTGTAGGTGTATTGACTCCATCTAAGCTTTGAACTTACTGTAGATTCTAATGTGAAATTTCCTTCTACATGCCACCTTGACAATACACTTATATTCATTGGAGATCTTTATTAAACTTTCTCAAATGAATACATCACCTTTTTGCAATGAAACACAAGTTTGGAAGGCAGCTGGGACCTCCAAATGGGTCAATTCATAGGGTTTTGAATGAGATGAAATCCTACTTCAAAGAAACTAAGGTTACTTTGCCCCAAAATGGAAAGATAACCATTTATGTTCATATTGCTTTAAGACTTGCATGAGCAATGGTGATCCTTTTTCTCAAATTGTTAAGAGAATCCCGATATGGCTATGGTGAAGAAAAGCCTTGACTATCTAGCTCTATTGTGGCTAAGTGTTTCATTGCCTCATATCTCCTATTATAGTAACATGGAAACCAAAACTTGGGAAATAAAGAACATTGCTTTCAAAATAACAAAGGTCTCCACGCATTTTACTATACCAATATGGTTTTCATGTCTACCTCAACACTTCACGAGCTCTGTTAGCATGTGAAACATCAACACAAAGGTGTATGAGCTCTTAAAACCATAGAAATATCACCCTTATCCATAAAACTAGAAAAAACTCCTTTGAAGATCCAAAGGGAAACATGGAAGTGTCGTAGTGCTCCACATGTTTCGTTTTACTAGGGCAAGGTTGGATATGGTGAGGAAGATATTTTGACCCTCATGAAGTGATTCCACTAATTAGACCGTATGAACCACCTCAGCAAAAGAAGAAACCTGTAGGGTATGGGAAATGTTAAGCAGAATGGAGTGGCTAACTTCTAAGAGATGGTTCATAAAACTCAACCCACCAATCTCTGAACTCCTACTATGAAAATGAAGTTCAACTCATGTACTATCCTCCCCCAAAAGCACTGGACCTAAAACTCTTCCAGCTGACCGTACTAAGTACAAATTTGTGAACTTCAAAATGCTTACCAAGAGATCGATGGAGAGATGGAAAGGTTTTGAGCCATTTTTAGTGTTTCCAAATCTTTAGAAACACAAATATTAGTTAGAGAAGCTAAAGGGTCACACTCCAACCTTCCCACACGTACCACTCTTCTTCATAGGTTGTATAAGTGTCTAAAACCTCTTATTTCTTCAAGAAAACTACTTATTTTCTGAGTATTCTACCAATTTTTTAACTGAAATAGTTACTATAAGTTAGAATTGACACATATGAAGTGACATCATCTTTTGAAGCTTGCATAATTCCCAAAAAAATTGTAAAATACATTAAATGCACTATTTTGGCTATTGACCTTAAAAAGACTTGAAATGACTTATGGGGCCAAATTGACCATGGTTAGACTATTAAAAGCATGAATTAACACTAAATGACTTATGATAGACCCTCTAATAGAAACTTTTGATATAGAGGTTGACCCAAATTGACTAGATAGTCAATTTAGTCAACATTCTTGTCAATTTTGCAATGGTGGTATGCCTACTATACCTAAGACCAGTAGCCTATCTTGTCCATTGGGCCATGGAGTCTCTCTAAAACTTTTATAACACTCAAATTATTTTTAACAACACACCAAACCCAAGTAAAACACACACAACTAGACACACTAGAAGGAAACATGCATGTGTTCAACTAGAACACTTAGGGAACACAACCAAAAAAGAAAAGTACACACCTAAGCTAATATGTACAAAATAGACCTCACAAGGACTAATAGAAAAACTTTAGATGTATCCCATTCATATGGATAGGTAACTCTTCTCCATCCATCTTGGTCAGTTGAAAGGAGTTGTTTTGCTTGCACTTGCTAATGATGTAAGGACCACTCCATAAAGCATCAAATTTGGTGTGTCTACCTTGTTTGACTCTATCTTCATCCTATTTCAAAACTATGTCACCTTCTTTGAACCCTCTATTAATTTATCTCTTGTCAAAATACTTCTTCATGAGCACTTGGTGGTGCTCCATAGTCCTATGGGTATTATCTCTTGTTTCTTACAGCTACATGAGTTCAATTAATCTGACTTACATTGGAGTATTCTCAACTAGTTCTAGTTATTGTGCAAGTTATAGAGTAGGTAGTTCTTGAGAGATAGACAATATAGCTTCCCTTACATAGACAAACAAAAAGGGAGAATTTCCAATTGACCTCTTAGGAGTAATCCTATCAGCCCATAGGGTTGTCTTCAACTTGATGTGCCATGCCCTTTGATTGTTTTTTGAGGTCCTCTTGATAATCTTGATAATATTTTCATTAGTTGACTCAACCAATCCATTACATTATAGGTAATAATTAGATGAAGTACTCAAGTGAACTCCATTCTTGTTTTCCCAATCAAAATTTTTGGCACTCATGAAAGCTAGTTTTTTATTAGAAATGATAGTGTAGGGAACTCCAAACCTTGTTATGATGCTCTCATAAAACTCCAAGATGGCATTTTCAGTTGTCTCTTTCAATGCTACAACCTCTACCCACCTTGTAAATTAGTTTGTTACAATTAATATCCATTTATGTCTAGTACTAAAGGGAGGGTTGATCATACCAATGAAATCAAGGCCCCATTGCATGAAAGGTTGGTCTACTTGGATGGGATTCAATGGAAGGGCTACAAGATTTTATTTTCCCATTAAGAAGGCACATTGAGGACACCTCCTATCCCAAGATTATTAATCCTTAAAGAGGCTAGGACAATAATACCCAGCCCTCACTATCTTTGCAACTATTGTTTTTGGGGAGAAATGACCTCCATCTACGCCATTGTGAAACCTTTTCAGCAAGATGCCAAACTGATCATTGTCAACACACCCTAATAGCACACCATTCACATCCTTCCAAAAGAGAATACAATAAGGAATGGTTTACAATCTAAAATAACTTCTTTTTAACTTGTTCAAACCATTAGGACACTCACCATTTTAGAGGAAGCCAATGATGTCTTGTGCCCAACTTTAAATTGGTATGTGACCAGCTAGTTGGGGATGAGTTTTATTAACCAAGACTTCTTCCCTTGGCCCTTGAAGATCTGAAGCAAGATTTTGACACAACCCCTTTCCTCTTACCAAGTTTCTTGCCTTGATATCAACATCATATTACAATACCTTTGTGATCCACCCAGCTCTCTTCTCATTGAGGTCTTTGCTTAGGAGGAACTCTTTGATACTAGGATGAGAGACCATGACATGTATCTTGTTATTTGAAAAAATGTGCCTTAACTTTCTCAAACCTCTTATCACAGATAGATCTTTCTTCTAAACAAACGTGTACTTGACCTTGTAGTTTTTCAATCCTTGACTAAAGAATGCAATGGGTTGTTCAATTTCCTCATCATTCTTTTGCATAAGCATAGATGAGATTGTGTCAAGGTTATCAAAAGTATAGAGTATGAAATCCTTGGTAAATTTTGGGTTCAAGAGAGTAGGAGATTGGGAAATTTCTTGTTCAATTGCCTCAAAACTATTCTTACCTTCCTTTGTCCAAGCCAAAGCTTGATTCTTCTTGAGCATGGTTGTGATAGGCTTCACCAAAGTAGAAAATCTTAGAATAAACCTTATTCTAAAGTTGATCTTTCCCAAAAAAACTTTTCAAACCTTTCTTGTGTAGAGGCAAAGACAAGCCTAGAATGGCTTCAATCTTTTTAGGGTCAATAGACAAGCCTTCTTTTGACATAATATGACCCAATAACTTACCTTCATGAACAACAAAGATACATTTTGTTAGATTAAGAGAAACTCCAAAATCTCTACACTTCTTAAAGACTTGCCTCAAATGTTTCATGTGGTCATTATCATCCTTGGAAAAACAATTATATCATCAAGGTGTACAAGCAAAACCTCATTGATCAAACCTTTAAAGGCCATATCCATTGCTCTTTGGAAGGTAGCACTAGCATTAGACAAACCAAAAGGCTTCTTTCTATATGCAAATGTCCCCCATTTTATGGTGAATTCTATCTTAAACTAATCCTCCTCATTCACCAATATTTGGTTATAACTTGAATAGCCATCAAGTAGTGAAAACCCTTGAGAATCTGAAACCACTTGTAAAATTTGCTTCATGGAAGGTAGTGGATAATGGTCTTTGAGTGAAACTCTATTAAGGTCCCTAAAGTCTACATAGAGTCTGATCTCTCCACTCTTATTTCAAATAGGTACAAGGTTAGCTACCCAATTTGAGTGTTTGATAGGAAAAATAATCCTAGACTCAATCAATTTGGTGAGCTCTTTTTTCATTAGTTCCTCTATCTTGGGATTGATAGGCCTTTGGCTTTGCCTAACTAGTTTAGCTCCAGGTTCTAACTCAATGGTGTGATGAGCTAGACTTGGATCAAATCCTTGTATTTCCAATCAAATATATCATGAAATTATTTTCACAATTTAATGAAGGCTTGCCTTTCAAAAAGAGAACATATCTTACCAATTTTCAGAAGTTTGTCCTTCAATATCAAGACTCTTTCATAGTTCTCTTCCTTTTTAGAAATGCTCACCCTTTCTTTCCATCTTTGATCATATTCATTGAACACACTCTCCAAAGTAACTAGCCCATTTGGTATCTTGTTTGTCTTCAGCTAAATAACTTGTTCTTCATATTGATAGTGAAGTTTCCTTTGGTTCTGTGAAGAAAATTCTACTTCATTTTGTATGAAGTGTGCAATGTGTTTATCACTCTCAAACACTTTCTAAGACACTTCACTATCTAGAATAGGTCTCATAATGACCTTGATGTGAGATTGGTCCTTCTCTATATTTACGTCAGTGACTATATCAAAGTGTGCTCCTGTCACAGCCAACCTATCAGCATGTTTATTTGAATCTCTTGGTATATGTTGGATATTGAAAACATCAAAGTCCTCAATTAGATCCCACACCCTATGTTTGTAGGAATTAAGTAAAGGGTTCTTAGTTGTAGCTTGGTTTTCACTTGACGTATAATCAATTCACTAGCTCCATAGACCTTGAAATTCTTTATTCCCTTTTTCTTTGCCCATTGAAGGCCATGAACCAAACCTTCATATTCTTCCACATTACAAGTACAACTAAAATGGAATCTATATCAAGAGTAATATTGGTTCTTTGAGGGAGAATCCAACATGACACCAGCTCCTACCCCTACCTTGTTTTTAGAGCCATCAAAAAACATTTCTCATATCCCTTCAAGTTTATGATCCTCATTAGTCAGTGATGGTGTAGGAATGTTCTTCTCATGCATATAATATACCCCCAATTAAGTTTTTTCTATGAATGCATATGGATTATGCTCATAAGTTTTAGTACCATACTCATCAATAAAGAGGTCAAAAATACCTTCAAGGGGAAAGGATGTTTCACCATCAATGGCACCTTCTTCTTGCTCACTAATTGTACAATTCTGATTTGAATTTATCTCCACATATGGTTCAATGTGGAACCTTTCCAAGGGTTGTGTTATTATAGTTGTTTTAGCTCCCTATATTGTTCTAAAATCTAGAATAGACCAATCAGCTATAAGGTACCCTCCAATCTAACTCATGAAGTCTCTTGACAAGCAAATAGCAAAATTAGTTGGAAGATCAACCACCATAATATCTTGTAAGATGGGGAAACTTAGACAATCATGCAAGAAAACTTTCAAACCTTTAACCAAACCCACCATATTGGCTAGAGTTCCATCAATCTGTAACACACCTTTACTATGAGACTCATACTTTAGTCATAACTTGTCAGTAACCACCTTAGGCATAACCGTGGTACTAACTCCACTATCCACAATGCAATTGTGAACCAATTTGTCTCTCATAATAAGTGTGAGGTAAAAAGGTGGAGGATTTTTAGATTTGGTGGATGGATCTAGAACATAATTAGGTGTCTTGGTAAGGGCTACACCATTGTGTCTTGGAGCTTGAGGGGCTACATGAATGTTTGAGAGTTGTTTTTGTAGAAGTTCCTTTTGGCTAGGCATATGCAAGACTTCCCAAAGAGAAATGCTAGTTTTGGTATTCTTCAAAGAATTAATAATGTTTAGAGAGGAAGTATTCACCTTGTCTTGCATTCTTAAAGGCAATGAGGGAGCTTGAACTTATTATGTTAGAGGTTTGGCAACCTTGCTCACATTTCGAACTTGAGGAGTGGTGTGACTAGTAGGATCTATTAAAATTGGTACTTGTACTTTGTGGCTTTGGAGAGGCACTACTTGGAATCACTTGTGTTGCTGGAGTATATCCTAAATCCCTCTTTTTATCCCTTGTGTTGGTTGTAATTGATGTATTTTGATTCAACACATAATTATCTTCTACTTGGAAATTCATAAAACTAGTACTTTGGTTGTTACCTTCTCCTTGAACATCCCTTTGCACAAGAGTTTCTTCTTTTTCTATAACATAAGGAGTAGCTCCTTCTTGAGCTACCAAAGCTTGATTGCCTTATCCACCATTATGCATAAACTAACCTTGAAATTTCCCCCAATGATCCAAATGTTCCTCTCCTTGAACTAGATTGGTGTGGACTGGAATAACAGCCCTTATGGAAGGAGTAGAAGTAAGATTATAGGAATTGGGTGGCCTATTTAAACCTTGTTGACCTTGGCCTCTTCCATGGTTATTATATTGGGGTGGAGGTCTATAGCCTTGTTGAGGATAGTATTAAGGATTGGGTGGAGCACTTGCATACATGTGTGCTTGTTTGAGTTAGGCTTACAAAGATCGAATCATCCCATCCTTATATATGGCATTATCCACCTTATTGGGAGTGGTTTTAAGTTTGATATTGGTATTGGGAACTTATGCTATGTTTGGGGCTTCAACTGAATTATGAGACAACAAAGGCATGGAGACTCTTGGAGGTAATTTCCTAGCTTGTATCAAACTATTCTCAACTTCAATGGCTATCTCATATGCCTCAAGTAAATTAAATCCTCCCATTGATTGTAAAATTACTACCAAATCAATACCAATAGCTTTGATATAGGTAGGGAATACAAAGCTTGAAGGAGGCCTCATGACAGGTGGCAACCTATGCCATGTCCTTTGAAACCTTTCATTAAAATCTCCCATGGACTCATTAGGACCTCTCTTTATCACATTCAGCTGGTGAATTAGTGAAGTGTGGTCACTCTTATTCATGAACCTATTTACCAACAACTCTCCAAAGCCAACAAAATTAGTAATACAACCACCTTCCAATGTCCTATACCAATCAAGTGCCTTACCCTTTAGAGACATGTCAAGTAGTCTAATAGATATGTTAGCTTGGCTCATATTGTGGAAACTACAAAAAATTGAAATGTCCCTAATGTGCTCAAATGGGGTAATAAGACCTTATCCATTGGAATTAGGGAGACTTTTGGTAGCATTGGGAGGAATAGGATCATATGTTGGAACGTTAATTGGATTTTGGGTGTTGAAGGCTAGGAAAGCATGTCTTCTAGCCATCTCTTCTTCCTCTTCTTGATCTCCTATCTCCTTAACCTCTTCTTCTTCTTCAAAACCTTCTTTTTCAAGATCTCTAGATGTTAATAATGGTTCAGGATGTTGTTCTTGAAGAGGAGCTTAAGATAGAGAGACTTGATTGAAGGCTCTACTAGAATAGGATCTAGTGAAGTATAATGTGAAGAACTTGATCTACAACCAAAAATTCTAACCTTTTAGAGTCGCCAAATGCTAGCTTAAAAACACGTATGCAACCTTGGGCTTATCAAGACCATCATTCACCTTTACATGGAAACAATTAGGACCCGTTGTCCCACCTGGCATGCCAGAACTATTCGTATCAAATTGTGCACCCTACGACTCTTTCCTCATCTCCTAAAAATTGATGCAACATGGAGTCATCTCTCAAGTTTTTGAGAACTTGTAAAAGTGATGAATCTCTAGTATTATGAGGGTTATCTCCCTAGATATTCTTTGAAATGCTTGTAAACTACGCTAATACTTGCTTATAGCGAAAGAGTTAGAAATTTGCATGAAGTAAAACTACACTAAAGTGGTGATTCACCAAGAGATATCCCATAAACTATCATACTTATATTAAATAACAAAGCTTTTTAAGACCAACTCTAAGCCTTAAAGTATCCTAACATAAGTGATTCAATATGAAGGTAACATACATGAGACAATCAACAAGACAACTAGTCCAGGGGCAGATTGCACACCATAGAGACAACTAGTGTTTAAGCAAATGTGGTATTAGTTTGCAATGGCCAAAATGGCTCATAATTATCAAAATTGGAAAGAGAGAGAGGAAAAATAAGTCCAAGAGACACAAAGACATGTGTCCAAAGGTGGAAACTAGTTACACTGCATGTAGGTGAAGTGTAAGAGGATTTAGAAACTGATTTGCATATGTGTCCATTCCAAAATTGGCATAGTATTTCTTCAAGCACCTTTCATGAAACTGCCTTCATCATTGGCCTTCATTGGGAATTCCAAAGTTAACTATGGTAAAGTGTCTCTTTTGCATTGATAAGAGAAAGCTACAAGGAATCCTCTACCTACATTGGAAGTTTTCCAAATCATTTGTATTCTCTTGCACAAAAAGAATCATCATCTGTCACTGTAATCACTCCTTTTAGACCTTTCTTGACAATTGGCCTTAGCATCTCTTTATTTTCCCTATGGATACATACTCTATATCTGGACTAATGGAGTTTATAAATTTTCTATAGGAGTCTGAAGCTTAACTTATGGAATCCATAGTTTTTCTGTAGGCTTCAACATCTCTCCACTAGTCCTAGTGGCTTTAGATCCTCTTTCATGGATTTATCACACTTGAAATTGTTTCAACACCTTAGGATCATTCATTCATGTTTGTCCATGCTTATCCAAAAAAATTCCAACTTGTGTGCACAACCACTTTTACCCTAGCCTTCAATTTCCACCATTTTCTCTCTCTTCTACAAGTTTTAAGCCTTAAAAGT
Source organism: Torreya grandis (assembly GCA_037957365.1). NCBI lineage: Eukaryota > Viridiplantae > Streptophyta > Pinopsida > Cupressales > Taxaceae > Torreya > Torreya grandis. Next base: position 396,061 of record JARHVA010003164.1, on the reverse strand, counting down.
GGCCTATCTCTGAAACAAAATAGAGAGTATTGGCCCTTATTATTCATAAAAAATGAATATTTAGGAGACTTCATAAGGTCCTAATAACCAACTGTACCAAAGTATTTTTTCAAACTCCTTGGTTAAGGGGTCTAACCATATCAATCTCTTCAAAAAGGGGGCAAAACCCCTATTTTTTGCATACTTTTGACCAAACCTCCTTGTAGATGCTTCTCCCAAACCTCCTTCAAGCCTATAATCTATTGATACATGATCTTCATTCTCATTTCATGCTTATAGAACCCTTTTAATTAGCTAAAACACTTCTTGCTAATGAAATTCTATATTTGCCCCTTGGGCGGTTCTCTTAACCTGCATGTACGAACTGAGTCTATTTTGTCAAGAGAGAGAGCTCTTTGGGTAGCTTGGGAGAGTCTTGGGGATATAATTACATCTATTTTATTCTAAGGAGTCATGTTACAATCTTTATAATCCTCCTTTCCTTCCTAGGAAGTCAAACTTATACTTTGCCCTCATTAATTAAGACCTTGCCTATAGGTGACAGTGAACAGGGGTGTCTTCCTATAGATATTTTCCTTTATGCCTCTTATAAAGATGTCAAGGAATTTATATAAATTATATACTCTTTGTCATGGTCAATTTTAAACCATTTCCTTTGGCTCCTAGACCCCACTAGCACTTCTAAGGCTCATCACCAGCCACTACCTGCCACAGTCTTCTTTGCGTGGTTGTAGGTCACTCTTTTGTTTTAATTAGATCCATAGGGTATATGTAACCTTCCTAAGACTATTATTCAAGATCTCAACCTAATGATCATCTTGAATCCACCCTATATGGTCAAAAACTATTATGGTCTTAGCTTAGTTCATAGATTTCCTATGACCTTTGTCTCAGTCCATAAAGGGTTGTAGGTTGTTTTTTTGCATGTAGGAGTCATGTTAGTGCCTTTCAAGGACCTTTAATAGCCAAAAACACTCATTTGGGGTATATAATAGTTTCTAGGTACCATTTAAGTGACCACTCCCTTCTTCATGTATTTTTTTCACTTTTTCATTGTTATAGGCTTGCTACAACACTGGTATGAAATGGTGATTTGCACAAGGTAACTGAGGGTTTTATTCTTGGGAAATCCATGTGTATGTGTTCGTTTAACACTTTAAAACATCCAAACTTACTCCACTTTTTAACCCCATGTATCTACACATACCTCACAAGGACTAATCCACATTGCCAATTTATCCTCCTTATAGGCCACATGTAGGTGTATTGACTCCATCTAAGCTTTGAACTTGTAGTAGCTTCTGATGTGAAATTACCTTCTACATGCCACCTTGACAATACACTTTTATTCATTGGAGATCCTTCTTAAACTTTCTCAAATGAACACATCACTCTTTTGCAATGAAACACAAGCTTTGAAAGGTATCTAGGACCTCTAAATGAGTCAATTCACAGGGTTTTGAATGAGGTGAAATCTTACTTCAGAGAAACTAAGGTTACTTTTCCCCAAAATGGAAGCATAACCATTCATGTTCATATTGTTTTAATACATGCATGAGCAATGGTGATCCTTCTTCTGAAATCATTGAGAGAATCTTGATATGGCTATGGTGAAGAAAAGCCTTGACTATTTGGCTCTACTATGGCTGAGTGTTTCATTACCTCATATCTCTTACCAAAGTAACATGGAAACCAAAACTTGGGAAAAAAATAACATTGCTTTCTAAACAACAAAGGTCTCCATGTATTTTGCTATACCAATATGGTTTTCACATTTATCTCAACACTTTACGAGCTTTGTTAGGATATGAAACATCAGCACAAAGGTGTATGAGCTCTTGAAACCATAGAAATATCACCCTCATCCACAAAACCAAAAAACACTCCTTTGAAGATCCAAAGGGAAACATGGAAGTGTAGTAGTGCTCCACAAGTACCAATTTGTTGGGGCAAGGTTGGATATGGTGAGGAAGATATTTTGACCCTCATAAATTGATTCCACCAATTAGACCATACAAACCACCTCAAAAAAAGAAGAAACTTATTGGGTATGGGAAATGACAAGTAGAATGGAGTGGCTAACTTATAAGATATGGTTCAAAAAACTCAACCCACCAATCTCTGAACTCCTATCATGAAAATGAAGGTCAACTCATGTACTATCCTCCCCCAAAAGGACTAGACCTTAAACTCTTCCAATTGACCATACCAAGTACAAATATATGAACTTTAGAATGCTTTCCAAGAGATCGATGGAGAGATGGGAAGGTTTTTAGCCATTTTTAGTGTTTTCAAAGCTAGGAAAACATAGGGATGAGTCAAAGAAGCTAAAGGGTCACACTAAAACCTTCCCACACGTACTATTCTTCCTAATAGGCCATACAAGTGTCTAAAACCTCTTATTTCTTTAGGAAAACTACTTCTTTTCTGAATATTCTACCAATTTTTCTACTAAAATAGTTACTATAAGTTAGAATTGACACATATGAGGTGACATCATCTTTTGAAGCTTGCATAATTCCTAAGAAATATGTACAAGACATTAAATGCACTATTTTGACTATTGAAAAGACCTTATAAAGACTTGAAATGACTTGTGGGGCCAAATTGACCATGGTTATACTATTACAAGCATGAATTAACACTAAATTACTTATGATAGACCTTCTAATAGAAACTTTTTCTATATAGGTTGATCCAAATTGACTAGATAGCTAATTTGGTCAACAATAACCTTGGCTAAGTAGAGTATATATAGGAGGTAGTGGTTAGTATTTTATCATCATATTATAAATTATGTTATTATTGCATTGTTGTGGAGGTTTCCCCCTTGAAGTAGCTCAGTCATAATATTCAAGTATTATGCTCTTTCATCAATTATTTTTATGGATCTACTTATTCTACTCTTAATTCTAGCATATAAAATTCTATTATTGTGAATCATCTAAGTAATTTCCTTACAGAGGATCATAAAGGAAGTTTAGTCTAGTAAGGATATAGAGATCTTGGAATCTCTTGAGTTTATGTTGTTTTGGTTCCCTAGAGTATAGGTGACTCCATTAGGCTTCATGGAGGCACTCAGCTAGTAAGCAAGAAGCATGAAGGATGCTCAGTATTAGGAGGAGTTTTTGTGTTCTTTATTGAAATTTGGATCCAATTTTTAGTCAAGAGTCTATTGTAGGTATGATCACAAGAGATAGGTCACAAACAATTTTGTATGATGACTTGATTAAACCAAGTCACAGTCTTGATAATGTAAGAAAATATCAAGGAGGTAAGGGAAGCTAATCATGCTTCAAGAGTAGGTATGTAAGCTTGATCTATGTTAATCTTGTTTGGAAAGAAAATGTGTGTTATTCCAAGTCCAAGGATCAGATATTTGCCAATAAGGTGACCCTTTTTCATTAATATTAAATGGGGAGAAAGTTCCAGTTTGGGAGAAAGGTGAATTTGAAGAAGATCCAACTTGGAGAGTTGTGAATGATCAGCTTTGTGCAAATGTTTGCCATCAATGACAAAGTGGGAAATTATTTATGTATGCATCTATTATTGGTCTTGATGCCTTGATGTTATCATTGATTTCAAAGTTATATATGGGTGTCAAAGGTCAAGAGTTGAGGTCGTGCTTGGTAGAGTGGTATAGAAGTCTTATGACATGATAAGAGAAAATTTGAAGGCAATCTTTTGTTTCTAAGTTGAGAGAGAATTTGAAGGAACTTGGAAATTATTCTGAGGTTGATGGCATGTCAAATACAAGATCATGATGCAAGATAAGCTATTGTTTAGTACTAGATATCTTGAGAAGCCTAGTCTTGTCCTATGAGAAGGTGTATGCATAGAAAATAGTGGATCTTGGTGATTTGTGTCAATATAAGCATGAGATAATGTATAAAGTTGTGTAAACATGTGAAAGAGGCAAATAGGCCTTCAGAAGAGTTCCAAGGTTAGTCTTTGAGCTTATTCCTTGCATTAAGAGACTTAGTGAGAAGGTATAAGCCTGGTAGCATGATGAAGTGAGTAATCTAAGACTTGTGTGAAGAAGGTTGATAGTTTGTGAGCATGGTATGAGGTTGTATGGCATAAGGATGAGGTTTTAAGAATAGTACAAAAGGTTTCAAGGTGTGATCAAGGTCTAATTATGACTGGTAGTTCAAGTCCTAGTATGCAAAGAAACCTAATGTGACCTAATGAGGGGTTAAGTTCATTTCCTAAGGTGGAAAATCTCTTGAGAGCATTGACAGATGTATGAGAGATGTGTTAAGTGTGTTGACCAAGTTTGAGGTCATATCCTAAAGGAAAAATCATGAAATTTGGTGTTGAGGTTTTTTATATGCACAAAATGGGGTGTCGTAGACCTGAGAAAGATTTTCTTATGCTCGTCAGCATGTGTAACCTTTGCATGAGATTTTGATCAATTAATGGAATTTGGGTAAGGTTCATAACTTTAATTTCTTGGCATTTGTTTTGGATTTGAGGGGCAATCCTTTATGAATGATTGCTAATAAGGGAAACTAGTCAAAACCCTCCTAAAACCCTCATAATGATCTGATAGGAAAGATATTGGTTGTTATGGCTCAGAATGCTTTTTTTGACCTAGTTTGATGTTTGGAACATTTAATTATTCACAGTTTCTATAGGTGGTTTGGTTTGTTATAAGAGTGAGTGGAAGCTACAGGAAACCCCTTGTTTCTCAAAATTTAGATGTAGTAGGCAGGGTTGACCAAGTGAAAGCATGAAAATGGATGGAAGATGATATGTGAGACTTTTAGTTTATACCCATATAATTATTTGATCAGGTTGTAGACCCAAAATGTGTTAAATTGGTCATGGAAGTTGGCCTATCGCTAAAAGGGCCTAATGAGCAAGACAATGAAAAAACTAGATCGTAGTGAGAAAGAGATTAGGGATTGGTTACAGAGGATTAGGGATGGATCCAAATGTATGGGATCATTTTTAAAGACATATACCTCGTATCCTCTTTTTTTATAAGTTTTGGTGATGCACACAAACAAGCTAAAAGTTTTTATTAAAGTGACTTGTCTAACACAATGAAGTTTGTGTAGGGTGAAGATGTGAGATTGGTATGTAAGACCAATATTGATATCAAACATTGTAATATATATTTTCCAATATTTTATAAGGATGGTGAAGGATAATTTAAACCCATTGGACTATCATAAAAGTGTTCTCATAGGTATTATAATACTTGATCTTCATGACTATGTTTTTGGAGTTATAGGCAGTTTTATGTGTATGAGTGAGAATGTTATTCCTAAGTAATTTTACATAGATTTGATGAATACAATACATATTAATTTGTTATTAAGGTATCATAGGTTAATTTTAACACATTTTAATGTATGATAAACTCCCATGAAGGTTTTCAAAGGCTTTTGACTTGGTTCTTAAGACTTGTGTGCAGTTCTGAGTAAGCATCTGAAGTTGATCAGTTTGAGGTCTTTTGTCATATTTGGTGAATTATAATAAACATGGTTTTAAACCTAAGTTCATGTATATTATATCCATGTGGTTTTTTAGTGTGTTTATATGGAAAAGTTAAGTGTATGATTTATATTTGTAAGACAAGCATTATGGTAGTAAGAAGGCCTAATGATGAGTAAACCTAATTATGTGGTTCAAGGAGTGAAATGGGATAAATGGTGTTGAGGATATAAGGTGATATTATCATGGGTATAAATAAATTTTTTATGAAGTTTTTCATCCATTTTTTGAGGCTCAAGGTGTTCCAAATAAGTCTAAGTGAAACGTGTGCTTAGAGAAGGCCTAATTGCATTAGGTCTCTATTAGGCCTAATGGTGGTTTTGACCCTTAAGGGTAATGACCAACCTATGTGGTGATTTTTTCACTTGTGAAACATGTTTTTTTATATATTTTAAGTATTATATAATTATGGAGAGATTCTTATCTGACCAAAATGAGTGAGATCAAGAGTCAAGTATAAAAAGAAGGTCTAATAGGCCTAATTTGACTAGTTAGAAAATTGAGGACATGAACGAATAATATAGTGTTTTGGAAACCAATTAAATGACTTGAAGATCATCATATATGTGTGATTAATATTCCATGAATACCTAAATAAGTCTTTATAGGTGATAAGCAAGGTCATAAGATCTAATTTTGCTAAGGAAATGACTAGTTGAGCGAGAAGGCCTAATAGACTATTTATAAGAGATAGAAGAGTAAAAAGAGAGAAAGAAGGAGGTAATATTCATTTGACTGAGAAAAGGTGTCCAAGGGTGATCAGAGATTCAAGGTATTTGATTTAGTGCTGAGTTACCTAAAGGGTTTGGTGCTTCCTTACAAGTTGGTGCTTGCTAAAGGACCAGTTAAGTTGGTGTTTGACTAGTGAGGGGTTGGTGTTCCTTGTGGGGTTGGTGCCTCACTAAAATTTTGATTCATTGATTATATTACTATAGCACAAGCTGTGCATTAGTGATTTGTATCCCCCAAAATGTTTTCCCACATATATCATGTGTTCTTATGTTGTTTATTTTCATCGATACTTGTGTATGCATTGGTTAATGTATGTATGTAAATGAATTCTTCATGGATGTTAAGTGGAATTGAATAATTATTTTAAGGAAACTAATTCATCCCCCCCTCTTAGTAGCTATATTTCCAACACATAAATGAAAGGACCTATGGGGCATCCTTGTCTAATTGATCTTTGTAAAGGAAATGGTTTGTCATCTTATTGTTAATAATAATCTGAGAATTGGCATCTTGAAATAAAATTTGAACATGAGCTCAAATTTTTGGACCAAAACCCAACCATTGTAACATTTTAAGGATGAAACTCTAGAATATTTTGTCATATGCTTTATCAAAATCAAGTTTGATCAAAATAGCATTTTGTCCCATTTATTGAGCCCATTCACATGTTTCCCTAGCAAGAATAAGATTATCAAGGATATATATTCCTACAAGAAACCCCTTTTTTTTAGCTCTTACAACTCCTTACACCAATGGTTTAATCTTCATAGCCAAAGCTTTTACAATGATTTTATAAGAGGTAATAAGCAATGTGATGGGGTGCCAACCAGATATAGCATCTTCCTTTTTCCCTTTAGGAAGGAGTTTGATTATGCTGTCATTAATGTTCGATCCTAATGATACTTTCTTAAAATCTTATAGGTAAAGGTAGTAAAAATATTCCTTAATAATATGCCACATAACCTAGTAGAATTCCATTGGAAGCCCATTGTTTCATGGGCTATTGTAAGAGGCCATACAGAAAACGGTTTTTTCTAGTTCTTCTAAGGAAAGAATTCTATCTAAAAAAGGACTATATTCAGAATCTATATTGTTAGTAATATGCTCCCTAAAAATATCCTCAAGAGATTTTTTAATATCATGTCATTAGTCATCTTTGAAAAGATCCTCATAAAACCTTTTAAATAAGTTACATATCTTAGAAGGATTATATTGAAGCACATCACATTCATCCCTTATAACATTAATTCTTTCCTTTTTTATGCTTATGATTCAGGTAGCTAAAAAAATACTTCATACCCTTGTTACCTTATTTGATCTAGTACAATCTAGATGTTAGGTTGTGGAGCTAAAAGCTTCACTGATGCAAACAGGAGAGGAGGTTGCTAAGGGTTGCTGAGTTACAGAGCAACCGGCGTCGGTCTGATCAGTCGACGTCGGTAGAATTGTGAAGAGAAGCAACCGACGTCAGTCAGGGATCGACTGGCATCGGTCACCTCCAGGTAGACAGGGACCGACGTCGGTCACCTGTGTGGTTCGACTGTGAGTTTATTACAGGCAGTTAGCTAACGAACCAAGTGTTTGCATGATGAGTGCTAATTTTAGACTCATAGCTACGGATCTAATTATTGTAATTAGATGTCTAATTATTGTTTGGATGAGTTCTATATAATAGACTCATGGTTGTATTGTAAATCAGTGCTAGGGAGTAAGAGAGCATAATTATAAGCTCCTTCGGTGTGTGAGGTAGAGCAATGGTGCGTTCCTCCTAGTGCCACAGTACCAGTTGTGTTGGCGCTGGATTGGAGAGTCAGCTAGATTCTTCAAGTATGTATGATCTTGGTCATCAGGTGAGCATGGCCCTTATAGGAGATCTACATGGTAAGTAAGATCGTTGATCTGCAGGTGTGTGTGTGTGTGCAAGGTCAAGGTTCATAGGTGTGTAGAACCAGTATTGATCTGTAGGTTGGAGATCAGATAGGACAGCAACACAACAAGGAGCAAAATTAGGTAGGATCTACTTGGAGTACAGTGTGTACTCATTGGTATGTACGTGGAGTACATGGAGAGCTAAGAGAAAGGCAAGGTAGTTCCTTCCATAAGTATGGTCTGTTGAATTGCAGGTTGTTGCAAGTTCATGGGAGATCTACTTGAAGTACGTTGAGTACTTGTGGAGTGCATGGAGCACTTGTGGAGTGCGTGGAGCACAGGTGTAAGGTGAACACCAACTCTGTGTTTGAGTTGGGTGTTGGGACCTAGTAGAGAGAGCTTTGAGGAGAGAATTACTGTTCACTTGAGGTGTGGGAAACCTCTGAAGAGGTGGTGGAGAAGAAGTGGCATCTTATTTATTGTATTCTTTTCTGTAAAAGTTATTAATACAAGTTGTGTATTGTCTCTCATATTTTGTGTTATTCTAAATTCTAGTTACTTGTTGAATCTGGTTAATTTCCGCATATTAAGTTGCTTGGTTTGGTAATCAACTGTGTGCTTTCGGTGTTTCATGCACCCTGACAAGTGGTATCAGAGCTAAGGTTGCAGGAAGCAGGTTTTGTGTTTGGTTACAGGTCACTCTCAGGGGTATCTGATTGAGTAGGAGCAGAGCAATGGTAGATGAAAGTAAGCTAAGAATGGAGGAGTTGAAAAGCATAGATGGTCACTTAAGGTCCCATGAAAAGAAAGAGCAGGTAAAAGAATATTGTTGGTTTGTGGAAGATCAGCATGAAGAAACTGAAGAAGCAGATGTTGCAGGTGATGTTGCACAGGATGCTCTGGGAGGTTTCTTGGATAAAGTTGAATCTTGGATAAAAGATTCGGTTGCCTCTTTCCATGCAGCCCCAGGTAGAGGAGCTGGTGAGCCTTGCCAAAGAATTGGCAAAGGGGAAGTGAAGCTGAAATTGCAGACGACCAACACACAGGTGTTGATGAAGGTCATGCAGGTCCCAGGTTTGGAGATATGGCTAATTTCTTTAGAAATATTGGGTGATGAGAGATGCACAAGAACTCTCACAGCGGATACACTTGAATTAGTTGGTGGTAAGAAAATAGGTACTCTTTATCTACTTGTTTATATTACTGATTCTTCTTCTATTGCGGAGACGTGGCTTCATAGGCTTGGTCACATGAGCAGGAAGGAGATGCATGTTCTTAAGTGGAAGACAAATATATTTGATAGGCTTAAGAACTGGAAAGCCTTGGTGTTCTTGGAGGAGATGGCGGACAGAAACCAGTGGATGGTGCTGGATACTTCTGAGCAAGGCAGTTTGGACATGGAGATTGATTTAAAGGAGCTCACGGGTAAAAAGCCATCACTCACAGGCAAACACAGATACCGACATCGATCAGGAAGAATCGGTGTCGAACAGACAGGTACCGATGTCGGTCATGTGCAGACCAAAGTCGGTGATGTCAGGTAGGGTAAGACCGATGTCGGTCATGAGGATCGACGTCGACAGTAGGTAAGACCGACGTTGGTCAGAAGGACCGACGTCGGCAATAGGGACACCGACATTAGCAGGTTGGTAGTCAGGGACAGACGCATGGGAACCGACGTCAGTCGGATGAAGACTGTGGAGTGACTGAGGTCGGTCACTGTAACAGATTTTGGGTGGACAGCATGCTGTCAAGGAGTCTCAAACACCCATACGAAGGATTGAAGACGTAAGTAGGACCTCAAATTCGTTGTTCCTCTTCTTTATACTTGTTGTTGATTGTAGAGTAGGAAGGATCCAGGAAACAGGTGGGAGTATGGCAGGGATATGATGCAGAACCAAATGGGAGTTTTGGTAGGGTTGCCAGCCAGTGCGAAAACACAGAGAGGAATGGATTCCCTAGTTGAAGAATAGAGTGAACGGACACATGAGACGGAAGACCAGGCATATGGTCTTGAGGAAGCTGCAAGACAGTGGTACAGGTTTTGACAGGTGGAGGATGAAGCATGGCTTCAATCAATGTTAGGGTAACTACTGTGGTTTGACTTACCAGGGGGATGATGATTACAACATTATTCTGTTGCTATATGTGGATAGTATGCTAGCTAGCAGGGGTGTACATACAGGGTTTTGTTGAGCTAAGGGTAAGATTAGTTTAGTGGCATGTCAGGAGGAGTTTGGAGCAGCGAAATTCTTTGACATGGGAGACATGGAGATCACAGGTAGATTTTGTCTCCAATGGGAGCTGATGTGAATTAGGTGTTGGCGAGGTTCATTACGCAAGATACAGAGCCCCAGCACACTAAGGGCTGGATAGGTACAGTGTCTGAAATCACATGAGGTCTGGTATAGACTTGAGTACTCCCATGCAGTGGGAGCTGTCAGAGAGTTAGGAGCCAATTCAGGGAAGTGGGTTCTCAGGGATTTTGAGAGGGACCAGTAGCAGGTATACATGCAGGGTCAGGACTTCACTACATGTGTTTGTAGGTTCGGATGTGGCAAGGTACTCGGATGACAGGAGGTACACCATGGGATGTGTGGTGGGTTGTCTTCAAGATTGATCTTAAAGAGGGATACAAACCAGGAAATAGATTAGACAGAGTACAGGTACAGGTACAGTGTAACTATTTATCTCCAAGTGGGAGATTGTTAGGTTGTGGAGCTAAAAGCTTCACTGATGTAAATAGGAGAGGAGGTTACTGAGGGTTGCTGAGTTACAGAGCAATCGGCATCAGTCTGATCAGCTGACGTCGGTAGAATTGTGAAGAGAAGCAACCGACGTCGGTCAGGGATCGATCGGCGTCGGTCACCTCCAAGTAGACAGGGACCGACGTCAGTCGCCTGTGTGGTTCGACTGCGAGTTTATTACGGGCAGTTAGCTAACGAACCAAGTGTTTGCATGATGAGTGCTAATTTTAGACTCATAGCTATGGATCTAATGATTCTAATTAGATGTCTAATTATTGTTTGGATGAGTTCTATATAATAGACTCATGGTTGTATTGTAAATCAGTGCTAGGGAGTAAGAGAGCATAATTATAAGCTCCTTCAGTGTGTGAGGTAGAGCAATGGTGCGTTCCTCCTAGTGCCACAGTACCAGTTGTGTTGGTGCTGGATTGGAGAGTCAGCTAGATTCTTCAAGTATGTATGATCTTGGTCATCAGGTGAGCATGGCCCTTATAGGAGATCTACATGGTAAGTAAGATCGTTGATCTACAGGTGTATGTGTGTGCAAGGTCAAGGTTCACAGGTGTACAAAACTAGTATTGATCTGTAGGTTGGAGATCAGATAGGATAGCAACACAACAGGGAGCAGAATCAGGTAGGATCTACTTGGAGTACAGTGTGTACTCATTGGTATGTATGTGGAGTACATGGAGAGCTAAGAGGAAGGCAAGGCAGTTCCTTCCATAAGTATGGTCTGTTGAATTGCAAGTTGTTGCAGGTTCATGGGAGATCTACTTGAAGTACTTTGAGTACTTGTGGAGTGCGTGGAACACTTGTGGAGTGTGTGGAGCACAGGTGTAAGGTGAACACCAACTCTGTGTTTGAGTTGGGTGTTGGGACCTAGTAGAGAGAGCTTTGAGGAGAGAATTATTGTTCACTTGAGGTGTGGGAAACCTCTGAAGAGGTGGTGGAGAAGAAGTGGCATCTTCTTTATTGTATTCTTTTTTGTAAAAGTTATTAATACAAGTTGTGTATTGTCTCTCATATTCTGTGTTATTCTGAATTCTAGTTACTTGTTGAATCTAGTTAATTTTTGCATATTAAGTTGCTTGGTTTGGTAATCAACTGTGTGCTTTCGATGTTTCGTGCACCCTGACAAGTGGTATCAAAGCTAAGGTTGCAGGAAGCAGGTTTTGTGTTTGATTACAGGTCACTCTCAGGGGTTTCTGATTGAGTAGGAGTAGAGCAATGGCAGATGAAAGTAAGCTAAGAATGGAGGAGTTGAAAAGCACAGATGGTCACTTAAGGTCCCATGGAAAGAAAGAGCAGGTAAAAGAATATTGTTGGTTTGTGGAAGATCAGCATGAAGAAACTGAAGAAGCAGATGTTGCAGGTGATGTTGCACAGGATGCTCTGGGAGGTTTCTTGGATAAAGTTGAATCTTGGATAAAAGATTCGGTTGCCTCTTTCAATGCAGGCCCAGGAAGAGGAGCTGGTGAGCCTTGCAAAAGAATTGGGAAAGGGGAAGTGAAGCTGAAATTGCAGACGGCCAACACACAGGTGTTGATGAAGGTCATGCAGGTCCCAGGTTTGGAGATATGGCTAATTTCTTCAGAAAGATTGGGTGATGAGAGATGCACAAGAACTCTCACAGCGGATACACTTGAATTAGCTGGTGGTAAGAAAATAGGTACTCTTTATCTACTTGTTTATATTACTGATTCTTCTTCTGTTGCAGAGACATGGCTTCGTAGGCTTGGTCACATGAGCAGGAAGGAGATGCATGTTCTTAAGCGGAAGACAAATATATTTTATAGACTTAAGAATTGGAAAGCCTTGGTGTTCTTGGAGGAGATGGCGGATAGAAACCAGTGGATGGTGTTGGATACTTCTGAGCAGAGCAGTTTGGACATGGAGATTGATTCAAAGGAGCTCGTGGGTAAAAAGCCATCACTCACAGGCGAACACAGATACTGACATCGGTCAGGAAGAACCAGTGTCGAACAGACAGGTACCGATGTCGGTCATGTGCAGACCAAAGCCGGTGATGTCGGGCAGGGTAAGACCGACGTCGATCATGAGGACCGACGTCGGCAGTAGGTAAGACCAATGTTGGTCAGAAGGATCGACGTCGACAACAGGGACACTGACGTTAACAGGTTGGTAGTCAGGGACAGACGCATCGGAACCGATGTCGGTCGGATGCAGACTGTGGAGTGACCGAGGTCGGTCACTGTAACGGATTTTGGGTGGACAGCATGTTGTCAAGGAGTCTCAAACACCCATATGGAGGACTGAAGACGTAAGTAGGCCCTCAAATTCGTTGTTCCTCTTCTTTATACTTGTTGCTGATTGTAGAGTAGGAAGGATCCAAGAAACAGGTGGGAGTATGGCAGGGATATGATGCAGAACCAAATGGGAGTTTTGGTAGGGTTGCCAGCTGGTGCGAAAGCACAAAGACGAATGGATTCCCTAGTTGAAGAATAGAGTGAACGGACACGTGAGATGGAAGACCAGGCATATGGTCTTGAGGAAGCTGCAGGACAGTGGTACAGGTTTTGACAGGTGGAGGATGAAGCATGGCTTCAGTCAATGTCAGGGTAACTACTGTGGTTTGACTTACCAGGGGGATGATGATTGCAACATCATTCTGTTGTTGTATGTGGATAGTATGCTAGCTAGCAGGGGTGTACATACAAGGTTTTGTTGAGCTAAGGGTAAGATTAGTTTAGTGGCATGTCAGGAGGAGTTTGGAGCAGCAAAATTCTTTGACATGGGAGACATGGAGATCACAGGTAGATTTTGTCTCCAGTGGGAGCTGATGTGAATCAGGTGTTGGCGAGGTTCATTACGCAGGATGCAGAGCTGCAGCACACTAAGGGCTAGACAGGTACAGTGTCTGAAATCACATGAGGTCTGGTATAGACCTGAGTACTCCCATGCAGTGGGAGATGTCAGAGAGTTAGGAGCCAATTTGGGGAAGTGGGTTCTCAGGGATTTTGAGAGGGACCAGCAGCAGGTATACATGCAAGGTTAGGACCTCACTGCATGTGTTTGTAGGTTCGGATGTGGCAAGGTACTCAGATGACAGGAGGTACACCATGGGATGTGTGGTGGGTTATCTTCAAGATTGATCTTGAAGAGGGATACAAACTAGAAAATAGATTAGATGGAGTACAGGTATAGGTATAGTGCAGCTATTTATCTCCAAGTGGGAGATTGTTAGGTTATGGAGCTAAAAGTTTCACTGATGCAAATAGGAGAGGAGGTTGCTAAGGGTTGCTGAGTTACAGAGCAACCGGCGTCAGTCTGATCAGCCGACGTCGGTAGAATTGTGAAGAGAAGCAATCGACATCGGTCAGGGATCGGTCGATGTCGGTCACCTCCAGGTAGACAGGGACCGACGTCGATCGCCTGTGTGGTTTGATTGTGAGTTTATTACGGGCAGTTAGCTAACGAACTAAGTGTTTGCATGATGAGTGCTAATTTTAGACTCATAGCTACAGATCTAATTATTGTAATTAGATGTCTAATTATTGTTTGGATGAGTTCTATATAATAGACTCATGGTTGTATTGTAAATCAATGCTAGGGAGTAAGAGAGCATAATTATAAGCTCCTTCGGTGTGTGAGGTAGAGCAATGGTGCGTTCCTCCTAGTGCCACAGTACTAGTTGTGTTGGTGCTGGATTGGAGAGTTAGCTGGATTCTTCAGGTATGTATGATCTTGGTCATCAGGTGAGCATGGCCCTTATAGGAGATCTACATGGTAAGTAAGATCGTTGATCTGTAGGTGTGTGTGTGTACAAGGTCAAGGTTCACAGGTGTGCATAACCAGTATTGATCTGTAGGTTGGAGATCAGATAGGACAGCAACACAACAGGGAGTAGAATCAGGCAGGATCTACTTGGAGTATAGTGTGTACTCATTGGTATGTACGTGGAGTACATGGAGAGCTAAGAGGAAGGCAAGGCAGTTCCTTCCATAAGTATGGTCTATTGAATTGCAGGTTGTTGCAGGTTCATGGGAGATCTACTTGAATTACTTTGAGTACTTGTGGAGTGCGTGGAGCACTTGTGGAGTGCGTGGAGCATAGGTGTAAGGTGAACACCAACTCTGTGTTTGAGTTGGGTGTTGGGACCTAGTAGAGAGAGCTTTGAGGAGAGAATTACTGTTCACTTGAGGTGTGGGAAACCTCTGAAGAGGTGGTGGAGAAGAAGTGGCATCTTCTTTATTGTATTCTTTTCTGTAAAAGTTATTAATACAAGTTGTGTATTGTCTCTCATATTCTGTGTTATTCTGAATTCTAGTTACTTGTTGAATCTGGTTAATTTCCGCATATTAAGTTGCT
Source organism: Torreya grandis (assembly GCA_037957365.1). NCBI lineage: Eukaryota > Viridiplantae > Streptophyta > Pinopsida > Cupressales > Taxaceae > Torreya > Torreya grandis. The sequence continues at coordinate 380,882 of JARHVA010003164.1, read as the reverse complement.
TGGTTTGGTAATCAACTATGTGCTTTCGGTGTTTCGTGCACCCTGACACTAGATCTGATTGTATCCCCGTGACCTTTATAATTATCAATATTATGCAATTGTGATTCTATAACAACAATGGAATTTTGAAGTCTAGTATTGTTAGGATCAACATTAAGAAGTTTTATATCATGAATGAGTTTCCCTTAGAGAGATTTTTCCCTTCATTTTCATTTTTGAGCCATTCTTTTACCAAATGAGCAAAGAAAAGTGGTGCATTAAGAAATGGCTGCACACCACCAATCGATCCAAAAGTCCCCTTCTTCTTGTTTAGGTATAGAGTTCCAAATTCCCTCAAGGGTAAAAAGGCAAAAAGGATTCTTCAAATGGGAAATATTGAGTTTGAAGGGGAGGGAATTGTTAATACTTGAATTTAGAGACATGAAAATGCTGCAAAAAATGGGGTACTGATTTGAAAAGGTGGTAGAATAGTCCACTTGAATGTAAAAACCCATCGAGTCATGGACTAGTGGTAAAATAGGAGATAAATAAAATTTGTCCAGCCTACTCAATTTCCTATCACCTCCTATCCTATATTTAAACCAAGTGAACCAATTTGTGGAGTGGATAGTGAATTTTTTATGAATGGGGTATACAACACCCAAAGAATTTTGACATTACAACCAATTATTAAATTATTCTTTGTTGATATTATGTCATTTAGGCTAGTTACGATATTGATGATGTTCCACCATTTTAAAATTGCCACCTAAGATCTAAACCATAGTAGGTGAATTATTGGACAACCAATCTCAAAGTTTAGTTTGTTCTTTAGTGAAATTTGGGGCATAAATAGAGCATAATCCAAATGAGTTGTCCATTGATAACGATAAGGGAACAAACATAACTATATTAAGAATCTTCCCCCTTATCAATGACATGCTTAGATATCCATGGAAAAAACCAATAACAACTCCACCTCTGCCATCTATATGAGATGTATGAAAAACAATCATCTTTCCAAACATTACGTAAAGACACCTTAAGTCTAATGTTACTGAGCTTGACTTCTTAGAGGAATAACACATCAGTCCTCCATTTTATAACCACCTCTTTTACTTTGAACTTACAATGAGGGAATTAAATCCCTCTTACATTCCAAGAAAGTAAGTTATAATTCATGATGGAAATTAATATAATCATCATCCTAAGTCAAAACGTTAAAGCTGTTAGTAAGAGTAACATCATGATCCCTAGATTATCAATCATTAGGGAAAAAATAAGGTGGTCTATATCTATGGTAGGGGCAAAGGGGAAGGGAAGAGGAATCATGATAAAGAGGTTGATGAGAGGAATGACAAAGAAGGGGGATGGATTCATAGATATAGGGTTTGGGAGATGAAGGTGGGGGTGAGGGCGAATGATCTTAGGATGAAGAATGAGAGATAAGAAGAGAAGAAGATCTAGATGGCTCTTTCCTCTTCCTAACCATTCTCCACCTATCTGACATAACCACATATATAAAGGGCTAAACTCAACAAGAGAAGCATAAAGAATACAAGATTTGGGAGTATGGAAGGCGACAAGTGGGGAGTAGATTGAGAGATGGAAGGAGAAGTGACTTGGTTTGGGGAGATAACATGGCCATTAGATGAAGAGGAATTCAGGGGTGGCTGAATGAATTTATTCTTCCTGATAGGACACTCATGAATCAGATGGCCTTCTTTTTGATAATAAAAGCGCACATTTGTCTTATTAAAATAGACTAAAGGTTGATCCAATTTAAAACCTAGGCCAATAAGTTTAATGTTATTAGGCGATGGTCTATTCAAATCTATTTCTATGCAGACTCTTCGATGAACCCTTAAACTTGAAAACTTATTAGAGTTATGTTTGCACCAAATTATTCTACCCAATTGGGTTGTAATATCCTTTAAAAACGGTCTAAAAGCTAGATTAAGGTAAGATATCTTGACCCACATGGGATAATGTGAGTGAGATAGACCTTCATGATGGAAATTGAAGCTCCAAGCCTAAAGGTAATAAACTTACCCACAAATAACCTAGGTGAAATATTACAACACGGCTTGAGCATGATCTGCTAATTTGAACATACAAGAGACATACCCTTTTCTTAGGCCTCTTAATGCATAAAATTCCCATCCCCTATTTTCCCAATTCATATGAGTCACCCATTTATAAAAATTTGCTTCACTAGGAATACCTCTTAGAAAAAATAGAATAACAGTTCTATTTTGACATTCAAAAATAGTATCAATAACATCATTAGGAAATTTTATTTCTAGGTTTTTACCTAAATCAAAGTGTGAGAGCTCTTCTGGCATCGAATCATTTGAATATATATTCTCCATAGCCACAACTTCAAGGTTCTCTTTAGTAGCTGTACCATTTTCCTCAATGTTGGACTGATCAATCACTGTGGGAGCTGCTACATCTAGGTTATAAGTGTTTCCAACCTACATGACCTCCATTTTGAGGTGCATTGGATTGGTCTCCTCGATGAAATGTTTTATTAACAGTGCTAGGGTTTTATAGTTTATTAGAAGCTTTGTTCATTTCGCTCACTCAATGCTCGATTTAAAGTCAAAAAGATGGGAAAAAAATAAATATTTTTTTTAATTTATATTTTATACATTGTTGTAAATAATTTCATGATTGAATTATTGTTCTCAATTGTAAACAAAATTTTGGCACACTACAATAGTTTGCACTTGGACACGATTAATCCTAGTTCCCAATACATTCATCATTAAATCTTGTAAATTCATCTTAATAACTTTGCCACAAGAACTGACGATTACAAACTATTACAAAAGTAGATAATGTGATTCAAAGATAGAAAAAATTTGGCATTTGACCATGATTCGGGATTTGATAAAATAGACCCATCATATTGATTTGATGCACACCACAATGTACATGAATGACTTATATCCAAAACTATCAATGCAAATACCTTTATGGTTTCTGAATCTTAATTTATTATCATTATTTTTAGTTTTAGTTGAGATTTAACTTTATATTCAAATTCTTCATATGCATATTGTTATGAACTTAATGGGAAAAAATTACTTAAATTACCCCTATTAGGAGATGGAAGATATTTATAAGGATTTTGATGATTTAATGGGAGTTATTCTTGCACTTCACTATTCTAGAACCTCTTATTTAAAAGGATTTTGTTAGAAATAGTTACTATGAATGTATATTATGTGAGCATAAATATAAGTTAGAAAATAAAGATGTTAATATACACCTACAATATTTTGTATTATTAGTGTGTTGTTTCAACCATGTATTAATATAGGACATATATTTGAGGAATAATAGTTGTTAGTTCTTATAAAAACTGATTTATAATTAAGAAGAGTGGTTATAGGATATTTCTTACATGTTTGAGATGTTCTTGATTAATAATTGAATGATTGTAATTGACTAAAATTGTGCTTCTATATATTTGAGTCTTTGACTCTTCTCCATTAATGGGTTAAAACCTGTCAGTGGTATCAGAGCAAGTAAGCCTCTCTAAATATTATTGCTTCACCTATTCATTGTTTTGTTCAACATAACACAATGACCAAACAGTGTAGACCACTTGAAAATGTCATTGTTTTACTTGTCCACCATTCTTACATGTTGTTAGTAGTCTATTAGTGTAGACCACATGTGTTCTGTTGGCATTCATCATTAACCTACAGTCTCTTTTCTTCTTTCACATTGTCCACTCTCTCCACTGTTCAAACTCCATGTTGTTCATTGTTGAGAAGGCATACAAAATTATAATTATATATATTCGTGAAGGCATTTTTTTCCAAGTTCAGTAAAATCATGATTTATTTCTCAATTATACACAAAAATTAGAATGTCAAAGCGTTCTAGAAAATTCTAAAAGAGGAGAACAATACTCATAAACCATTTTTTAAAATTCTATAAATTAAGAGATATGTTCAGCATAGAAAACAAGGGATGTGAAGGTTTTCAAGAAGATTTATGGATGTGTTTTACATTTTTTAGTTTTAATATGTCATTTTGATGTTTATGTTTTTTATTAATACATGGTTTTGATTTTTTAGGTTTTTTATTTCCATTTTGTTTGTTTTAGTTTATAATTTAAAATACTACATTTTTACAGATTAAATTATTTGATTTATTTTTAGTTTAAGTTTATTTTTTATATTTTATATTATTTTTAAGTCTTTAGATTTGTAATAATGTATTTAATTTATTTTTTAACATTTTAATATGTATTTACTTTTATAAGTTAGAATAGTTTATAAGGAGTTGTTTTTATTGTCTAAGTTTTTAGGAGTTCATATTTGTTTAGGTATGTGTTTTAATTAAAATAATAGTTTTTTGTTGTGTCATTATTAACAAAAATTAAAGTTGTGCGTTATCATTTAGGTTATTTTTATTTATTTTTAAAGTCTTAAGTATGTCAATAATTGTCTATTATCATTTTGGGTTTTTAGTCAAAAGGATAAAATAAATCTCATTAATATAAATATCAAATAAGCCTATATTAAAGGCAATTGTACCTCAATAAAGTATGTACATCTAGATTTCAATGTTATAATCTCTTATTTTGTAATAGATGCATTATCAGGGTACCAACATCCACGAGTTAAAATTGTGGGGGCGAGAGGGGGAATATATTGTTGTTTAGTTCATGTGGTTCCTCTCCCCATGCTCACACTAAGGGGGGAGTGTTAGAAATAGTTAGTGTGAACATATATTATGTGAGTATAAATATAGGTTAGAAAATAAAGGTGTTAATATACACCTATAATATTTTATATTATTAGTGTGTTATTTCAACCATGCACTGATATAGGACATATATATATTTGAGGGATAGTAGTTGTTAGTTGTTAGAAAAACTAACCTATAATTAAGGAGAGTGGTTATAGGAGATTTCTTATATATTTTTAATGTTCATGATTAATAATTGAATGATTGTGATTAATCAGAATCATGTTTCTACATATTTGAGCCTTCAACTCTTCTCTATTAATGGGTTAAAACCTATAAGAATTTAGATGTCATGTATACCCATTCCCGTACTAATTACTCTATATTTTTAGGAATTCATAGATCTTATTATGTTGAGTTTTATTTATTGAATCTTGAATAATATATTGAAAATATTAGCAACTTCTACACATATGGAATTGTCTTACCAAACACAAGAAACATAACTCTGGTGATTGAAAATTTCAATAGAGAATGAAGAAAAATACACCAAAAAGAAGATGAATTTGTAGAGCTTGAAAATGACCATGAAATTGGTAGGAGAATAAAATTTTACATATATGAAATTATCTTACCCAACACAAAGAAACATGGTTTTGGTGATTGTAAAACTTAATAGAGAATGAAGAAAAATACACCAAAGAGAAGCTGAATTTTTAGAGCTTGAAAATGACCTCCTATTGTAAAAAAAGCCAATAGATCTAGAAAATAATCTACCACACTTTGTTAAGAAAATCTAAAAAAATAATTAAGATTTAATTAAATCCTTATTTATTTTATCTTATAAAAAGAAGGCATATATGAAAAATGTGCTACTATAGATTCAAGTTAAAATTAATAAGGTGGTGATGGAATTGGATTACCTTCAATGGCTCCTCCACCAATGGGGGGATGCCCCATGTGTTGTTGTTTATGTGTCAGCCTTTTTTGCTTCAAAACTTTACTCTTTGGGGAGGTAGTGGACCTCCTCTAGGTGGTTCTCGATAGAACCACTCCCGTAGGCGATCTCATGCTACTAGTTCTCCTCAAAGGCACTACTCTCCCCCTTGACATGGAATGGAGGTTGGGGTTCTCTGTCCCTAACTTTTTATTGGGCTTAGGGGTGGGGTTATCCACCTCCAAAAAACCAACATAGGTGGAGGTTTCTTCCTAGGAGTTTTTAGGATGATAGATTTTATCTCCTAACAGAAAAATGTTTTCATCAACTCTCTCTGGATATCTCACCCTAACACTTCATGCATGATAATGTTGAACAAGAGGAAGGTGACCCAGATGACGTCAACTCTAGATGGGACCCTATTATTGAAGGAAGAGATCTTCCAAGATTTGGATGGGGTGATCCTCCTGATCATGACCCTTCATCAGCTAGTCTCTTTGATACTGCTAATTAAATATCTCTTTTTGATGTATTAGAGCTTCTTCTAGGTTGGGCCCAATTTGTTTCTTGGTTCTTTTTAACTTGTTGGTGTAGACTTTTATCCCACTAGGTTTTGTCTACAAGGTCTAGTCAAGCTTACTTAGGTTTAATAAAGGTCCTTAGGGGAAAATAATCTCATATGTATGAGGATGTTAGGACTTTTCTATTTTTCGCCTATATAAGGAACCTTCATATGTAATTTTTGGCTAATGTTAATTAATGAAATTTTCTTATTGTGAAGACTAAATTCTTCCTTTGAATTTCACTACTCCATACAAGTTTTCTTTGCACATTCAATCATATCTAATAGATCCTAAAGTGTGTCCCACTTTCACATAGTATCAGAACTTTGTTGGTAGTCGAATACCATTGTTCCTATTGTGAGATCTAACATTCGACTTGTTCATGTGTTTTTCATGATTTTGATTTTGAAGGATTTAATAGAATTTATTAAAAATCTATGTAGATCTATACATCCAGGGTCTCTTAATGAAAAATGGATAGAGTCGTTGAATTCAGAAGGTGTCAAAACCTTATGATTGGTTGTAAACATGACCTAGTTTTGTGATAGTCAAATTTTCACCATTTTTTGAGGGTTTGAAGGCATTTTTTGAAAATATGCAAATTTTATATCTTCCAATATTCAAACTAGAAATTTTTTTTGGGTTTTGTAAAATATAAAGTGGGTCTTTACTAGATCTGCATAAGGACATACAAATTTTTGAATATTTGGGTTCTTCCAATTTTTCCAATATTTGGGTTCTTCTTGCAAGTTTTTTCACCACTTTTTCCATTGGTTTCGATGATTTATGTAAAATTTTGGACTTAGAAAATTTTTGGGTTCTTTCCATCCACTTGGGCCCTCCTTTGTAAGATAATTTTAATATATAAATGCTTGCACATTTTTACACATCCACATTTCCAAAGCCCCACTGAGCCTACCCTCTAACATGCGGTGAGATGTGCCTGTGCCCACCACACATTTGTGGGTCCAAAGGCTAGTCGGTTTGACTCTAACTAATGAAATTATGTAACTACAGATGTTTACACATTTGTGTTTTCATGGGGCCAAGGACTTTTGACCTAGTCATCTATGATGCAATGACGTGAAATTTCACATGCTCAAACCTCTACAGGGCCCAAGGCCCATTAACCTGACTACCCAATCTGTAGCAACACAGATCACTCAAGGCTCATGCCCACCACATGTCCATGTTTTCATGGGTCTATAGGCTAGAAGAGCATCCTCCTAGCCCATGATGATGTGCCCAAACTCCTAGATGTGACATAGGTTTGGTGAAGGTTGACAAGCTATCAATTTTAGGGTTGTGGATTCCTTGTGACATGTGTCCAACCATCAAATTTCAGATAATGAAGTGTAAAACTATTTGATTATAAAAAGGGTTTATTTTGAGAGTGATGTAACACTCACATCAATCACATTATTCAAATTGAGAAGGGGGGAACACCCAAATTTGGTCTTAACCCCTGGTCATATGGGAATTAAGCTCTTGGTTGTTGACAACCCAAAATTGCTTAACTTTTGATCTAAGAGGGCATAATTTTTTTGTGGAGAAGTTGTCACCAAAAACATTTCAAACTCCTGCACACCCATTTTTTTTGCAAGCAAGAAACATTCAAACAAGCATAACTTTCAGTTAGATGCTCCTTTTTAGGTGTTATTCTTTTTAAAGTGTGAGTTTTTTTAAGATATTTGCATTGGTGATATTATCTTTCCGTTTAAATTTGAATCTCTAAAAATTTATGGGGTGTCATATTATCAGTTTAAAATACATGTAGTTCAGTAAATACTTTATTTCTACACAATGGATCTCAGTTATGTTCCACTTCTTACACCATTCAACTATTATGAATGGAAATTCAAAGTGTAGATCCTCTTAAGGAGTAAAAGATTACACCAACTCATGATGGGTACAAAAATTAAACCATCACTTGAGTAGAGAATGTGAAGTGGTAAAATCAAAGTGATGAAGCCTATGATTTATTGTGCATGTCTATGTCTTTTGACTTACTTTTTTATATCAAAATTTTAACAACTCCAAATTAAGTGTAAACCCTATTAGATAAAATATTTATAAAGTAGGATGAAATGAGAGGTCATAAGTTGGATAATGAGATCATTAGTTTGAGCCTAGGTGACTTTGATATGATACAATACTTCTTCACCAAGTTCAAATCACTCAGGTTATAGTTGAAACTATGTGACATTAACAAAAAGGATGATCAATTGATCCTTTCCATCGTTGCCAAATCAGGATTTGACTTATGTTGGAGATACTTTGACCATGCCATCTTAGATGAATTTTTTACTGACTTGACTCGAGAACACAACAAGCTCATTCAAATGGGTACACTGAATTCCTCTAAATCTTGTGTCTTAATTGTGAGTTATGAAAAATAGAGGACTTCCAATAATAAGGAGAAGAAATATAACAAGAAATACCTAAATCAAAGAAAGGGTTAAAAATGTAATGCTAAGACAAAAGTATCAAAAGAGTCCTCCTCTTCAGATGGGAAATCCAGGAAAGAGAAACTCACATGTGGATATTACAAGAAATCTGGGCATGATAAAGCCAAATGCATAAAGAAGTAGATTAACCAATAGATAAAAATGCTTGAGAAGTATGAGATCAATGTCACTAATTATTACACTCAGATTTCATTAGCACAGGGTTCTTCTAAGACCAAAGATAGTAAAGGGCAAAGCACTTGTTATAGTTGCATCCCAACCTTCTACTTGGGTTATTGATTATAAGGCATCACACCACATGGCTTAATCACATGACATGTTCCTATCCTTGGAGCCTTGCTCTATGACTTCTATTTTATTGGGTGATTATACTTCTACAGAAGTTAGTGGGAATGGATTTATTGAAGTGAATGATGGGACATTTCATGATGTTCTATGTGTTCCCTCCTTATCCACCAATCTCCTATCAGTTTACCAGATCACGCACATTAGTTCAGATAAGAGAGTTGAGTTCACACCTAATTATATATTTATTAGGGAAGCTAACAGTGACTCCATTATTTTACTTTGGAAAGTAGATCATCGATCCAAGTCATATACTTTCTCACATTTTTCTCTTGATCAACCCTTTACTACATTGCTCACTCATTCAGATGAGGTGAGTAAATTATGGCATGAGTGATTCAGCCATCTCAACTTTTGCTACCTAAAGTAACTCATTCCTTAAGACATGGTTTCAAGGTTTCCACAAGTTAAGTTTTTTTATGGATTTTGCTAGGGTTGCATGCTTGGTAAGTATCCAGAGGATAGGTATGACAAGGGTAAATCATGAAGAGTTAAATAGATATTAGAGATTATTCATAGTGACATTGCTAGCCCATTTCCAAAACATTTATTCCATAGGACAAAGTACATGTTTATTTTCATTGATGATTATTCAAGGTATACTTAGGTGTATTTACTTAAGCAAAAATCTCAGGTCTTTGATCATTTTCAGGACTTTAAAGCACTTGTAGAAAAATAATCAAGTAAAGCCATCAAGATTTTACATATTGATAATGGTGGTATCTAAGTAACTATTTTGAGCATTTTTGTACATTAGAGGGGGTTGAAATTCAATGTATAGCTCCATATAGTCCTCAATATAATGGTGTTATAGAGTGCAAGAACAGGTCCTTGAAGTAAATGGCCAACTGTATGTTACATTCCAAGTCTCTTGCACCTCAGTATTGGGTCGAGGCCATCAACTGTGTTTGTTACATCCAAAACCAAGTTCCTCAAAAAATTGAAGGGAGTTTATCTTTTTGAAGTTTGGAATGGTAAAAAACTCATAATTGAGCACCTTCAAGTGTTTGGTTCCAATGTTATGGCTCACATTCTGAGGAAGAAACATAAGGCATTGGAACCTCAAAGTCGGTCTTACATCTTCATTGGATACCATGAGGCTATTAAGGGATACAAGATTCTCCATCCCACCACTCATGAGTTGTTCATTAAGAGAAGTGTTCATTTTATATAGGGTCCTTCAGACTCCACACTTGACACTTCTCACCCTTCCTTAGATGCACTTAGATCTGATGATAGTTCTGATGATTCAAATCCCCCTGATTAACCTATTGATGATCCAAATTTCTTATTCTAATTATGACAATGAGAATAGCGATGAAGATTTCTCTCCTTTTCCCAAATTATCCTCAGAAGACGAATCCCCTCCTAAGTCTTGAAGCCCTGGTCCTCTTTGGGCTAGATAGACACTACAAAGTGTTGGCTAATGGGTTGGAGATCCATCAGATAATAGGCAAACTTGTTAAAATTATAGGATGCCCCACATCCTTTCATTACATTTGCTTTCAATTAGTAATCATTTCATGAGGAATTGGGCACTCCTGAGTGGGATAATGCTATGGAAGAGGAGTATAGTTCCTTACAGAGGAACAATGCTTGGGATTTAGTCCCACTTCCCAAAGGAAGAAAACTTGTTTGATGTAGGTAGATATTTTGTAATAGATTGGTCCATAGAAAATTTCAAAGAATGTTTGGTAGAAAAGGGTTTTACTCATGTACTTGACATTGACTATATCAAGATATTCATTCTAGTTGCCAAAATAAACTCAATCAGACTCACTCTTGCTATTGTCATAACACATCATTGGGATGTTCATCAGATGGATGTGAAGAGTGCCTTTCTTCATGGTGACCTCAAAGAAGAAATATTTATGAAGGAACCACAAGTATTTTTGAAATATTCCTCCTTAGTTTTTAAGTTTCATAATCTATTGATGGCCTCAAACAAGCTCCTTGAGCTTGGTATGCCAAGATGGACTCTTTTATTCTTTTGGTTGGGTTCACTAGATGCCATTTTGGTTTAAATGTCTAATCTTATAGTAGGATGATTTATTGTTGATTTTGGTTGTCTATGTGGATGACCTATTGATCAAAAGGAGTTCTCCATCCACCATCATAGCAATGAAAACTACTTTGTCTAACAGATTCTCAATGACTGACTTGGGCTTGTTACACTACTTTGGGATTGAAATTTCTCAGTCTGACTATGAGATCACAATTATACTCTTGATTTACTTACATGATTTAATATGGTTAACTATAATCTAAATCAAACTCTTTTTCTATCTAGTATGAAGCTTGATGTCACATCTTGATTTCTCTTTAAGTTGAATAACCTGTTTGATTCATGGATTCTTATGATTGTTAGCTGATTGATTACTATTTAATTACGCTTTATGTCATATGATGTTTATGGGACAGTAATATTTCACTTAGATTACATGATTAAAATTGTTGATTTAGTTATACTTGTATATTCTTTACATTATGGTCATGTTATTAGTTTATACAATAATATTTAATGGATATATGATGATATTACGAGTTAACTACCTTATTTGTTATGATTTGGATGTAAGATAGATTCATCCCTTAGAGTTTGATAGAGGGATAGCATCATCAAAGAGGGTAGCATAGATAGATATATTGGGGGATGATAGAAGAAAAAATAGATACCTACACACACACCACATTAGAATAATATGTTTGTGATTATTGTTTGTTTTATGATAACTGTAGTATGTATTTTGAATTATTTACATTTATATGACTATTAGTAAACTTCTATTGTGATCTTGTTATAGTTTTATGCTTATGTTAAACTAATTACATGATTTCATTTATGATGATAATACATAGGTAGTGTTGTTTTGTGTTTATGTTATTTGATACTTATTGTGATGTTACCAGAATGTCTTAATTCTTGGGTTGGTGTTGACCATTTTCTACATGACCAATTTGTGTTTTCCCTTTGGCTCTTTTCATTTATCCCTTGCTCATTTTCTATGTTTGGCCTCTTGATTTGTTGTTTGTCTTTTCCCTTCAACCCCTCCTGGTTCAGGCTCTTCTCCCTTGTTCTTTGTTCTTTGTTCTTTCCCTTTGCCTTGCTTACCTTAGCCTTTCTTGTTTTGTTTTTCCCTAAAGTGCCCTTCAAAAAAGGTTCCAAAGGGACACTTCCCTTTTAAGAGCCCTTAAAACTTTTTGAAGGGTCCTTCTTGCTTTTCCTTTCTTCCCAAGTGTCCCTTTAGACTTTTCCAAAGGTCCCTTCTTGATTTGACTTTCTTCCCAAGTGTCCCTTCAGACTTTTTTGAAGGGTACTTTCAGAACTATTGTCTCCAAATCTTGCACCCTAGAAGAGGGTTGTTCAGGCCTCCTCCAAATTTGGGCAACGTTGGGACATTTCTAGGCCTATGGGTGTGCCTATAAGTGGAAATGAACCTCTAGATTGAAAGGGCTAGCTCCCTATAATAGTTTTTAAGCAATAAAACTATTGAACCAGTTTGTATGAGTGAAAAGAGTTAGAAGTTTGCATAAGTGAAAATCCTAGTCTAAAATGGTGATACACCAAGAATTAGTATCCACATGTATGCCCTATACATATACACAATATAACATAATATAGTCTATAACTCAAGCTCTAGAAGATTCCAACATAAGTATTTCAATGTAGAGACAAAATGAATGAGATCACACAAGGTAAATAACCAGACAAGACAACTTGTATAGTCCAAAAAAGGGTTACACATGTGCAAAATCTCATACAGCTAGAATGCACTCTACATGAACTTTTGGATCAACTATTTGCTCAAAATAATGAAGGATAAAGAATAGAAGGATAAAACATCACTTATTGTCACTATGTGTCTCTTGCATGCCTAGGTAAATGTCTATAACTTAGAAATAAAATAGACTTATGCTTCTTAACTCAAAGGCAAAAAAATGGTAAAACATTCTAGTAGGGCTTTGCCATACTGTCTGTAGATGATAAAAAAAGAGCCCAAGGGTCCTATTTATAGCAAAAGAGGGAGAGAAGAGAGAGCCCTTGGGTGCCAAAATAAAATCCTCCAAGATGGTTTGCAGTTACCATCTGGTGAAACTGATTTTAGTTGTTCTCTCATTCAGTTAGAGTTTGTCCTTCTCTTTTATTCACCCCTTTGAAATGACCAAGATCATGGAAAAATCAATGGGGAGATGACCCTCCATAAAAAATATCTTGGATCACTACTGTGAACCTTAGATTCTTCTTGAAAGCTCTTGTGTTTTACACTGCAGACCCATTTGGGCCTTTTGAATGACTTTACTTATAAACCTCTAACTCAAGCATGTTGGGAAACCTGATTTGCACTATCCTTACCCTTTTGGGTTTTTCAATTGCTTCTAATTATAAAATTAATAAGCAAAGCTTTTTGGAAAACCCAATTTGCACTATAGATTCATTCAGGTTTGTCAAGTGACTTTACTTATTATTTTCTCCTTCAGGCTCTTTGCCTCTACTTATAAAAGTCATAAGCAAAGCTTGTTGGGAAACCTGATTTGCACTACAGAGTCAATCAAGTTTTCTAAGTGACTTTACTTCTTATTTGAAGACTTAGGCATGAATTTGACGTCCTACAGCACGTCACCAAGTTATACCCCAATGGCTAGTTGGTCACCCTAAATTTGACATCCTATGGCACATCACCTAGTTGCACCCCAATGGCTAGTTAGCCACCCTGAATTTGATGTCCTATGACACGTCATCTCTTTGAATCCCAATGGGTAGTTGATCATATCAAATTTGATGTCCTATGGCATGTCATGGGGATCTATTTGGGTTGGGCTTATTGTTTCGAGCAATTTTACAAAAGTAATTCCTTCAGACAATTTGTCCAAAAGAATTCTTTCAAGAATTTATCCAAAAATTTTGAAGGACACTTGGGAAGAGCAAAACGTCCCTTCAAAAAAAATTGAATGACATTTTCAAATACAAAGTGCCCTTTGGAAAAGTCCAAAGGGACACTTGGGCAACAAAGTGCCCTTTAGAACTTTTTGAAGGGTCACTTGGGCAACAAAGTGCCCTTCAAAAAAGTCTAAAGGGACATTTGGGAAGAAAAGTGACCTTTAGAACTTTTTCAAAGGGTCACTTGGACAACAAAGTGCCCCTCAAAAAAGTTTGAAGGGACACTTGGGAAGAAAAGTGCCCTTTAGAACTTTTCAGAAGGATCACTTGGACAACAAAGTGCCCTTCAAAAAAGTTTTGAAGGGCACTTGGCCTTCAAACTTTTCTAAAGGGAACTTTTCTTCCTAAAATATCTCTCTTATTTCCCTCTTTTGCTATAAATAAGACCCTTGGGCTCTTATTTTATCATCCACAGATAATACGGCAAAGCCCTACTAGAATATTTTACCATTTTCTTGCCTTTGAGCAAAAAAGCATGTCTATTTTCTTTCTAAGTTCTAGACATTTTTCTAGGCATGTAAGAGACAAAAAGTGACAGTAAGTGATGTTTTATCCTTCTGTTCTCTATCCTTCATGCTTTTGAGCAAATAGTTGATCCAATAGGTCATGTACAGTGAATTTTAGTTGTATGAGATTTTGCACATGTCTAACCTTTTTTTGGACTAAACAAGCTATCTTTTCCAATTATTTACCTTATGTGATCTCATTCATTTTGTCTCTACATTGAAATACTTATGTTGGAATCTTCTATATCTTGAGTTATAGACTATATTATGTTGTATTTTGAATAAGGATAGGGCATACATGTGGATACTAATTCTTGGTGTATCACCATTTTAGACTAGGTCTTTCATTTATGCAAACTTCTGACTCTTTTCACTCATAAAAACAGGTTCATCAATTTTATTACACAAAAGCTAATAGAAGGAGCTATCCCTTTCAACCTAGAGGTTCATTTCCACTTATAGGCACATCCACAAGCCTGGAAATGTCCCAATGTTGCCCAAATCTAGAGGAGAAGTGAACATCCCTCTTTTAGGGTACAAGATTTGGAGACAATAGTTTTGGCATGCCTGGTGGGACCTAAATTATTACTAAGTTAAGGTGAATGCGGGTCTTAATAGGCCTAAAGTAGTATAAATTCCCCTAACCTAGCATTTGGTGACTCCAAAAGGGTGTGAATACCTGGTTCTAGACCAATTTTATACATTATCCTACATGGTTCTCACAAGGTCCTTAATATTTTCTAACCAAGTCCCTTTAGTTGAAACTCTTCCTGAAGAACAACACCCTGAACCACTCCTAGCCCTATTAAATCCTTTACGAGGAGGTTTTAGGGAAGAAGAAGAAATAAAAGAAGTTAAAGGAGAGGAAGAAGTTAAATAAGAAGAAGAAATAGAGGATCAAAGGGGAAGAAGAGAAAGGGGGGAAAGGGGAGTGATAGATAGATGTCAACCCTTCCCTACTTTTAATACCCAAAACCCAATAGAGCTTCCTAAATATGACCCCATCCCTCCAAATGCTACCAAAAATCTTCCTAGTTTCAATGGGGAGGATCCTGTTACCCCATCTGAACATATTAGAGACATCTCTATTTTTTTCAATTTCCATAATGTTACTAAGGCCAACATAGCCATTAGGATGCTTGTTATGTCTTTAAAAGGCAAAGCACTTGATTGGTATAAAATGTTGGAAGGGGGTTGCATTACAAGTTGGGATGGCTTTGGAGACTTATTGGTGACAAGATTTGAAAATAAAAGTGATCATGCTTCCCTAATACATCAGCTGAATGTAATAAGAAGAGGTCCAAATTAATCCATAGGAGATTTCAATGAGAGATTTCAAAGAACATGGTATAGGTTTCCACCAATCATGAGACCTCCTCCTAGCTTTGTGTTCCCAACATACCTCAAAGGGATTTGTACTAATGTTTCTATTATGTTGCAGTCAATGGGTGGATTCACTCTTTTAAGTGCATATGAACTAGTAATTGAGGCTAAGAATAGCTTAATTCAGGTTGGAAGACTTCCTCCAAGAGTTTCCATGCCTTTGTTGTCCCACAATTCGATTGAAGCTCCAAGCATGTCAAAGTTCCCAATTCCAATGTGAAGCAAATAGCCTTTCCCCAGAAGGTGGATAACATTGTGGACAAGGATGAAGAAATTAGATCATTGAGAGCTCAACTCAAGCAAACTCAATATCAGGCAAGTGCTCCTTCTAGTGCATAATACTATCCTTAATAGGGATATAGAACTCCATCCCAATACAATTATCAAGGGAGAGGACAAAATCAACAAGGTTATAATAGGCAACCCAATGCATATAATCCAAATTCTACTCCTCCCATAAAGGCTATTATTCCAGTTCATGCAAATCTAGTGAAAGGAGAAGATCATGTGGACCAATGGGGGAAGCCTCAAGGTCAGTTTACACATGATGATGGAGGAACCAGCTATGCTTTGACTACACAAGATGAAGTTACTCCTTACATGATAGTAGAAGAAGCATGTCCCAGCCAAAGGGATAGTCATGGAGAAGGTAGTAGCCCAAGTATGGGAATGATGAATTTTCAAGTAAAAGATGATTTTGTGTTAACTTAAGGCATGTCAATTATAGATAATACAAGGTCTAAGAAGAGAGACTTGGGAGAAGGCCAAGAGCCACGAATAGTTCTAAGTGATGCCTCTCCAAGGCCACAAAGTGTCAATCAAAGTGTTACACCTTCTACAAGCTATGTTCCTCAACAAAATCAGAATGTAAATATAGCTACTAAGATTGCAACACAACAGTCTACATCTCATTTATTAACATCAAAAATGTAAGATAAAGTGAATACTCCATCTCTAAATAGTGTGGACTCATTAAAGAGCATTAAGACAAACATATCCCTTTGGGAGGTTCTACATATACCTAGTCAAAATGAGATTTTGCAAGAGCAGTTAGCAAGTATGCGGGTGGCTCCTCAATCTTCAAAGCATCATAGTATGTCTCTCAAAAATTATCTAAATCATCTTTTGGATCCTTCCATTAAATATGAAAAGTCTCTACCCTTCTACCTCACACTCATTATGGGAGATAAGTTAGTCCACAATTGTATTGTGGATAGTGGAGCAAACACTACTATCATGCTTAAAGTAGTGGCTGATAAGCTAGGTTTGAACTATAAGCCACATAGTAAAGGCATGTTGTAACTAGATGGAACTCTAACCAAGACATTAGGATTGGTCAAAGGTTTAAAAATGTTTTTACATGGTTGCCCAAGCTTCCCTATCATGTAAGACATTGTGGTGGTGGACCTTTTAACACACTTTGCTATATGTTTGTCTAGGGACTTTATGGCCAAGATAGGAGGATACCTTTCTACTAATTGGTCCTTTATATCTTTCAAGACAAGGTATGGAACCAAGGTAACCATAAGGATGCAGACCTTAGCAAGGTTCCACATTGAGCCATACTTGGAGACAATGACAAATCAAAATTGTCTAATCAACAAAGAGGAGGAAACAGTCCTTAATAGTGAAACATCTTCTCCTCTTGAAGGTATTTTTGACCTCTATCTTGATAATTACAACATAAAAACACATGGCCTTGATCATTACATTTTCATTGAGGAAACTGATTTGGGAATTTACTACATGCATGAGGAGAACGTCCCAGTTCACTCATGAATGAAGATCATGAGCTTGATGGCATGTGGGAAATGTTCTTTGATGGTTCAAGGATAAAATTAGGTGAAGGAGGTGGTGTCATGTTGGTTTACTCATTAAAAACCTATTATTACTCTTCTTATAGGTTTCACTTTAGTTGTACTTGTAACATGGCATAATATGAAGGCTTAGTTCATGGTCTCCAATGGGCAAAGAAGAGAGGAATTAAGTTTTTGAAAGTCTAAGGAGATAGTGATATGGTCATTCATCAAGTGAGAAGTCAAGCTATAGCCAATAACCCCTTCCTCAAGTCTTACAAGCATAGGGTATGGGATCTACATGAGGATTTTTATGCCTTCAACATCTAGCCCATACCAAGAGACTTGAACAAGCACGTTGATAGATTGGATACAATAGGAGTACATTTTGACTTAGCCGTTGATGTTGAATAAGAGAAATATCAATCCCATATCAAGATAATTGTGAGACCTTCCATTCTAAATAATGAAATGTCATGGCAAGTGTTTGAAAGTGATGAACACATTACACACTTCTTGCAAAATGAGGTAGGCTTCTCTTCAAGAAATCAATAAAACTTACATGATCATTATGAAGAACAAATTATAAAACTAAAGACAAATTAAATACCCAAGGGGTTGATTACCTTGGAGAGTGTCTTCAATGAAGATGATGAAAAGAAAAACCAAAGAATGAGCATGCCAACAAAAGAAGAGAACTATGAGAGGGTTCTAATTTTCAAGGACAAACTGTTGAAGATTGGCAAGGCTTGTTCTCAACTGGAAAGGCAAGCTTTTATTGCATTATGTAAAGAGTTTCATGACATCTTTGCCTGAGAATACAAGGACTTGAAAGGCTTTGACCTAAGTCTAGCTCATCACACCATTGAGTTGGAGCATGGAGCTAAACTGGTAAGACAAAAGCAAAGGCCTATCAACCCCAAGGTAGAAGAACTCATGAAGAAAGCACTGACCAAATTGATTGAGTCTAGGATTGTCTTTCCTATTAGGCACTCAACTTGGGTAGCCAACCTTGTGCCAATTCTAAAGAAGAATAGAGAAACTACAATTTGTGTGGATTTTCATGATCTAAACAAAGTATCTCTCAAGGATCATTATCCACTCCCTTCCTTGGAATAAATTATGCAAGTTATTTTAGGTTCTCAACGTTTCTCACTTCTTGATGGTTATTCAAGTTATAATCAAATACTGGTAAATGAAGCGGATCAATTCAAGATAGCTTTCACCACCAAGTAGGGGACCTTTTCCTATAAGAAGATGCCATTTGGTTTATCCAATGTTGGAGCTACATTTTAAAGGGCAATGAACATTGCTTTCAAAGGTTTGATCAATAAGTTTTTGCTTGTTTACCTTGATGATATAGCCATTTTTTCAAAGGATTCTATTGATCATATGGGACATATAAGGCAAGTGTTTGAGAAGTTTAGAGAGTACAACATATCCCTCAATCCAAAAAAGTGCATCTTCATTGTCTATGAAGGTAAGCTTTTGGGTCATGTTGTTTCAAAAGAAGGCTTATCTATTGACCCTAAAAGGATTAATGCTATTCTAGGCTTGTCTTTGCTTCAACACAAGAAAGGGCTGAAAAGTTTCTTGGGAAAAATAAACTTTGTAAGGTGTTTTATCCCAAAATTTGCAACTATGGTAAAGCCTATCACAGCCATGCTAAAAAAGAACCAAGTTTTTACTTGGACAAAGGAAGGTAAAGGCAGCTTTGAGGCAACCAAGCAAGCAATTACAGTATCTCCCACTCTCTTAAATATAAATTTTGCTAAATATTTCATTTTTTATACTTTTGCTAACATTAAAACAATCTTAGCTATGCTCATGTAAAAGAATGATGAAGATGTTGAGCAACCAATTGCTTTCTTCAGTCAAAGTTTAGAAGACTATGAAGTGAGATATTCTTTTATCGAGAAGCAAGATTTAACCATCATTATAGCTTTGAACAAGTTTAGGCATATGGTTTCCAACAACAAGATCCATGTCATGGTCTCCCATCCTAACACCAAGGAGTTTCTCCTGAGCAGGTATCTCAATGAAAAGAGATCTGGATGGATCATGAAGGTGATGGAATATGACATTCACATCAAGGTAACCAGCATAGTAAGAGGAAGAGGTTTATGTGAGCATTTAGCATCTAACTTTCAAGAGCCAAAAGATCAAACCTTGGTAAATCAAGTTCAAGACTAGCCAGCTAATCAAATGCAAAATCAAAGTTGGACACAAGACATCATTAGTTTTCTTCAAAATGGTGAGTGTCCTAATGGCTTGAACAAATCTCAAAGAAGGTATTTTAGGCTGCAAGTTATTCCTTATTGTCTTGTGGATGGCATTCTCTTTAATAAAGATGTGAGAAATGTGTTGCTAAGATGCATTAACAATGACCTTTGATATGCTACTAGAAAGTTCCATAATGGTGCAAATGGTGGTCATTTCTATCCTAAAACAACAACTGCAAAAATAATGAGAGATGGTTACTTTTGGCCTAGCCTTTTTAAGGACTATTATCATTGGGCTAAGATTTTTCCTCAATGTGATTTCTTTGTTGGTAAACAAAAGTTTGTTGCCCTTCCATTGAATCCTATCCAAGTAGACCAACCTTTCATGCAATGGGGCCTTGACTTCATTGGCATGATCAACCCTCCATCAAGTGTTAGACACAAATGGATATTGACTGCTACAGACTACTTCACAAGATGGGTAAAGGTTGTTGTCTTTAAGGAAGCAAATGAAAATGCCATCTTAGAGTTTTATGACAACATTATAATAAGGTTTGAAGCTCCTCATATCATCATCTCAGATAATGCACTTGCTTTCATAAGTGCTAAAACTTTTGTTTGGGAAGCAAAGAGTGGATTTCATTTGAGTACCTCATCCAACTACTACCCTCAAGGTAATATATTGGTTGAGTCTACCAACAAGAACCTCTTCAAGATCATCAAGAGGATGTTGGAAACCAATCAAAGAGCATGGCATAGCAAGCTGAAGATAGCCTTATGGGTAGACAGAATCACTCCCAATAAGTCAATTCGTAATTTTCCCTTTGTACTTGTCTATGGGAGAAAAGCTAGGCTATCCATATCACAAGAGCTCCCTACCTTGGAACTTTCACAATGGCTAGAATTACTTGAAAACACTCCCATGGAGTTTAGATTGATAGAATTAATGTAGTTGCAAGAAGCAAGAGATGA
The DNA here is from genome assembly GCA_037957365.1 of Torreya grandis. NCBI lineage: Eukaryota > Viridiplantae > Streptophyta > Pinopsida > Cupressales > Taxaceae > Torreya > Torreya grandis. Next base: position 360,062 of record JARHVA010003164.1, on the reverse strand, counting down.
TGCACACAAAGCTTTGGAACACCATCAAGTTCTCATGAAGAAATCATTTGACAAAAGGGCCAGGGCAAGAGTGTTCAAAGAAGGTGACTTAGTCTTGAAATGGGATGAAGATAGAGCAAAACCAGGCAAACATACAAAGTTTGATACTTTGTGGAGTGGTCCTTACATCATCAGCAAGTGCAAGCAAAGAAACTCCTTTTAGCTATCCAAAATGGATGGATAAGAGCTACCTATTCTAGTGAATGGAATCTATTTGAAGCCTTACTTTTGACCCTTACTAGCTGTGTCATGTATATACCTTCTTTTGGTGTGTTTCCTTTGTTGTGTTTATTTTCCCTAAGTGCTTTCGAGCACAATGTTTCCCTTTTTGATGTTTTCTTTCTTTTTGTTTATTGTGCATGTGTGTCTCCAGCTTGTGTGTTCATCCATGGTTTATTCTTTCAACTCTTGTTTGTCTTGCATGACTCCATTCCCAATGGAAATATTTAGGTCACTGGTCTTATGACATAGCAAGTATGTCTCCCCTAGAAATAACCATAATGTTGATCATTTTCTACATGAGCAATTTGCGTTTTCCCTTTGGCTCTTTTCATTTATCCCTTGCTCATTTTTTGTGTTTGGCCTCTTTCTTTATTGTTTGTCTTTTCCATTCAGCCCCTCTTAGTTTGGGCTCTTCTCCCTTGTTCTTTGTTCTTTCCTTTTCCTTTTTTGCCTTAACCTTCCTTGCTTTGTTTTGCCCTGAAGTGCCCTTCAAAAAAGGTTCCAAAGGACCACTTCCCTTCTAAGTGCCCTTTGAACTTTTCTGAAGGGCCCTTCTTGTTTTGCCTTTCTTCCCAAGTGTCCCTTTAGACTTTTTTGAAGGGCAATTTGTTGTCCAAATGACCCTTTAGAAAAGTTCTAAAGGGCACTTTTATTCCCAAGTGTCCCTTTAGACTTTTTTGAAGGGCACTTTGTTGTCCAAGTGACCCTTCAAAAATTTTATAAAGGGCACTTTTCTTCCCAAGTGTCCTTTCAAACTTTTTTAAAGGGCACTTTGTTGTCCAAGTGACCATTCAAAAAAGTTTTGAAGGGCACTTTTCTTCCCAAGTGTCCCTTAGGACTTTTTCGAAGGGTACTTTGTTTCCTAAGTGACCCTTCGAAAAAGTGTTGAAGGGCACTTTTCCACCCAAGTGTCCCTTCAGACTTTTTTGAAGGGCACTTTGTCTTTAGAAATTCCCTTCAAAAAAATTTCAAGGGACCTTGTGCTCTTCCTAAGTGTCCTTTGAAACTTTTCTGAGGGTCACTTTCCCAAGTGTCCTTTGGGAAAAGTTCTCGAAGGAACTAACCATTGCCTTTCGGGAAAAATTCCTAAAAGAATTACTTCAAATAAATTATCTAAAGGAATTACTTTGGGAAAATTGCTTGAAATAATAATTTTGACCCAAATGGATCCCCATGATGTGCCACAGGATGTCAAATTTGATACGGTTAACTAGCCATTGGGATTCAAAGATATGACATGTTGTAGGACATAAAATTTAGGGTGGCCAACTAGCCACTGGGGTGCAACTTGGTGACATGCTATAGGACATAAAATTTATGCCTAAGTCTTTAAATAAGAAGTAAAGTCACATGGAAAACTTGAATGACTCTGCAATGCAAATTGAGTTTCCCAACAAGCTTTGCTTATGACTTTTATAAGTAGAAGCAATCAAAGAGCTCAAAGGAGAAAATAAGAAGTAAAGTCACTTGGAAAACTTGAACGACTCTGCAGTGTAAATTGGGCTTCTATTTTGGCACCCAAAAGCTCTCTTTTCTCTCCCTTTTTGATATAAATAGGACCCTTGGGCTCTTGTTTTATCATCCACAGATAGTACGATGAAGCCCTACTAGAATGTTTTGTCGTTTTCTTGCCTTTGACCAAAGAAACATAAGTCTATTTTCTTTCTAAGTTCTAGACATTTTCTTGGGCATGCAAGAGACATAAAGTGACAACAAGTGATGTTTTATCCTTATGTTCTCTGTCCTTCATGTTTTTGAGCAAAGAGTTGATACAACAGGTCATGTAGAGTACATTCTAACTGTATGAGATTTTGCACATGTGTAACCCTTTTTTAGACTATACAGGTTATCTTTTCCAATTATTCACCTTGTGTGATCTCATTCATTTTGTCTCTACATTGAAATACTTATGTTTGAATATTCTAGAGCTTGAGTTATAGACTATATTCTATTGTATTGTGCATAAGTATAGGGCATACATGTGGATACTAATTCTTGGTGTATCACCATTTTAGACTAAGATTTTCATTTATGCAAACTTCTGACTCTTTTCACTCATACAAACTAGTTCAACAATTTTATTGCACAAAATCTAATACAAGGAGCTAGCCCTTTCAACCTAGAGGTTCATTTCCACTTATAGGCACACCCACAGGCTTGGAAATGTCCCAATGTTGCCCAAATCTGGAGCAGCACTGAACAACCCTCTTCTAGGGTGCAAGATTTGGAGACAACAATTGGTTTAAAATATATTCGATAAAAATCATTGTGTTGATTAAGATTATAATGTGTTATAGTATGTTGCTTTGATAACCCTTATTAAGATTACGACAATAGTAATTGTTGAAATCATATGGAACTAACCTTAGTTAGAGGGTTGAATACATTGGCATTAGTCTTATGAGTTTGTGGACTTATTAGTTTAGTGACATCATTTGAAATGATAGTGTAAGTGGACTTTGTAAAGTTGATACACAAGCAAATATCAAGTCAAAGAACATGCAAATATTTAAAGGATTAAAATAATGATTATTTAGTTGTTTTAGAACACTAGAGATAATTAGGGATTTTTATTTGGATCTAACTTGAGTTAACACAGATTAAGCAAACTAATTTATGGATAATAGGGTTTTTGCATGATGGAACAATGGTGAACTGTGAGTTTTGATGGTTACAATTACATGCATTGAATGTATGAGAGAAGTGGATGGAAAAATAATGATAATAAGGAGGCAAAGGGAAGTGAGGAGGACAACACAACAGAGGAAGAGGAACAATGAGAAGATAAAAGGGGTGGCGACTTATTCTAAAATAAATATTACAAAGTTAGAAGCTATACTGAGGTTGGTAAAGTAATTCCATTTTTGGTTGTTTGAACACAATAAATTCTGTGTATTTGACTTACTAATATTTTGGGTAATTTCTTTGCTATGTATTATATATATATATATATATATATATATATATACCCCTATAGATGGCTCATCCATCCATAAAACTAAATCTATATCCCTAAAATCCTTAAAATTTGAGGACTAGGACTATGTGTAATTAATATGGGTAGAATAAGTTTTAGTTTTGGTGTGATTACTATAATGCTCAAGCCATGAAATTAGGATTTCTATAGTCATGTTTATATATATACCTATTGTGTATGTTTTGTTTTGAAAACCCTTAGCTTATATAAATGGCCTATGTATATAAGTTTTAAAAACTTAAGCTCGTATAAATGATTGTGAATATTCCAAAACCCTGAGCTTATATATATAAAGGACTACTATTATATTTTATAAACCCTTTGATGATAAACATAGGTGTAGGGTGAAATTTAAGTAACATGGATTTGAGATCATGCAATTAATCTAAATCTACTCAAACATCAAACTACCTAAGTAAGATCTAGATCTATTGAGATTAAATGCAACTAGTTGAATACACCATTCAAACCAGCATTATAATCCTAAATCTAAATGCTCTAAATAATGATTAAATAGATAAAAAATAAGAGGATTGGATTGATTACCTTAGACTCATAAATTTGACATTATGTTAGCATGATCATTAGATTGTTGGTGTTGATCTATGGATTAGATTGGCATGAATACTTTATGAGATTCCTATATGTCTTGGCCATGGAGGGATGGGTTATTTATATAAAATGTGGAGGGAAGGATGAATGGTCGAAATTCAAAGTTGAATCATGGAGATCAAGGGTGGATAATTAAAAGGAATTTAAAATTTCTTGGAAGCCTCTAGATTTAGAGGCTTCTAGAGAGGAGGGATGAGAGTAAAGAGGATTCTAGAATTGGAGATTTTTATAATCGGTATCAAGGGTTAACAATGATTAGAGGGAGATTAGGTAGAGATTAGGTTAGTGATTAGGGACTAGGGGTATAGGAGTAGGCTAGTAGGCAGGCCATGGGAATTTAAAATTCATAAATAATAAATAAGTGGGGATTAAGATAGGATAACAAGGATTTAGGAGAGTTAATAAAGAAGTAGGATAGGACTATGGTTGGTGAATGAAGAAATATGAAAGGGGGATATTAAATAAGTAATTAGAAAGGGGGAATATTAGGATGAGATTAAAGGGGATAAATTAGATAAGCATAATTAGTGTTGACTAATAAGAATATTAGTGATGTTAAGTGAAACGAGTAAATTTAGGTGCATACATTTTACCCCTATTTGAAAAGGCATTGTGAGTGAAGCAAAGTGGAAGGAGTAATGGTATTTCAAAGAAAAACTATATCATAGATTATTGTTAATAGATGATGTTAGTGGATATGATGCCCCCCTAGAGGGGACATGCAATGAAGAATGAACTGGATGGCCACTCAAAAGAAGAAATGATGGGTGGGATGAGATGGATAGACAAGGGGATGGGATGTCAAATTTGAGATAGAAGGTGAAGAAGATGAATTCAACTTGAGCATTGAGCTATAAATTGATGATTCCCTTAACAAAGACACATGCACAAGGAGTAGAGACAACTTTGTCACGATTGTCGACACATCCCAAGGGGGAATCGACTATAAAATGATGATGATAGGATTAAAAAGGTCACAATATTTAGATGTATCCCAAGAAAGGATGCATGGAAAGGAGAGATATAGGTCAGAATAATACTGATTTGATAAGATTAATGATGGGTGTAGCTCAAAATTAAAGTCAAGTGATATGATGAAGGATCATTAATAAGATTAATGATAGAGAAGAATGATGTGATTGAGTGACCAACAGACTATATTGGATCAAATTAATGAGTTATAATATATGATGAAGTGACGGTTCATGTCATGCCCCAATCAAGGGAAGAAACTATAAACTTTAGATGATGAATTGATCAATTAGTGATATGGAAGAAATGATTGATTATGGTGATGTTGTCAGGCCCAATCAATAGGTGAAGATGATTAATGAAAAGAGTAAGGAGATGATTGTGAGGATGGGGATTGATCAATAGATCGATTCATGAATGATCGATAGTATAGTTCAATGAATGATGCAGGACTTAAGGATGATAATGGATGATGAGGAAAGAAGAGATAGTGGTCGAGTTATCCCTTGGCATAAAATTGTGTCCAGGTACTACCTACATAGTCTTAAAAGACCTCAGGCTAATGTAGTTCTGACTCGAGGATAAATGATAATTGATGGAAGAGAAGATGATGATGACTATGATTAGTGACTAGAGGATGATGTTAGTGATTATAGGATGTGACTTAGATGATGAGATGAGGATAAAAGATTAGATGTTAATCGAATGGGTCATAGAGATTAGATTAGTGTTGGGAATAGGGATGATTAGATGATTAGATAAATGATGAGGGTGTAGGTGATCAATCCATCATAACTATCATAAGGATCATCATAGTCTAAGTAATTCAATAAATATGGAATTTGGTAGCATGCCTCATGATATAAGTATGACAAAGAGGACATTATGCCAAAGTGCATGGGCAAATAGTGAACTTTGCATCATCAAGGGAACTTATAAGCATTATTATAGCTTTGGTGACCTCATAGCATACTTTTTCATTACCCAATAGATAAAAAGAGACATGGTTCAAGAGAAAAGTAATAAAACATAAGACAAACAAGATATATACATGATGCAAACAAGTCACACAACACAAAGCATACAATTAGCACACACAAGTATCTACATGTATGTCATTATGCCTTGTTGAATGGCCTAGATTAGAGACATCAGGATGATTGATTAGGTGATGGGAAATTTTTGAAATTACGGTATCTATTATTTGGGAATTTTAAATTCCAATGGCCCACCTACTAGCCTACTCATAGGCTCTCCTACATCCTTAATCCTTAATCACCCACCTAATCTCTACCTAATCTCCCTCTAATCATCATTAACCCCTAATAAGTATTCTAAAATTCTCTAATTCTAAAATCCTCTCTATTCTCACCTCTCCTCTCTAGAAGCCTCTAAATCTAGAGGATTCTAAAGAATTTTAAATTCTTTTTAATTCTCCACCCTAGATCTCCATGATCCAACTTTGAATTTCAACAATTGATCCTTCCCTTCACATTCTATATATACAACCCATTCCTCCATGGCCAAGACATATAGGAAGCCCATAAAGCCTTCTTGCCAATCTAATCCATGAATCAACATCAACAATCTAATGATCATGCCAACATAATGTCAAATTTTTTAGTCTAAGGTAATCAACCCAATCCTCTTATTTTTTATCCATTTACTCATGATTTAGAGCATTTAGCTTTAGGATTATAATGTTGGTTTAAATGGTGCATTCATCTAGTTATATTTAATCCTAATGGATCTAGATCTTGCTTAGGTAGTTTGATGTTTGAGTAGATTTAGAGTAATTGCATGATGTCAAATCCGTGTTGCTCAAATTTCACCCTACATTTTGGTGACCATAGTGGGAGAATCCCTCCTAATTTAATCATTTCATTTATTAGAAGTGTTTTTGTAAGTTGTAGGTTTGATTTGTGGAAGAGAAAATCATAGATTTTGGAGAAAATTTCACACATAAGTGACATTTACAACCTTGTATTGGTATTCACAACTTTGTAGTTATGGTTTTACCCCAAAATTCATGATCTTTCATTAACTGTTTGACTTGACCACTAACTATTTTCTCTGACCTTGATGGTTTTTTGCCTTTAGACAATATTGCGACTTGAAAATTGTGATTTTGCCTTGAGAGTTGTGGTCCTATATGTAAAGTCACAATTTTGACTAACCACTAATGGTTTTTTTGGCAGGTTGTCATGCCTATGCAATACCATGAATTCACAAATAATACTTTGTAAGAAATTACCCAAATTTCATGATATTAAATCCATGTGTGTCAATTTACAAAATTGCATGATCTTAAATCCATGTGTGTCAATAATACTTCATCAAAAGGATGATGAAGAAATGGAGAGATGGGTGACCACTCAGATTTGGTTCCAAGACTAAATGGCATACGAAAGATGTTGAATGGGGACATATGAGATGGATATCAGATGTTGTGAAGGATGAATGGCATGGAGATGGATGCGAGTGGGGGATTAAACATAAGACATGATACCATGGATAATTTTTGGCTTTTTATAATTTTGTGATTTTTAGGGTTTTTGACACATTTTAATTTTTAGGTATTTTTAGGATATGTATGTACACTATACAAATGGGGTTAATATCAAAGGGAATACTAAGCCTAGCAATCGGGAGAAGGATGGATGGAATGCTGGATGGGATGACAAAAGGACGAGTGGGTGATATAAAAATGGGGATGAGGACCAAGGAAGAAGGGATGAGGGATTGATAATGACCACATCATGAAGGAACTAGATGATTAGTTACCTGAGTGTCCATTTGAGGATATGCCAAGATGATTTTAAAACATTTCTCAAAACACCTTCCTCGTCCTTACAAAGGGTAATATAGAAAGGAATGATCATCATAATAGGATGTGTGATATGGACAGAAGGATATGATACAGATGGGATTAATAAGGTATGGGTTTGATGGCTAAAAATGATGGATTTTGCCCCTAAGTGTTGAGGTACAATGCGGACAATAGATTATTTTACCATGATGTTGGAAACTATTTTTCATCATGGTACTTGCCCAAGGCACCAAAAGATTAGTTTTCACCATTAGACAAATGATTTTTATTTCACTTTTTTTTTCATTTTTTTCAATTTTTTAGGCATCTCAATTTTATTGGAGAAGGGCGAGATGTAGGATTATCGATATATGCTAGGACCATGTGATGTATGATATATTCCTGAATGTCCTAGTGATGCTTTATTTAACATCCTCTGAACATTTTAACCTAGTGTCTTTGTAACCCCTATGAGGGACAATGTTGCCTAGGGATTGTAGATATGGTATGTATGGGAATATGTCATGATTATGAATATGGGATACATGATGTGAATGAGGAATATGAGCATGATGGTTGATATGATAGGATGGGGAATAAAAATGGGGTTTGATAGTTGCATACACCATTGGATATGATGGATGGGATTCGTTAGATTGGGGTCATGAGATTAAGGGATCCAAGACCTTTTGTTTTGTTGATTCTTTAATCCAAACATTAAGAGGATGGTCAACCATATGATTATTAATTTTGACATTATTTTGATTTGCTTATTGGGTTTCACTTTAACTACCCCTTGGTACTATATTTTGGGCTTCACCAGAGGAAATTGATTTTTGACTTGATACATGTTGATTATTTTGACTTTGACACTCCCCTAGTGCCCAATTTTGGGCTTCACTAGGAGAAGATAATTTTTTATGAGGCTGAAGATTTAACTTTTCTCAAATTTGAATTACGAGATCAAAGATGATTTGATCATGAGTTATGACTTTTGGAATATGGTCTTAGACCTTTGTATTGTGTCACACAATATTGAATGCAGAGGGGAATTTATTCCCTTCTTGGAGTGTGATATAGGGATTACGGAGGCAAGGTGGATGATTGATGTTGTGTAATGGATTAAGGGGATAATGGGTGACTAGTCCTCATAAAGGTCACTAAGAGGCCTAGCCTCAATGTCAAATAAAGTGTCCTCGAGAATCTCAAAAGGATCACTAAGACATTCTATAGGATACACATCTAAAGTAGGTTTAGATTCACTCTAACAATATTCAATAGATAAAGCTTGAAAGAACTATGTTATGATTTCATCATCCATATTGGGATCCAAAGGTATATATATTGACATTTTGGAGGTATCTAGATTAGAGGTGTCCTAAAAAAGATAGGCTTTATCATTAGTTGTAATATCTATGAGGGATGATGTTTCTGATGAGGAATATGATTCAAAAATTGGTACTGAACATGATCCTAATACATATAAATCTTTTATTGGCTTTGATGTATAGGACATGATGTTGTTATTATAAGAGTGATTATCCACAAGTGACCTCTCATCATGGGGGGATGATGGGGGAGGAATAGATTGAACAAAGATAGGCCCATAGAAGGTCTCATGAGATATGGGAGGACCATGGAAGAAAGATGAGATATCTTGACCTTGACTTGGAAGGGGAAGAGCTTGATCATGATTGGGAATGGAATCTTGGCATTCCTTTTCTTGTTCACTCAAGGATATCGAATCATCTAGTTCATCCTTGATTTCTATGTCACCATGATCAATGAGGTCTTGGAAATAATATTGAAAATGTCGACATCGATTAATGGTATGCCCCCAAGTTTAGTGATATGCACAATATTGATTAGCTTTATACACAAATGACTTAGGATTGGTGGGATCAAGATGTCATATGGGTGGATAGACCATCATGTTATCAGTAATAAGTTATTGGAAAAGGGCTTCCAAGGACATAAGAAGGGTATTATAAGGACCCACTTCACTTGTGACTTAGATGTGGAAGCATTAGACTTTAGATTAGATGGTTATTGACATGACTGGGTGGGTGAGATGGCCAAGATAAGATTCCCTTTACTAGTAGAGAAAGGGATTTGTGATGGACTATGACTGGTAGATAGAGGATTTGACTATGGATGGGCACGGTCTAGGGGTAAGGTGAATTGAATGGGGTCAAGGCCTTCAATAAATTAGACACCCAACTTGAGGAGCTACAAGAAGACTGCTTGTGGGTTTTCATCTAGATACTTATTAAATAAGGAAATTTGTGAACTTGAAAGGCCATAACTAGGATGAGGACTAGTGGATGGTAGAATGGAATGGGATGGGAATAAGGATTGATGGGGGACTTGCTTAGGAGGTGACTTTAGGCTTATGGGGTCAAAATAATTCTGAAGGTGGGCACCCATCTTCAATATCCATAAGAGGAATTCATTTTGATTATCCAAGATGTATTTATTGAGTAGGGCAACCATATTACTAAATGATGTAATCGACCCTGATGAGCTAGGGGATTATGGATGGTGAAGGATGCAGGATGTTGGTTTGGGATAAATGGGAGCAAGGTTAGAAGGTAGGTGAGCACCCATTTATAGATCTCGTAAAATGACATCATCTTTATTGGCTAAGATGTATTGGTCCATGAGGATCAGGTCTAAAGCCATAGGGATGGATGATAAAAGTTGGATGATGAAGGGGTTGATGCGAAGGTAAACTAAGGATTAGATATGGTTTATTAAACAAAGTAGGTCCAAATGACTGAGCTTGTATGATAGGTGATGATGAGGATGAGATGGATGAAACACAACTAAGATGATGTAGGACTAGGATCAGATTTTAGACTGATAGTACAAGATGGGCTAGTGATCTATCAACAATGCCTAGTTTTCAAGTTAGCCACAAGATTGGGGATTTGATGGGTGCCTAGGTTCAAACTAGCAAGACGATGGTTGGATGGGTGCTAGTTGTGAATAGGCATGATGATTGGATGATAGAGACTAGATTGATGATGATTGGATGTTAGATTGAAAACAACAAAGTTATAAGATGCTAGTAAGATACCAACTAGGTATGAGATCTAACCAAATGATGAGTGATAGTGGACTAGAGTGGCAGGATGATATAAATGGGGAAAAAGAGGACTAGGTCAAACCTTTAGACTGATTTGCTCAAGATGGGATGGAATAGGATGTATGTGATGAAGGTGATAAGATAATGGGATTAAAATAAAGACAAGTATATATAGGTGATGATGAAATGATAAGGGGTAATGTAAGTGAGATGGGGATGGTTTGTACACACATGTGACCTAAAGAGCCAACTAGGATAAGATAGGATGATGTTAGACTAGATGAGGGATGAGGTGACTATGTGAAGGCAAGGTCAAATGATTTATTGTGAATAGAGTAAACCAAGGATGAGATGTGAATGACAAGTGGTGATTAGGATATGTGAGTGGTGGGGTATGGCTAATGACTAGTGAGACTAGGAGGGGATTAAGACATGGTGGGAGATGGGGTAGGATAATGATAGGGATATATAAAGATAATATGTAAAAGAGGATGATGAGATGAGGATGTATAAGATGATAGAATTATAAGACAAGGATATACAAGACGATATATGCAAAAAACCTGGATAGGGATGTATAGGTTTGGGTAAAGGTTGACTTGGCTCACAAACAACACTAGTTTAGCACAACACACATCCAAAAAAGAAATCAACAAAAATATAGGGAGGGTTTTTAGGTGGTTATTTAATCCTATAATAATCCTATAAGAATGCAAGGAGGAGAAAATACACCACCATAGCCCTTGGGTAATAAACAGGAAGATAAAAGGATTAATTAACCGATTAAGATAAAGATGTGGTATATTTACAAGAGGCAAGAATATATAATACAAAATGAAGAAAAGATATATATATATATATATATATATATGATGAAAATGATATATACAAGACAAAATAATTAATTGAAATGATTCAAATATGATTTTTTAAGTGCCAAAAGGAGTCTTTGACAAACGGCCTACAAGCACATGGTTAGTAGTTTAAGTGGCACTCATAAAGAGGTAACCTACAAGACAAGGATTAGTAGTTTGACTAATACTCTTGAAGGGAAACCTGCAAGACACAATGTTAGACCATAATAATGACCCACAAAAGAAGGTGTTAGACAAAACAAAATAGCCTCTAGGTTCACCCTTGCAAGAAACAAGATGTTAGTCCAATAGACCTTAGGAAAAAACACCCTTAAAAAAATCATGATTTGGCTCTATAATTTATTTGGGATGAGTAGGCCATGACATGGGGGTCTGGGAGTGACAGCCCCTAGAAGGGTCAAGGGGTAGTGCCCCTAACACCAAAGGTAATTTGGGCCTTGCGAGAGATCCAAAATGACTCAAAAATCACAAAAAATGATTCTAAAAATACACTAGAAAAAGACCAAATCGAAGGCAAAAATTATTGCAAAATCACAACTTCAGACTATAATATCATAACTACCAATGCAATATCATAATTTTTGAGTTGATATTTTACAGCAATTTGTTAATCATGAATTTCAATCTGTAAAACCATGACAGTCAGTGCAAAACCACAACTCGACAAGGCAAAATTGAAACTGTCAAAATTTCAAGATTAGTGGTTTTGCACTAAAACATAAAGTTTCAAAATTTTGATTTTGGTCACTAATAGATTCTTATACATGTTATGATAATTTATCTAAATGCTCAAAATGCCTATTTATAGACAATTATAACAGTTTTAGAATTGATTATGATGTATTAAAAGGATATCAAGATAATATTGATCAAAAATGGATAGAATCTAGAACTATAAAATAGTACTTTCATTTAAATTGGGTCCTAAGCCTACCTTATAGAATTTAGAGATATTAACCAACATACATAATTAATTTAAAATGTAAATTTGATAGAATGACAAAATCGCTAATATAGATGCAATATCGCTATTTATAGAGCAAAAACATGATTTCATGAGTTGCAGTTTTGTAGAAGAGGGAGAAAAAGATTAAGGATGATGTTTGTTTTGAACTTCAGATGTCCTCCTTTGCCTTGGCCTCTTTCTTGCTAACCTTGCCAATCACACAACAAGATTCATAGAGATAAAAACCTTGTTATAGCAATATGGTTAGCCAAAATTTTCTTTTTAAGACCCAAATTACTTAGACAAGATGTAAAAAGGGGTTTATATCATATTTGGATGAGTATTAGTGCTTTTAAAATAGAAAAAGTCATTTTAAAATAGAAAATGTCAAAATAAAGCCTACAGGTCAGAGGGCAATATATAATTATTAGCGTTTTTACCAAAAATTGCAATATCATGACTCTCGTTGTAATATCATGATTACTAGTGCGATATCATAATTTGCAAAATCACTATATTGCACAGGCATGATAACCTTCTAAGAAAACCATTAGTGGTCAGTCAAAAGCATGACTTTACATGAAAGACCACAACTCTTAAGGCAAAATCGCAATTCACGAGTTGTGATATTGTCTAAAGGCAAAAAACCATTAAGGTCAGAGAAAATAATTAGCGGTCAAGTTAAACAGTTAATGCAAGATCATGACTTTTGAGGTAAAATCGTAACTGCAAAGTTGTGAATACCAGTGCAAGTAAAAATGTCACCTATGTGTGAAATTTTCTCCAAAATTCAAGATTTTCTCTTCCATAAGTCAGACCTACAACTTCCAAAAACACTTTTAACAAATGAAATGATTAAATTAAGAAGGATTATCCCACTATGGTCACCAAAATGTTGTAAAAAAATTGAGCAATATGGATTTAAGATCATGCAATTAATCTAAAATATACTCAAACATTAAAGTACCTAAGTAAGATCTAGATCCATTAGAACCAGATACAAATAGATGAATAAACCATTCAAACCAACATTTAAATCTTAAAGCTAATTGCTATAAACCAAGATTAAATGGATTAAAAACAAGAGGATTGGATTAATTACCTTAGACTTAGAAATTTAAAATTATGTTGACATGATCATTGGATTGTTTGTGTTGATTCATGGATTAGATTGGCATGAAAACTTTATGGGCTTCCTAGATGTCCTGGCCATGGAGGGATGGGTTGCTTATATAGAATGTGGAGGGAAGGATAAATGGTTGAAATTCAAAGATGGATCATGGAGATCTAGGGTGGAGAATTAAAAGAAATTTAAAATTCCTTGGAAGCCTCTAGATTTAGAGGCTTCTAGAGACTGGGAGTGAGAATAGAAAGGATTCTAGAAATGGAGAATTATATAATCCTTATTAGGGGTTAGTGATGATTATAGGGAGGTTAGGTGGGTGATCAAGGACTAGGGGTGTAGGAGAGCTTGGGAGTAGGCTAGTAGGTGGGCCATGGGAATTTAAAATTCTCAAATAATAGATAAGTGGGGATTAAGAGAGGATAATGGGGATTTAGGAGAATTAACAAAGAAGTGGGATAAGACTATGGTTGGTGAATGAAGGAATATGAAAGGGGGATATTAGATAAGTGATTAGAAAGGGAGATTAATAAGATGAGATTAAAGGGGATAAATTAGATAAGCAAAATTAATGTCGACTAATAGGAATATTAGCAATGTTAAGTGAAGCAAGCTAATTTAGGTACATATAATAGGTCTAAGTAACTTTTTTTTATGTATGGAATGAATGTTAAAATTGTGCCATTCTAGGGTAAATTCTATAAGTAACTGTGTTCCATATAAACTTTAAGTTTCATATTTATATGGAGTTCTTTTATTATAAGAGACCATTATACCCATTTAGGGTACATGTTGTTGATATTTTGGATGAGATGGATATATGTATTTTAGATTTTTAGACATACACATGCATACAAATAATTATGTATGGTTGTATAATGTTTATGTGATTTGGGTAATCGGTTCAAGCCCTTTTATGTTTGGAAACATGTAACGTGTTAAAGAATCATATGGTGTATTCAATATATTTCATAAAATTAGTTGACTGAGTTGAACTTTAAACTATGCATGAGATATTTATTTGGCTGTGTATAAACTATTTTAAGGTAATCTTTATGTTTGATCATGCATTAGATTTGTTTTTTATATGGCTCTCTTAAATCTGAGTTGAATGACAACTCAATTTTCTTAAATGCTTGTGAGACTAGGAGAAATAAAATCTTAATACAAGTAAAAGGGGACTGAGTATGAAATCTAAGTTTGTTAGTTAATTTAGTAACTTGTCTGTCAAACATCATGGATTGGTATACCTAGTTTAAAATAAACATGGATTATGGGAAATGAGGGTAAATGGATTTTGTATAGTTTCTATTGATAATGGATTATGACTTGCACGTTAATATAAGGGAAATGAGAATAGGGGTTCATGTAAATAGAAATTTTTGTATTTGATTTCGCTATGCAAATTCCATAAAGGTATTTATATTGGTCTTGTTTAGACTATATGAAGTTCTAAATGGAAAATAGAAATTTGAATGTATAATTGTTGTTTACATTATACTCTAAGGTTACGTACAATAGTCGAATACTTAGAGCATAATGGATACATGATTAGTTTATGACAGTAAAATAATTTAATTTATGCACAGATACATTATATAATATATATTTGTATGAATTAGATGTGTACACATACATATATATGGTATATATTTGTATAAGTGAGATGTCTACACACACACACACACACACAAGATGTATGCTTATAAATATGGTATAAATTTATGATTGTTAATTAAGTTATAAAATTTGAGATGTAGTATACCATAATTATATGCATACAACTTATTAATTGTAAGACAAGTTAATATGAAAGTTGAATTATTATTTATTGTGAGTTAAGGCCCTAAATATAAGGTATTTGATCATTGAAATTATTTATGATTGGCTTGTTATTTGAGAAATATGTACAAAAAAACAAATTGTGATAAATGTTATTTGTCATATATGGTACTACATTTAAGTTACTTTTGAGATTTAGTAACTAATAGACTAAGTATAAATTATACCCAGATGGTATGTTCTATTGAGGATTGTACTTATTTATGTTGATTATTTATGTGATAAATAATATGATTTGAGATTTATTGCTTACATTCGATAGACTAAATGCATGTATTTTGATTATTTTTGTAATTAGCATGTTTTATACTTGTTGATAGGAAATAATTTGATTGAATCTATTGATTATGTTTTAATTAAACAAATCTCACATTTATGGCACTGAATAAGTACTGAGATGTGATGGGGAATCAAGAACAACAAATAGCTCTGATCCCACTTGTCAGGATCTTGCTCCTCAATAAGAGCACAATATGATTACCTTGTATAAGCAACTAAACATGCAAAATTAACCAGAAACAATAAGTAACTAGAATTCACAAATGACACAGAATATGAGAGACAACACAATCTATATTAATATTCATCTAGAAAAGAATACAATGAAGAGACGCCACACTCTTCCACACCTTTCAGGCTTCCCACACCAAGTGTACAGTAATTCTCCTTCAAGAGTTCACTCTCCTACCAAAAACGGTCCCAACACACAACTCAAACACATAATTGGTGTTCACCTCCAACCAGTCAGTAATAACCCTGTCAGTACACAAGTACTCAAAGTACTTCAAGTAGATCTCCCATGAACTTGCAACAACCTGCAACTCAAATGATCTTACTTACACATGTAGAACTTCTCCTTGATCTTGCAACAACCTACAGATCACCCTATTCTTACAATTGGAAGGATCTACCTTGCCTTCCTCTATTTGCTCATGATTATAATACATGCCAATGGGTCTATAAATAGATCCCATACTAAACAATAACTTAGACTTCTAATTTACAATAATTAGACATGCAGCTCAAGACTCAAAATAGCCTTTACATGCAAACACTCAGTTCAACGAACTAACTGTTTGTGCAACGAACAGTTCTAGAACCACCACAGGTGACCGACGTCGGTCCCTGTCTGCCTAGAGTTGATCGATGTCGACTGACCTCCTATCGATGCCGGTTGCCCTTCTGCACTATAGATGATCGACGTCGGTTACACTGCCGACGCTGGTATTCCTGAAACTCAGCAACCTCCTCCATGTCTGCATAGTTGAAGCTTTTAGCTCCATAACCTAACAAGATGGACTTCACTAGCTTAGTTAGTGTCATCAATGTAAGATGAGGCTAATTTGATCAAGTAGTGTGTATGAATTTAACTGATCCTTGAGATCATTAACTATTTGAAAACTTTGGCCAAAGTAATGTTTTAGTGAAACATTGCCATTTCATATGTTTGATTTATATGTTTGTGTGATATCATGTTAGAACATATTTTTTTTTGGTACACATCATGTATTAGTTATCTTACAATACATGGGTACTAGCTTGTCTCTCTAGATTCCTGCACCATCGCTATCTACCCATCCATGAAGAGAGAGTCATTCCTTAAAAGATTGTGCAGGGGATCAATGGTCCATGGTTGGTGTGAAAAAACACTCAAATGATGCTCTTCCTCTCCACAATAGTACTTCATTGAAGAATACAATTGAGATTACCATCTAATACTCGAGTTCATTAAGACTCGTGCTTTGTATAATCTTGTATCTTGTATTATATTTATTATTGTGAAATTATTCTTGATGAAATTGTAATATTTATTCATTTGTACATTGATAATAGTGACTGTAATATTGTATCAATCGTCGCTAAAATTATGTAATTACCTTTTTCTATAAATGCAGTTAAATCAAGTAAATCAACATTATACTTGTTTTACTTAATTATTATAATAGTGACTAGCAGCTAAATGATTGATACATATCAATTTTTAGTTAACTTATTAATATGTTTATTTATGGATCTCTAGTTAGATTTCTTGTAATGAAGTCTGATGTATGAATATGTGTAGTCAATTTTTTTTTTTAAATGTGTTATTCTAGTAAATCTTAATGGAGATGTTACATTATGGTATCAGATATGTGACTCAAACTCTAGGACTTAATGGGTCCACTAACATTTTCTTATCCTTCTATTTATCAGAAAGGAGAATGGTGTGATGTAGAGCATCTAGTGAGGGTCCTTCGAATGTCAAGAACAATAACCCTCCATTAGATCCTAATCAATTTACCACTCAACAAACAATAAATTTAGATCAAATTCTCACAGCCATGAATGAAATTAGGGACCAAAAATCATCCCTTTAACAGAAATTTCATGGCCATGAAGAAGAAGCCCATTAAGATGTACTTGAAGAGCATCCTACTGAGCAAAAAAATCTTCAAGAGCATAGGCATGAGGAAGTGCCTCAGGATGTGAGAGCTCATATAGCTTCAAAATTGGCTAGGGATATGAAAAAGGTGAATCCACCCAAGTTCAATAGAACCATTTTGGGAGATGGAGCTGAATCATGGTTGATAGAGATGGAGAAGTATTTCAAGATTTGAAATTACTCCAAAGTCACTAAAGCAATTTGGGGAGCTTACTAGTTAGCTGGTGGAGCAACTATGTGGTGGGCCAATAAGAAGTTGGAAATAAATCTTAACTCTACCACAACCACTTGGGAGAAGTTCATGACATTTTTTAGGTCATGCTGACTTCCACAGTTGTAGTTTGATCAAAAGCTTACAAATTTTTAGAATCTTAAGTAAGGAGACTTATCTGTGAATGAATGTTAAAAATAAATCACCAAGCTTTTGAAATATGTACCTCAGCATCAGGGAGATGAGAGGTTCATAATTAATAAGTTTGTCATAGAATTAAAACCCCAAATTGGTGGTGAGGTAGATGTGCATGGGCCATCTACCATGGATCAAGTCTTCGAGAAGGCAGTCAAGCATGAGTAGAAGCTAAAATCTCTTACTCAGGTTAGAGATAATGTTAAGAAAAAACTTGAAAGTTATAAACTAACATTCAAAAAGAATAAATAGAAGTAGAGGAGTCGAGACTCCAAGACTCAGTTCAATAATTAGAATGCTAGATTCAATAGTGGATCAGGTAACAAGAAACCTAATAATGGTTTCAAAGGTGGTTTTAAGAAAAATCAATAGTCTAACAGGAAAGGACCACCTAGAGGTTGATTCATTTGTGAACGTGACCATTTTTATCATGAATTTACCCAAGATAAGTTGAAGAACAAGAGTTATACTTTGTAATAGAGAACTTTTTAGTAATGGATTCATGCAACAGTTGACAATTGGTAGGCCGGATTCCAAGCTTCACCCATATAACTGTCAGGTATTTTGTTTGATCATCCAATTTCTATTTTGATAGATACATGGATACTAAATATTTTATTACCCCTTGAATGCTTAATAATTTGTATATAAAAGTTGGAGTTATTGTAAAAGCATGGTCAATACAGTATGGGAATGAGTCAAAGATCAAAGTTGACAAATGTTTAATCGAAGTTGAGATCAGGTTGCCTGAATTCACAATAGTTGTGGATATTTATGTAACACCGCTAGGGTCATATGATGTGATCCTATGATTTAATTGGCTTCCAAAGCATAAAGCTAAGGTTGACTGCTATCTGAAAAAATTTGAGTGTCAAGATGATTTTAGAAATCAGACACAAATTCAAGGTGAAAAAAGAGAGTTGACGCTTAGGTAGATTTATACAATGCAACTCAAGAAGGCTTAAAGGAAAGGGTGTCAATAATTTATTGTTAAAATAAATGAGATGGAATAATCTAAGAAACCATCCGTCAAAGACTATCCTTTTATTAAGAATTTTCATGATGTGTTTCTAGAGGAATTACTAGGATTGCCTCCCAAACGTGAGTTTGATTTCTCAATTGATATCATACCTGGATCAAAACTACAATCTAAAGCACCATATAAGATAAAAACCAATAAATTGGTTGAGTTGAAGGCTCAAATTTAAGACTTATTATAGAAAGGGTTGATTTGACTAAGTGTGTCACCATGGGGTGCACCAATAGTCTTCATCAAGAAGAAGGATGGTCCTCTTCACCTTTGTATTGATTACATAATGTTGAATGAGGTGGTAGTAAAGAATAGATATCTGATACCTTGTATTCATAATTTTTTCCATTATATTCAAGGGGCAACAATCTTTTCTAAGATTGATCTTAGAGCAGGGTATCATCAGCTGAAGATTAGAGATGAGGATATTCCAAAAACAATGTTTATAACTCGATATGGGCACTATGAATTCACAGTGTTACCATTTGGGTTGACAAATTCTCCTGCAACATTTATGAATCTCATGAATGTTAGGGTGTGGAGCTAAAAGCTTCACCTTGTTGCAAACAGAAGAAGGAGGAGGTTTCTGAAAGTATGCAGTCTCCGGCGTCGGCAGGCCACATCGACGTCGGTCAGGGGACGCAGAAGGGAAACCGACATCGGCAGAAGATCAGTCGGCGTCGGTCACCTCCAGGAGGGCAGGGACCGACGTCGGTCACCTATAGCGGTCAGAACTACTGTTGACGAACAGTCAGTTAAGTGAACGCGGAGTTTGCATGTGAAGACCAGTTCGAGTCTTTGAGCCGCCTGTCTAATTTTAGTGTATGCATGAGATCTATATGAGAGACTCATGGGCTGTATTGTTAAGTGGAGAATTTGGAGAAGAGCTATGTGAAGCTTGGAGAGTTCTTCCCATGGTGGAATCAAGTAGGATTCCCCATGTGTGTTTAAGTAAGATCAGGTTTGATTTGCAGGGGTGTATGGATGCGAGGGTCAGAAAGGAGATCAGCGGGGTAGCTAGATCCAAGGTGACAGCAATACATCAGCAGGATCATGGAGAGATCTACTTGGAGTACGATTGTGTACTCGATTGTACAGATGTGCAATGAGGTGAACAACAGCTTGTGTTAGCTGTGTGTTGTGACCTATGAGAGAAGATTACTCTGGAGGGAAGTTTACTGTAAGCCCACGAAGTGGAAGAAAGAGTGCCACCTCTTTGTTGTAGATTCCTTTGTAAAGAGTTGAATATAATTGTATATTGCCTCTCATGTTCTGTGTGTTTTCTCATTGATAATTATTTGTTCTTCTGGATTATGCATGTTTAGTTGCTTATACATTGGTAATCATGTGTGCTCTTAAATCTGACAAGTTGTGTCAGAGCTTTGGGGAGTTTCGGTCCTATCAATTGGTATCAGAGCGAGGTTGGACGTTCTCAGAGCGAGCTTGACTAACAGATGTCCCAGATCTGTTAAGTGTTTGTTGATTACAGGTTACTCACAGGGGTTGCTGTTTGAGTGGGAGTATAGCAAGGCAGAAGAATGGAGAAATTCAAGCACAGGGTTAGCACCACAAGGAGTGTGGTGGGTTGTCTTCAAGTGGGAGCTTGGAGAGGAATACAAGCCAAGATACAGATT
Source organism: Torreya grandis (assembly GCA_037957365.1). Classification (NCBI taxonomy): domain Eukaryota; kingdom Viridiplantae; phylum Streptophyta; class Pinopsida; order Cupressales; family Taxaceae; genus Torreya; species Torreya grandis. Next base: position 339,065 of record JARHVA010003164.1, on the reverse strand, counting down.
AGACAGAGTACTGGTATGGCTACAGGTGTAGCTCTTTATCTCCAAGTGGGAGATTGTTAGGGTGTGGAGCTAAAAGCTTCACCTTGTTGCAAACAGAAGAAGGAGGAGGTTTCTGAAAGTATGCAGTCTCCGGCGTCGGCAGGCCACACCGACGTCGGTCAGGGGACGCAGAAGGGAAACCGACATCGACAGAAGATCGGCCGGCGTCGGTCACCTCCAGGAGGGCAGGGACCGACGTCGGTCACCTGTAGCGGTCAGAACTACTGTTGATGAACAGTCAGTTAAGTGAACGCGGAGTTTGCATGTGAAGACCAGTTCGAGTCTTTGAGTCGCCCGTCTAATTTTAGTGTATGCATGAGATCTATATGAGAGACTCATGGGCTGTATTGTTAAGTGGAGAATTTGGAGAAGAGCTATGTGAAGCTTGGAGAGTTCTTCCCATGGTGGAATCAAGTAGGATTCCCCATGTGTGTTTAAGTAAGATCAGGTTTGATTTGCAGGGGTGTATGGATGCGAGGGTCAGAAAGGAGACCAGCGGGGTAGCTAGATCCAAGGTGACAGCAATACATCAGCAGGATCATGGAGAGATCTACTTGGAGTATGATTGTGTACTCGATTGTACAGATGTGCAATGAGGTGAACAACAGCTTGTGTTAGCTGTGTGTTGTGACCTATGAGAGAAGATTACTCTGGAGGGAAGTTTACTGTAAGCCCACGAAGTGGAAGAAAGAGTGCCACCTCTTTGTTGTAGATTCCTTTGTAAAGAGTTGAATATAATTGTATATTGCCTCTCATGTTCTGTGTGTTTTCTCATTGATAATTATTTGTTCTTCTGGATTCCGCATGTTTAGTTGCTTATACATTGGTAATCATGTGTGCTCTTAAATCTGACAAGTTGTGTCAGAGCTTTGGGGAGTTTCGGTCCTATCAATGAACATTGTGTTTAGATATTATCTAGATCACTTTGTTTTATTTTTCTTGAATGAAATCCTCATATATTCTAAGGATGAAGAAGATCATCTTCAACATCTCTAACTAATTTTCTAACATTTACGGAAACATAAGTTGTATGGTAAGTTGTCCAAATGTGCATTTTTTCAAGAGAAAGTGTAGTATCTAGGGCATATTATCTCTAAAGATAGTATTTTAGTATATCTAAAAAAGATAAGAGTCATTATGGAGTGGCTAACACCAAAGAATGTGCAAGAAGTAAGAAGTTTCATGAGATTAGAGGGCTATTATAGGAATTTTATTCTGAATTTTTCTAAGACAGCTAATTCAATTACCTTTATGCAATGGAAGAATCAAAGTTTCATTTGGATAGATAAGTGTGAACTAGCCTTTTAGGAACTAAAAAGGAGGCTTACTTTAGCACCAGTGCTAAGAGCTCATGATCCTAATGGTCAATTCTCAGTGATAACCAATGCATCTAAGGATGGACTTAGAGGAGTTCTTATGCAAAATGGTGCAGTGGTAGCCTATGTATCTAGGAAGATGAAGTTGTATGAGGTGAATTATGCCCCTAATGACTTGAAACTTGCATCAATTATGATGATTTATAAGTTTAGAGGCATTATTTGTTAAAAAAACCATTTGAGCTTAAGACTGATAACTTAGAACTCAAGTACATCTTTACCTAATCAAATTTAAATGTTTGTCAAAGATGATGGTTAGAGTTCTTATCTGATTGTAATTTTGATAATAACTATATTAAAGATAAGAAAAAAAGAGTAGCTGATGCCCTAAGTCATAGGAGGTACATAACAATCATGGTTATTATTAAGAGTACTTTCAGGGATTAAGTGATCAAATTCTTGTAAGGAGATGAATTATATGATCAGGTTAGGTAAGAGTTATATGAGAACGCTCAAAGTCGTAAGTATAAAGAATTCAAAATAGAGAATGATGGTCTTTTGTGGTATAATAATAGGATGCATGTACTAAATAAAGAGAATTCGAGGAACATAGTACTAAAAGAATTACACAATGCCCCATATTTAGGACATACATGAGTAACCAAGCTCAAGGCTAAGCTTAGACCACTCTATTTTTGGAAAGGAATCAAGAGAGATGCAATGAATTTTGTGTCTCATTATTTGGAATGTCAACGTGTAAAATCTAAACATGTGCATCTGGCTAGATTGTTGTATCCACATGGCATACCAGAATGAAAGTGACAGGTGATTAGTATGGACTTTGTCCAAGGTTTACCATTGTCATGGAACATGCATGACATGATATTGGTAGTAGTTGACAAACTAACCAAGGTAGCTCACTTTATACCAGGCAACTTGATTGATGTTGCCCCCACTCTTGTGAAGTGATTTGTAAACAAAGTGTATTGGTTACATTGTTTTATAGAGAAGATCATTTTGGATCATGACCTGAGGATGACTTTTAGATTTTGGTTGACTCTGAATTTAGCTTTGGGTACACAACTGAACTTCAACACTGCATATCATCCATAAATTGATGGATAGATAGAGTGAGTAAATCATATTTTAGAGGATCTTATTCATATGTATTGCATGGATCAATAATACAAGTGGAATAAGTACCTTCCATTGATTGAGTTTTCTCACAATAACTTATACCAATCAACTTTGAAGATGGCTTTGTTTGAGGCATTATATGTAAGAAGGTTTAGAACACCAATCAGTTGGGATAGGTTGGAAGACAGGGTAGTCTTTGGACATAAGATGCTTTTAGAAATGGAAGAGCAAATCAGGATAATCAAACAAAGGTTGGTCGAGGCCAATGATAAACAAAAACATTATGCTTATTTGAAGAGAACAACTAGGTATTTTTCAGTAGGCGACAAAGTATTTATGTGGGTTAAGCCTCATAAAAGCTCGATTAATTCGAGAAGCCAACAAAACTTTCACCGAGATAAGTGGGACACTTCAAGGTTTTGTAAGTGGTCAACTTTGTAGCATATAGGCTTGCATTACCACCAGCTCTAGATTTTTTGCATAATGTATTCCATAATGTATTCCATGTGTGTTAGATTAGAATGTTTTATAGGTTTTGGATCTCGAAGTGGTCATGGTAGAACCAATTAAAGTAATTAACACTCATAAACTCCATTTATGTAATAGAGAAGTATCACAGTACAAGGTTTTATGGGACTAATACTATGAAGATAGTGCCACTTGGGAGGACTGTGATGAGTTCTACATGCTAATTCCATATTTGTTGACTTGATTCATTGTTGGATATTATTTTATTTTTTATGATGATTAAAACTAGCGTTTGAATAAATGTCATCGGGACAATGACCAATTTTAGGGGGAAGAATGTTGCATCTTGATTTCTCTCTAAATTGAATAACTTATTTGATTCATGAATTCTTATGATTGTTAGTTGATTGATTACTATTTAATTAAACTTTATGTCATATGATGTTTATGAGACAATAATATGTTGCTTAGATTACACGATTAAAATTACTATGAGTTAGTTGTGCTTGTTTATTATTTACATTATGATCATGTTGTTAGTTTATACATCAATATCTTATAGATATATGATGATATTACATGGTAACTACCTTTTCTATTGTGAGTTGGATGCAAGATAGATTCATCCCTCAGAGTGTGACAGAGGGAGAGCATCATCAGAGAGGGTGGTGTAGATGGAGATGTTGGAGGAAGACAAAAGAAAAGCTAGATACCTATGCACACACCACATTAGAATAATATGTTTGTGATTATTATTTATTTTGTGATAACTGTAGTACATTTTTTGCATTATTTACATTTAGATGATTGATAGTAAACTTCTGTGGTGATCTTGTTACAATTTGATGCTTACGTTAAATTGATTACATGATTTCATTTATGATGGCAGTAAATACATAGTGTTGTTTTATGTTTATGTTATTTGATGCTTATTATGATGTTACCAGAATGTCTTAATTATTTGGTTGGTTTAAAAGATATTTGATAAAAATCATTATGTTGATTAAGGTTATAATGTGCTACAGTTTGCTACTTTGATTTTAATATGTGTCACATAATCATTTCTAGTCATAATATTAATAACCCTTATTAAGGTTATCACAATAGTAATTGTTGAAATCATATGGAACTAACCTTAGTTAAAGGGTCAAATACATTGGCATTAGTCTTATGAGTTTGTGGACTTATTGGTTTATCGACATCATTTGAAATGATAGTGTAAGTGGACTTTGTAAAGTTAATACACGGGCAAATATGAAGTCAAAGAACATGCAAATATTTAAAGGATTAAAATAATGATTGTTTAGTTGTTTTAGAGCATTCAAGAAAATTAGGGATTTTTGTTTAGCTCTAACTCAAGTTAACACGGATTAAGCAAACTAATTTACGGATAATAGGGTTTTAACATGATGGAAACAATGGTGAACTACGAGTTTTGATGGTTACAGTTGCATGCATTGAATGTATGTGAGAGGTAGATGGAAAAAGAATGATAATAAGGATGCAGAGGGAAGTGAGAAGGAAGACAACATGACAAATGAAGAGGAATAGTGAGCAAAGAGAAGGGGTGGTGACTTATTCTGAAACAAAGATTACAAATTTGGAAGTTATATTGAGGTTGGCGAAGTAATTGCATTTTTGGTTGTTGGAACACAGTAAGTTCTGTGTATATTTGACTTACTAAGGTTTTGGGTAATTTCCTTGCTATGTAATTTTTATAAATAGATATAGATTTAGTCTTGTGGATGGCTTGGCTATCCACAAAACTAAATCTATACCCTAAAATCCTTAAAATTTGAGGACCAGGACTATGTGTAATTAATATGGGCAAAATAAGTTTTAGTTTTGGTGTGATTACTATAATGCTCAAGTCATGAAATTAGGATTTTTATAGTCAAGTTTTAATATATATAGACTGACTGTGTATATTTTGTTTTGAAAACCCTTAGCTTATATAGACGGACTATGTATATTAGTTTCGAAACCTTAAGCTCATATAAATGGTTGTGAATATTCCAAAACCCTGAGATTATATATATAAAGGACTATGATTATATTTTAGAAACCTTGTGATGATAAACATAGGTCTGAGTAAGTTGTTTTATGTATGGAATGAATGCTAAAATCGTGCCATTCTAGGGTAAATTTTGTAAGTGACTATGTTCCATATAAACTTTAAGTTTTATATTTATATGGAATTATTTTATTGTAAGAGACTGTTATACCCATTTAGGGTACAGGTTGTGTGATTATGTCGTTAATATTTTTGACAAAATGGATATATGTATTTTGGATTTTTATACATACACATGCATACATATCATTATATACGATTGTATAATGTTTATGTGATTTGGGTAATCAGTTTAAGCCCTTTTATGTTTGGAAACCTATAATGTGTTATAGAATCCTATAGTGTATTCAATATATTTCATAAAAGTAGTCAACTGATTTGAAATTTAAACTATGCATGAGATAAGCATTTGGCTATGTATAGACTATTTGAAGGTAATATTTATGTTTGTTTGTGCATTGGATTTATTTGCTATATAGTTCTCTTAACTCTTAGTTGAATGACGACTCAATTTTCTTAAATGCTTGTGAGACTGGGAGAAACAAAATCTTAATACAAGTAGAAGGGGACTGAATAAGAAATATGAGTTTGTTAGTTAATTTAGTAACTTGTTTGTCAAACATCATGGAACGTATACCTCGTTTAAAATAACCCTATATTATGGGAAATGAGGGTAAACATTTTTTTTATAGTTTTTATTTATAATGGATTACGACTTGCAAGTTAATATAAGGGAAATGAGAATAGGGGTTTGTGTAATAGAAATCTTTATATTTGATTTCATTATGTAAATTCCATAAAGGTATTTATATTGGTCTTGTTCAGACTATATGAAGTTCCAAATGGAAAATATAAGTTTGAATGTATAACTGTTGTATAATTTTAATTTATGTACAGATACATGTATATAGTATATATTTGTATGAATTAGATGTGTACATATACATATATATGGTATATATCTATATAAGTGAGATGTGTACATATACACATATATAGTATATATTTGTATGTATAAGATGTATGCTTATAAATATGGTATAGCTTTATGACTATTAATTAAGTTATAAAATTTACGATGTAGCATACCATAATTATATGCATACAACTTATTAATTGTACAACAAGTTACTATGAAAGTTGGATTATTGTTTAATGTGAGTAAAGACCTTAAATATAAGGTATTTGATCCTTGAAATTATTTATGACTAGCTTCTTGTTATTTGAGAAACATCTATAAGAAAATAAACTATGATAACTGTTGTTTGTCATAAATGGTACTACATTTAAGTTAATTTTGAGATTTAGTAACTAGTAGACTAAGTATAAAATATCCCTGAATAGTATGTTCTATTTAGGATTATACTTGTTTACGTTTATTATATATGTGATAAATAATATAATTTGAATTCATTGCATATGTTTGATGTATTAAATGTGTGTATTTTGATTAGTTTTGTAATTAACATGTTTATGCCTGCTGATAGGAAATAATATGATTGAATATAGTGGTTATGTTTTGATTAATTAAATCTCACATTTATGGCACTAAATAAGTAGTGAGACGAACTTCACTAGCTTAGTTAGTATCATGAATGCAAGACGTGGATAATCGGATCAAGTGGTGTGTATGAATTTGACTGATCCTTGAGATTATCAACTATTTGAAAACTTTGGCCAAAGTAATATTTTAGTTAAACATTGCCATTTCATATGTTTGATTTACATGTTTGTAGGATATCATGTTAGAATTATTTTATTTATGGTACACATCATGTATTAGTTATCTTACAACACACATATACTAGCTTGTCTCTTTGGATTTTTGACCGTCACTATCTACCCATTCATGAAGGGAGTGCCATTCCCTAGTTGAGAGATTATGTAGGGGATCGATGGTCCATAGTTAATGTGAAAATGCACTCGGATGATGCTCTCACTCCCCACAATAGTACTTCATTAGAGACTATACTTGAGATTACCATAGGATACTTGAGTTCATTGAAACTCATGCTCCGTGGAGCCTTGTATATTGTATTATATTTATTATTGTGACATTATTCTTAATGAAATTATAATATTTATTCATCTATACATTGACAACAGTGGCTGTAATATTGTATCAGCCATGGCTGAAATTATGTAATTACCTTTTTGTATAAATGCAGTTAAATTGAGTAAATCAACATTATACTTGTTTTGCTTAATTATTATAATGGTGATCAACAGATAAATGATTGATACATATTAATTTTTGGTTAACTTATTTAATACGTTGATTCATAGATCTCTAGTTAGATTTCTCATGGTGAAGTTTGATGTATGAGTATGTGTAGTTAATTAAGAAAAAAATTATGCTATTTTAGTAAATCCGAGTGGGAATGTTATACTTGAAGCTAATTGTCCATCTCCATTGGTTGATGCCACCTCATATTGACAACTTATTGGCAGTCACATCTATCTTATACACATTAGACTTAACCTTTCATATACAGTGGGCATGGTCTCCAGATTCATGCATGAACCACATGAGTTGCATTAGCAAGTAGTTAAGCGGATCCTCCACTACATTCATGATACTCATAGTTTTAGGATTCATTATGGAGTGGGCATTGACATTAACTTAATTGGTTATACAGATTGAGATTGGGCTAATGACATTCAAAATCACAAGTCTACTTTAGGCTACAATTTTTTCCTTGATTAGTTGGTCAAACAAGAAGCATAATTTCATTGCTTTATGCTCTACCGAGGTAGAATACAGAGGAGCTGTTAATGCTGCCACTGAAATTATTTGGTTTCAAGGGATCCTCACTGAGTTTGGCATCCAGTTTTAATGACCAACAGTCTTCTTTTATGAAAACCAAAGCATAATCCAGATCTGCAAGAATCTTATCCTCTACCAATAGACCAAACATATCAAGATTCACATGTATTTTATTCAAGAGCTCATTCACGAGCAGGTCATTGATCTCTGCTACATACAAACAATAGAGTAAATTGTTGATATATTCACCAAACCCTTCACTAAGAGCAACTATCTTCATTTGTGTGCTCTTTTTGGGGTTCATGCAACTCCATCTTCTTCCTTTTATGGGGGATCATCTCTATGTACTTAGGTACCTCATCAGGTCCCAATTCTTCTACCCACCTAAGTTACGCTTAAAGGGGGGTGTTGGTGTAAACTTTTATCTCATCGGGTTTTGTCTACACGGTCTAGTCAAGCTTGCTTAGGTTTAATAAAAATCCTTAAGAGAAAATAATCTCACATGCATAAGGATGTTGAGACTTGTCTATTTTCCATCTATATCAGGAACCTTTGTATATATTTTTTGACTAATGTTTATTAATGCAATTTTCATATTGTGAAGATTAGCTTCTTCCTTTGGATTGTTCTTTTGGATTTCACTATTCCATATAGATTTTCTCCGTGCATTCAATCCTATTTATTAGATTTGCAAGTATGACCCATTTTGACAGTTACCTCGTGTTCCCTAAGTATGACCTAGTGTAACACTGTGACATGTCCTCTATCACCTTTTTTTTTTTGGTAAATAATCTTATATATTGATAATAAACTCTATTTCATTAAAAAAATAAAATATAAATAAAATATCCACAAATTGAGACAATGAGGAGGCTCATGTTGAGCCTTAAAATCATGTATATTTCAATATCATTGACCATTTTTGGGCTATTTTAATGTTTAAATTAAATGTGAATATTTGTTAACTATGAAATATGATTTGCAAGCTACGGGAATTATCACAAGAAAAATACAAGTATATATAAAAGAGACCATCTAAAGGTGGAATATAATGATTTCTTAACTAAGTTATTGTGAATGAATGAATGAATGAAGGCACATTGACTCTTTGCTTGATTGCATTAAGTTTGATCTAAACATTCGCATAAAAAGCCACAGTTTGCCATGTAGGAAATTAGGGTTAGGTTTTGTAAGGAGGTTAAAACTTAGGGTTTTAGAGTTGTTTTATTCTTTTCATTTCTTTGAGAGGTTTACTTGTTCAGGGGAAGCAACTCCATTAGAGATCAAGCTGCAAAGAAAAGGGATTGACCGCAGAGGAGATATTGTTTGGAAAAAATGGCGCACAGGGCAGGGGGTCTGTCTCAGAAGGAGGCAGACATTCAGATGATGCTTGCTGCTGATGTTCATCTGGGCACAAAAAACTGTGACTTTCAGATGGAGCGCTATGTCTTCAAGAGGCGTACTGACGGTAAATATTTTCACATAAAAATTTCTCATCTCTTAAGGATTTTGGTGTTTCACTGTTTCATTAGGGTTTTAACTGTTCTTTGTTGATGAGCTATCCTATGCGTTTTGTTTGGTTGTTTCAGAAGAGAAAGATCTGTTTTTTAATATATAAATGTAGGTATATCTGATGGGAAAATTAAAATGGGCTAACGATCCGTTTTCGGATCTTATTTGTCTGATAGTAATATATTCTTTTATTTGGATGGTTTTCAAATTGTGTAATAAACTTGCTCTCTTTCCATTCTAAATGGGCTAACAAAAACACCTGTTTTTCTAATTCAAATGTTTTATCATTCTTATCATCCGACCCACATTCTATGAGAAAAAATATGCATATTTATTTAAGTTGTGATATAACAGATCAATCTTATTTTTTGCGTGGAACAGAGTTCAGTAACAAAAACTGTTATATGATTAGCTTGAATGCACACCTACAGGCGAACTAGGGACATCTGAAAATATCAGATTTTGATCTAACGTTATCATACATGCCACAATGCCACAATGTATCTAGGGCTATTCCGTATAGCTAAACAAACCTGACTGTAGTTCCATCCCATCTTCAATGGCCGGTCATGATAGACAATCTTTGTACATGACTCTTAGTATGGAGAAAATGATTGAACGCCCGATATGAAGGGCTTAATGTTTCATGGGTGTAGCTCTGCCCTCCCCCATCAACGTAGTAACAACAACAGACATGATAATTAACTCGACATACCTTGCCAATTATTCATTGGAACTCAGATCCTCAGAGCGTGCATGCATATTACTTGGGACACATCAATTTTATAGAGTATAAGCCGTTGTTTGAAATTGGAATCTATTTTGTCCAAGAGTAATAGCTCAGTAGTTAATGGGCTCCAGTTCACCACTGGCTTTAGTTTGAATCCATTGAGGGACATGTCAATGACTAGAGCCTTAGGTAAAAAAGACTGACACATGTTGATAAGATGTGGAATTTATTTTGTTAGAAATTGAACTTTGGGACTGTGGCACACATATTCTGATGATGCCATTTTAGCTGTAGCAAAGCTTCTCTTGTTCCACCCCTTCTCTAACCATCTCTCTGCCATTATGTCATTGTTGATTACTTTGATAACATTTCCTGCTGACTGATGCTTCAGCACATTTGCCCTTGATTCTGAATTCAATTAATGATGAAACCTTAAGTGATCTGTAGGTGTGGAATAGCATCCCATGATCGGAGCATTATCTAATGATGACTCTGCTGTTATGTGCATTTGATGCTTATTTTACAAATAATTCTGGCCACCCTTTATTGGGTTTCTACTTCCAATGAGCTTTTGGGATTCACTAATATTTCATTTTACCTTGACTTGGCCCTTCTGACTACTGGCCTTTTGTTGCCTTTCATATATTATGAAAAGTAAGACTGCCTCTGAGATATTAACCCCATCAATAGAATACTCTAGACTTTAACGTTGACTCCACTGGTATGTGAGTTTGACGCTTACTTTACAGACATTTCTAGCCACCCTTTTATGGGTTTATATGTCAGCAGAAGTGAATTTGCATCTCTTTCAGGTAACATCCGTGGATTTAACATACTCCACATTAACATCTTGCCCACCTGCTCAAACCATCTCCAGATCAGAATTGAAGGTTACGGAATATGGTCCTATATTCTTATTCAAACTGGTGAAGATGAATTCATGTTTGCAGTATCAAATCCTATTTTCCAGTACTCGTTTAAAAAACTTGTACTCCCCAAGAAACCAACAGCCTCTATGTAAATCTTTATCTTTTTTCATTGCAAGTAAGTACTGCTGTGATATTCCCCTTAGCTTAAAGAAACAACACCAATTCATCCCTTAATTCCCACTTTTGAGCTATCTATTATTTTAAAACCTTTTCCTGAAAACAAACCACCATTTAATCACAAATCAGAATATGATTTGTGAGATGTTTTACTTTCTTTACAAGGTTTATAGGATTCATTCTATCTTTGAGACCTTATCATCATTTGAAGGCACCGTTTTAGTGATATTCTTGGCAGGGCTGTTAGCTTCAACTTAAATCTATCTTTTTTAGACTTGCCAGTGACCTGTGCTCTGCAATTACTGACCCAGTACCTGTCTAGGGGTAGTATGCTTGTCTTGCTGATCTGGTAAATTCCCCTTGCAGAGTGATCTTCAGCTTAGATGCTACAACCAAAATGTGCTTCTCTCCATCAAATATCGCTTGGGACATGTAACTGTCCTTGTCTGTTGTGGCACGCCACACCCAACGAGTTGGAAGTGGTATTTTATCCAATGTGAACACAATATCGTGCTTGTGGGGATTTTCTCGGCTTTGGAAGGTCCAATATTTTACCGATTGAGCTCATCTTGTTCAACTATCAGTCAATTATTATTGCTTCTACCTCTGAAGCTGTAATCCCTATATGCCATTCACCTTCAACTTGTGATACACATAAATATGATTTTATATATCTCTTAGATGTAATGTGTTGTGGAGCCTTTTTTGCTCTGATTGGGAAAAGAAAAGGCAGCAGCCTGTATTTTAATATAATTAACTAAAAACTTGAAAAATGAGGTAAAAGAGTTGCATATAGTACGAAACCTTCGACTGAAAGTTATACAAGTTTTATAAACAGTAATTAAAAGACAGCCAACTACCTGTAACTATTCATCTGCATCCTCACCGGAATCAGAAACCATTACCATCGGACCTTGTTCTCCTTCTTCATCTTCCATTACCAAGGCCACAAGAGTCTCAGCCAACTGTGAAACTGCAAAAGCTGAGGTACTGGTACTGATTTCCGATTTGGAGCAAATAACATCCAGTTTTCGCCCCTTGGAAATATTGTCTACTGCCATTGCTTTTTGAAGAGATTACACTTGATCGAGCCTCACATGATACTGAAACCCATCTGCTCAACGTCCTTGTGGATGGCATGTGCTGCTGGCTCCAAACAGAACAGTCTACACTGCAATGAGTTGAGCCACTTTAAGTGCTTCCAGCCTAGGAGTGGTTTGGTTGGTGTCCTTCATGGCCTGCAAGATACAATTCATAAAGGCACCTTCATCCATTCAAGCTGAATGTTGGAATTCGAACAGATTTGTTGCTGTCCATTTCAATAAATTCTCATCTTTAATTCCTTTGAAGAGTGCAGCTTTGCAGAAGTCTAGAGCTTGCTCAGTTGTGAAACTTGTTGATTTATTCAGGAGGATTCCATCATTTAGAAGCTGCCTCAGCTTAACTAAACAAGCTCCATGAAAGGGGAGTGTGCATCTTCAATGGAGTACTTGTGGATCATTTCATTGCTCTTCTCCTTCACAATATTTACTGAGGACTCTTTGCATTTGCTCTGTTGGGCACTCTTGCATGAACAGCCTTCCCCATGATGCATATTCTTTTTAGACGCACCTTGGCTAGAGCCTTGAAGCCAACGAAAAAGCTAACCAATCACAGGCTTAAGACACATGTCAGCAACATAAAATGTGAGTTTTCTGGAAACAAGATGGAAGCCTTCTTTAAATGACTGAGGAGAAGCCACGGCCATGCAAAAGACAACCCGAGAGTTTAAAAGAAACCATCACAAGGCATGACAAAACCCATCTCAGAATTGACAAGACACTACAGAAATTCATTAAAAAAAATGAATAAAAATAAAGCAAGAGCAATGGCCCATTAGAAATTCCACCAACAGTGACCAAACATTGAAAGTCAGTCCCAGCATGGTACAAGCAAATTCAGAACGACAGAATCAAAAGAGAGCAATTGCCAAGTAACGGAGAACTGCATTTGAGGGATACGTGTGGAGGGACCAAAGATTCAACTGTTTCTTCCACTGCACGCAAGGATGGTGGATGCAGGGAAGGAGTGGTGGATATAAAGTCCTCCACACAAGCCTGCTGCCTCATCAAATGTCCCATCACTTAAATGCCTTCTCCAGAATAAGTGCGCATTTCCAAAATGATTAAAGTGGAGACGTACTAGAGTATTTGAGTTTTTTCTTGCATCAGCCAATAATAACTCATTGAGCCTTGCATTAATGAAGGGAGGTGGTAATAATTTCAAGGAGGGGCTTTGGGAATTAAGCCCTGTGGCTAAATTTGCAAGGTGACCAGCCACTTTGCTCGCCTCTCTTTTTATGTGAGAAACAGTGATGGAGGAAAGCCTGGAGATCAACTGAATGCAGTCTTCAATTATTGGAGCCAATTGCCATTGCTTGCAGGAGTTGTTCTTTAAAGCTTCAAGTATGATTTTTGAATCCCCCTCTATTACCAAGTTTGTCCAATTTCTATCTTTTGCATAGCCTTCTTCAAAGAGCTTCGACCTTAGTGAAATTATTGATGGTTTTGCTGAGAGCTTTTGCAAAGTCTCTGTAAAGGGGAGCCCTTACTATCTCTGAAAATTACACCTGATCCTGCACAACCTGGATTTCCTTTGGCCGATCTGTTGAAATTCAATTTGACATCCAAACCCAGAGGGGGAGACCGAACTGCATTTTTTGAGGCTTTTCTTTTTCTGCTAACCCTGTTATCAGGGATGGAAAATTGTTACATTAGTACCGATAAGATAATTTCTGCAATTTTTTTTAATTGAGGATTTTTAATTTTTCGGCAGTGTATAGTATTTGAATTTTGCATATATGATTCTGTTACTGTAAACCCATTTCTTTGTCTCTCCACATTTTTCTTTGCCAAAAAGCATTTTGGTGAATTTTTTTCTCAGCCAAAAACAATAATGTTATTCATGTATTTCCATTTTATCTTTTTTTATTTGGTCACATGATTAATTTATAAAACTATATGGTACTAGGACAAATGTACTCTTAGTGTTGCAAGCAAATAAACAATTGATATTAATGGTGAAATCACAGGGAAATTAATAGTTTAACTTGATGGTTTAGTCATAATGCAATCTATTCATCTAAGTTTTACTTTGCAGTCACTAGTAAACTTAATCATCGAACTCTGTCTTCTAATGATTAAGTGACCCAATTATATGTTTTTCTTTATGCAGGGATCTTCATAATTAACTTGGGCAAAACATGGGAAAAACTCCAGCTTGCTGCAAGGGTGATTGTTGCAATTGAACACCCACAAGATATTATTGTCCAATCTGCAAGGCCTTATGGACAACGTGCTGTTCTGAAATTTGCTCAGTACACTGGAGCACATGCAATTGCAGGCAGGCACACACCAGGAACGTTTACAAATCAGATGCAGACTTCATTTAATGAGCCTCGTCTTTTAATTCTCACTGATCCAAGGACTGACCATCAGGTGAGGGCTGAGTCATTTTTTTTATCTCTCAGAAGCTTGATCATGCTTCTGAAGGCTAATTCTTTGTGCGTTACTAGAAGAAGATTAGCTTAATTTATGTCATTTCCAAATCTTTGATATTTTAACAGCCTATAAGGGAAGCAGCTTTAGGGAATATTCCCACTATTGCATTCTGTGACACTGATTCACCAATGAAGCACGTTGATATTGGGATACCTGCCAACAATAAGGGTAAACACAGCATTGGTTGCCTATTTTGGATGCTTTCAAGAATGGTTTTGCAGATGCGAGGTACCATCCTTCCTGGTCACAAGTGGGATGTCATGGTAAGTGCTTTTGTATCTCAAGCAAAGCCCGTGTTCTGTTAAGTGATTAAATTCTGGATTTTCCTTATTTTTACTAATAACTGGGCATTTTTCAGGTTGATTTGTTCTTTTACAGAGAGCCAGAGGAAGCTAAGGAGCATGAAGAAGAAGATACCCCTGCTCCTGAATATACTGCTGACTATACTGCACCTGCACTTGCTCTTCCAGGAGAACAGTGGGGCCCTGAAGTTGTAGATGCTCAATGGGGCGCCCCTGAAACTGGTGCAATTCCTGTACCAGTGCCTACAATTGCTGCAGCTGACTGGACTGGTGCCCCTGGTGAGTGATTTACCCTTTTCACAATTTAATGAGTGCCAAGCTGCAACAGGAAAAATTAAACTGTTCCTTTGCTCTTGCTTTTATCTTTTTCTAAATCCTGGTTAAACATAATATTTTGAGAGTAGTGCATGTTATTAATATACTAAAAATGGCTGTGATAAGATTTGCATCTAAAAAGTTCCAATAACTCAATGTTTCCTTATTGTAGGTCCTCCCTCTGCAGAAGGATGGGACACGGCACCTGCTCCATTGCCTACAGCAGCAGGGTGGGATGCTGGAACAATTCCAAGTATTCCTGGTGTCCCAGTTCCCAGCTGGGAAACGGGTACCCAACCTAACTGGACTCCTGAGCCTTAGTAAAATCTCGATTGGATTGATCTGGTAGTAGAGTGAACTACTTCAGTTTTCTGGGTTCCTGAAATTTAATGGAGTTTTGTAGGACAGAGGCACTAAAGGCAGAATGCATTTTTTGAGGGCTAGCACTATACCATAGGTGGAACAACTACTAGCTTTTAACTAAAAGCTTACTTTCAATGTGCTGTTTAAGTTGGCATGCAAACTTTTTTGGTCCTATTTTGTAGCATTAGCAGTGTCAGAATAATTATTTTTAATACTGGATTTATGACAGCATGCTAGAATTATGTAAGTTTTTAATTTTATTTCAAAAAGATTCATATTGTTTCAATTTTTTTTTGGATCAAAGTCTGGAGTATTTACGATTCTGAGCATATGTGAGCTGCAAGAAATGAAAGCATTTATTGGGTCCCACAACCATCTAATGTATATACGTGAGTATATACATTGCTGTACTTCTAACCAGCCAATGGCTGCTTGGACACAAAATCCAGTGCTGGAAAAAAATCCTTGTTATGTACACGAGCAATTCAGAATTTTCATTACCAAAACAAACTATACAAATAAATTATAAAAAGTGAACTATTTTGATAAAAAAAAAGTACATGGACGATACCACAGTTATCTGGTCAACTATATTTGGGCCACGCTGGAGATTCACCTGCACCCAAGGAAAACTAACTCGCCTTTGCACAGTGTGTTTCTTTTAATTTCATATGCATTGGGGGTTGTGTACCTCTTCACCTGTGCGCCCACACAACCTTGGTCAATACCATAGAGATGCTAAACTGGTGCTCACAATAGAGGGCAGTACAGACATCGAATCATTTAGTTCTATTCCGTATCTGGCTCCTGGGCATGACAAGGCTATTTTTCTAAAGATGAACCTGCTTCATTTGCCGCTTGTGAACCATGTCACCTTCCACAAGTTGCAGTGATTGGCTTCTTTTTCTTTCTGTTCTAGTCAGGCCAGTCAAATTGTGACTCTCCAGATCTCTGTTTTTGCTAACAGTTGTGGCAATACTTTTGATCCTCGTCCTTGGAACGGGGGCATCTTTAGTAGGAGCATTTGAACCCTGCTGATTTGACTGGTGCTTATATATTCCTCCACTAAAAGAATAACTCCCTAAATTTGCTTTGGAGGTACTTTCTTCATCAGGGGCATAGCCTAGCAAACTATTCTCCAATTCCTCATGCCGGATGGCTACATTACCAAGCCCTCGTGGTTTGGCCCTGACCTGGTAGCCTGTACTTCTTGTCTGCTTTACATGACATAGGCAGAGAAACCCTCTCCCAAAACTTGGTCTAAAATTCAATGTATGCATGATATTTAGAGCAATTGGTCACTATCTTATTTATATGTTAATCTGCAAACTGTTTAATACACTAATCAATGAAAGGAGAAGCAGCTTATGAATTTGTGCCATTTTTCCTGTTACTTCCTAGGTTATCCTCAAGTCTCTGAGGGTGTTTATGAAGGCACAATGGCCCAAAAAACCTGCCCTTGAAAGAGGTTCTCTCTCTATAAGGCTTGAATTTTTAAAGGGAACTTGGGAATGTCTTTGATGTATTTTGGAGCCTGATTGCCCTTTGATTTTATGATCCAGTTGCTTCTTTGCAAGGCATATGACAAATTCATGCACATCAGTATACATCATCCAATGGCACTTGTCCTTGGGGCATGAAAGCAGTCTAAAATCCCATATACCTATGTCTTGGCCCTTGGCCATGGATATTTGGTCACACTGTATTGTGATAGACCACTTTTAAGATTTTTTTCTTTGATTTAGGTCACTGTTATCTTCATATGGGAAGAAGTGCTTCACACCCAAACAGAAATTGCATGATCCATTATTATTGCCTCCCAATCGTGAACGCTATGGTGCAGGCACGTGGTTTCATTTGGCTTTTTGTAGCGTTAACATGATTGTACTGCACGTGTCTAGTGTGAATGTGATTGTATTGCTCAGAGTTGTGATAAGATGGCGGGAATTAAGAATAAGAAATAGAAGGGATATATCATTCATTTGTTGGTAAAAAATTTGTTGGGTGCGCCATGTTCACACTCTTATTGTGAAGTCCACCTTAGGTAAATGTGTTACCAAGGTGTGATTTAATATGTAGACAACATTGTTTAATGCACATTTAATCATGGTAACTACTCACATATATGAGAAGGGCTAGGTGTTACTTGAGGAATGATCTCGCTTTTCACTCCACCCCACTCACCTCTGGCTTTTCCTATGTAAGGACTTTTTGTGTCTTTGTTTGAAAATGGATCATAAGAGGAGCTTATTTTGATCTGGTGGAGATGTAGTATCATAAGAGCCCTATTTTGGTGCAACCATTGTAGGTTGCTTATGTATATTGTATATTTCATTTGTCAGAGATCCCGCCAAGATCGAAGATGGAATACTGAATACATTGTAGTTTGAACAAAGTAATAACGATGAATGAACAAGCACTTATGAGAGAGAAATCAAGAGTGAAAACCATGCGAATCCCTCATGTATTCAGCTATACAATAAATGTACAAACAAGTAAGATGAGAAGTCACCACCCCTTGAATGGTGGTGACAGAGCCTAGAATAGGCATGTAACTCCCACCAACTAGTTAAACATAAATAAAATTCTACACTAACATTGTTTAGTGTGATATAATATGCCTTCACTGGTGAATTTCTCTCTATTGTCTAAATATTTTATGTGGATGGTGTCTTTGTTGAAGTTCTTGGGCCTTTTTTTATTGATAGGGTTTCATGTATAAGAGTTGTTTTCTCCAATATGGGCATTCAATGCATTTTTTAATGTTATCAGAGCGTGATCATTTTTTTTAATTTTCAAAGATAGCCATTGTGGATTTTTGCAATCTTCAACAAGCTCGATATTTCTATTTTTTAATATGGTATCAATTAATGCTTGTATAGCAGAAAGATCAAATAGATAGATTTTTATTGACGGAGGAGTTTCTTGTCTCTAGGCAAGTCCCCAAGTCTACTATTCTCAACAATGCTGGGTCAGATCATTGGCCAATTATGATAGAAATATGGAATTCTCAGCACCTGAAATCTCCTTTATGGTTCGAGCTAATCTAGCTTCAGCACACTGATCTTTGGAACAAAATTCAGGTTTGGTGGAAGAAGGGTAAGCCTCATCATATAACTAATATGTATATATTTGTGCAAAAACTCATACTCGTCAAATCCCAACTTATGAAGTGGAATTGGAATGATTTTAGGCATATCAAAATTAAAAATTAAGAGATTTCTCAAAGGCTGGAAAAAGTCATTGAAACTATCTGTTTGGGCAACATCACTGAAGAACTCAAACAAATGGAGCTTGATTTGATTAATCAAATAGGAGGAATGGACATAATGTGGAAACAAGAATCTAGAATTAAGTGGCTTAAAGGAGATTAAAACTCTATGTTTTTTCACAAATCCATGTTTATGAGATCTTTTAACTATATTTCTCTTTGGAATCGAGTGATGGAACTCATGAATTCTCTTCGAAAGGTATATCGAGTATATCTCTCAACTTCTTTGTGGTTCCTTTCGATTTGAATGCTCAGGAGCAAATTCTTTAGGGGATTCCTTGTATTATTTCGAAAGAGGATAACATATCGCTTATGAATAGCATTTTGGTGGATGAATGAAGAAGTGTTGTATTTAGTATGAGTAAAGGAAAATCCCTTGGCCCTGATGGGTTTCCTATTGAGTTTTATTAAGAATTGTACAACATCATTCACAAGGACCTACTGGAGGTAGTGGAAGAAGCTAGGTCAGCCAAAGTCATTCTTAAGTAGATCAATCAAACATATATTGCCTTGGTTCCTAAGGTGCAAGATGTTATGAATATCTCTAGTATTTGTCCTATTGTTCTTTGCAATGTTCTATATAAAATCATTTTCAAAATCATAGCCAATAGATTGAAACCCCTCCACAAAAGTATCTCCCTCGAGCTAGGAGGATATGTAGTGGGTAGACAAATCTTTGATGAGATTGTATTAGCTCAAGAAGCCATTCATTCCATGCAACAACAAAAATCTCTAACAATGTTTATTAAATTAGATCTTTCTAAAGCATATGACAAGGTTGATTGGGCTTTTCTCTTAAAAATGTTTTAAGTGTTTTGGCTTCTCGGAGGAATGAATTAGTGGGGTAAGAGGATGCATTTCCTCATTGTCTTTCTTGGTCCTTGTTAATTGTATGCCTACCAAGTCATTTGGGGCTTCCAGAGATATTTGACAAGGAGACCCTCTTTCTCCTTATTTGTTTATCATTCTGGCAAAGAGTTTGGGAAGAATTATTGCCAAAGGCAGAGAAAGAAGTATTGAAGCTATTACTCTTGCACATAGTCTTAACTTGATGACACATTTGCAGTTTGTGGATGATTCTTCTTTGATGAGAAAGGCTTTGATTCAAGAAGCTTTGAATTTTAATAAGACGTTGCACCTTTTTAGTGTTGCAACTGGGTAGTGCATAAGCGAAGATAAATCATTTTTTTTCTTTCATACATCTCCAAGTCAAGAAGCTATGATTCTTGATATGCTTCATTTTTAAAGAGCTTCATTACTTGTGACCTACTTGGGCATTCCCCTTAAGGAGAGCAGGGTTTTTGATTGGAGTTGGTTAGTGGACAGGTTGAGAGCCGAAATTCCCAAGTGGAATCATAAATGATTATCTATGGGAGGTCGCACTACCCTAATTAAAGGAATTGTACAAGCTATCCCCATTTATTTTTCTTCGATATTGCATGTCCCTAAGGTCATATTCAAACAAATTAATCAAATCTGCCACAAATTTTTATGGGAAGGGCCTCAGCATATCAAAAAGTTGTCTTTGGTGAAATGACTAAACTTTGCTCACATAAGCATGATGATGGTTTAGGTTTCCGCTCAGCCCATCTAAATGGTCAAGCTTTAGCTCCAAAGATTTATTGGCATCTTCTTCACTCTCCTTCTCAATTGTGGGTGCAAACCTTGAGAGACAAATATGCAAGTAATAAAACTCTGCATCAAAGTGTCCAATTTTCTTTTCTCTCTAGAGGCTCTCTTGTATTCATCCTCAAAGTTGGTGAGGCTATGATAAAAAAAAACATTGTTTTGGATCACTAATAATGGTATGAAAGCCTACTTCCGGACTGATTCTTGGGATGGGTATCCTCCTCTAGTTCAATATCTCCAATTCCATGGGCTTATGGAACAACTTCATCAAGCTGATTGGATTACGGTTTCAAAGTATTCTAGAAGGTTTAGTAGAAAGTGGGTGATTAATAGGGAATGGATCCCCATTGAAGCTTGGCTGATTTAGATTCCAATAGATTATAAAAACCAATTGCTTCATATTCTTAAGGAGAGAGATCTTTCTTGCCTTGATGACGATGACATTTTGGCTTGGGTAGGTAACCGTGATGGAGATTATACTATGGCTGATGGTTATCAGTCACTCTGTCCTCCTTCCGATCAATCTCCCAAGATGATCTTTAAATAATTGTGGAATCATAATATTTGGCCTAAAGTAAGGTTTTTTCTCTGGTTACTCCATGGCAGAGTGTTTGGGGAACAACTTATGAAAAGGGGATTCAATGGTCCTTTCAAATGTGAACTTTGTCGAAATCATGAGAAAACTATGTCTCATTTATTCTTCTTGTATCCCTTCATCATCGAGTTGTGGTAGTGTTTGGTAAAGCTCTTGGGTATCCCTTGGACAAATTTTACGTCTCTAATGTAACCACTTCAGGATTGGCGTTACATTTTTCAGTTTGATGTTTTTTTCTGATCAGAGTCTTTGGACTTGAGTTAGTCTTTTATTGTGGAACACTTGGAAGGAACAAAATGCTAGGATCTTCAAAAAGGCGAGTATTGATAGTGGTTGGATTTGGCAATGAACTTTTGACAATATTAGAGAATCAATGAAGCACACGTTGAAACACCTTGGGGTTCCCTCCAAGTGATGGACGCATATTCTTCAAGAGCTACACGTTGTTTCCTCTCCTCACCCCCACGTTGATCTTTCTCACTAGAATCGTTCATTTACTCCCATTCGTGGTTGCAATCATATTCATATGAATGGCATTTTAAGGGGGAATCAGGGTTGTGCTAGCATTGGGGGTGTTGGTTGGAATTCTACTGATTACATTGCTTTCTTTTTCTTAGCTAGAATTGGAGTTTCGACTAATAATTTAGTTGAGGGACATGCTATTGTGGAGGGTCTTACGACAACTTGGAAAGTGGGGTGGAATAACCTTCAGTTGGTTGCTAATTCTAAGTTCTGGATCCAATTGCTTTCGGAACCTAGTCTTAATATCTATAAGGATTGGAGAATTCAAAGAATTTTCCACAAAATTCAATGTCTTCAATGAAATTTTGACAAGGTTATCTATTTGTATACTCTTCGGCACAACAATAAAGCAACTGATGCGCTTGCTAATTGGGCTCTTGATCTATCTGATGTGAAGGGATATGGTCCCCCTCCTTTATGTGTTCGTCTAATCTAAGAGATGAGGTTTTATGAATACTCGACCTGGACAATCACATTACTGGTTGCTCAAGTACTTGTTAGTCTTTGATTTTTTGGCTTCTAGAGAATGTTGTTGGCGATAGGTTTTGTTCTATCCATCTTTGGTTGCGGCAATGGGGCTCGCTTCTAGTTTTGATCTTGTTAGGAAGCTTATTGGGTTTTCCCTTTAGACTGCGGTTTTATGCATGAGCCTTAACTTATTAGTCTTGTTGGTATTCTTGGCCGCTACATGTACAACCGGGTGACTAATTTTCTTATGGCTAGGTGTGCTCTGTCTTGTTAGTATTTTATGAGCATATCGAAGAGGGCAACCCAAAGGCGAGCCCTGGGCGATTTTGATGAAAGAGATACCCCTGCCTCCTTGGGTCTTACCCGAATGTGGCATCTCTCCGAAGATGTTTTCTACAAAACAAAACAAAAAACAAAATAAAAAAATTGCATACTTGGTATGCAATTTTTTTATTCTAGAGCATTTACGTGCCAACCCTTATGAGGTTTTATAAATCATATTGCTAGATTTGTACTTGAACCAACTTGGGTTTTTTTAAATCACATTGGGTGTGTATTTTTGTTTGTGCCAAAGCATGTTTGTGTCAATCCTTTGGGGTTTTCAAAATCAATTTCGTTGCCAAATCTATGCTCGACCTAACTCTTACGAGGTTTTTGAAAACTATATTGGGTATTATTTTGTTTGATGCCATTTTTTGCATTTCGAGGTCATTTGAATGGAGGAAGTTTGATTCTATGAGATGTTCTTCAGATGTATCATCTCTTATTTGTTCAGATTTTTTTTCTTCATCTGTTGGTTTCTTGTATCAATTGCATGTCTATATACGGAGTTTTGTTGAATAGTTTTTTGCTATTTTTGGTTTGAGGGTTTTTGGTGTGTGTCAGATATTCTCATTGCACTTAAAGTTGTAGAGAAATTCAAAATGTAACTTTTGTTTCATTTGAATTTAACATTGTGAGCTCATTTGTCAAGCCATGCAAATCATGCTCTGTGTAGTGCTAGGGAATGCGCATGGGTAAGAATGAGCCAACTGGGAATAAAATAGTCTTTTTAGTTCATCTGATATATCTTTGGGACCCAATTTTGTGTGTTTTTAGTAACTAGGGATTAGGTATTAGCTATTGTATTTTTTTACGCAATGGCTCTGACTCTGTTGAGAGGCTGATTTTTTTTTCTGCTAGTTTTTTTGAGATCTACACAATTGTTGAATTCATCATGTGGCATATTGAACACTATCACTTGAAGATTTTGTTATGCTTTATTGCACACCTACCAAATTGACACTTTATGGGGATATTGAGTTGCTTTGCCTTCACTCCCTAATCAGTATTAACTATTATATTTAGGTACAGATTGGCTTGGAGCTTGTTGAGAAGTGATTTTTCTCGCTTTTCCTTTTTTTTGAGATTTACACAATTGTTGAGTTCATCATGTGGCATATGGTTTTGCTGTATTGCACACCTGCCACATTGACATTTTTGGGGAGATATTGAGCTGCTTTGTCTTCACTCCTTAGCATTTTAAGGGAGTGTTATATTCTACTAATGTTTCCTTGGTTGTTTGAGTATGATACATACCGAATGATTGTTCCTAGCAGATGCAAAGTAGACTTCGGTTGTTTTTTATGTGGTAAAGCATTTTTGTGCCAATCTTTTGGGCTTTTCAAAATTATTTTTCATTGTCAAATCTGTCCTCAAGCCAACATTTTTGGGGTTTCCAGAATTCAAAACAGTATAGATGGTTTAGAGGGATTTTCATTCTGTTTAGATGGAACACATCTATAGTCACCCTTGTCCCCACAACGAAATTCATAGAAGTTACTTGGTTTGATTTCTTCTTCATTCCGTTAGAGGCTTCATTAGATTCAATAGTCATCTATAAAAAATTGATTTTATTCGTTTGCTCTTTCATTGTACATGAATATTTCATCATACCTAGTTGGTGGTGCACATACTTATGATCTTAAGACTTCTTATTTTTTATCACATCACCTAAACTGATCTTTAGATAAAGTGTTGATGTATGTTATGTTCACACTTATTGTGAAGTCCACTTTAGGTAAATGTGTTATCAGGTTGTGGTTTAATATGTACTACATTGTTTAATGCACATTTAATGGTGGTAGCTGTTCTCATGTGCGAGAAGGGTTAGATGTAACTTGATGAATGAATCCACCTTTCACTCCACCAATGATAATCTTCCACTCAGATCTTCCTTTTTTTATATAACGACTTTTTGTGTCCTTGTTTGAAAGGGGATCTTAGAGGACTTTATCTTGAGCTAGTAGAGATGCAGTCTCTTAAGAGTCCTGTTTGGTTCAACCTTTGCTAGTTGCACATTTACATTGTATGTTTGGTTGAGTGTAATACAATGTGATTTTATTTGGGAATTTCTTTTTATTATCTGAAATTTTATGTGGATGGTATCTATGCTGATGTTCCCAGGCTTACTTTTTCTTAACATGGTTTCAGCGATAAGAGCTGTGTTCTCCAATATAGGTTTCTGTAGTGTTAACATGATTGTATTGCACAGGCCTGTGATAAGGTGGTGGGAATTCAGAATAAGAAATAGAAGGAATATATCTTCATTTGTTGGCAGGGAATTTTGGGCTTAATCTGCTGAGAAAAGCACTTTGTCAATCTGGTGGCTGATACATAAAAATCTCTTGTGCAGGTATGGTTTCTTGTGCTGCAATTTTGAGCCCTTGTTTATTGATCATTCCTTTAGCATATGGAACATCTTTGTTTGTAACAAAGCTCTTGTATGCCATATAATTTCACTTAATGGGCTGGGAGTAATTTATATCAGATTTTACTGTCATCATAGTCTGTCTTATGTCTAGGTCATGCTTATCGCATCCGTTTGTGCCACAGATCTTGCAAACCATTTTGCTTATGTCCGGAGAGAACAATTTATATATATTTTTATTAGCAAAGGCAAAAATAACGTGGCATTACAGTCAAAGCATAAGTAGTTAGTGTTTGCTGATTTTCACGAGAGCAATAACATAATAAAATGTTTTGGGGCTTCAAGCCTGTGCAATGCGCAATGCTGTTCAAAAAAGTTTCCTGAAAATTTGAGAGATGTTTATAATGATTTTTTGAACCACACTTTGTGTTCCATATTCAATGATGAACCACAGAGTGAGACCCCAAACCATCATTAGGTGATTCAAATGATAGATCACAAAGTGGGGTTTGAAATGTTGGAAACATTTAAATTATCAAAATGGTTAAGGGTGGTGGTCGTGGATTGTGATAGTGCGAGATGTGAATAAAAATGACTCACTTTAAATTTGATTGTCTAATTAGCTGTCATATGATAATTGCAACTTTAATTTTACATCCATTCGACCATTATGCAGGAGTTTTTCTTCTTACACAAAGGTGATAAAAAAATCATTATATTTTGAACATACAAGCAGTGGTACAGTGAGATTGAAATTGCTCTACATTTTTCAGATATATATTTTTAAAATATCTATATTAATAATAAATTATTTTTTTAATGTCCATAAAAAGGCTTGTATTAAAGTGTATAACAAATGCATGCAAATATTTACTTGATCTCTTCATCTACATTTTGAAATTCCAAAAAAGCATAATAACATTTTGGTGTTGGCTTTGGTTTATCTAATAAGGGAAAATTGAGAATCCTGCGAAGAATTTAAGAAGCATGATTTTCCTTTCGCTTTTCACAGCAATGGGTCTCTCCCGTTGTATAAAAAATACTTCCAAGTCACATTTGACTTGATCTCCTCTCTTTACCATCCATTAAATTGACGTGGCTTGAAAAGCTTATAAACACTTTTAAAGCGGTGGCCCTGGTTGATCTCCCTCCTCCCCGAGACATCTTTTTAATAAAAATTTAAATGCTTAGTCAATAAAAATTGTTAATAAATACATTATATGGTGTCCACATATTGCATGGAACAGAAATGTAGATTTTGAATTGATTTATTGTGAATAGCATTATAAGGTACTTTTATGAATGTCTAATAATGTTTTTATATTATTAATATTATTGATTATCATATGAAAAATTATTAGTTCATTTTATTTTATTTTTAAGTCTCACATGAATATTGGGTCCTTTCCCTATATTATAATATAATTGAAATATATTTAGATGATTAAATATAAAATATAGATTAATTTTATTTTTGAAAATTTGAAATTTTGTGATTGACTTAAATCTTAATTTTAAGAAATAATAATCATTCTTCTTTATGAACTTTGGTGAGTATAGTATTTTTAATTTTGTAAATTTGGTTGGGTTGTATGGTCTCTATTTCTATTTTTGTAATTTTCGCTGGGTTGTATAGTTTTTAGTTAGGGGGGAGGACCTATAGAGGAAGGTGATAAGTTGTTGGGACATGTAACTTTGTGGTTGTACATCTTTTGCACAAACCCGCTTCATCATATCAAATTTGACATTTAGTTGTAGTGATCAATTTTGAAGGGCTAGTTCAAATTTTAATGTGAATGGTATATATTTGACCAACACTTCCATGATGAAAAGTTGTATAAATATTTACACTTCACATGACAAGAGTATATCAAACACTCGATAAAATTTAAAAATAGTTTTTTTAAATGAGTGGTTATACTTGAGCATAAAATAACAATTTGGAATCCAATCAATTACAAGATACATTAGACATAATTTCAAAAATTAAATAAAAAGAATAACTGCAAAGAAAATCCTTAGTTGTACCACATTTTGTTTACAGGAAATACAATAAATAACAAATTATTTTTCATAAGCTAGTCAAAATAGTGTCTTCATGATTTATATTGTTCTTTATCTTAAAATGAATAAATCTCAATAATAACAACATAGCTATAAATACATATGTGCATCAACAACACAAAAATAAAGACATTCATAACATTGATTCAATAAATTAATTATCGAAGTGCTGTCAATGCATTGAGATGATAGGTGGTTTCCTTGAATGAGGGGATTGTACGTTGTAAGAACATGTTAAGGACATTATAACCAATTTATGAATGCAACATTGTTTGAACATTGTGTTTTGTATGATGTTTTGTTTGAATTGCAACCACAATATGCAAATGACAACTACATAGCCAATGTTCTTACATTTTCCTTCATTCTAAAAGTGTGTGCTAGTTTAGCGACTTTGCAATAGTATAAAGGTGTCCATGATTGCATAACCATAAGTGGATTGGACACTAATATTTGTGTAGAGACTGCTCTCATAGACATGTATGGAATCCAAAGTGTATTAGGTGGTTGATTTGACATGCCCAAAAGGATAGACAATGATGATGCTTGTGTAGCTTAGGGAGAGATTCCACAATGCCATGGTACTATTAAAACTGTGTAATAGTTGATCATGTGACTAATTAGATAATGCTAAAATATGATAGTGGAAAATGCTAACATATGCGAGGGGAACAAAGAAAACATATCCAATAAGAAGAAACTCACACTAGAGAGAGCAATTATGGTGTGCCATGTGATTGATATGATTTCTGGAAATACTCTTAAATGTACTTGGAACAATAAGAACATATTATTGAATAACACACGTTGAAAACAATTATAATGCGTCATTAGATTGATCTGTGGGAGGGAAATGATCCTAAATATGCTAGAACAATGTAAATGTAACATGCAAAGCACCCTCATGTTGAAAACAACTAAAGAGAGCCATACAAGAAATCGTGAAGATTTAGAATTGATAAGAACACACCCATAAGTTGCAAGAAGCTCTATAGAGCTACACGACACTTCAGAAAGACTTTCAATTCATAAGATCATTCTCACATCCACGTTGAAGCCATATGCTACATTCCCTTGCTAGCTAAAAGAGGGAAATAACTAACGCACAAAAACATCCATACCTGTTCTATATGACCATGGGGAAAGTAAAAAACCTGCTCTCTAATCCTTGACACGGTAACAAGAGGACAAACACAAGCATTCCACAACCCTTTGTAGAGCACATCATTGACATCTATAATAGAATCAAAAGAACAAAAAAAAAATAACACCAAATATCATAGAATATATGAAAGACACTGCTAAATGCATTTTACAAAATCCCATGTAATCAAAAGCGTGCCCTATAAAAAATATAACACAAAGATCTAGTAGCATTTGCATAAAAATGTATCATAAACAATGTTAGGAATAAAAAAGAAATTAATGCGAAACAATTTCACAGAATCACAATAACAAGAGCTATGAACGAAGATACATAAGGAACAAAAATTAAAATGCATAACAAGAATACATGATTTAACGTGGTTCCCCCAATGTGGGCTACATCCATTGAGAAACACTTGCTCAGATCTTATTATAAGCCAACAAAAGTACAATCCATTCTTAGATTAGTGTTCTCACAAGTACAATGCACAAATATTGTTTGGAGCTACATTCAACAAACTCTCTCGAATTTGCACTTGAATTCACACTCCGTTCACCTTCTTAAACTCAGTTCTTCCTATATATTACCTACTATATATCCCTCTATATATAATTACATCAATAGGTAATAACATAACAATTTTACAAAATAATTGGTACCAAAATCATGGGTCAAGTCAATCTATAACAGTTCCCCATCAATCATGGGTGATAACACTACACATATACAAGTATAGATAAACCATGTATCTATACTCTCGAAAAAAGGCCTCGACGAGAATACATTAAGAGTGTACAATACATTTTAATGTAAAATATTTGAAATATATTATATGTGGAAATAGGTTCCACAACATATCAATCTCCCACTTGGACACTGATTTCCTTTGAGTAGACTTTTCAACCTTTCACTGTCATCTGTGAAGGCCAATCAAAGTTGAATATAGATTTAGTTTCTTCCTTGTGACCACCTTGGTCATCATGTCTATAGGATTCTGACTGGTATGAATCTTTTTTAGTTTCAACTTCTCTTCTTCCAAAGTTGCTCTGATGAAATAGAACCTCAAATGTATATGCTTCGTCTTAGAGTGGAAGGGGGAGTTCTTTGCTAGGTGTATAACATTTTGATTATCACTATATAGCTTCCCTTCCTCTTACTTATACCCTAACTTCTCAAGCAACTATTATAACCAAATCATCTCTTTGCTTGCCTCTGTGACAACATATTCAACCTGGTTGACAAAGCCACAAGATTATGTAGTTGTGAAATCCAACTCATCATTATGTCACATTAAATACATATCATGTCATACTCCTATTTGAATCTTCATCCATGTCTAAATTTACATAACCACGCAAAGTGGTGTCCAATCCACCATAGTTTAAAGTTATCCCCATGGTCCCTCTCAAGTACCGAAGGATCCACTTCACTGATTGCCAGTGCTTTCTACCTGGATCACTCATGAACCACTTATTGCTCCCACTGCATGGGCAATATCTAGCCCAGTGCACACCATGGAATACGTCAAGTTGCCAACTGCTGATGAGTAAGGTACCTAAAACATATGGATTCTCTCTTTTGTCTTGGAACATTGCTCTTTTGATAACTTGAAATGCCCTGTCAAAGGAGTCCTAACCGATTTAACACCTTGCATACTAAACCTCTCCAAGACCTTATTAATGTACTCTTATTGAAATAAATTCAACTTTCATTCCTTTCTATCCCGAGTTATTCTCATACAAGGATTTGTTTTGCTTCCCCCAAATCCTTCATAGCAAAAGAATTACTAAGCTATTCCTTGAGTACCTTTATTTTCTGCATGTTCTTCCCTACAACTAACATGCCATCCACATACAGACACAGGGTAATGTAACTACCATCATCAAACCTCTTGATATATATACAATGGTCTGAATGACACTTGGAGTATCACTGCTCCATAAAACTGTCGATTTTTTTGTACCACTGTCGTGGAGCTTGTTTTAGGGCATACAAGCTCTTCTTCAGCTTACACACAATGTTCTCCTTCTCTATGCCCTCATATCCCTATGGTTGCTCCATGTATAAGTCCTCCAAATCACCATGAAAGAATGTAGTCTTCACATCCAGCTGCTCTAAGTGCAAATCTTTCGCTACCACTATCTCAAGAACAATCCTAATAGAAGTCATCTTCACCATTGGAGAAAAAATATCATCGAAATCAATTCCCTTCTTATGTGTAAACCCCTTTATCACCAACTAGGCCTTGTATCTTCTTTTGCCTCCATCATCTTCTTTAATTTTGTACACCCACTTGTTCTGCAATGCTCTCTTACCTTCAAGTGGGTTTACCAAATCTCAAATCTAATTTTCCATGAGAGACTGATGCTCCTCATCCATTGCTTGTTCCCACTTCTTCCTGACATCTACTTGCATTGATTTTTCAAAGCACTTTCGCTCTCCATTGTCAGTGAGTAATAAATAATTAAGAGATGGAGAAAAATGATCAGGGTCCCTTCTTACCCTAGAAGACCTCACCTCAGGGGTTTGGGATTCTTGTGGAGTAGGTGCTTGAACTAGTTGCTTGGACACTTTACCATCTACATCATGTACTCTTTTTTAGAATCCTCTCTCTGATCCTACAACTGTTGTTTATACATGACTTTTTCATTAAAGAACATATCCCTAGATCGAAAGATTTTATTATCCTTAAGACTCCAAATCTAGAAATCAAAGTCATCATCATAACCAATAAAGGTGCATTTTTCAGATTTAGCCTCTAACTTGGTCCTATCATCTTTATCAATATAAACAAAATCTTCATAGCCAAATACTTTAAGAAATGAATAATCAACCTTCTTACCAGACCAAGTTTCCTCAGGGATGCCTCCATCCAAGAAAATTGAAGGTCCTCTATTGATAAGAGATACAGTCGTGTTTACTGCTTCTACCCAAAACTGAAGGGACAATCCTGCATGCAACCTCATGCTCATAACACTCTCCATGATAGTCTGTTCATCCTTTTTGACACTCTATTCTGATGTGGAATTCCTAGAATTGTCCTCAATCTACAAATTTTATTGCTAAAATAATAATAATAATAATTCATTGCTGCAATATTCCCCACCATTATCTACCTTGAGACATTTTAACTTGAGACCTATTTCATTCTCAACCAATGATTTTCATCTTTTAAATATATCAAATATATCATATTTTATCCTAATACCATACACTCAAACTTTCTTAGTTGCATCATCAATAAAAGTGACATAATAATATGAGCCACCAATAGAAGATCCCTGAGTCGGCCCCCATACATCTAAATGAACCAGTTTCAACTTATTCTCCTTCCTTGTAGGTCCAACCTTGAGAAGCTTTACCCTTTTTTAAATTCCTTACACACTCTCTTCACAAAAATCTAAATCAAACCCTTTCAATCCGAACAACCTATCATTTAAAATTTGCATACCCTTTTAGCTCATGTGATCGAGCCTATAGTGCCACAAAGTTGTATCTGCATCTGCAAAAACTAAATTATAATAGTCAACACTACCAACCTTTTTACCTCTTGCTACCACAAAAGAACCCTTGGTCACTTTCCAAGAATCTATTGTAAAAGTCACCATACAACCTTCACTGTCTAGCTGTCCTATGGAGACCAAATTATATCTCAACTTGGGCACATACCTGACATCCTTTAGTATCCAAGTGTTCTCATTCTACATCTTGAATTAAACACATCATTTTCCTACTATGTTGCAAGGCTCATCATCACCAAGATAAACATATCCAAAATCTCCTTGAACATAATAAAATAATCCCTATGGTGTAGCATGAAAAGAAGCACCTGAATCTAAAACTCAAGACTTAGCAATATTATCTATGGAAAGAATTAATGCATCCTGACAAACATTATCTACCGCCACATTCACCTCTTTAATGTCTTCCTGATTGTTATTCTTGTTCTAAAGAGCCCAATAATCCTTCTTTGTATGCCCAATCTTTCGACAGTGCTAGCATGTCATCTTGCTCTTTGATTTTGACCTTCCATGACCATTTGACTTTCCACGCTTTTTTTTTCCTCTATATTTTTGTCTCCCTCTAATATCCACTGCCAAAGCATCACATGAAGTATAAGTATTCTCAGAGCTTTTCTATTGCCTTTCTTCGCTAAGGATTACTCCTATAACATCCTCAAACTTCAAATTGACATTGTTAGAGTCTAATTTGCTCACAACCATTACTAGGTTGTTCCAACTCTTTGATAAGGAATACAAAATAAGTAGAGGTCTGACTTCATCATCAAATTCAAATTTTATAGAGTTCAACATACTCACAACTGTATTAAATTCATTCAAATGATCAACAACTGAACCATTTTTAGACATCTTCATATTAAATAGTTTTTAATTAAAAATATTTTATTAGAAGCATAGGGTATCTCATATAACTTCCTTAATGCGTTCATGAGATCTTCTACAGTCTTCTCCTATGATATATTAAACGTGACCGAAAATGCAAGGCATAACTAGATGGTTCCAAGTGTTTTCTTGTCAAGCAACTCCCAATCTGCATCTGACATACTTGTTGGTTTCTTTACTTTTTATCCTAGCAAAGCATGGAGATCCTTCTAATAGAGGTAATCCTCGATCTGCATCTTCCATAGACCAAAGTTTTACCTGTTGAACTTTTTAACCTTTGATCTCCTATCATCAGCGATAGCTCCCACTTAAAATAATAACCCTTCCTATGATTCAACACTTTAGCAAATACAATCTAAAGCTCTGATACCAGTTGTTAACAATAAAATATAAATTAATGCAAAATAATTTCATAAAATCACAATAACAAGAGATATGAACAGAGATACATAAAGAATAAAAATTAAAATGCATAAGAAGAAGACAAAATTTAACGTGGCTCATCCAATGTGGGCTACATTCACCGAGAAACACTTGCTCAGAGCTTATTACAAGCCAATAAGAGTACAATCTACACTTATATTAGTCTTCTCACAATTACAATGCACAAATATTGTTTGAAGTTACGCTCAACAAACTCTCTTGAATTCACACTTGAATTCACACACTTTGTTCACCTTCTCAAACTTAGTTCCTTCTATATATTACCTACTGTATATCCATTTATATGTAATTACATCAATAGGTAACCGACATGGCAATTTTACAAAACAATGAATACTAAAACCATGGGCCAAGTTAACCCATAACGATTCCCCATTAATCATGAGTGATGACACTATATATATACAAGTATAAATAAACCATGTATCTGTGTTTTTGTAAAAAGACTTCGATGAGAATACATTAAGATTGTATTGTACATTTTAATGTATAATATTTGAAATAAATTGTAATGTATAAATAGGCTCCCCAACATAACAATAAAATATATAAAAGACACTGCTAAATGCATTTTACAAATTCCCGTGTAATCAAATGCATGCCCTATAAAAAATAACCCTCACAAATATCTAGTAGCACTTGCATAAAAATGTATCCTAAACAGGTCTTAAACAAAAACAAAGATCCAAACATACCATAAAAACATAAAATGCACACCATGACAATAAAAATTCACATGTGCAAGAAGAAGAATTGTGGTATCCATCTGGAGTTTCAGGACGAACAACCATGTGTCATAAAGCAAGCTCAGTTGAATAACCATTGTCTACAAAAAGACTATTGATGCTACTGTTATTATTCTCATTGGAGTTATTATCCCCAAAATCAGGGGTAGAAGTCCTACAAGTCAAGTTCATAACCCTTCAACATAACACATTACCACCACAAACTTAAGTTGCACCTAATCCACTGGGTTCTTCATTAGACTATCCAAAAACCACTCGTAGATATATTCAAACCACTTATTCATGCCACATCTAATAAAACTTGAATTTAAAAAACTCCCTCTAAATGTGTCAGAAATCGAGCAACTTGGCTCATAATTTCTTGTAGTACCAACTTGGAACCCATATAAAAAATGTAGCTAAAAAATCAAATTGTTGTGTCCTTGCTTTGCCACTTTTACTCTATTTTTAAAGAAGTCCAGGTATGTGGAGGTCAAAAATGGCATAAATCCATTGAAGGCTTGCCTAGTAGAGGGTGAAAATTTATACAGGGTTTCCTTAGAGAGCTCTTTACTTGTAGTGGCTGAGAATCAACATCATGGGTTGCGTACATTAGGAATTTATTTGTGGTGGTCACAAGGTCGATCACTCTGATGGATATTTGAGCATTGCTGTGATTCGAGATGAGTAAATCTATTTATTAATGATCAAATATCAACATACTCTCTAAAAAACTATGCTCATTGTTACATTCAATCTGATTACAATCTATATGCTTTAAAATGTCATAATCGGGATTTAGGATGTGTAATGGTAATGGTAATATCTATCAAATATTTATGCAGGGTGTACAACACTAAATATCTTATGACATGTATTTTTTGTATAATCCTTCTTTTGTAATTTTCAATTAAAAACACATCTTGTTTGTCAAATAATTTATAATATTTGATGTTTTTTACAGATAAATTTTGGGTCACACTTCTCTAATGAGTTCGATTTTGATCACTTTTTAGCTAGTGGAAGGTCTTCTTAACCTAAAAAGATGAGTTAAAAAGCAATTAGAATTCATTAAAATCCACACCATTATTTCTACATTGAAAGGTCATTTTCATGACATTTTTAAAGTATGATCAAAGATTAACATATATATGTCCAATTGTTTATGGGAACGAGATCATTAATTGAATACATTTGCATTCATTGTTTTAAATGTGATATGAAAATATGTACACAAATGACATAATAAAAAACCTACATATCATTAATACAAAATAAAAGGACATAATGAAAAACATACATATCATTAATAAACACTGAAAGGACCATTAATAAATAATGAATAGACCGGACTAAACGGACCATTAATAAACACTGAAGGGACCATGACAAACACAATAATCCATTCGATTACAAGCAAGTACAGATAACTTGTGTAGACCACAATCTGAAAGAATAAGATTCATGTGTTGGTCAAGAAAAATCTTCTTAGCCGATATGTTTTGAATGTAGACACCTAAACTTTATATAGTGTTGAAATGCACCTGTAATGCTAATTCTTATTCCCCAAACTTAAATTAGAATTAACATCATTTCCCTCAAAATTCAAATAATTGAATAATTCAAAGTTAATTAATTATGCACACCTTTTATCCAAATTTATTTAATAAATCTAAATTTTTCACCTCACCAAAACATCCTCTACCTTTATCTCCCTCTCATGTTGATTCATACAACTAATCTCTTAACTTCCTCAACCATTTTATAAGTCACCCCTTGGCTTTTCAACCAATTTGACCCTTTCTTCATGACTAACTCAACCAACTCCCATTTTTTCTTAGCTTGTGAAATTGGTCATCATCTTCATGGATGAGGACTGATTTTTCACTGTCAATTATTTGAATAATTGAAATTGTTCAAATAATCTTCCACCATACGATTGATCTCTAAAAAAACTTATAAATAAACATGCAAGCGATCACTTTCATTCATATTGACTTATGCTAATGAAGTGCCATCGAATTCACAAGTGAATCAAAGTCATCCAAAGAGCAATTACATACCAAAACACTGCCCATTTTCCCTTACATTGGATAAGAGTGAGCAACCACAATTTAAAGAGAAAATCAACTTCAAATCACAATGGAAGAAGGTCACGATACTAAGGTATAAGTTTGTGTTATTATTTCTTTCATTTTTAGTTTTATCTTAGGTTGAATTAGTTTATATTAAATTTCAATTTGTTAGTTGATTTCTTAGCTTAATTTGCATCTATATTTACTTCACATATTTTGACACACTCGACAAGAATTTATTTCATATTTTGCATATCACAATCATCATAGATGTATTTAAGAGTATATATCAATTGATATTTATAATTTTTTTGTGCACATATGTTTGATCTTGGTGTTGGACCCCGAATTTTGGCTAAGTATTTTGATAATGGCATAAAATAAACATAGTGCAAAAGACCATGGTATAGAAGACCATGGCACAAGAGATTAAGACGCAAGAAGACCTAGTCAAAGGGGAGACATAAAAAATGAATAACTCAAGAGTGAAGGGCTCAGAATATCAATGAAAGACTTGGGAAGTGTGAAGGAAGAGGGATATGGTTAAGGAGCAATTCTCAAAGACAACAAACTTCAATCACACATATGTTTGGTACCAGATCGTATGAAGATAGACACTTGGCAATGAATATCCAACATCAAATGGGATTATAGGGACGCAAAGGCCTGGGTCCATAGGAAAAACAAAGTAGATGGATAACATGACTCTCAATTCACTAGAGATTGTTGGCTAGTCACTAGAAGTGTCATAATTATTGTAATAACTTGGTCGGGGAGAACAAAATATAAATACCCCTTTGTAGAGATTTGTAATGCTACTGAATAATGATATAGATTGATTGATTGTGGTAAATAATAGAATCACAGATATCATTGTAATCATGATATTGCACTATAATTGATAGTTAATTTGTATCACTAAGTTGCCAATACATATGTTATGTAACTTATGGTTCTTATTTGGATATAATGATTAGAATCTATGTTATATGAACATGTTCAATGAATACTTTGAATCTCATGGAACTCATCATCATAATCATGTTTTTTTTACTTAACTAAACTAAGTCCACATATGTGTGTTTATTTTTCTATTTAGTCATTGATTTAGGTATATGATTAAGAACCAATATATGACAAGTATATTATCGTGTGACACAACCCACATAAACTAGTTTCTTGTTACATGCTTCAGGTGAGCATGCGAGAGAATAATCTTATGTAAAATTCCAATGTGTTAGCTTGTTGGGAACTAGTTACTTCAGCATGTCTAGGAAAAATTCTAGATAGAAAATAACCCAATATTTTGGGTATGTTATCAAGACTTGTAGCACTTATTTCATAATGATGGATAATGCTTGAGCGGTTATGTCTTGAAAAGATTAAATGATGGCTTATTGGGGTTGAAGATAACTTTTTGGTTCTATATCTTGAACTAGGGGTTTCTGCGCATGCATGGGTTGAACAAAATCTCTATAGTTCCTTATATGAAACTTTCTTTGTGGAATTCCATGTTCATTTGCATGCATAGCTCTCAGCCTACACTCAATACCGGTCAATAAATTTTGGATGAAGGATAGCTTGGACAATAGAGCATTAGAGGGCTTTAGCATGCTTGGGTGCACCATGGACACGTGTTATTAATATCTGATGGAGAGGATTGTTGAATAACTACACCTTGGAGTGCATCGTAACCACTTATTCCTATCCAGAAGAAGAAAAGTTTTAGTTTTTTTTATAACCACGTGGTCGGTATATTAGGCATTTCCCCTTAGAAGTGAGAAAACTATTTATTGACTTTGGACTTGAAGTTTTTCCTATGGATGGCTAAACTCATCCTTGCCTGAGAAACATTTGGGAGGGGAGTGCAAGGGTGCTTGTGAAGGATTGTTAGTTTGGAATGGTATCCAGTTAGCAGGAGTTATAAAAGTGCAAATATGATGAAGTTAGACGAAGGATTATAGGTGGAAGTGAAATAGGAAGGGGATGGGAGGACTCAAGAAGTTTTGTTAAGATCTGTAGGGAAGTGTAAGAGCATAAGGAGGACTCATCAACATTCAGACCGTGACCAATGCCAGCTTTGATATATGCAGGAGAAACTAGCTAGGCAATGGAGACTAAAGAACCCAAATTAAACTAACCTAGTTCTCTAACCATAGTGTGAGCTCATGATTTTGAGCTAGATGAATTAATCATACATAACTGGTATATAAATAGTGCAGAGTCAGAGACTGACCTTGTAAGAGAACCTTTAGTTGAGAAAGTTTTAGACCATAACATATTAACTCTTTCTTTTCTTATTCAAGATAATTTGTGGCCCAACTTGGTATGCCTGGTGGACTTGGCATAAGTAGTGCACAAAGTACTAGCCTAAGTATAGTAAATCAACTTGCTACTACACCCAACAACTCAAGTGTCTCAGTTGTTGTTGGAGATGTGAGAGGTGGACTAGGTGGTGGAATGAATAGTGGACTAGGAGGAAGTGGTGGAGTTCCCACCTTAGGAACATGAGGACTTGGAAGTCTTCAGTAGCCACCATTAAAAGTACCTCAACCACCTACTGTGTACTATGAAATGATGCTTCATTTACCAAAACATCAAGGTCTGGAGAATGTTGCAGAGCCTGCTCATAAGTGTGAATTTATTTGGAGAGCACACGACATACACTCTTTTGAATGAAAACCAACATAATTTGTAACCACACTTCCAAAATGAACACAAAAATGGTATAGGAAGTATGACCCTCAACAAGCAGTAGTTGATTATGACCATCTCAAGACCACATTTATCCAAGAGTTTGATATTCCAAAATTTGAGCAATAAAGTATTGTTACACTGAAGGATATAAAATAAAAGCTAACTGAAAGTGTGCACAATTATGATGCACGATTCAAGACACTCTTGCCTAAGCTTTCATTTGAGATCAATGCCACTCAACATGCTCAATGGTTCATGGGAGGTTTGTTGTTTCCCTTTAGATGAACATTAACTCAAAAGACCTTTATTGGCCTGCACGAGGCCCTAGAAGCTAGCCTCCATGTTGAAGTTATTGGTAGAATCGATATAGGAATCAATCCATTTATGGAATCTCAAATAGCTTCAATGGCATCATATTTAGAAAAACTAACTACAAATAATGCTCATGACACTCATAGCGGCCTATGATGTACTGATTATGAGTCTGAGGGTCATAATAGAAATAATTATCCTCATAAGAACATCCACACTGTACTAAAGTAGTCTTGTGAAATTTTCCATGAAGATAAAAATGTTTGCTCTTATCCTCTATTACAAAGGGCCACACAATCTAAAGTGTCTAACTATTGCAAGATATGTGATGCATATACCCATGACATTAGTGACTGTCATCTCATCAAGGATATTCATAAGGTATGTATGCATGGTATGCGTTAAGCTTCTATTTCAAATAATTAGGACAACAGTGGATATCGTGGATGAGGCCAAGGATGGGGATGAGTAGGTGGACATTTTATACCATAGACATGTTATAAATGTGGTTTTCCAA
The DNA here is from genome assembly GCA_037957365.1 of Torreya grandis. Lineage (NCBI taxonomy): Eukaryota > Viridiplantae > Streptophyta > Pinopsida > Cupressales > Taxaceae > Torreya > Torreya grandis. The sequence continues at coordinate 299,899 of JARHVA010003164.1, read as the reverse complement.
ATCACTACCAATGAGACTATTTGGTATATCTATCATGTGCTTTTTGTAAAAAGGAGCACAGGCTGGAAGAATGCCCTAATTTATACATAGACATCACAAAAGAAAGAAATGAAAAGGGTGCCAATATGATATGTATTTAGAATCCACACTTGCAACAACACTCTATCACTCTGATGGCCCAACAGGTTAATATCACAATGCGAAGTGGTGGACAATCATAGTCTACATATATTCTACCCATTGAGAAGGTATAATTTAAAGATCCTCATGCATCTAGGTATCCTGATGCTCAACAATAGAAAAAAGTGCTCTGAGATACTGACTTTGGTATGAAAATTACAAGGGGAAATTCAATTTCTTAAGGATCGTGATGCTACCTAACATGCTGATATGTAGAAGGACAAAACATCAAGAGATGGTGTAGGATGACTTCCAAGAGTTTTACAAGCACCTGTTAGAAGAGGATATTGTCCCACAATTATGTAATTAGATTAAACATCAGATTCCAAGACTAATTGAAGATCATCGATTAAACCATGCTCGACAATAAGATATTCATGTTCTTCCTAGCCTGCAAGAGGACAAGGAAATATTGGTGAATGCTACCATCGATGGATGGGTGATCTAAGAAATTTTAGTCGACATTAGTGCTGAGGTCAATGTCCTCACAAAAGATGCATGGAAAAAAATGGCTAGCCTGGTCTTATAACCCTCACCTTATGTATTGTTCATGGCTAATAAGACTTGTGCTCTACCGATTGGCATTCTTAAAAATATAAATATAGATATCCTTAAGGTACCTTTTAAAGCTAATTTTGAAGCTCTAGAATTGGCTAAGGCTAATGAATTTTTAGCCCTATTGGGTCATCCTTGGTTTTATGCTAATAACACCAATTTAAGCTTTAAGAAGAGATATATCAGCTTTGAAAATACTAATTAGTGCATCATCATCCCATTAGACCAAGCCCATGGGCCCACTTATGTTAAACCTATTAGCATAGATGAGGATATTAACCACATCTACAACATCATAACTTGAGGTAGTGAGCATCATGATCCTAACCCTGGTGGCATCCTCTAATGGATGGACACATAGTAACTCTCTGATACTATGAGTAATGTTTGTGATTATTAGGCACTAGGTGACTACGACCTTACTAGGAGAGTGTGTGGTGCCATTGGCAGTCATGAAGACATTTCATACTAGTACCACATATGCTATAGGTTTGTTCTTCTTGTCACTAGACAAGTCATGCAAGGACCAATTTTGGATATGCCACTCAAAAGGCTTGATGAAGTTCCATAGTTTTATGGGTAAATAAAATTTTGTGACTTCGTGTAGTGACTGGAGGCTTTCTATGACTCTAATGTTGATAATGTGCACTCACTTGTTCACCTTCTTGATGTCACAATAATGAGGTGGTGTCGAACTCATCATGATCATCTACTTTATTGGGACCAATTACGTTCTACCTTACATCATTGATTCTATCATGACAACCACGTACGAGGCACTATCAACTATAGTGGAGTCTATGCACCAAAATCTCACCTAAAGGCTTGCAAGGCAATGTGGTTGGCTGATGAATGTTTATTATCTTAATATTTTTGGGTTCATGTATTTTGTAGCACCTTGTGCATCTGGGCCAAAGCATGGTATGTTGATGAGGAATGCCATATAGGTACCCATTTCTGGCATTTGTTAAAAAATAGGTCTCATCGTCATCTTATTCATATCCAAGGATGGATTTGTGCCTTACACTACAAGTAATGCATCAAGTAGTTATTAGTGACCCCAGTCCCATCGAAGACTGGATATGAAACATGCATGGTGTGTCAGAAGAAGGATTGACCCTTTTTAATGATCTAGTTGAGCAATCCTCCTCCACACTAGAACCTGTTATCAATCATGCACTACATGAATAAATTCAAAAAGGCATGCAAAAACTTGTGTTCCAAGTTGATGAAGGTGAAGGATCTGATCTGCCTAACCCATTGACAATTCATTTTGATGTATCCACAAACTACAACACTAGAATTGTTCATGACATATTTCCTAATACACACCACTTGTACTTGGAACCACTTCAAACCATACAAAGAAACATTGGTGTACTAAGAATTTTGAGCAAATGGATTTGAGATCATGTAATTAATCTAAATCTACTAAAAACATCAAACTACCTAAGTAAGATCTAGAGCTATTAGAATCAAATGCAAATAGATGAATAAACCATTCAACCCAGTATTTTAATCTTAAAGCTAATTGCTCTAAACCATGATTAAATGAAAACAAGAAGATTGGATTGAGATTACCGTAGACTCATAATTTTGACATTATGCTTGCATGCTCATGGATGTTGATCATGGATTTAAAGACTTAGATTGACATGGATTCAATGGATGCTTGATATTTTGATAGATTACTTGATATATTGTAGTTTAGCATGGATATGGTATGATAATTCAAGTTAGTTTCCATAGAGGAGAGGCTTATTTATATAGATTGTGGAAGGAAGGATCAATGGCTGAAATTCAATCTTGGGCCATTGGAATCTACAATTGAGGATTATCCAAAGAATTTAAAATTCTTTGGAAGCCTCTAGATTAAGAGGATTCTAGAGAGTGAGGGTGAGAATAGAGAGGGTTCTAGAATTAGAGAATTCTATAATCCTCTTAGGAGTTAATTAGGATTAGGTAGGGGATTGGATAGGGATTAGGTGGGTGATTAGGGACTAGGGATGTAAGAGAGCTTAAGAGTAGGTTTAGTAGGTGGGTAGGTGGGCCATGGGAATTTAAAATTTCCAAATAATAGATAAGTGGGATTAAGATGAGATAATGGGGATCTAGAAGAATTAATGAAGAAGTGGGATAAGATCATAGTTAGTGAATGAAGAAATATTGATGGGGGATCTGAGATAAATGATTAGAAGGGGGTGATTTTAGGAAGGAATTAGATGAGATAAATTAGATAAGCATGATTAATGTCAATTAATAGTAATATTAGTGATGTTAAATGAAGCGAGCAAATTTAGATGCATACAATTGGCACAGAGGACATACCAAAGATGGCTACTGTGAGTGATTACTGGTCCAATATTGAGATCTCCAAAGTGTTCGAATCGTTGAAGGAATATCAAGATGTCTTTTCCAAGAATTATATTGAGATGAAGGGTATTCACTCATCATTGTGTAAAATGCATATCAAACTGGTTGAAGGTGCTCACCCTATCAATAAATAACCTTATTGAATAAATCCAAATTTATGTGCACAAGTTAAAGAAGAAATTGATAGTATGTTGTGTGCAGGAGTTATTACTCTTATCAATGAGTCTGACTGGGTCAGACCCATGGTGATAAACATTAAAGAAGATGGGCACATCAAAATTTATGTATACTACAAGATACTTAATGCATCTTGCATTACTTATGTTTTACCAACACCGTTCACTGAAGAAATCCCGAAAGGTGTCACTAGGTGTGAAATTTACACTTTCACAAATGGGGTTTTAGGATATCATCAAGTCTATATCATAGAGGAGGATAGACATACAACTACATTTACCACTGAATGGGAGTCTTTTACATATACTATCATGCCATTTAGGTTAAAGAACACACCCACTGTATTCTCCAAAATAGTCATTGAGACCTTTTAAAGACTTCAGCTATAAGTTCATTCAAGTTTTTTTGGATGATTGGATAGTATACGGCTTGGTGCAAGACCATTGTTCCAATCCCAGGCTTATGCTTGAGCATTAAAAAATGCTTCAAATTTATCTTAACTTGAAGAAGTGTCTTTTTGATACTTTTTTTAGCATTCTCCTTGGTCACATTATATGCTGAGATGGACTTCTAGTAGACCTTGATAAGTTTTTCATCATCCTCCATTTGCCAGTACCCACTACCCAATGAGAGGTTTGTACTTTTCTAGGTCATATTGGGTACTACAGGGAATTTATTTGGGGATATGCAAGGATTGTATCACCATTGGAGGAGCTCTTGAAACACAACAAACACTTCATTTGGACCCATTCATGCTAAGAAAGTTTTATAGCCTTAAAATACAATCTCATCATTGCATCAATTCTCTAGTTCTCTAATTACACTAATTCTTCTGTAGCATTGTCCTTTTGCACCCCATAGGTTTTGCACCATGGTGCTTTTATACCTATTAGATACATGTCATGGTCCTTCCATGCCATGGTCCTTCAGCACCATGTCGATTCTGTACCAAAATTGAACAACACTTAGCCAAAATTTTTGGGACCAACATTAACCCACACTATGCTCTTAGTCTATCCCAGATTAAGTCACAATAACATCCTCCATCAAAAGTTTGGGCCCTAACTGCTCGATCTCCTTCTTTAGATTGTCTTAATATGACAATGTCTTGAGTACTTTTTAAGTTATTTCTTCTATGGCCCCCTTTAATTTTTTTATCTCATCAGGTTCGATGGAGGTCTCATCAGCCTTTTTAACCAATTCATCTAAGGACACGATGACATCCTTCTGGACATCTTCAAGTGTGGAGACCTCATTATCAACCTATCCTCAAAGGGCTACAAAATTTGCATTCAACTGTTGATGAATTTTATTGATTGTGTCCTTCATTGCCTCTACATCCCTCAATGCTTAGCATGCTCAATGCAGTCTTTTATTAATAGTGCAACATCAACTAGTTGTTGCCTTTGGGCTTCTTCAGCTTGGAACCAAGCTTCCAAGACTTTATTTGGATGTGTTAGTTGTACAAAAATTCTATCTAAATGGGGATACCCTCCCCAACCCTCTCTATAATGTGCTTGCAATTTTTGATGACCATGGTGAACTGTTTAGCTAACTCCAATCCCTCATCTTTTGGCATAGGTTGGTCCTTACATTGCTTGAGTAGTAGTTCTACCAAGGTCTATAAATTTCCTATGACATCCCCATCAAGAGGCATGTCATTTGCTAGCATCAGTTTTTTATTCAAAATTATTTTGTAGAGGTTCAAGAACCTAACTTTTACCTCTGTGGCCTCTTGGATTTGTTGTTTCAATGTGCCCACTTTCTCAATGAGCGCTTGTTTCTCTACAACTTCTTTATTATACATGCCCACAATATTGGCATGTTTCCTCTCAGCATTATGTGCGTCAAAATTTGATAAAATATTCTAGCATGTGATCTTCATGCCCAGCTTCAAAAAGGTGATGCTTGCTAGAAGAGGGGAGATATTTTGTAGATCTACCCACAGTGGTTTTGGCAGTGCTAGAGCATTTGGACCCAAAGAAAGGTTGTCTTAGGGGAGTTCAAACTTGCGCTCCTTATTGTACATAATTAAAAGGAAGGACACTTACTTCCTTGTTTCAATAGTTACCTCAATGGGAGTAAAATATAGCCAAATATAGAGTATCTTATCTTGGACATTGAATTGATATCACTCACATTCATTTCTAGTTTCATCATCACCATACACTTATGTAGGCTTGATCGATCCCTTCCCTTTAATAGAATCATGCTCAAGTTCAGCCTCTTCATGGCTAACAATGACCGTCATGCTCAGTTCTTCGTCATCATGATCAATTCTTCACCATTCCCCTCCTCACCATATAATGGTTCAATATCAAGCAATGAAACATCAGAGGTGACTTTATCCTCCTGCATCAAGGAAGGAGTTTTCTCAAAATCAGAACTCGCACTATAAACCTATACCTCAGGAATTTATTATCGAGGCACTTGTCTTGGGGGCTACTACTAAGCAGATCTTGAAGTAAAAGCACGTGGGGGAGATGGTGGTGGAGTTACTTTAAGGGGAGAAGGTAGAGGTGGAGAAGGTGGAGGAGAAAGAGGAGGAGTAGGTTGGGGAGATGAAGGGCACAATGTCGAAGAGCGTGGAGGAGATGGAGAAGTGTGGGAAGGGGATGGAGATGGTTGAGGTGGGGAAAGTGAAGGACATGGGGGAGATGGTGTAAATGGATGGGTTAGCATGGGTCTAGATGGTGGAGGGGTAGGTCATGGTGCCTCTACAATCTTTTACCATTTTTTTGGTGCTTGGTGCCCACTTGTGCTGGCACCCACATCCGATCACTTTTTCTTCTTTAAGGGTGGTGCTAATGGAAGTTTCTCCTTAGGGTCCCTAATATGTGGATCCTTTCAGGGGCATAACATATAAAATAACTTTTGAATTTTCTCCCCCACCATTGTTTGCTTGACCTTGATGTCGTTTAGGTCTATCTCCCTCTTCTCTATATAGGCCTTTTTGCCTATATAGACAAACATTTTATGAAGAGTGTGAAACTTCGAGTCTATTCTTTTAGTCTACATGATGATAGGTTTCACGTCATAAATTTGATTCATAGAATCTATGAAATACCACAACAAAAAGGTGTATGGTGACTTAATCAATGCAAAGAGCTCTTTGGATGGGTTCATTCTGATATGCGTGAGGGAGAAGTGTTGCTTCACTACAAATTATGCTTGATTTATAGCTAAAGGGGGTAAGTCCTTAGGGATGTGCCACTCATCCCCAAATGCTACCTTCATTCCATCAAACCAATACCTCATCTTGATTTTGAATGAGGGGGTGATGTGATTGGGACATGTGAATGCCTTAAAGCATTCAACGGGGGACTTGTGCATGGGAGGGTATATCCACTTCAGTGCTCTCAAACTATAATCTGGCACACTAATTTCATCAAAAACCAATAAGAAGAGGATTAATTCCCTATGGAAATATCTAATTGGGCATCTGATGGGACCTCTCCTCATCTTCAATAATATTTTGGGTGAAGTACATAGCCTAGTTGTACTTTATCCCTTGTGTGACATGATGAGTAATATAGAAGTGCACCATGTCAACCTCTTTCTAAGAATCGGTCCCTCCGATCTTGGTCATGATGATCTACATTGTAACCCAGAGGGTAGGATCCTGTAGGTTTTTTATGTGCATAGCATGGCCCTCCTTCGGATACATGAACACCATGATGGTCTTTTACACCTCCTTGGTGTCTACCAAGTCATCAATTATGCTCAACCTTGAGCATTGTAGTCCCGTGACTTTGCTGATCCTTTTGGGTGTGATCTCATGCTATGTTCAACAAATTAAATATAGTCCTCATGGATACATGAAAGAAGGAATTGAACTGCCTCCATGGGTTTACCAAAGTATGGTAAATTGAAGAGCTAAAATAACCCTATAACATCCAGTTGGTTAAAGATAGTGAGATCATACACCACTTGGTTCTTGGTGTTCATGGTCTCGACCTAATAGCCACTTTGTAGCTCAACCTCATTCCCAAGTTGGTGATGATTTTAGTCAAAGATGGTGCAATTGGAAACCTTAAAGACCCAGATCTTTACGCACAACACTGATTCTAGATTTTGTATTTCTTCAATCAATAGAGATGGAGGTGGTGACATTTCAACTTTCTACATCGAGGATAGATGGGCCTGCTTTGCTTTGTGATCCATACTTTCATCTTCTTCTTTTGCACGCTAAACTTGTTCTTCTGGTGTCTCTTCCCTAATTGGAACCCAGTCTCCTTTGCTCACCTCTTCTTCTTCTGGTATTGTTGGCAAGGGTTCGGTTATTTTGGCCTTTTTCTTAGGTTGCATCACCCTTCAAGGAACCTGAAGGTTGATGCACGGATGTCCAATATTTCCAAAAGAATATGTGGTTACAAATTACTACTTTGGATTTTTGAGCTTAAGCACCTTTCAATCATGGACTTGCAAACTGTAACTTTTGGTACTAGTGTTTTTCTCATGAACCAGACTCATAATATGTATTCTCAACTTGGTAATGCCCTGTGTAGGTTCTTGTGGAGATGAATTCACTTTTCTTGGCTCTGGATTTGATTAACTTAGCTTTGGTAGTCATTTGATCTTCGGCTCTGTTAATCTTTAAGGTATAGTGTAAAATGAGTTTAACTTGCATATTTATAGGTTTCATGAGGGGTTTACCATCATTAATGTTTTCCTGTCACCTTTCACTTCATGTCATTAATATAAATCTTTAACAACCATCATAATTGGATCCTCACTTTAGTTAAATAATGCATCTAATGGTATTTGTCATATCATGCCATTGGCCCATTCCTTTTCATAACTATTCTTTCTGCATTAATGGCACATCTTGTCTTGCACCTTTATTTGAAGTGAATGACAACTATGTCTTGCACTTAAACATGCACCATTGATTTGATTCTACTAGATCAAATGTAGACTGTTGATCTACTTTCGCATGACTTGAAACATTCTATTGATTTATCTGATATCTCCCATAGCCATGACGCTTGGTAGCCTCTCACTTGTTTTTAGGATTCACTAACCTTTTGAACTTGAGCTCACCATTAGATCTATTTTGTATGAGTGAATGTGAGCCATATATCTACTTGGCCCCACTAAATCGAGCTCATCCACATGCAATTAAATCTAGACTCTACTCCCGAGATCATGTCACTTGTCACTGGCATTTTTAATTTTAGGATCTTCTATCTTTTGACTTGATACTCATCGTTGATCTTTGATGCATGATTAAATGTGCTTTGTTATATCTTTAGAGCATTTGAATTCAAATGGCTATTTTACGAGGCTGAAAATTGACATTTTCAAGCCTAAGATCCTTATGCATCCATGTATCTTTTATGCTTATCTAACCCTACGTGCCTAGGTAATTTGTGTACTTTACTTACTAACTTACGTATTTTAGTTACTAAACATGACTTCTTACCCCACACTAAAATGAGTCGTGGTCCTCGACGAAGAGAACAACTTTGGAAAAAATTACAAAAATTAAAAGTTGTATGCAACAAGGGCAACGCTTTTTATTGAAAGCAATAATTCTTAAACTAATGGTATAAGCCTTATTGATTATAATACATCAGCTATTTCGAAGTGAAATACAATAGGATCCAATTCCCATTATAGTGCCCAAGAAGGAATTAACCATCCATCCTTTGTAACTGACATGCTTCGAAAAGTCAAATGTTATGAATTATAAAATGACCATCTCAGTGAATTTGAAGCTTTTCATGATGGTACGTGAACTTGGAATCGTATAATAAGACTTTCATTCTTGGAGAAAATGTTTTGTTCTTTATATGGTGATTATGCCATGCCTTTTGCTTATGATTTTCCACATCTTGGCTCTAATGAGCGAGGAAACGAGCTTCCTCTAGCTATAGTAAAGTGTCTAGGTATGCTTTGAAGGATGAATCTTCATCCAATTGTCCTACTTGTACTATTCATAGAGATGGTACCAAAAACTCCATCGATAGGACTACCTCCTTGCTATACACCAAGTTGAATGGCATGTTTTTATTTAGGTGTTTATATGTTGTGTCATAATCCCATATCACTATAGATACCCTATCATCCCCACGTCACTTTGGCCAACGTTAAAAATATTTGTTAGTGTGGTACCTAGGATCTTGTTAAAAGCCTCAGTAGTTCCATTGGCTTACGGATGATATGGTATTATTTTATGGTGCAGGATCATGAACTCAACCAACAAGATGCAAATTGTTTCATTCAAAAAGTGGGTTCTGCAATCACTAATAAAACTCAAGGGACATCCAGATTGAGTTATGATATTATCCCATATGAACTGTGCAATAGTATCATTAGTATAATCCTTTGTCGGTATAACTTTAGCCCAGTATGTAAGGTAGTCAATTGTTGTAATGATGTATCAAGAACATGTTCATCATCCTATTGTAGTGATGGGGCCAACAAAATCAATAGCCCACTTTTTAAAGGGTTTATGAAAAAGAATGGGCCATAGAGGAATATCAACTCTTCGATTAGGTTTGCCTATGCATTGACATATGTCACACTACCTAGCATATGTTTTAACATCTTGGAAAAGAGTTGGCCACCATAATCTAGCTATCAGAGCCTTTCACATGGTAACCTCTCCAACATAGTGTCCACCTACAATACCCTCATGAACTTCATGGAGTACTTTGAGGCACTCATGTTGCATTACACAATGTTGAATAACTCCATCACAACCCATTTTGTAAATATCGCCTGCTATAAGCTGAAAGGGTGTGGCACAAAGCACGAGTTGCTTTTTTGCTTGTGAGGTGAGTCTATCAGGTGTAGAGCCAGTGGTCAAGAATGTTATAATACCTTCTAGCTATTCAGGTACTCATGTAACATGGAAGAGTTGTACATTAGGAAGATTATATTTTATGGTGTGTGGTGGTTCTCTATTCTTGATCTATGATAAATGGTCAAGTCCATAATTGGACTTTCCAAGTTTCACCATTACTAAAAATTGGAACTCTTGGAACAACACAGTCCAACGATAGATACATCCATGTAGCATGGGTTTATTGACAAGGTACTTCATAGCCTCATGATCTATATAGAACACAAAAGGAGTGGCTAATAGGTATTGTCTAAACTTCTACAAAGCATAGACCATTGAAAATGCTTCATGCTCCATAGTAGTATACTTTATTTCATCTGGTGTTAGCTTCCTACTAGCAAAGTAGATTGGGTGATCCAAGTGACCTTCACCTGTTTGTGCAAGGATTGCACAAATGACCATGCTAGATACATCAACATGGACATGAAATGGTTTTGTCCAATTGGGGAACTAGAGAATAAGAGCAATGACCACCTTTTCCTTTAATGTTTCAAATGCCTCTTTACAAGAGTAGGTCCATATGTAATGCTCATTTTGTTTTAAATTTTCTTCCAGGGGCATGACAATTTTTGCATATCCACGAATGAACTTTCTATAATAACCAGTATAACCCAAAAAAATGTGGACCTTGCATTGAGTCTTGGGCACTAGGAGGTGAAGAATAATAGATACCTTCACCAGGTCTACTAGAAGTCCTTCCTTACAAATAATATGTCCTAGAAGCACACCAAAAAGTTTCGTAAACATGCACTTATTTAAGTTTAATGAGATTTGTAAGACTCAAAAACACTCAAACATACGTTTTAGGTTAGAACAATAGTCCTTGACCAAACCATATACTATCCAATCATCTAAATAGACTTGAAGGAATTTGTGGATGAAGTCCTTAAAGGCTTCAATTATTATTTGTGAAAACACTGCTGGGGCATTTTTCAACCCGAAGGGTATAACAATATACATAAATGATCCCCAATTGGTAGTGAATGTTGTCTTGGGTTGGTCTTCTTCAGCTATTTGGACCTGATGGTAACCCTAGAAGCCATCTATGAAGGTATATACCTCACATCCAACAACACCTTCAAGGATTTCCTTCATGAACGGCATAGTAAAGGGATTAGTTACACAAGATACATTAAGCACTCGGTAGTCCATGCAGATATAGATGCATCCATCGTTTTTGATACTAATCACTATGGGAATGACCCACTCAGATTCATCAATTGGGGTGATTACTTTAGTGCGTAACATACTATCAATTTTTTCTTTGATGCATGCCCAGAGATTAGGATTCATCCTATATGGGCATATTCTAACTACTCAAACATTGTCAACTAATTTGATATGCATCTTCCCCAAGGATGGGTGGACTTATTTCATTTGACTGTAGTTTCTTGGGAAGACATCCTGATATTCTTTTAGCAATTCAATTTTTCTTGAAATCTCTATGTCAATCCAATAGTTTCCTACTGTAGCTATCTTTGGTTCTTATTATGAGTTGATGTTGTGCTAAATAGTCTAAATAAGCCCATGGTAGGGGTTGTCCATATCGACACTGTGTCCCAAATAGTTTTTGTGCCAACATCTATAGGAACATCTAAATGGTTAGATGTTGGGCTGAGTGAAGTGGATACTTCACCTTCTTCCACTTGTAACACAAGCTTTTATTTCCCCAGACAAATTTCTTCACATCAGTTCTGAGCGAGGACTGGTGTGGGTGCAGGAACTAGGTCTATCAATGGTTCATGGAATAGGTGTAGGGGATCCTCAGGGTCCTGATGGATACTTCTAAGGTGTTCTTCCATGGGACATGGGTCACCTACTACCTCTTCAAAAATGGCTTGGAGGGTGACGTGCAAATCCATCCTTGGTGAAGAATAAGATATTGTCAAGTTCATGCTTTCCTTCAGTAGATGCCAAAACTTGGTACCCATGTGTCACTCTTCATGAGTATACCATGCTCATGCCCAAGAACGTAAGATTACATAGAATTCATGCACCCATAAATATTTTGGTAAGTAGGACTCATTCTACCACATTTTTTCACAAGCTTTGATGTGGGGCTCAGGTGCTTATAATCCATTGTAACCAATTGCTCCCTTTACTTTATTATCATGATAGAATTGATAGTGTAAGGCTGAACGTACTTGATCCCAGTGGAGGAGTCATTCACAATGGGTTCACCACCATCATTCAACTATGCCATCAAAGAGATGAACTAAATATGAAAGATGATCTTCATCAGTGTGGTTAAACTCTTCGATGTGTTGAATGAAGTCTCAAACTTCCATCTACTCGTGGCTTGGAGCCTCATGAAGTCTTTCGAGTGGTGTCACTATGATAGGTCCCCTCATGACTTGGTCAATGATGAGGTAAATGAACCTGTGTCATTTATTAAATTGGTATAGCACATTCCTCTGGATGTTGATGGTACTATAAATTCTACTAGTGAGGTCATAGTCACCATGAGCCCAATAATTACATGCATCGCTAGTAGTGTCATAAATGGAATAAGTATCCGACCATAAAAGAATGCCATCTATGGTGGGATCTCTTTGTTCATCATTCCTTGCAATCACATTATAGATATGGTTTATATCTTCATCAACATTGACATTATTTATGTAAGGGGGCCATTGTGCTTGATCTAGTGGTATTACAACACGTTGAACAGTGTTTTTAAAACTAATGTAGCACTTTTTAAAGCTCAAATTTTTATTATTCTCATAAGACCAAGGTCTTCCCAATAGATTTGGGTAATCATCAACTTCAACTAGCTCTAGAACCTCAAAATATACTTTGAATGGTACTCCAAGTATGTCAACCATTGCATTATTGAGGACCCTGATAGGTAAGGTGCGAGTCTTATTTTCCATAAATAAGACATGACGTGAAGGTTGTAGCACTGGGATAGCCATCTTGCACCAAGCATCCTTGGTGAAGACATTGACATATATGTTGTTTTCTACTAGTATGTCCCAAATTACCCATCCATCAATGGCAACATTAACCAATATTTCTTTATCTTCCAGGGGAGCAAAGGAACTAGGAGTGTCATGTCATTGAGCATGATTTAAATGATGATCTTCACTCTGCCTGGTGACATGAGGGTGAACCTTATTTGGTACTCGAGCTTGATTCTTAAGCCAAATGCTTAGCTGTGGAATAATGTCCTCATTCGACATGCACTTACACAGCTCCTAAAAGTCATCACGTGCCACATGTTGAGGTTCAAATTCCCTTTGCATAATAGCACATCGTGTTATGTCTTTATCTTTCAGGAATTGAATATCTCCTAAAAGTTCTCATACTAGTGCCATCGTATCTTGGAGGACTTATTTATGTTGTTGAACATCAGGGTATTTTCTTGCTCTTGGTTTTTCCCATTGCACTTTCTCAATGGGATTAGATGTCGATTGGGTCTATCCCCCATTGTGAGTGGTAATATTTACCTACTAAACTATAGGGATGGTTTGGCATGTTCACCAATGTGTTTATCAATTCAAATCATCTCAACACCTTTTTCATTTCGCTCCTTGGTGATAGTCGTGTATAAGTCAGGGCACTCTTCCAGTCGATGGTTCTTTTTATAGATAACGTATGTCAGGTAGTTTGGGAAATCCATTTGATAGTGGTTCAAAGATCCACATTTATAATAGGTCATAGGTGGGAAATGACCAACTCCTCATCTTCGCCCTCTTCCTCATCCATGGTAGCCACCATTGTCTTGATTATTTGTTATTGAGGTTTGGCACATGCCACGTGCTTGAGTTTTATTGATGTCATTAATTAAATGACAATCATTAGTGTCATGAGTATAGGCATCACAAATATTGCAATAGTTAGACACCTTAGTGTGTGTAGCTCACTATAGAAGAGGATAAGAGCATACATCATGTTCCTCATGACAAATTTCACATGTCTATTTAAGTACCACATAAATGTTCTTGTGTAGATAATTACTCCATGTATGCCCTTCAGATTCATAGTCTGTGCACCAAACACCATTGCATGTTTCATGCACATTATTAGATGCCAACTTCTCCAGTTGTGACACCATTGAGGCTATTTAGGCCTCCATAAAGGGACTGATCGTAGTATCAATGCTTCTACTACTTTAGTGTAGAGAACAACTTCTAAAGCTTTGCATGGACTAGTGAAGGTCCACTGTGACAAGGTTTAACAATCCTCCCACAAACCATTGTACATGATGAGCAACATTAATCTCAAATGTCAATTTAGATAACAAGGTCTTAAACCTTACATCATACTCACAGACACTCTTAGTAAGTCCTTGCTTTATGTCCTTCAGCATTGCTATGCTTTGTTGCTTAAATTCTTGAAGGAAGGCTATCTTAAGTTTATTATAGTCAACCACTGCTTATTGAGGGTTAAACTTTTGATACCATTTGTGCACACGCTCCAAAAGTGTAGTTTTAAAATGTGTGTCCTTACACTCAGAGGAGGTTATGCCTCATGCCCTCCAAATTAGTTTGCATTTGTGTAAATGCTCAGTTGCATTCTCCATACCTCAATATTATGGTAAGCACAGTATCATATCATAATACATCATAGTCAGTTGAGGTGCTTGAATGGGCAGTTGTTGGGAACCTCCAGCCTTGATCCTTCAAGGAAGAAGTCAAATACCTCTTATACCACCTTTTAGTCCACTTCTAGTACTTCTAACAGTAGTGTTTGTGGTATGAGGCGTGGTAGTCAATTTATTACTTAAATTGGGGCTTGTATGATGTCCTTATAGGCCTAGTCCACCATGCATCTCGAGTTATGCCATGGAATTCCCTTGAAGAGGGAAAGAAAGTGTTAAGTCTAAATGAGTGTCAAAAGGCTCAGCTTTAGTATCCTTCAGTAGTTCAGTCTCTGATTCCAAATTGTTTGTACCCCAATTATATATGTGTACTTCATTTGACTCAAAATCATGAATGCATATTATGGTGGGGGAGACTAGTTGGTTCATACTTAGTTCCTTGGTTCCTATCATCCAGCTTGTTTCTCCTTCATATGATAGAAATGGCATATAATGTGGCTCAAAAGTGATGGAGTCCTCATGTGTTTTCACTTCCATGCCGATCCTAATAGCACTCTTTGAGTTCTCTTGGTCTCCTTCTATGTCATTAACTCCTATAACCCTTTATCGAGCTTCATCATACTTCTATTTCCATAATGCATACTGGCTGGCTACCATTCTGAACCCACAATCTTCTACCAATTCCTATTCTCCCCTTTCAAATGTACGACTCATGCACAAGAGGATTTAGCCCTCCATTGGTATAGTTTCAAGTCTAAGATCCACAAATAGCTTTTTGATTTCAAAATAAAAAATCCTAATATAACGATCATGTAGTCCTTGAAGGAACTAAAACTTGGCTTCTTTAGGACATGAATAGGTAGTTACAGTGTACTCCAAAATATAGCTATTCAGAACTCCTTTCCACCAAAAATTGATTGCTCACATCCACATGGCTTCAAGTTTTGCTAAAGCTCTTTACCATTCTAGCATCCAAGATTGTCTCCTTCCAAGATTCCTTGATCATCCTTGAGCATATGCTGACAAACAAGTATGTAAATGAATTGGGACCTCCAAAAAGAAGGTTTTGTATAGTGCACTATAGAGGTTCTCCTCTACCCACTATCATGCAGAGAATCTTGGTTCAAAGTAGGGAACTACAAAGTTATCTTCAACATTGGTAATCCATTCTTTTATGTTCTCAAGAGTAATACACTCAAACATTTTCCATGACTATGCTTCAAATGCTTTGGGTCCCATCAATGCAACCAAAATGTTGGGGTTTCTTTGATAATTCTAGCCTCGGTGCTAAAGTCTAGCCCAACGAGTTAGCATGCTGGTCCTTTCATGTAAGATTTAGGTCTTACATGCTCACTCAAAGTGTATAACAAAAGATCGGTTCCCATGGGTTTTATTGCACAGTGTTAATAACTTGTTCATATCCTTCCCTTTATGCACATTTAATAGGAATTATATAAATGTAAAGATAGATTACCTTAATTATTTGAGTTCTAAGTTTGATTAATATTGCTACACAAAACATTATTATCTTATATTAGCATCAGTTATTAAGAAAAGAAAGATAGGGTAGAACTCATATTTAAGTCTAATCACTTAACACACACACCATTTTTCATCATAAAGCACAAGAATTTGATGAAACCTGCTATCTCATATATTAAGTTTAATCAATATAAAGGCAAAATTTTATCACAAATTCATCCCAAAATCCCTTTTTCAGTCCTTTATAATAGGGGTATTTATACTTGTTTTTCCCTGACCAAGTGTTGACAATCATTAATGATATGAAGAAATTCCCAGAAAACTCTCAATAGACTGAGAGTCATGGCACTTCAACAATTAGTTGTTCCTAAAGACCTGGCCCTCTACGCCCCCTATATCCTCACTTTATGTTATATCTTTGCTGCCATGTGTTCCTCTTCTTGTAGGCTAGTGAAAAACTTCCTACTAATAGGGTTGGGGTGACTTGTATGAACCGTTCTCTTAACTGATCCCACTTCCCATATGCTCCCCTAGTCTTTTGCTTTTATTTTGAGTCCTATATCCTCAAGTACTCATTCCCCTCTGATTAGGTCCTCTCATGCTGGTTCCTCCATGCCATTGTCCTTTTGTGCCCCATAGGTTTCATGCCATGCTATTTATGCACCTATTATCTACGCATCATGGTCCTTCTGCACCATGGTACTTCAACACCATGCCAATTCCATGCCAAAATTGGACAACACTTAGCCAAAAATTTTGGGGTCAATAAAAGACTAGGATACCTGAGAGCCATAAAAAATCTTCAACTTGCCCTCAAGAGGCCTTCAAATCCTAAAACCACTTGGAACACACCTGAATGAGGTCAACACACCTTTCTATGCCATAAAGTCACCTTAAACACTCACCAATCTTGATTTCACACATTGAACTAGTCATATTGTGCTTACAAACCCCGTGTATACACCTGTCACTATGTCAATACACCTTCAAAAGGTTATGAGATCATTTTTATATTTCAAAGGCACCTTATACACACTGTCCAATCAACCTCAATTGGTCCCAACTCTCTCTTGTCTTTAAATACCCCAAATGCACCAATTTTGTATGATAAACAAACACTAGGCAGTGAACATTGAGCAAAATAGTTGAAAAGAACAAATGATCATTAAAGCTTCATGTGACTAATCCAATGCATGAAACCCCATAGATTGCACTTTAGCACATTGTCTTCACACTCCATATCAACTTTACCTTCATTCTACATGATTTGACTAACTAAACCAAGATTCAAAGATTGACTAAAAATTTCCTTTAAGACCAATGTCCCTGAACAAATTTCGTGAAGCTTTTCATCACAAGCCTTTGGACCAAGTTCATGAATCTTGTTTCCCCCCTCAGGAATCATGCAACATGACAATCTTTTTCTATGATCAACGCAATGCTTAGCAATATAAGATCATTGACTCTCTACCATAATAGCATTAGTCTTAAAGACCAATCAACAACTCTTCATACCCATGTTCTGATTGTGGCATCTTGTATATCACCTAGAGCACACACACTTGCTTCTACATATGAAAGATGTTTCCTAATAAGCATAGGTAGAGACACCCACTTGTCATAGAGAGACTAAAAGTCTTAAAACTTAGGAGACTCCCATATCTCCATACTCTCATTTGACTTGCAGTCCTACCTCATTATCAAATTCACTTTAAATGGTTCCTTAACTTCATTCTTTCCTTCAGACTTAGAATCTTGCTTGATTCTTTTATCTACTTAGGAAGATAAAACTTGATCTTTGACATTTGAACTTGTAGCTTGTTCTGCCATGACAAACAATCTATTTTGAACCTATTTTTCAATCACCTCCTTTGATCTCCATTCATTATGGGTTTTTTTCTTCATGTTAGAATTAACATTATTTGAAGTACAATTCTGACCATTCATGTAGAACCTTGCTATGCAACCTTTCTTTTGACACTTGAAACAAATGAAGTTTCTTTGATTTTACATACCTTGTGTATGGGCTATATGATGACTCCTTGAAGTTTCATTGTCCCATTCATGCACCTGATCATTTGATTTCCTGATGAAGGCATTGCAAGACCTTGAAATATGACCAATCCCTTGACATCTATAGCACAAGATGTCATGATTTCCTTATGGACCAATTGTCTATCTTAAGTGATGATATTCTTCATGTTTGTCATTATCTTGCTCAGAATTCCTTATAAATCTCTTATTAGGAGCTTCTCTTTTATAGTAATCATCATGTGACCAAAATGATGACAATAATGATAGTGACCATTAATGTAATTTGTGTACCTTATAGCATTGGGTTGTCTGATTTGATTTTCCCTCTTATTGTCCTGAAAGATGACTCCTTTATTTGCTCCTTGATTCTTAGTGAAACCAAGTCCACACCTATCATTTGAAGACCTTTGATTATTCATAGTATTATTCAACAACCCTGTGCTTGTCATAGCATCTACCTTCACTTGATCATGATTGAAACCAATACTAGTCCTATCTTTAGGCACTCTATGATTATCAAGCATCTAACCAAGCTTCTTACTACTTGTATCAAACTTTTGATATGTTTCAAGCTTGCTCATAGCTTGATCTAGTTTCATCTGCAAAGACTCCATCTCTGATTTATACTTGACACATTCTTCATCCTTACTCTTTACCTCTTTATCAAGGGTACACACCTAAGTTTCAAGATGTTGAGTGATCTCATCATGCTCTTTGAATTCATTGCTCATTATTTCCTCAAAAAAGCAAATTTGATCCTTGTAGGTCTTGATCAAGGATGCTTACTTTCTGTTCTTGCCTTGTATAAGCTTCAACTCTTCCAAGGTGTTCAGATATTTGTCTTCAAGAGTGAATTACTCGTCTTCTTTTTCTAAGCTATCTCCACCAAAGGGATTTCTTCTTAAAGAACATTCACCAACATCATCCTCAAGAGCCATGAGCAGTGTCTCATTGTTCTCATCATGAGATGAATCATCACTGTCTGATGTGTTCCCTTCTTCTTCAATAGAAGAGTTACTATCTTCTTCATGGTAAAGAATCTTATTGCCTTTGTATGACTCATTTCCATTCATCTTATTGAATAACTTTTTGTACTTGCTAGGACCTTCAGATTTCTTGTGCTCATCCTCATGAGATTCCTTATGAGTTTCCTTGTATTCAGACTTACCTCTATCTAGGCACTTAGCTATAAAATGACCAACTTTACCACACGAAAAACATTTAAAAGGAAGCTTCTCTTCATATTTACATGATCCTACATTCAATTTTCTTGCAATAATGTCTTTATGTTGATCTTCATTAAGATCAAAGTCTTCAAGACTTAACTTGCTCCTCTTGCCTTTTATCTCCTTGATCACGTTGAAGGCTGCTTCCTTCTTTGGTGAGTTATCCCCATTGACTTTCATCTCATAGGTAATAAGGATGCCATGTAATTCATCCATCTTTGTCTTTGTGAGATCATGACTTTCTTCTACAACAATTTTTTTTGAATCAAACTTGAGGGTGAGAGACCTTAATACTTTTTGTACTACAGTATCTTCTTTAATCTTCTCTCCAAAACCTCTGATCATGTTCACCACCTCATCAAACCTTAGAATATAGGATGTCATAGTATATTCTTCCTTCATTTTGAGACCATTAAATTGCCTTTGGTAAGTCTACAATTTAGCCAACTTAACCTTTGAATGCCCTTCGTAGATGATCTGTAATTTGTCCTAGATTTCCTTGATAGACTTGCAATAGATCCCTTGGTGAACACAACCTCTGATAAGCCACAAATGATAGCATTCATTGATTTAGAATTGTTCTCACTCAAATTCTTGTCAGTTGCACTAGTTGGAGGAGTAGGGGGTGTGGAGTAACCATCCATAACAGATTGATAAATGTCAAAACCTAGAGACATGATTCAGGTCTTCATCCTTGCACTCCAAAAAGCATAATTGGATCCATTAAATAGTGGTGCTTGCTTATTATAGAAACCACCTTGAATTTGATGACTACCCATTGTACATTTGATCACCTTTAAGTGGTTAAACTTGCAAAAAAAGTGTGGCTCTTATACCAATTATTAGAGGTATAATCACTGGGGGGTGAATCAATGATGCAAACAAATCAAATTCACTTCCAATCCTTCAAACTCTTAACCATTCAACATAATCACTTATGAAGGATATAAACCATTCATTGCAATGAACAAAGAAAATAATGCAATATCAAAGCACATAACACATGAATTATGTGGGAAAACCTCATGGGGAATAAAGCCCACTAAAACAAGCTTTGGATTATTGTCCTATAAAAGTATTGCTTCAATTTAGACCAACACCAACTGATCAAGGAGCACCCACCCCTCAATTTAGTTAATCACCCACTAGACCTTTAACTAGCACCAACTAGCAAACAGACTACAACCCCATAGATGATCAAGCACCAACTCAATCACCTCCAAATTGATCTCCACCTCTAATCTGATGTCTGACACACCTAATGATAAACTTATCTTACTTTAACACCTAAAAACCTATATCTCTGCCTCATACAAGCCATGTAGACTCATTTGCTCAACTAGGACACCCTCTTCATGACTTGATCATTCAACCTAGATCTCCATGCATAGAGCTCCTTCTCAGCACTGTAACAGATTAGGAAAGATTCAAACCACTTCTTTGATATGTTTCACCACTTGTATCTTCTCTTCAAAACACCTATATCATTCTCTTGAGCTCACACACACACACCTAGTCTATAAAGGCCTTAATATCCTTTCTCTTATACAAGATTCTTCCTCTAACCGTTCTTGGTCAGTCAAAAGACATTCCTTAATTATTAAGGATTATATCTCACTTAGAAAAAAGATCAACAATGCCTACATAGGTTGACCATAGCATTGATATATCACCCTTAAACAATATAACCTTTCAATTAGGCCTAAGTAGCCCTTTTAAGTCTATGTAGACCTATTCATCCATTTAACACTTCACTGAGAAAAAATAGAAACACAAGACCACTTTAAAGCACACAAGTCCATGCCACATGAACCCTAAGACACCCTTAAGTGATTATAGTCATCACTACATACCTTTGCATATATAAAACATTTCAATTATTTATCTTGTACATGAAAACACCATGAACGAATAAAAAGTCAAGTTCCAAGCAATGGTTCATATTGAATATGGATTGGTCAAACCTCCAAAATCCATAAATGCAATTGTACGACTAGTCAAACCTCCTAATCAATTTTTTTGGATTTCCCTTGAAGTTTTTTACCACTTTGCTTTTTACTCCATCATCAAATTCATCCATCATAAAAAGTTATCAGCAAAACACTACAGATTGGTTTTCCTTTGTAAAATTCAAATATTTGAATTCCAACAGTCACTAAAAAATGCAAATTTGACTAAGTATGGAAACAATGAAATTTGCTTGGGAGATCAACTTTGCACTATCATAATTTTTTATAGACATCATGTCAAGGCATGAAATTTGAAACACATGCTCTAGGCACAAAATTGAATAGACCCATGTGACCACTTTATTCTGACACCTTCACGTGTGCAAATGATGATGTCATCAATATGCTTACTCAGAAAACTCTACCAAGATGACTAGGATAACCTAGACCTTCACAAGACTACTCAAATGGATTATTTTCACTTCCACAAGTACACCAAGCACTTATTACACCCCAAAGGACGCATCAAACATGGTCAAGACATTATCAACATCCATCATCTTGCCTAACCAAGCAAACACTACAAGATCCATGCATGATCACTAAGGCACACTTTGTCATTGTCCTATTAGCTTACTTGACAACTCATGAACACTCTTGGCCACCTTGGAGACATCATTGACAACACCTCAACATTTTGTTGGTTCGAAAAATCAAATTTGAAGGTGTTTTTATGCGTTGTAATATTTTTGAATTTGTGGTGAATAGTTGATAATAAAATATTTCAACTTGTGCCCTAAATTTGTATTTCCAAAATTTTAAAATTTTATGGTTAGGGTTGGGAACAAAAAATTAGAGATTGCATATGTTTGTGTTAGGGTTTGTTGTTAATTTTTGGATTTGCATAATATGTCCTAAAAGGGACATGACGAAAGAGGTGATATGCAAGGTTTAAGGATTTATCTTGAATATCACAAGATCTGGGTAGAGTCTTTAGGATCTTACAATGAAAATTCACATTTAGATGTGAGATAAAGTTGACCTACAAAATTTGTGCCAAACATATAATGTAATTTGGATCGTAGTGTATTCTCCAAATAATGTATGGACCATTGGCCTATTTTGGATAAGTGCAAACTTGTTTGACAATTGCATTCACCTAGTTTTGATATCCAAAAAACTCACTCGGTTTTCCACACTTTCTCTCCGATTGCTTGCAAAAATAAAAAAGCCTTCTTCTTGCCATGATTGGGCAACAATATCTAGAAAATCATAAGGAAAGCAAAATATATTTGTGGACCTATGGTAAACTAGAGTGTATTGAAACTATTTTGATATTTGTTAGGCCCTAAACAATAACAATATTGAAAACAACAAACTATAATGACTAGAGAAACTTCATTGGCACACAAACCATGTGTTGTGGTGTGTGTCTAAACATAAATAAACATTCTTCAATGAATGTCCTAACGAATGCTCGATCCTCTCTAGAATGCTGGTACTTACTCAATAATTTCTTTGTGAATGATCAGATTCTTTTTTGATTGTTAGTTATCCACATAGATGCTAGATGATCAAAACAACTTAGAATGCATGTGTATTTTTATATATAAGATGAATTCAAATTAGGACCCTATTGGCTACCAAACCAATCTCCAATAATAAACAAGTGATAAAGGTGAGAACAAAGGACAAAGGCACTTAAGCCAAAAGGGGTAGCCCAAAAGAGGTAGCCCAAAAGAGTGTTCAGAGCGTACAAATGCTTTGGATGTGCCTAAGGAGCATACATATGCTTCAAACAAAAGGGCCCAATTAAGGGAAAGTCAAGGAAGAGAAAAAAATAGAGGGGACCAAAACCATTAAATGTCGACAAAATGTGTCAATAATGCCTACTTTTGACCAATAATTGATAAACACAAACATAAAAAAAAACATATAAACTAACAATTAATAAACTCGCAAAGCCTATTTTTAAATGTCTACATGTCCTAAACATTTCAAATCATCATTTACTTAAAAAAATACAAATAAAATAAATTATAAAAAATTTAATCACAAAATTTAATTGATACAAGATTAATCACGGTTTATGAGAAAATAAAGACTAAACTACAAACATAAAATTAGCATGTAAAATGGTTTTTTATAAATTTTTATTTGGAGTAAAGAAGGTTAATGGAGTAAGGTTCTAGTTTTTGAGCCCGAGGGCGAATACTCTGTTCTAAAATAAAAATTCGTATGGCATCCGTACCTAAAACCTCACTTCGATAAGACAAGCCAATAAAAAATTGCTTTAATCCCATATTCACGAGGAGGAAAATTAACAAGAGTGGGCTTTGGATATCTAAGTATTGCGAATCGATCTAACAACATTGCAGGTTCAAAGGGTGATGATGAGAGGTAGTTACCCGCATATCAAAAATGATGCGAGAAGGGTCTCCGCCCCAAATTTTCCTTGTTACGCTTAATGGGCACCCTCTTCTTAAGCCTTTCTGATCCCTATTGTTTTACCCCTAATGAGGGTGACGGCTAAATTTCTTTTATAAGGCCGAGTTGAATTTACAGTCTGCCCTGGATGACTTAATTTGGCAGAATTATTCTGGGATAGTTAGGGTTTTATTGCAGGAGGCAGAATTGTTCTGGGTAGCGGGGTAGTGCTTTAGGGTTTTATAGATGGGGTTTTTATTGCTGGGTGGGTTTGGTTGAATGATGGTATGTTTGTATGAATATTTATTGCAGGTTTTGTATTTTATGTATTATAATCGTTTTCTGTCTTCGGGCTATTTTAGGGTTTGATTGTAGATTGTTTTTGGGGGTGATGTATCTGGTTCGTGTTTGTAGATTTCATTACAATTTTTGTGCTAATATTTTACAATGGGCAAGGATTATAGATGGTTTTCTAGCATTTTGACAGATCTGCTGTTGACTGCATTTTTCTCACCTTTACAGTTAAAATATATAACGGAGAGCGACTTACCCCATCATACTATGCCGTTGCACGGCAATATGATCCCCTGCGCACGCTCTCCATTGCAAATGCATACTAAGGCTAAGTATCCGTTAATCGTATGGAAAAATAAAAATTACTACTCGAAGGAACAGTCTTTTTTCATCAAATTTAAACAGATGCCATTCAGCAGAGAAGGGAGGGATATAGCGGTCGCATTTGTTTAGTTTCCATGTCTTGTGACATCAAGATATGACACAAATCCCCTCTTCTGACCATAAGAGGATGATCAAACAAATTCCCTCTTCTGACCATAAGAGGATGATCGAACGAATCCCCTCTTCTCATCAGAAGAGAATGATCGAACAAATCCCCTCATTTGGCCAGAAGAGGATAATCGAAGCATAGAGAAGCAAAAGCTAATTTTATTAGATGTAATTAATACACATTACACATACTTAACCAAAACACTTCAACTAATTTGGGGAACCAAAAAATAGCTGACTTCTAAAGATTGAATTAATTGATATCACATAGGCTCAAGTTAGGGAAAGTGGAGCGGTAATTGGCCTGCTAACTTTGGGGTACTACATTATTTATATGACACTTAAATTGACATTGATGTGTCTACTATTTTTAAAAATTTGTTCAATAGTTAAATATAAATGCACGGGTTTAAAAATGTGTAGAGTAAGGATTGCTATTTAGTTAATGTGGGTTATTCATATACAATGAAGGGTTATGTTAAAAGATGCGAGGTATTAATATGAAACAAAGTATGTGAGTTCAGCATACCTTTTGGAGTTATTCTCCCCTATATGTTATGAAATGTAATTTTCTTATAGAGGTTGAAGGTTGAAGGGATGAAACATTACTCACAATGGAATTTATATTGACAACATGTTTCACAAGTGTGTCCCTTCGTAATTAAGTTCACAACATTGATTGTTATTGTTTTTTCTTGACTATTATTGTTATTGTTTTTGTATTTTTGTATTTTTTTGTTTGTGTTTGAACGGAAATGTGTTAGAACATATGGAAGGAGGTGTGGACTTTGCTAATCCTTATCGACTTCCTTTGCTTACAAGTTTGATGGTATATGGATGGTGGTGAGGTTTTTCATTTACAAACTAAATTGTTTTCTAAATTTAACGATTATAGTGGAAGATATTTGTGTCATTAATATGTAACAAAGACCCATGTTGGAAGACCACTATATTTATTTTCATTATTGTGGTGTGTTAATGTTGCTATGCGTGTCATATACACCCTAGTCAATATGTTCTGTGCAAAATGCAACATTTCAAAAAAATTGCAATGTTAGAATGTTGGATTGATGAAACATAACCTTTATAGTTAAACCCACAATGTTAGGATGGAGGGATGGAGAAATGAAATGTTACCTATATAGTTAAACCCACAATGTTAACATGTCTTCATTCATATCCGACTCAACAATTATTTGTATGTGGATGGAAGCCTTGAATGTTTTCATTCACATATGGGCAAATGTTATTGTTTTTGTATCAAATTAATTTGTTTTTTGAATTCATGTCATTGTGTAATTTATATTTACGACGCATTTTTACTTTCTTCCCTTCAACTTTCCATGGATTTTGTAAGCACTCAATAAATGTTTTCACACATGTACTTGTTCGAATGAAAATGAGTTAGAAATTTGTAGAGTGAAGAACATTGAGGTTTTATTGGGTGTTTTTAATATGCAACAAAGGGCCATGTTGGAAGATGCCTACCAATCTTAAATTGCAATAAATTGTTGTGTTAACTTTGTTTAAGATGCCATGTTAAAATGTCACTTGTAGTAAATGTGAGATGAATGGGGATGTAACTTGATGGTCTTTTCTAAAGAATGCATTGTTTAATAGAGATTGTATGTTTGATACGTTGGAAAGATGATATGTTCCTTGCCTTGAACAACTCGCAAACATTTCATGTGTTATTAAACATTTACTAATATGTAGATGGAACCTCTAGAGGTTTTCATTTACATATTAGTAAATGTTAGTATTTGTATCAAAATTAAGGTTTTCATTCATATATCAATAGATGTTGAGTTAGATGTATCAAACCAAATCATTTTACGAATTCATGTTGTATTTTTGATATGTTGCTATGAATTCATGTTTTTTTTTAATATATTGTGAATTCATATTGTTGTGTATTTTGTTCACATTTTCAACATTAGAAATATTTTTTGCCATATTTGTTGTTAATATGTTTTCCATTCATGTTGTATTGTTTATACACGTGACACATTTCTATTTCATTACCTTAAACTTTCTATTGATTTTGTAAGCATCTAGTGAACGTTTCCACACACAAATGTTTATTTCGATGGAAAGGGGTTAGATACTTGGGATGAAACACTTCATTTATTGATATGTGGATGGAGCGCAAAATGTTTTCATTCATATACTAATAAATGTTGGTCTTTGTATCAAAATTAAGGTTTTCATTCACATACTAGTAAATGTTGAGTTAGATGTATCTAACTAAATCATTTTGTGAATTTATGTCGTTGTGTTATTAATATGTCACTTTGAATTCATATTGCTAGTGTTATTCATTCACATTTTCAACATTAGAAATATTTTTTGCCATATTTATTGTTGATATGTTTTTCATTCTATTGTCAATTTCTCTATTCATGTGTTTTTATTTTTTTATTGAAGTTTACTTCTTGTAAAAGGTGCATCTTTTTTGGAATGTTCAAAAGTTATTGCATTTGTGAAAGTTTTACAAACATTATGTTTCTTAATAGAGTTTATATTTGCAAAGATTGTAATACTCTTATATTTATTACATTGTGTTTCTTAACACAATTTATGTTTGTGTAAATTGTAATGTTTACATTTGTTACATTATGTTTTCTAAATTAGTTTATGTTTGTTAAATTTGTCATGCTCTTACATTTATTACATTTTGTTTCTTAACAATTGATGTTTGTGAATTTTGTAATTCTCTTTTTAAATCTAATAAATGCTTTGTGATGCTCATCTTTCTAGTGTTTGTATTGCTATTATTGATGTTTGTTTTCTATAGATAATGATGACAAATTTGAAATTAAAGAGTGGAGAAGAATAATGTGGAATTCACTTTCAATTGAAGTTAACTCTCATTAAGTTTACGACCCATTTCCACATTGAATGGTAGAAAGCAAGTAACTAATTTATATATCTAAAACATAATCATTATATAATATATTTTGCTTGTATCATCCCCTGCAATGGACACATTAATTTCCTATTTAAAACAAAAAATCATATCTAAAAAATGACGAATAATGTATTTAAGGTCACTATGCTATGGGGTTATAACATATCAACATGGAGTACAAATCTAAAACCATCCAGAGTTGGAAAATTGAGTTGTGCCCTTCATTACTTGTATTCAGAGAATGTGGAGTTGCAGTTGCTTCTTCAAGGGTTTTCTCCTTAGTGGGATTGATACCATGTTCACAAAACTAGGAGGGCTTCCACATGGACAGTTGTAAGCAGATGAAACAATTGAGGTAATGTTGTTTATCATGTTTTTCAAAAAGTGATAATGTTCGGGTAGAGGGTGGAATTCATTGTTTAAATCACTTTGTTTCTCCAATCCCTTTTTGACCTTCCCGAATTCCCTCTCCCTTCTATTATGCTCTTTCTTTTGCTCCCTTTTCTATCTTTGCTATATATCTTTTCCTCCTTTTGCCTTGTTCTCTTCTTTCCTTCTCACCTTGCCTAAGGGATTTCTGTTCTTTGTTGCTTGCCTTCATTTCTTTAGTCTCCTTCTTGTGGGACCTCTGTTCTATAAACATTTGCTTTTACTCCTCTGATATGAGTATTTGAGATTGTTCACTTAACTTGAGTGCATTGTTTCTTGATTTCTTAAAAACACTTTTCATTAGCAATTTAAAAAATGATGATATTGAATTTACTTGTTCATTCCTTTCTAGTTGGCTACAATCTAGATCTTGGATTGAATTTTCTATTGTCTTCATTGGCACCTAAATCTACCATTGCATCTTTTATGCCCGTTCTCCATCTAATGTGTAGTAATGAACTATCTTAGTTGGGATAGAAGGTGATGGTGATGTCATTGACATTGACATTGACACATGCTTCCATGAATTCACAATTAAGGCCAAGATTTGATGCTTCCTCCTTTAACCAATCTAGTGGGCTTACCTGGGTAGGCAGACTTAAACCATTTGAGTTGAAAGTAAATGTTGTATCCCCTTATTAGAATGGGCATTTAATGCATCTTTAATTGTTTGTGCTTGTTGAGTTTTGACTAACAGAGTTTCACATGTTTGTTGGATGCCACATGTTTCTTGGTTGAGAACATCTTCTGCATTTGTTGATTGTTCATCTTCAACAACATATGTTTCATGCATTTGCTCTATCTTCTGCATAGTAGCTCGAATATGTTCCTCATCTATCCCTGCCAACCTCATGATATTTTCAACAACACTAACTTTATTGTCTTCAACATGGAATGTTTCACTTGGAGTCATGTCATTAGATATTACCTCATGGTATATGGGCCATATACTTGTCCTTCTAAATCCAAAATTTATATTCTCAAGTGTTAATGCCCTCTTCAATGCTATATTGTCCAAAGTGGCCTATTATTGTTTCTTGATCTCTAGACCATGATACTTATTCATCCATGATGTCCTTTGAGTCTTCAAGTAGGCCCTTAATGGACCAAACACACTTACAACAAATAACTACTATTGGTGGCTAATGTGTGCGGACAATGTAAGTGGGTCAATCCACAAAGCTCTTGCCTCTTTAATTATTGATACTACAACATGGTTGTTGTGCCCATCAAATATGATAATATGTCTATTTATAGGTGAAACTCTTTTTGGTACAAACATGGGGAAATAATGCAGCGAACTCATAAACATTTCTTTAGTCATCCATGCATGGGGTTAGGAAGCCATACATGCCCCTGGTTTGCAGACTGAAATGAAAATTTGCAATTGCATTTTTGCTTTGAAGAGGTAGAACCTCGAGATACTCTAGCCAACTGCAGTTATGCATATTAAATTTTAATCCATTCTCTACTTTTAATCATTCTCTACATCACATTCCTTATGACTTGCATGCCATAATTTATTCCAACTTGCACTCCCATTTCATCACAATTCTATATTCTCTGAGGCCCATAATGGTTTTCTACGCACACAATTCTTAATTTCTCATAAAAAAATACCACTATGGAGGGTCTTAGCATCACATCTCTATCTCTATCCAATCCTTATGTTAATTTGATTGACAAATCATGATGCCTCTTTTTGAAGCCTATCCACCATGACTTGCCAAGTATGCCATCATTAAAAGGGTTGGGTTTGGTTTGGCATATGTGGGTAACTTGTGCTTTCAAATGCAAAATGTCCAACGCATGGCCTATGTCGGTTAAGTCCTTGCACAACTGCATGATCTCATATTCCTTTGTAAAGGATAAAATAGTGGGTGTCCCCCTTGCCAGTTGTTGTAATTCCTTTAAGCTAATTGGACAAAGTGTTTGGTTTCATCCCCGACTTTTTTGCTACAACATTTTTCAAGTAACCATTATTATCTACATCTCACATTGTACTTTCCATATCATTCATTATCCACTCTCCATGAAAGGAAACCTTTTTAGTGGTAGTAACATTTCCGCTCACTTACACATTCACTTGCTTCTCTGGCTGGTTGGTAGGGGATTGGTCTTCAACAAATTCATTCTCTGGTTAGTTGGAAGTGGATTGCTATTTAATAGCTTCCCTCTCTTGTTGGTTGGTAGTGCGTCACTCTTCATTAACTTCTTCATCAACATCTATAAATTTCACCCCTATATTCTTTATTGTTACACGCCACTTTCATCTAACAAAATACGTCCTCTTCTTTGCATTCCTCATGGTGAACTACAACAATCAATAAAATATATAAGTAATTGACAATAGAATGTCAAATATATCCACAACAATTATGACATAATATTTATAATATTGAAAATGTGAATGAATAACACAACATATCAATAACATAACAATATGAATTCATAAAATAATTTGGTTTGATACATTTAACTCAACATTTACTGGTATGTGAATGCAAAGCTTAATTTTTGTACAAAGACAATAACCTTTATTGGGATGTGAATGAAAACCTTCAAGACTTCTCTCCACATACTGGTAAATGTTCAGTCATACGTAAAGGAAGCCCGGAGTGATAGCAGTCGACACCTATTCTCACTCCCTCACTTTCTTCTATCCTAAATTCTAACCCCTTTCCATCCAAACAAGCATTTATTTGTAGACAAACACATGTGTCTTCCAATATGGCCCGACATTGCATATTAATAACCCATATTAACTGCACAACAATCCTCACTACACAAATTTTTAAACAAATGCAAAAATAATGTATCCATTTATATTTTATTATTGGTCAAATTTTAACAAATTATTCAACATATCAATGTAAATGATTGGTCTTACATATAAAATGAATTAAAAATGACATGTCAGCTTAGAAATGGTGACATGGATTCAAAGATAGTCAAATTGATTTCCAGGTGGTTTAAGTTTGTGAACTAAGAATTTGACTCGAGAGAGGATGGTTAGTATCATGTTAGTCCCAAAATGAAATCAAAATGAAATAAACACACTACCATAACATCTCTAGGCGTAGTTACTAGGGGGAGCTTAGTTAACAAAACTAGATTGGAAAGCACAATTAAAATGCAAAACAAACCTTCTTTCACCTTCCTTGGATGCTCCAAATAGCTTGTTGAAGTGGCTTGTTCAATTTTTATGCTCATGAAGTCTGCATCAATGAAGTGTGGCTACCTCCATCTCTCCTTGACATCATGTTTGGCTTTGGCTTGGCTTGGCTTGGCTCAATATTTGGGCATTATAACACTAATTTGCATGAAGCTTTGGAATCAATTCAACATTATAACTTTGACATGAGAGTTTGAAATTTAATAGGCAAGGCCTCCTATTTATAGATTTTCAAAAATGGTTAGAATCAACCTGGACCGTCTATCTCAATATGGAGATGTGTGGATAAGAATTAACTCAATCATATAATTAAAATTCTTAAATAGGCTTATCAATATGTGGGATAGAAGGGCACTGAATAGGCATGACGGGTCTTGATGAGGTATGGGAGGGGTTAACCTTGATATTTTATGCATTTATGGCCTAAAGAAGTCTTCTCAAGAAATGATGTCACTTGATGATGCAGATATTCAATATTTATTTTCAAAAAAAAATTATTCAACAAGTTCTATGGAATTCTTAATTAGGCTAATGATTTGGTTTAATTAGATCCTAAGCATGATTAAACACTTTGATGTAAACATTGGCTTTTTGTGCATAAATTACTCAAATTGCTTAAAATGTCTTGTTATTGGCCCAAAATTTGATTGGATAAGAATTAAGATACGATGTCAGATGCGTTAGATCCGTTATCCCATTTATGATGTTATCAATGCCAAATAACAAAGGCAGATGTCTTGTGCAAGATATTTGATAAAAAAGAGCAGTCTAGGGCACCCAGGTGCAAAATTGACATTTTGACTTGAAATGATCGAATCAAAGTCAGTTGCTTTATAAATTGCATTGCCCCATTTAATGATATTTTGGCCAAAATCGACACTTGAATATGTCAGTTTCAAAGCTTTTAATGCGTTTTAGTGTTTTAAAGCTAAATTGTGCATTTTAGTAGAAATTGGTCAAAAGCCTGGTTGGAGGTCATTAGCGACCAGATTAAGGTGTCTATAGTTTGCTCCTATTTGGGAAGGCATTGCAAGCTATAAGCATAGTAATGTCTTTTCAAAGAATGAAAAGGACCTGTATGCTTACAACTTCAATGACAATTGATGAATTGTTTGATGCCCCCTCGAAGGAACATTTGACATAAATAGGTCGACAAACGGTTCCTTGAAAAGAAAGAAGCGAAACGAGGGCACCAAAGAAAAGAAAATGATGGGATGAAAACATAATGAGTTTGAAAAAATAGTCAAAATCATTGAAAATGCAAGTGGGACGGTGTGCAATGGTTTACCCAAAGATAGTTATAAGCATTATACGCTAATAGTGGTAACGTGGTATGATAACACAATGATTTTCTCAAAGACGGTTATAATCATTAAGAAGATGGAGTTGCCCCAGTTAGGGCAGACAAATAAGATAATAACATGCCCCTATTTGGGCATATAAAAAGTAAAATTGATAAGAACACAATGATTTGCCTAAAGGCACTTATAATCATTGAGAAATGCAGGTGGGACGGTGTATAATGATTTGCCCATAAATGGTTATAATCATTAGACCTCGATTATGAAAAACATGACTGATTTGGTCGATGATGATAATATGATACAAAGGATAAATATGAATTGGGATAACCTGCTAGTAGGGAGATGCTCATTCAAACCAAACAAAGGTTGAAATTCTTTCGTTTGTTTAATTACACTGTGTAGGATATGATTGGGATTGAATCGAGATGTTAGTGCCAAAGAGATGTCGATACCACCATTGCTGAATAGACTTCCTGACACTGAGGTTTGTTGTAACACGTATCGATAGCCATCATGGTAAACATCATGAGGACTTAGTTGAAATATGCATAAAGACTGACTCCCATAATCCAATACTCAATAGAAAATAATGCACCAATGATAGAAACCATGATGACAATGTCAACATATGAATATGGATGGATTCAAGTGTAAGTGCAAGTAAGGAATCACCCAATGAATGCACATAGACCGAATCAAGGTAATAATACAGAAAACAAACACAAACAAAACAACAAAGAAACAACCAATTATAAATTTAAGACACATGAACATTATCCTTAAAAAATAGGCAACAACTTAACAAACTAATAAAATGAAGAAATAAAAAAAAAATAAGTGGGTGGTCGAGCTATCTCCATATGCACTAGGCAAGTGGATGCTGCCTACAGAGTTTCATGGATGTAATATCTAACAAAAACTTTAGGCCAAATGTAATTCTTCTAAGAAATGGAAAGAAAATGATAACTGATGAAAACAAATAGAATGGATTGATAGAAGATTAGGAATGGTCTTACAAAACGACAAGTGCATGAGAGAAAAGGCTAAACAGGGTGGAAAAATTAAGTGACAAGTGATTTGCTTGTAACTTAGTAAGGGTTCCCAGAATCCTTAAGGCAAAGAAATGGTCAATGTTTTTGATTTTTTTCTAACGATTTTATAAATATTTTTAGAATTTTTAGAGTATCTCAACTTGATCGAGAATGATAAGACACTAAATGGCTCAAGTTCACAAAATGGCAAAAGCGTTACTTAGGTTACTCACAAAACAATGAGAGTGTGGCTTAAGTTTCTCACAAAATGGTGAGAGCGTAGTTTAGGTTGCTCACAAAATGGTGAGAGCATGGCTGGAAAGGGTGACTAAGCTGACCTCAACAAGTATCGAGTGCTACCTACATAGTCCTAGAATAGGACCTCAAGTCACTATAGTTCTGCCTTATAGTGGAAGAATCTGACTAGTGTAGTAGTCAATTCAAATAAAATAGGCACAATTGGTATAAAGACATAGTACGACATAAAGAATAGATAGTTGGTATGGTTAAGGTACAATAAACAAGGGTTGCCCCTAGTTTTCCCATAGGTGTTTATAACTAGGATATAATGGCATAAGTCACTGAGGCTAATTTTTCCATAGATGATTATAATTAGGATCAAGATAATAAGAGATAATGAAACAAGAAATGAAAGATGCAACTGATAAATGTCTGTTGTACTACTCCAAAATATTGCCTTTATTTGGAATGTATGAAACAACTACTGAAACCAAATCTGAATATGTTTGCTAAAAGTGATGATGGAACCAAATAAAATGGAACTAAGGTCATAAGCCCAGGTAGGGAATAAAAAATGAACTCGGTTGACGAGGAAGGTATGATAAAACAGACATGTGATATGAAAAGTGATAGGTTGGTAAGATTATAGGTTAGTAAAAAAGGTATTATACAAAGAAGATTAGCAAAATGATACAACTTGAAATAGTCCTTATAGACAATAGACCAAGTCACTCAAATGTAGTATTGCTTGAGGTGGATAATGTTCAACGGGTCATTAAGTTCATGGTTGTCTGGTGTGGCAAGCCTGTATGCTCCAGTTCTAAAGTTTGTTGTAATGATGAAAGGACCAACCCAATTGGGTTTGAACTTACCTTTATGATTCTTTTCGATCATGATATAATTTTGGTTTTCTTTAAGGAAAAAATCACCAAGTTCAAATATTTTATGCTTGACACATCAGTTGTAGTGGCCTTTGAGTCGATTTTGATATGCTTGAAGATTGTTAAGCGCAACTATGTGTTTTTCATCAAGTAGGTCTAGCTCTTGCAGATGATTTATTCAATAATCGTGATCATATAGGATATGATTGAAAGATATGCATAGAGATGACAACTTAACCTCAATGGGAAAGATGGCTTCTGTACCATAAACAAGTGAGTATGGAGTGGCTCTTGTTGGTGTACAGTGATTGGTATGGTATGCTAAAAGAGCACATAATATCTGAAAGTGCCAATCATGACTGACATTATTGACAATCTTTTTGAGAATGTTAACAATGGTTTTGTTCAATGCTTCGACCTGACCATTAACTTAAGGGTAATATGTCATAGAAAAGTATTGTGTGATGTATTAAACACATAACTTGTTGACATCTTTGTTCTTAAATGATCCTCCATTATCAGATATAATGTCAGAGGGGATACCATAACAACAAATGAGATGGTTGAAAATGAACTCAAAAATTTGCTTTCTGGTCATGTAAATGAGGGGTATAACTTCAACCCACTTAGTGAAATATTCAGTGGTAGTAAGGATATGTTTATGGCCATTAGAGGAGGTGGGATTGATCTTTCCAATGAGGTAAAGGCCCCATGTAGCAAATGGCCATGGTGTCAACATTGGTTTCAGAGTCTTGGTTGGGGCATGAATCAAATTAGCATGCCATTGACATTTATCACATTTCTTTACATATGTAGCTGCATCTACGTCCATCATGGGCCAATAATAACCAGTATGCAAGAGCATTTTGGATAGGATGGCCCCGTTGGTGTGGGCTCCACATACTCTTTCATGAACTTCCCATAATGTTAGTTTAGATTCTACCAAAGTTAAATAATGAAGCAGAGTTTCATCAAAACTATGGTGGTAAAGGGTAGATCCAAGTAAGGTATAATGAGTGGCTTGGTGGATGAAGGCTTTGGCTTGTTTTTGAGAGAGGTCAGGTAGCAAAACTTGGTCATGAAGGTAGTTGTAAAGGTTTGAGTACCATATAAAACTATGACCAACAATATCACAAATCATCATGATGGTTGAAGGCTCATGAGCTGGTGCAGAGAAATTCTTGATGAGGAATTGATACTCTCTAGCTTTTTTTTGGGTCAAATCAAAGATTCAATAGTGGCCATAACATCTACATTTCTATTACTAGCCCTTGGTATATGCTCAAATTGAATATCAATAATCAATTGTTTGAGAGTGTTGACCATGGCCTTATATGGAACCAACTTGTCATCTTTGGTCTAAAAATGGTTTGTGCCCTGATTGATTATTAATTGGGAATCACCATAAACTTTGAGATGAGATACGTTCCATTATACAACTTATCAGAGTCCTACAACAAGTGCTTCATACTCGGTCATATTGTTTATATAAGGAAAACTGATTCTAAAGACTTAGGAATTAGATCCCCTTGTGATGTAATAAATAAGAGGCCTACCTCCGATCCATGTGCAGTGAATGATCCATCAAAATACAACTTCTAGTACTGCTCCTCAAGAGGTGTGTCCATGACAGTCATTATGGATTCATCAAGAAATTGGAATGTGATTAGCTCTATGTCTATAAGAGGTGCTTCAGTACGCTAATCTACAATAACTTACCCCTTAATATCTTTTTGATTGATGCATTTGATGTCAAAATCACTTAAAATCATGATCCACTTAGCTATGCAACCTTGTAAAGCTATTTTTGATAGTAGATACTTGAGTGGATCTAATTTTTTAATAACCATGGTCTTATTATTTAACATGTAATGGCACAATTTTTATGTTGCGAATACCATGGCTAAACATGATTTTTCAATAGGCATATAGTTATATTCATACGTGACCAATGTACAACTTAAGTAGTATACTGCATGGTCTTTTCCATTGTTATCATGTTGATCTAGAAGTGGCCCCAAGGCATTCTCTATAGATGATAGGTACAAAAATGGTTTTCCTGGCATAAGAGGTAACAAAATAGGCAAATTTGATAGGTAATGTTTTTACTATTGAAAAGTTGTTTAGTAGTGATTATACTAGTGGAATACAACTCCCTTCTTCAAAATATGTATAAATGGATGACACTTGTTGGCTAACTGAGATATGAAGCATCGGATTGACTAGCTCTTGCCTATAAACTATGGAGCTACTTTAAATTGGTTGGTGGTGACATCTCTATTATAGCTTGGACTTTGGCCGAACCAAGTTCAATACCTCGATGAGACACGATGAATCCAATTAATTTCCCTGATGTTACTCCAAATACATATTTCTTTGGATTCAGTGGGACTTTGTATTTACATAGTCTTTAAAATATTCTACGTAGCACTACTGGATGGTTGGCCCTGGTTTTTGATTTACCAAGAATGTCATCGACATAGTCTTCAATACTATCATGGATCATATCATGGAACATGATGGCTGTGGATCTTTGATATGTATTTCCAGTATTCTTAAGACCAAATGACATTACCTGATAATAGAATGTGCCCTATGGAGTGGTGAATGCGGTCTTGTGTTGGTCTTTTTATGCTATTCTGATTTGGTTGTATATTGAAAAGCTATCCATGAGTGAAAGCATCTCATAACCAGCTATGGAGTCAATGATCATGTCAATATTAAGAAATGAAAAGTCATCTTTAGGGAAATCTTTGTTTATGTCTCAAAAATCAGTACATATTTTGATTCTTTTAGGCTTTTTGCTAATAGGTACACCATTATATAATCATTTTGAGTAGTCAATAGATCGAATACATGTTTGCTTCTAAGAGTTTTTCCAACTTTTTTTTTACTAATATAGAAATGCGAAGATGCATTTTGCATAAATTTTTCTTAACTAATTTGGCATCGGTATTTACCATAAGCTGATGTAAAACCAAGACAGGGTCCAAACTTGGCATGTCAGAATAAGCCCATGCAAAGATATCTATAAATTGTTTCAATAGAGCTGTAAAGAGTTCACGTTCCTCCTCAATGAGGGATGTGCTTAATTTTATCCATTTTAGGTCTGATGGAGTCTTGATGTTTCTATTGTATCCTCGACTAGGAAGGTTGAACCATCTTTTAGGATAATAGGCAAAGAATTGAACTGTCAGGCTATATCAGAGTCTTCTTTAGGACTAACTCTTCAACTTCTCCTAAGCATGATGAATCTAAGTCCCCTAATGGGAAATCTGGCTTTGTGACAAAAATAATCAATTTTTTTTTAAGAATACGATCAAACACTTTTTATTTCTCAAAGCTAAACTCATATCCATAAGCATGTTCATCTTTGGTGGTCTCTTAGTCTAAATTCAAACAAAAATGAACACCCCCATCTAATGGCACCTAAAACAGGGTTTCACCACTAGACTGGGCTTTATCTTTAATTTTTCCCTGGTCAAAAAGCACCTCAAAGAGGTTTTCACTTTGGGACCTCAATGTTTTATTTATTTGTTTTTGGCTAAGGGTATTCACCCACTCTCCAAAATAAGCTTCAGGATCTAATGTGAGTAAGAACTCTGATTTATGATCTCCCAATGGAACATTGTCTCTAAGGCCTAGAAAATGATAGAATGTCTCATCGTTCTAAAACTCATCAATCAGTAAAATGGACTCTTATTGGTCCCAATCTATCAGTTGGGGATATTATTATGGTAGTGGGTTGTGACGACTAACTAGGGTAAGGGTATAAATGACATTGTTATCAAACAAGTTGGTTTCAGCTAGGTCATCAAAAATGCTATGATCAGACTCTGCTTTGCTTCTGACATCTTCATCACTAGTTGATGGTGATGGAACACAAGTATATTGAGTCACTCCTTGGTAGTTTAAATCTAAGCCCATAGGGTATTTTATATTTAGTCATAGAAATTGGTTCAAGTGTTCCTTATTGATTAGATCAGGGGCCTCCTCCTTCATAGTCTTGATTTTTTATGATCCTTTTGGGAATAGGATACTTTGCACTCTTATAAAAATTAGCTTGGTTGTTACTATATAACCATGATTCATCTCCATTGAGAGGGTCTGGTTATAGGCTAGATGCTGGTACAAACATGACAGGTCCTTTATCTTTACTCTTTTATTGCTATCATGGATGAAGTGACCTAGCTTTAGGTCTTCTAAAGGACTTTGGATTCTATGGAAAGTTGAAAATATGAAAGGTATCATATGCTAAATATTCTCTTGGGCTATTAGCTAAAATGGTGTAATGATTGGATGCTTCAGGAGGTGACATGTGGAAAAGGGAATCCAGGGTATTATGATTTATGCAATTGTCTTCTGAAAAATCAATAAGTATGGTGTTTCCTTTATCTTGCTTAGAACTTGGATTCATGTCATATTGGTAATTATAGCTTTGAAACTTGGCTTCGAGATATTTTTAGTGTTCATATGGATGTAAATCTCCTAGAATATTCACTTCCATCCCTGAGTGGGAGAACTTGATACATTAGTGCAGTGTTGATGGGACTACATGAATCTCATATAACCAAGGCCTACCTAGAAGCATATTATATGACAACTCAAGATCAAGCACATGGTTAAGTATATCATGGGTCAAAGGCCCAATGATAACTGGTAGATTAATGGTGCCTTGTGACTCTTTCTCTCTTGATTATTATAGGCTTTGATAGTTATCAAACTGGTTGTAGATCTGCCATTGTGTACCTAAGAAGCTTGATGAGCTTTAGAGACACTATCTTGAGGCATGATCTATTGCCTATAAGGACACATTTCACTTTATGTCACTTTATACAAACTTCTATGTACAATGGATTATTATGGAGTGGGCCAAGGGAAGACATATCACTTTGGTTGAATGTGACTCGTTAGGTGGGAACTAGGTGTCCAACCAAAGCTTGAAATTTATCAGGGGATATGTCACTGGCAATATTACATTGGGTTAAGAACTCATTGAAAATGTTCTTTTGGATTATTGACATACACAATAAATCTAAAATGGAGATTTGTGCAAGCATCTTCTGTAATTATTCAATAATATCAAACTTCTTATCTTGGATAATGTAAATGGTTTATTCTGAGGCTGAACGGCTAGTTGGATAATGGGTGAGGTGGTAGATGGTTGTGGGCCTGGGATGGTAATATTTGACCTTTGAGTTGTGATTGCAAAATCAAAATTGAATACAGAACCATGATTGCTACCAAAAAATGGTGATGATGTGGGACCATATAGGGCAAGTTTTAGTTGTTGATGCACTTGTGTGTGGTCATGGGACAAGGATGTGTTGTTCCCAAAATCCGTCACTAGTTTTTGGGGACAACATATCAACTATTTTGGTCCTATAGGCCAAAATGATCTCTTCCTTTTTCAAAAAAATGTTTTGAGCAGTCAAGTTCTTCAATTATTCAAGCATTTCCAGTCAAGGGACTCACAGGTTCAACGGGTTCAACAACTTCAATAGGTGGGCTCTCATAAAGGAACAACTTCCAAATACTTAGGCAATTTCAAAGTTGGTTCAACCAAAAGGTCCATCGGTAGGCTTCAAACAAATGGAATGAACCATTGAACCCCGCTTCAGCAAGGTTCAAAGGTTTAACGAGTTTAAAGGCTCAAAAAGAGTTAAGCACTCAATGAGTTCAAAGAAGTTCAACTGCTTCAAAGAGTTCAACGAGTTCGAAGACTTCAACAAGTTCAATAAGTTCGACAGACTTAGAGAAAAGAAGACTTCAAAGAAAGATTGAACAGTTGAACCATTGAACCTTGAACCAAAAGAGTTCAGAGTTCAAAGGTTCAACGAATTCAATAAAGTTTGAAAGACATAGAAGAACAAAGGATTCGAAGAGCAAAGAATGAACCATTGAACCGTTGAACCTTGAACCAAAAGAGTTCAAAGTTCAAAGGTTCAACGAGTTCAACAAAAAAGAAAAGAATCCAGAGAGTTCAAAACTTCAAAGGATTCAAAGAAAGAGAATGAACCGTTGAACTTTGAACCAAAATGGTTCAAAGTTCAAAGGTTCAATAAAGTTCAAAAGACTTAGAAAATAAAAGGATTCAAAGAAACAGAATGAACTATTGAATCGTTGAACTTTGAATCGAAATGGTTCATAGGGTCAAATGGTTCAAAGAGTTCAACCAGTTCAAGAAGTTTAAAGTTCACAAGGAAGTGTCGAGTGAAGGAAGGAAATGGAAGATTCCAGAGACAAGTTTGAAGAGATGGTTCAACCGATTGAACCAAGGAGCTGATAGGACCACTCGAACTGTTGAACCATTGAACTGATGCACTCCAAAAGTTCAAAGGTTCAAAGTTCAAAGTGGTTCAAGTGACCAAAAAATAGTGATATCCCCATGAATGTCAAATTTAATGTAATAAAATGCTCATTTTCAAAAGTGGCGTGGACCTGAGAACAAACTCAGTAACTAACTGAAGAAGTTGAAAGAGCCAACAAAAAGCAAAGAGATAGCCCGAGAGCTCAAATTATGAGGAAGAGATAAAATTCATTAAGAGAAGAGGGAATAAGAGGGAAAGACCAGAAATATCTGTGTAAGAGTTATTTCTAGTTGGTGAAACAGTCCACCAGGTGGACATCAGAGAGCGTGAGCACTCAAGGATGTGGCCTATTTTTTTCCATCGAGTAAAGGCAAAGTAGATAGCTACACAAATATCAGGAAGAGGACAAGGCAGTTTATACTTTGAAGGAGACATTTGAGATGAATTGGCACGCCATAGTTAAGGCCGATGCCCTATTCCAGCATGGCCCCTTGATAGAACTGAAAATGCATTCAAGGCATTGAATGCAACATGGGCCATTCCATGAAACGAAGCACCCAAGTCTTTCTTGGAGCTCTATATATTTTAATCTCTAATTTATGTCATGGAGATCTCTCTATTACTAGAAGCAAAACTCTGGCCAAATTGAAAGGCATTTCCTGAGACTTTGAGCTCAGATTGTTAATCATATTTATTTATTTGAATGAGAAAATAAGTGACCTTTTAGACTTTGTGCTGAAATAGCTTGTGTTATTTAAGAAATATTCTTATATCTATTTTCTAGAAGCATTCTTGTCCATTTAATTTAACAAGCAGAACTAGTGGAAGTAATCAGGAAGGTGTCCTGAAGTTGACTGTGGAGAGACTTTGTGCTGTCACAATTGTCTTTAGCATGTTTATTTTCTTGTTTCTATGTAAAGGATCTTGGGATGACTTTGTGCCCCCATTATCCTTCATATATTTCATTCTTTGGCTATTACTTCATTCTGTTGTGTTACTATGCCCTATTTCAGTGAGGGAAGCAACAAAAGACTGTGCTTTCGTGGGTTTTTTGTGGTTACAATTACTACCAGGAAGGAATCTGGCTGTTGACTGAATATTAATTTTGAAAGAAGAGAAGTACCTTTAGCAATTACCCAGGATTTCTCCTTTGATTTGTGAACATCATCTCTAAAAAAAAAGAGATGGATGGTGTTGTCTTACCCCTGAGTGTTATTTTCTGCTTATATATATATAGTATATAGCACCTCATAGTTATAGGGAACCTTCCCTTGATGAGAGGAGAGATTTGTCCCATTTTGATGTGGTAAACCTATACGTTTTGGCTGATCAATCTCCCTATGCTGTGGTTGAAACACCTATTTTTTCCTCAGTTAGCTGGTGACAAAATATTCACCCAACAATTTTTGGCGACTCCGCTGGGAACATAGCAATTTTGTGCAATTTGAAGCCTCAAGCTTTAGATTGAAGCATCCCCTATGTCTTATCTATTATCATTATATTCTTATCCATTTCCATTATATACCCTGATCTATGAAACTAGAGATTTTGGGATCGAACATTTCATTGCTATTGTCTACTCTGCCAGCTCCACACCCACAATTTTTAGTGACTCCGTTGGGGAAGAACACGTAGTTTGAAGCCTCAAGCTTCAAATTGAAGTAGTACCAATTATTTTCCATTTTTACTATTACAATCTGGCAGGTCCATGATATATAAGAAGCCAAAGATCTAAAAGTATTGTTGACCCTATTTTTGAGTTGGCACAACAAAGTGATTTTGACCTGTTTCCTTCTCCATCTCGCCTTCAACGAACCAGGAGTTTTCCTCCTAAAAAATTTAAGTCTCCATTACCAAGCAAAGCATCTATTTCTACTGTTAGCAGAGCTTTATTAATACATACCCCTCAGACATTTGTTATCCCTCCCTTTAGTAGTCAAATAATGGCAGTTTAAGGCCTCTGGGGTAACTCTTTTGGTCCACTCAATTTAACTCCACCTCTATATGAGTTGCCACATAGTTCAAAGAAGAATTTCTCCAAGATCTTTAGTGATGGGAGAGTTCATCCTGACCAACATATTGCAGCCTTTAGCATAGCCTAGGGTGTGATAAGTGTGGAGTATGAGGACGTAGCAGTCAGACTGTTTGTAGAAACATTACAAGGCACTGTTGCAGACTAGTTCTATCATCTGTAGGCCCAGACTGTGACTGATTGAAACACCCTCAAAGCCAAATTTGAAGCTAGATTCAAGCCCGCTGAAGATGTGCATGCCCTGCTGGCTCAGCTCACATAAATGAAGAAGGAGCCTCATGAACCAATGAGAGATTTTATAGCTAAGTTTGACAAGCTGAGGAACAAGATTCTTACAATTGCTTATCCAAAAACTAAGAATCTCAAATGCTTCTTCATCAACTCTCAACTTCCTAAAGTGAGATTTTTGCTGAGACGTGCTGGCCACATAGACCTTACTGCTGCTCAGGATTTGGCCACTAAAGTGGAAGATGATCTTATCTTAATAGGAAAGATAAGGAGAGATCCTAACAGAGGTAAATCTTTTTCATCCTCTAAATATCTATCTACAGGCACCACTGATCTAATGGTGCAGAAGCTGGCAAATGAGTTGCTAGCTCTAAAAAAGCAAATGGTGCAATGGGTCTACTCCTCCTTCATACCAAGATATACCAAGGAGGACATTTCCCAACTAGTCATACCAAGGCAATGCTGCCCGAAATCAAGGGCAACTAAATCATTTTCCTCCCCCACAGGGGAAGCTTGCCATTGAAGTAACACCAACCAACTCAGCAGTTAGATATCTAGAAATAGAATATGATTTCTCTTTCCAACATGAGTTGAATCTATAAGATGATGCTAATCTCTTCACAGTGGGAGAAGAAGAATTAGTTAGCGAATCCAACATTGATTTCTTGAATTACCAAGAAGAAGTTAGAAGCAAGTCAGAAGTGTTTGATGAATCATATGCTGTATTTACCAGGGCCCAGCTCCAGTCAGCCTAACAAGTTGATAAGGAAAAAATAGAGGAGCGATCTCAAACAACAATTTCAATTACTAAATGGGGGACTAATCTGCCTTTTCAATCAAAAGACCTTGTAATCACTAAAAAAGTAAGTACCCCAAATGTTCTTGCACCTTCTGCTTCAAATTCATAGACCAGTACCACCCCTCCTAAAAAATAGAAGGATGAACGGCCTTCACCTGTTCCTAATTCATTTCAGATATTTGACATAATCGACCATGTCAAGAAAATCAATATTTAAATATCTGAATTTGAATTCTTGCAATCCAACCCTGAACAATTGGACAAGTTGGTTCAATATGTAAAGAATAAAAATGTACCTGTAGGACTAGTTGTTCCAAAGGTGACTTCCACATCCACCTAAAATAACCTTGTCATTACTCCTCCTAATGCTCTCGAGAAGATAGAACCATTTTATGTCTCCCTGTTGATAAACGGTCATTAGCTGAATAATTGCATCATTAACTCAAGCGCATCTGACAATGTCATGCCTGCCAAAGTGGCACAATTTCTTGGTCTCACACTGACCAAGACATTTGAGAGATGCTTCTCCATGGAAAAAAATAAGTCCCTTTGTTGGGACAAATCAAGGATGACCAATTTGCATTTGTGACATTCCCAAATAAGAGAATTAAGATGACAGTCTTGGTGGCCGACATCCCAGCCTCCTATGACATCCATTTTGGTCAACATTTTTACAAGGATGTTGGTGAAGAAATAAGTATGAACCTGTCTGTAGCGAGGATCTCGGTCAAAGGCATCATGTAGAGATTGCTCCTTGAGAAGGAGGAAAAATACGTTGTCACTCAAACATTAGCGCCTAAAGCTCAAATTCTATTTGAGTCTTCAAGCGTGGGTAATTACTTCCTGAATATAAAGGATGTTCCTGTCTTAGCTGATGAAACTTTTAAAAATGACAATCTAAAAACTGATTCAAATGGAACAACAAAAGGACTTGTAAAATGTAGTAAAAGCGCAAAAGAATCCTTCCCTCCAATTAAAAGAAAATTTGAGGAAGACACAATTTTTGATGACGTATAGATACTGAAATTTGATGGCAGTTATTCTTCTACCAGCTCTGGAGCTGAGATTAT
Source organism: Torreya grandis (assembly GCA_037957365.1). Taxonomy (NCBI): domain Eukaryota; kingdom Viridiplantae; phylum Streptophyta; class Pinopsida; order Cupressales; family Taxaceae; genus Torreya; species Torreya grandis. Next base: position 254,906 of record JARHVA010003164.1, on the reverse strand, counting down.
TCTAATATCTCCTCAATGAGATATTTTTCTTTCATATAAATTGTAGTTCAACAACACCAACAATACTGTTGAGTATGAATCTCTGTTACTCAGGTTAAAGGCAACTCAAGACAGAGGTGTTAAACTCCTTCACGCCAAAGGAGATGCTGAACTAATGGTTTGTTAGGTGAGGAACCTGTGTCAAACTAAGGATAAAAGATTGCACCATTATCACAATCTGGTATGGGACTGTATTGAAAGTTTTGATGCTGTCAATATATCTGCAGTGCCCAGAGAAATTCATAGTCATGCAGATTCATTGGTTGTCTTTGCAACCCTCGTGGTTCCTCACAAAGACTTTGAAGAGCATAGTTACACTATCAAGCTGGTCTTTCAACCAAGTGTGCCTGACAATGCCAATCATTGGCAGGTGTTTGATACTGACAATCAAATCATGTGTTAGATTGAACTAGAATAACAACGAATTATGGTAATGGACCATAATGCTGCATGTCAAAATTAGGTAAAGAAACTCTTTTCCAAGAGAATAAGGATTCATGATTTTCAGACTGGAAATCAAGTCTTGTTGTGGGGCAAGAGGAGAGAACCAAAAGGAATGCATAGAAAAGTTGGTTCCTAGTGGAGAGGTCCATTCACCAATCATCGCTTCTGAGGAGAAAATAGTTTCTTACTGATATATCAAGATGGCACGTCCTTTTCTCTGCCTCACAGTGGGTAGCATCTGAAGCACTTCAATTCTTAAAATATCAGATAAGTCTGGTTATACATTTATATATTTGTTTAGTCTTTAGTTCTATTTGGTGCTTTTTATTTTCATTTTTTTTGGCACCTTTCTTTTTGGGTGGCATGACTCCGTAGCCCAATGCCATACTTAAAGGCACTGGAGATTCTAGATTCTACTCCCTTTGATTATTTTTTCAATCGATGAAAATTCCACAACTGGAGCCAACGGTTGTTCCCAAATCCGTCACTAGTTTTTGGGGACAACATATCAACTATTTTGGTCCTACAGGCCAAAATGATCTCTTCTTTTTTCAAAAAAATGTTCTGAGCAGTCAAGTTCTTTAATTATTCAAGCATTTTCAGTCAAGGGACTCATAGGTTCAACGGGTTCAACAAATTCAACAGACGGGCTCTCATAAAGGAACAACTTCCAAACACTTAGGCAATTTCAAAGTTGGTTCAACGTCGAGGTTCAACCAAAAGGTCCATCAACAGGCTTCAAACAAATGGAATGCACCATTGAACCATTGAACCCCACTTCAGCAAAGTTCAAAGGTTCAATGAGTTCAAAGGTTCAAAAAGAGTTAAGCGTTCAACAAGTTCAAAGAAGTTCAACCACTTCGAAGAGTTCAATGAGTTCGAAGACTTCGGCAAGTTTGAAAGTTCAATAAGTTCAACGGACTTAGAGAAAACAAGACTTCGAAGAAGGATTGAACCATTGAACCGTTGAACCTTGAACCAAAAGAGTTCAAAGTTTAAAGGTTCAACGAGTTCAATAAAGTTTGAAAGACTTAGAAGAACAAAGGATTCAAAGAGCAAAGAATGAACCATTGAACCGTTGAACCTTGAACCAAAAGAGTTTAAAGTTCAAAAGTTCAACGAGTTCAATAGAAGAAAAAAAAGAGTCCAGAGAGTTCAAAGTTTTAAATAATTCAACGAAAGAGAATGAACTGTTGAACTTTGAACCAAAATGGTTTAAGGTTCAAAGGTTTAATAAAGTTCAAAAGACTTAAAAAATAAAAGGATTCAAAGAAAGAGAATGAACTATTGAACCGTTGAACTTTGAACCGAAATGGTTCATAGGTTTAAATGGTTCAAAGAGTTCAACATGTTCAAGAAGTTTAAAGTTCACAAGGAAGCTTCGATTAAAGGATGGAAATAGAAGATTCCAAAGACAAGTTCGAAGAGATGGCTCAACCGATTAAACCAAGGAGCCGATTGAACCAAGGAGCTGATATGACCGCCTGAATCATTGAACCATTGAACCGATGCACTCCAAAGGTTCAAGGTTTAAAGTGGTTCAAGTGACCAGTGACCAGTGACATCCCTGTGGATGTCAAATTCAAGGCAATAAAATGCCTATTTATTTTCAAAAGTGGCACGGACCTGAGAACAAACTTAGCGACCAGTTGAAGAAAAAGCTGAAAGAGCCAACAAAAAGGGAAGAGATAGCCTGAGAGCTCAGATCATGAGGAAGAGATAAAATTCATTAAGAGAAGAGGGAACAAGAGGGAAAGACCAAAAATATCTGCACAACAGTTATTTTTAGTTGGTGAAATAGTCTACCAGGTAGACATTAGAGAGCGCGAGCACTTAAAGACGCAACCTATTTTTCTCCATCGAGTAAAGGCAAAGTGGACAGCTACATGAATATCAGGAAGAGGACCAGGTGGCCTATACTTTGGAGGAGACATTTGAGATGAATTGACATGCCACAATTAAGGTTGATGCCCTGTTCCAGCATGCCCCCTTGACAAAACTGAAAATGCATTCAAGGCATTTAATGCAGCATGGGACATTCCATGAAACAAAGTGCCCAAGTCTTTCTTGAAGTGCTATATATTGTAATCTCTTATTTTATGTCATGGAGATCTTTTTGTTATCAGAAGCAAAACTCTGCCCAAATTGAAAGGCATTTCTTGAGACTTTGAGCTCAGATTGTTAATCATATTTCTTTATTTGAATGAGAAAACAAGTGACCTTTCAAACTTTGTGCTAGAATAGCTTGTGTTATTTAGGAAATTGTTCATATGTCTGTTTCCTAGAAGCATTATTGTTCATTAATTTAACAAGCAAAACTAGTGGAAGTAATCAGGAAGGTGTCTTGAAGCTGACTATGGAGAGACTTTGTGCTGCCACAATTGTCTTTAGCATGTTTGTTTTTCTTTTTCTATGTAAAGGATCTTGGGACGACTTTGTGCTCCCATTGTCCTTCGTATATTTTACTCTTTGGCAGTTGAGGTGGAGACTTTGTGCTACACTTCATTCTTTTGTGTTACTACACCCTGTTTCAGTGAGGAAAGCAATGAAAGTCTTTGTGCTTTCATGGGTTTTTCCTGGTTAAAATTATTACCAGGAAGGAATCTGGCTATTGACTAAATATTACTTCTGAAAGAAGAGAAGTACCTTCAACAATTACCCAAGATTTCTCCTTTGATCTATGAAAATCATCTCTAAGAAAGAGAGATGGATGGTGTTGTCCTACCCCTAATTGTTATTTTCCTCTTATAGATATAGTATATAACACCTCATAGTTATAGAGAACCTCCCCTTGATGAGATGAGAGATTTGTCTTATTTTGATGTGGTAAACCTGCACATTTTGATCAATCAATCTCCCTATGTTGTGGTTGAAACACCTATTTTGCCTTTAGTTAGCCAGTGACAAAATATTCACCCAACATGATGAATTATCAATATAAGGTCCAAAAGTGGGAATCCCTATTTTCTAGTTCACCTATGTGCGGTCTCAAGTCAATGAAGGATTGCTAAAGTGATTGGATTGGTGTGGTATGGTTAGTAATGGTCTTGTCTGATTAAAATTTAGTTTAGGATTAATGGAGATGCTATTAGCATTACCTCCTACAATATGGCCTATAACTCTATTGTAGTCATGTGCAACTGCATGGTAGGTTTGTTGGTTGTTATCATTGTAACCTTAGTTTTGTCCATTATTCTGATGTTGTAGATTTTGTCGTTGGTTTGTTTGGTTCAGCCTTTGATTTTGTTGTTGTACTGGTCGGTGTTATTATTGCCTTTGTTTTTGTTATTGTTGTTTTTGCTGGCTGTTATGTTGGAGAAAAGGGTTTTGACAAATCCCAAGAGTCTGATCGGAGGTGGAAGCACCACCATCTAATGTGATCTCCCCATTATCTATCATATTCTCAATCAAATGCTTGATTTACACACATCTTCGTAAATTGTGCCCATTGCCCTGATGATATTCACAAGATTCATTTTCATGGTATTAACCAAAATAAGGAATGCCTTGTAGATAATGCTTTGGTATAGGCTAACTAATCAAATTAGCGATAGTAAGTTTATGAAACACCAATTCAATAGGCTCTCCAAGGTCACTAAAAACATAGCGAGTAGGTACTATTCTCCTTAGAAGAGGAACTTGTAATGGAAAAGGTGGTTACATTTATTACATGGGCCTAGGCTATTGTGATTGGTGTATTGGCTGAAGAGTTTGTTGGGTGGGAGTAAGTTGAAAAGGTAGTGCAGGCTGAGCGGATAGTGTTTGCAACATTTGGACATGGCATGACTTGGTTACTCCATCTCCCACAACATTTTTATTATGGTTGAATTGATTTGTCTATCTTGGTTATTGGCTTTTGTCAGTTATGATACTTACATTTGGAATTGATTTTGATTTTGGCCATTTTCCTAATTGGTACCTTGATTCTGATTATTTGAAGTGAGCTTGATGATTCTTTTATTAATAAGGGGTCACTTAATCAACAAAATTTTATCAAATGATCTCTTTGAAAATATGCACACATTGTAGTTCTAGATGATAAGCTATCTTACTATGCAAATTTTTAGTAAACATAATGACTAATTATTTATCTGGTAAACTATGGGTGAATCGACTTACAAAGGCTCTCTACCGCTGTAAATTATTGGAAATATTATCATTGATGTCAAAGGTCTAGCATTGGTGATAAAGACCTCATTGTATTCAATGGTGTTTTTAATATTCATATCTTGGCTAATGTATATTAATATTTATTTAATATTAACGATTATATTTTTGGTTACATATAAGTCAAAAGAAGGCCCATGGAGAAGTCAAAGAGTCACGGGATAAAAACAAAAGAGGAATGGGACACATTTTCTCATGAAGAGTCATTTTGAGAAATTCCAAGAGTCACCATGTGAAGACAAAAGATGGTATGGTGCATTTTTCCATGAAGAGACACTTTGAGGAATACGAAAAGTCACCAAGATAAAGATAAAAGAGGAAAAGATGCATTTGCTTATGAAGAGTCACCATGTGATTTTTCAAATGCAAGGATACGAAGGGTCATGCAAGTTTAACACCATTTTCCATGAGGATAGAAGGGTCACAAAGGGTGAATGCCAAAGGTCATTTGAAAAGCTACAAATAAAGGCTTGAGAAGCCATTTGTTATATGCAAGAGAGTGCATTTTTTGTATTTATTTTCGAAGAGAGAAAAGCAGGAAATATTGTAGAGTTATATCATTTGTTGAGTAAGCAACATTGACAGATAGTTATGTTTTATACATAAGAGGGGTTGGTGCTCTTGTGGGTTGGTGCTCATAAATAGTTGTTGTGTTGGTGCTCGGTAAAGGGGTTGGTGCTCTTACAAATTGGTGCTTGCAAACTTTGTAATTTGAGTTGGTGCTCATTCATATATTTGAGATTATTTTCCATGGTTTTTTCCACTTTAAATTTCTACGTAAAAATCTGGTGTGTCTCTCTCTTGTGTGGTGCATATTATTGTTTCACTTTTATTGCATATCTTGAATGTGTGATTAAGTGGTTAAAAAAAATCAGATTAAATAAAAGAGATATAATATACTGATTCACCCCCCCCTCTCAGTATATTTTGTGCTTAACAATTGGTATCAAAGCAGGTTCCTTCAAAAAAAGTTTTACAGCTTGAAGGTATATCAGAAAAACACGATGGCTGGAACACATGAAATTTTTTCTACAAATAAAGCACCTTTGTTTGATGGGACAAATTATGAGTTTTGGAGCATAAGGATGCATAATTATTTGATAGCCATTAGATTCGACATTTGGTAAGCAGTGGTGGAGGAATATGAAGAGCCACATATACTTGTAACTACTCTGATAGAAAATAAAGCAACTAAAAATAATGCTAAAGCTTTAAATACTATTTTATATGGTTTATGTGAATCAATTTTTTTTAAAGTTATGCAATATAAAGTTGCTCATGAAACTTGGATAAAACTTGAGAATATTTACAAAGGTGATGGAAAGGTTCAACAAGCTAAGCTTCACAATTTTAGAAGATAGTTTGAGAGTTTGAAGATGGAAGATGAATAAAATATAGCAAGTCATCTTTCACAAGTTGATCAAACTAGTTAATTAGATTCAAGGTCTTGGAAAAAAGTTAGAAGAATCAATTGTGGTACAAAAAGTTTTGAGATCTCTACCATTGAAATATGATGCAAATGTTTTGGCAATTGAAGATATGAAGAATTTAGCCAAGCTAAAGATGGATGAGATACATGGTATTCTCACGGCATATAAGATGCAGATCGAACAAGAAAAACCCTCAAAGAGAGAAGCTGCTTTCAAGATATCAAAGAAAGAGAAAGCTAAGACTCAAGAATCAAGTAACAGTTCTAGTGATGATGAAGATGACAATGGAGCTCTATTCATTCCCAAGTTGAAAAAGGGCACAGGTAAATATCAAAGAGAATTACCGTTTAAATGTTTTAATTGTGAAAAGATTAGACATTTTGCAGCTAAGTGCCTAGGTAAGGGTAATGGTGACAATGAAGAGGGAAAGTATACATACAAAAAGAATCTAAAAGGAAAATTCAATAAGATATTTAAGAAGAAGAGTTTGTATTCTAAATATCATAGCTCAGTCGAAGATAGTGGAGTCAGTGATTCAGAAGAAGAAGAGATTTTATTCATGGCCATACATGAGGATGCCTCTGCAAGCAAAAGTACAGATGATCAAGAAGAAGAACAGGATGAAGCTGAAGTGAATCTAAAAAGATAACTCATTTGTGCCTTAGAAGAGTTAAAAGCTCTTGAGAAGAAGAATTGAATATTAAATCTCTAGATCAAGAAAAATGAAAAGGAGTCAAAGAAAATAATTGAAGATCTACAAACACACTTTGAAAAAGCCAAGAAGAATGAAAAATATCTAATGACACAGTTGCAAAAAGTAAGTGAAGAATATGAAAGGTATGTTATTGAAATTACTTCTTTAAAAACAGATCTTGAGAAAACATGTAAAGCAATCAATGATAGAGCAGGCAATAATTCAAAATTTGAGAATAACACTGATATGTTGAATAAGATATTAAAAAGTCAAAGATCAATGTTAGATAAGATAGGTATCAGATTTGAAAAAAAGAAAGGGGAGACCACTAATTTCACAGACAAAGTTAACATAAAAGAAAAGAAAGAGCTATGCTGAAGCTCTTATAAAAAATAAAAAGGGAAGAAGCGAAGAATACAGAGGACATATCAAACAAAGAAGGCTGAAAAGAACAGAGCTACAAAAGGTAATCAGATTAGAGATACATAAATAGGTCATATTTTTATGGTTACTATTTTTATTGTAATGGATATGGTCATAAGAAAATAGAATATCAAAAAAAGGCTAACAATTTCAAAAATAAAGAGAAGGAAACTCATGTAGAGTCAAACAGAAGCCACAACTCTTTTGCTCCTTTATCAGGCTTTAATGAAGAGGCCATAATATGTTACAAGTGTAATAACTTTAGACACATAGATTGGTACTATAGAAGCATGTTTGAGTCAGTCCAAAAGGACCAGAGTTTCAAGGCTCCATTCATCAAGAAAAATGTTTAGACAGGTTCATGGTAGAAGAAACAACCTAAAAAATATATGTTGGTACAGACAACTTTGCATGTAAGAAATGAAGAAAATCCATGGTTCATTTATACTGCATGTTCAAAGCACATGAGAGAAGACAAGAGCAAGTTCATAACCTTTAAAAAGATTAATGGTGGCACAATGAAAGTCGAAGTTAATACTACTACCAAAATTGTCAAAAAAGGTACACTAAGTTTAGATAATGGTAGAACTAAAACTAAAAATGTTTTGTATGTAGAAGGTCTTAAACACAATCTTTTGAGTGTAAATAAAATATGTGATCAGGGTCACATACTAAATTTTTATGTATAAGGTTGTGAAATTAGAAAAAAAAATTCAGATGTGTTGGTTGCAGATGCTCAGAGAACAAGAATAATTTGTATATGTTATCAGATATCAAAGGTCAAAGATGTTGTTTTAGTTAGATTGAAGAAAGTTGGCTATGGCACAAGAGAATGGGACACATAAATTTTGACAATATTGTCAACATCAATAAGAACCAAGTTGTCAAAAATATTCTAAAGATTACAAAACCATCTAACACGCTTTGTGAACCTTGTCAGAATGGGAAGGAGGCCAGAAGGCGATTTAAAACAAAATAGTACTCGACCACTCATATGTTAGAACTTGTTCACGCTGATTTGTGTGGACTCATGAGAACTCAAAGTATTCAAGGTAATAAATATTTCATGTTGCTTATTGATGATTTTTCACGTATGACTTAGGTAATGTTTTTAAAGAAAAAATTATAAGATTTCATACATTTCAAAGCATTCAAAGCATTAGTTGAGAATGAAATCAGTTTGAAGATTAAATGCCTAAGATCAGATTGAGGAGAATTCATATCAAATTAGTTTATTAAGTTTTGTGAAGACCATGGAATAAAGAGACATTATTCAACAGTCAGAACTCCATAGCAAAATGGAGTAGTTGAATGAAGAAATAGAATAGTTCAAGAGATGGCGAGGACAATGTTAAATAAATCTAAGATACCAGATAAATATTAGAGAGAGGCAGTTGCTATAATATTGCATATTAAAAATAGATAATTATTGAGAGTCAACAGTGACAAGATTTCATATGAGCTATGGAAAGACAAACCAGTAACAGTTGATTATTTTAGATTTTTTGACAATAGATGCTTCATAAAGAGAATCGATGAAAAACTAGGTAATTTTGAATTTAGAGCAGATAAAAATATATTTCTTGGTTATTCTTGTAAAAGTAAAACTTATAAATATTATAACAAAAGAACCAAGAAAATAGTTGAAAGTGCAATTGTTAAGATAGAAGAAGATGGAACACAAAGAATCGGTGATCCAGTAGACATTCCTGAAATCATTGAAGAAGAAGATTTTGAAGAATCATATGATGATGATAAGAAGGAGAAAAAGGACACCAAAACCCCATCCAAATATGTCTAGAAAAATCATAATGAAAGTGACATCATCAAGGACATAAATGAAGGAATTTGTATTAGAAGAATGATGGTAAGTGAATCTGAGCAAGTTAATTTTTTTTTGTTATCCAAAATTCAGCCTAGAACTTTTTCAAAAGCTATACATGATAAGCATTGGGTTAAAGCAATGGATAAAGAATTAAATTAGACAAAAAAGAATGATACTTGGGAATTAGTGCCTAGACTAAAAGATCACAATGTGATAGGAACAAAATGGGTTTACAGAAACAAGTTGAATGAAAATAGAGAAGTGACCAAGAATAAATCAAGATTAGTATGTAAAAGATATGCTCAGATTGAGGAAATAGATTTTGAAGAAAATTTTGCACCAGTGGCAAGGTTAGAGGCTATTAGTTCTTGCACATGCAGTGTTTAAAAATTTCAAAGTGTTTTACATGGATGTCAAATCTGCCTTTCTAAATGAGAATCTAGAAGAAGAGGTCTATATTGAGCAACTTGAGGGATTTATTCTCTCAAATATTAGTATCCATGTATGTAGATTGAAAAAAACATGGTATGAATTGAAATAAGATCCCAAAGATTGGTATGTAAGACTTGATAAGTACCTGTAGGTTCAAGTTTTTAAGAGAGGATTTGATGACAATAATCTCTACATCAAAATGGAAGGTGAGTATCAATTGATTGTTGTGGTATATGTTGATGAGATCATTTTTGGAGAAAACATTGAAAAGACGACAAAAGAATTTTTTGATGATAGAAAGAGTACAAGTGGAGGAGCTTTCTTTCTCAATGATAGCTTAGTATCATGGCTTATCAAAAAGTAAAATTTAGTATCACTTTCTATAGCTGAAGCATAATATATTGTAGCGGTATTGTGTTGTACTCAAGTGCTTTAGATGAAGTAAAATTTAGAAGATATCAAGGTAAAATATGATGAACTTATTTTTATTTTTTGTGACAATACAAGTGCTATTAATATTTTTAAGAATCCAGTGATGCATTTAAGAAAAAAATATATTCACATTAGATATCATTTCTTGAGAGATTAGGTTGCAGATCAACATGTTAAGATGGAATATATCAGTGCTATAGAGAAAATTACAGATATTTTCACAAAGGCTCTACTAAAAGACACATTTGAGTATCTACAAGAGAAGTTGGGAGTAATTTCTTTTACTTCTTACCATTAAGGATCAACATCAGTTGAAGGGTAGCTAAGTGTTAGCTCTTGAATAGGCCCTTTACCATTGATGTCAAAGAGGGAGAAGAACAAAAATAAGTACAAGTACATGTGTAGAAACAAGTGCACAAATAGGTATAAAGAATAGGTACATGTTGCTACAATAAGGGGGAGTTACTGTATGTTTTTTAGATGGTAGTATGTACAGGATTGGCATGAGAAGTGCAAGTTTCAAGATGTGGCAGTTTCAGTTTGAGATTGCCATCAATGACAAAGGGAGAGATTATTGGAAATATTGTCATTGATGTCAAAGGTCTAGCATTGGTGATAAAGGCCCCATTGCATTTAATGGTGTTTTTAATATTCATATCTTGGCTAATGTGTGTTAATATTTATTTAATATTAACGAATATATTTTTGATTGCATATAAGTCAAAAGAGGGCCCATTGAGAAGTCAAAGAGTCATGGGGTAAAGACAAAAAAGGAATGGGATGCATTTTATCATGAAGAGTCATCTTGAGGAATTTCAAGAGTCACCATGTAAAGACAAAAGAGGGTATGGTGCATTTTTCCATGAAGAGACACTTTGAAGAATACGAAAAGTTATCAAGATAACGATAAAAGAGGAAAGGACTTATTTGCTTATGAAGAGTCACCATGTGACTTTTTGAATGCAAGGATATGAAGGGTCATGTAAATTTGATTCCATTTTCCATAAGGATTGAAGGGTCACAAAGGGTGAATGCCAAAGGTCATTTAGAAAGCTATAAATAAAGGCTTGAAAATCTATTTGTAATATGCAAGAGAGTGCATAGTTTGTAATTATTTTTGAAGAGAGAAAAATAAGAGATATTGTAAAGTTATATCATTTTTTGAGTAAGCAACATTGAGAGATAGTTGTGTTTTATACACAAGAGGGGTTGGTGCTCCTGTGGGTTGGTGCTCACAAATCTTTGCAAGGGGTTGGTGTTCACAAATAGTTGTTGTGTTGGTGCTCGACAAAGGGGTTGGTGCTCCTGCAATTTGGTGCTTACGAATTTTTAATTTGAGTTGGTGCTCATTCATATTCTTAATATTGTTATCCGTGGTTTTTTCCACTTTTGATTTCCATGTAAAAATCTAGTCTCTCTCTCTCTCTCTCTCTCTCTCTCTCTCTCTCTCATGTGGTGTATATTATTATTTTAGTTTTATTGCATATTTTGAATGTGTGATTAAGTTGGTTAAAGAAAAAAATTAGATTAAGTAAAAGATATATAATATACTGATTCACCCCCTCTCAGTATAATATAATTAACAAGGGTTTACTTTATTAATAAGGGCTCACTTAATCAAAAAAATTCTATCAAATGATCTCTTTGAAAGTATGCACACATTGTAGTTCTAGATGATAAGCTATCTCACTATCCAAATTTTTAGTAAACACAATGACTAATTATTTATCTAGTAAACTATGGGTGAATCAGCTTGCAAGGGTTCTCTACCACTGTAGATAACTTGTAAAACTCTCATCGGCTTTTTGCTTTGCTTGTGTCAAGTCGACCAATGAAATCTCATGTTTGAAATTTTAGGAAAAGTGATTCACAAACTTTTTTGAAAGGTCATCAAAATTTGTTACTAAATTATTGGGAAACTTTAAAAACCACTCCAAAGCTTGTCTTGTTAGACTCATTGGGAACAATAATAAAAGGTATATGTCACTATATGTCACTGACTGACATGCAACAAATAATTTCATTAAATGGGCTTTAGGTTCACCTTTCCCCTTGTATTTATCAAACTTTGGGGGCTCATATCCTAGAGGAAATTGAATCTATAAGTATTCCATGTTAAAAGGATAAGAACAGACATCGTCCAACTTAAATTTTTTACCCTGTTACTCATTTTGGATGGCAACGATTGCATCCTTCATCTATTATAATTCTTGCTCTAGGAAACTTGTGAGGATATTGGCCTGTGTAGATGGTTGGGTAGTCATGAGTGGAGCACTTAGACTAGGGCATAATGGAGATATTTGTTGGGGTAAGATGGATTGGTTGGGAAATAGACCAAGAATAGGCATACATGGATTAGGGTTTGATTGTTGGAATTATACATGTTGCAGTGTAATATTCTAGTTAGGGTTGGTTATGAAGGTTTGATGTTGAGGATTTTATGGTTGAGATGGAGGGATATAATTGTACTATGCCTACTATGATTGAAAAGGGACATGCTTCTGACTAATCAAACCCTTTTGTTGAGTGGGAACTTATGGACCAAGACCCTATTTCTGAAAGAGTGGCACATTTTGAACAAAAGGCAATTGCTGCCTAGTGGGTACTTGAAAAGCATTAAAACCTCCTTGTTGCATGAATCCCTATTGGAAAGCTGATGTTTATTGGATACTTGGAATTTATTGTTGACCAATAATCATACATTGTTGGTTAGACATCATTTGGTTTTGAAATGGCACACTAGCCTGCGACTGAAGAGGTATGTTTGCTATTACTTTACGTGGTGGAACATTAGTTTCCCCTTGTTGAGGTGACAACACATTTGGTCTCTATTGCATTGGTATACTATATTATGCCTACTATTGTGGAATACCACTCGTCACTTTTTGAGGAGTAGGATTCATCACATTTTGTTATTGAGGCACGACATTGGTTAATGGATGGCTACCTAATCTTGTTGGTTGTGCGCTTGAAGAAGTGGCTGGTTGAGGATTAGAAGTAGCTGGTTGAGATTGAGATGTATACAATCCTACTCCTTGATTTTGAAAACTAATTGCAGTGTTAATGAAAGGCATATTTTGTTGGTTAGCTATTTGCGTATCAACACCACTTTGGTTTGAATGGGATGTTACTTATGTATTATCCACTATGTTTTGGCCACTATTCTACGTAGAATTAGAAAATACTTCTTTGATGGTTGGTGTATGAAATAAGTTGTCAATCGAAGTATTCTACATGAATGGGTCTACACCTTGATTGTCTTGACCAGTTAACTCTATCAAAACTCATGTTCTTCACCATGATGGTCATTTGATTGAAATTGCATGCTAAATTCAAGTAGGTTTGATATGTTGCTTGTATTTGGTTAAAGTGGTCTTCCATGAGGTTTTTTCCTTTGTTAGGAATATTAGGGTCCTGATATATAATTTGGAATAGAGCTAAAGGATTAATAGAAGAAGCCTATTGACTATACAATATATTGTGAGGCATTCTTACTAGGCTTGGTAAACTTTCATGGGGGAAGTATGCTGAAAACTTGGCCTCTAACTTTATGGCTCTAACCAAAATCTCATCTTTGTTCTCTAATAAATGATGCTCAGAAAAATAAGGATCATATATGGAAGGTGCACTAACAAAGTATGATTGTTGGGAAAAAGGCTCCTTAACTGCAAGTATCATAGCTACGTATTGTGTGGTTTGTTTTTGATCCTATTCTGAATATGATGGCATATTAACCAAATAGTTAGCTAATGGATATTGGTTTTGTGTCTCTATTTGAGTGTTATGAGGGATATAAAGATCTATATCATAAAAAATATTATCTACATAGGGGTCTTGCACCATTTCTTCTTGCGCAACTACATTATTAATCCATAGATTGTACATGAGTCCACTACTAGTGTAGGAATACGTGTTGGGATCCATAGCAAATGTTTTACGATAGAAAGGGAAGAGAGTTATACAATCTATAAAAAGACAATATCTAAAAGATGATGTTCAAAATTGGTCTAGATTTTTCCAAAGGATGGAAAGGTTTATGCAATGATTTATGATAAAATAAGTTAACGTTAAGTATATAACATTACACATCTTATACATAAAAGATTATGTAAATGGACAGAAAATAAAAATGCCAAACTCTAAGGTCATAGTGTTTTGAATCAGTCTAATCTAGGAAATAAAATGTTGTTAGGTTTTTTGACCAAATGCGACGTCAAAATCTAGGCTCAAACAAGGCATGTGCTAGGACTCTTGGCTAAAAGGCATCAAAAGCTAGACTCTAAAATAAATAAGATTTTAATCTAACAGATTTGAAACACTTCTAACAAGAATTAGGCATTTGACTCTTGGACATGAACTCGATCAAATAGGTACAAGGTATGAAACAAAAGACACTTTAGAAATAGTTTGTTTTATCATAAATAATGGTATAAAACTTGGTTCTTTTGACAAATAGGCTAAGCAAATGTGAACAACGTAAATTTGCTAGACAAAGATTCACAAAGGTATACTCGAATTGGCTTTGAAAAATGTGTAAAAATTTGAACTCTATGCAAAAAGGTCTATGAAACAATGTTTGAAATAATTTGGGCAGCGTAAGAATGCTAGACTACTCAAAATATGTGATAAAATATTTATTTCAAAAACTCTTTAAGGCAAAGATGGTTTCTCACAAATTTGACAATGTAACACTACCTTTCTAAACTCAAGTGGCATACATACCTTCAAAGTTTTGACATTATCTCTAAGGCAAAAAAGTATGTATTCAAACGATCTTGATGGAAATAGGATGGAAACACAAAATTTTTTGGTGCTTAGACTCAGAGTGCAAGTGTTTAGCACAAAATGACTTAAGTCTACGAAGCGGTGATAATGATTATGAGTCTTAAATGACCTTCAACCCAAATTGGAAATTGAACCTACGTTCTATCAAATTTGGTGCAAATGGTGAACCCACTTAACACATCAACCCTATGAACTTATGAAGGTGCAATTTCAAATTTAGATTATCAATGAAGGGCTTTAAACAATGTTTGGTAAAAGGATAGACTCAATTGGATAACATAACTAGACCAAAGTGGATGATATGACTCCAAGTTTTGATGAAATTTGAAAGGCAAATTAATGATTCATGTGGACAACATAGCACATCTTTGTTCAAAGGCAAATGAGGACTATGTGTTTTGGTTTGTATCATTTGTTCACACCAAGTTTTGACTCCAAACAATACTTTAATCTAGGATAACACCAACTAATTAATCACTCTTAGGTCTTAAACTGATAAGGTTGCTTGGTATTATTGGAATCTGTCAATATACACCATTTGAGAGGATTTTAAGTGCTCATCCAAAAATTAAAATGTGCATTATATAGTAGGGTTTTTACACCCCCCTTCTTTCAAATGACAGTACTAAAACATGGAACTTGAGGCGTACCTTGCACCAACAACACTTCCATGACAAGTGGGGATTTGTCTAAGATTTACAAGTTTTTTAACATCTAAATGGATCAATTATATAATAACTTTCACATCAAAATGAAAAAGAAACACACTTAAATCAGGTGTCCATGACACTTGGCTTGTTGCAAAAAGGTCTTATCCTTTTTCTAACCACTACATTCATCACTTGCTCAGTCTAGTTTGATGTCCAAAGTGCAGATACGTCACATGTGCAACTTCAACACTAGAAGGTGCTTTAACCGCTCAAACCTCTGATCCTAATGGGATTGGTTGAATTCAGTGCTGGGAAATGAAACCCCAGGTCAAAGCTTCCCTATAGAACTTGTTGACACAGGGAAGTGCACCCAGTGGCAGGAAAACAAGTTCCTACCCTCTCCTTGCAACATGGAAACTACTTTCTCGCTTGTGGGACAACGAAGCTAGAGAGGAGAGTCTCTAGATAAGGGCTAGCTCCCTTTGATGTATCATTGTTTGTTCTAGCAAGTGCAAAATAGGGATAGATATATATAGATAGCTATATAATAAAAAGGGGGGATGAAAAGGGAAAGGAGGATGCAATAAACAAAGTCTACTCTAAGGAGGTGATACACCAAAACAAGATGACCTTCTCACACCCACTCTCAAAATTAGACAAACACACTTATACGCTTCACCCTTAATAGAAGAAGCAATTTGCAAACTTGACAAGGAGGTAAAAAATGAAAGATACAAAAAAAGGAGGTTCACCAAAGGTGTTGTAAGAAGCACTCTGTAGATAATCCCCTCTGTTCTACACTCCAAAATAGAACTCTTCTCCTATCAGCTGCAGATGGCACCTTGTAGATAGCTGGTGTGTTGGTGTTAAACCTGTGAGAGCATTAAAGACAATGACTAAACACAAATCAACACTCAGGACATACATAGAATATCTATCCAAGAAGAGGTAAAAATTGTGTTTATAGATTCAGGTAGAAATTTTAGCAGGGTTGCGCCTTGTAAAATTCATGAAAAAGATGATTACAAAAATGACCAAGTTCACAATATATATGAGAAGCAAAGAGGCCCATTTGGTGCTCCTTCTTTTACAAGTGGCATATGTGTCCCTTCATGAAAAGAAGCAAGCCGCTCAAAATATTAATGAGACGTCTGCATTGTCTGCTCGAAATCTATATTTCTCTTCAGGTTGCTTACACGGTTTGCTTTCTCATTTAATGTAAAATGGAGAAACCAGTTGATTCACCAGCTGCTTGCATCCCAAATGATCAATTTGCTGGCACTATTTCACCTACTAAAGTCATTTCTTCAATTAGCGCCAGTTAGACCAACTGCTCACTCATTCCTTGCTTGTCGCTTTGTCCATTTTGTCTTATCTGACTCATTCAGCCCCTGGGGCGAACATCTTGGTGGGTCACTGCATTTTGAGCTCCTTTTCATGGCTAGTGCTTCCTTCATTTGAAAACAAATGGTTATTCCATTTTACTAAATTTGACGTCTCTACAGCCGTCATGCTTTTGAACACCCATTCCATTCTGCTAATTTTGACGTCCACCGGGACATCGTCGAGTCCATGTGGCATTATTATCGGATCCCTTGTTGGCCTTTGCTTATTTTATTTCTATGGACTTTTGTCCACAGACATTTTCCCGTGGTTAAAAAGTTTGTGAAAATTCTATTTCCTTGGTGTTCACGACCCAAATTCCTTTGAGACTTAGTCTATTTTGATCAAGGCTTGATTCTTGAACTTTGAACTTGAACCTTTTAACTAGACAGGTCCCTTTTTGTTGAAGTGCTGGCCCTTTGGAAGGGCTCGGAGCCTTTGAACTACCCCTCGATTCAAGGGCATACCCTTGAACCATGCGTTGAACCAGGCTTGTTGAACCAAGCCGTTGAACCAAAGTGGTTCAATGGTTCAAACAAGTGTGCCTATTTCCATTGAACCAAGCTGATGAACCTTTCCATTGAACTTTTTCGTTGAACTGAACCCGTTGAACCAAAATGGTTCAATAGTTCAAGGTTCAACCAAGCGCGTCGATGACCCTTTTTGCAACGAAATCGATGAACTTTCTCCGTTGAACCTTTTCCTTTTGAACCAAGACCATTGAACCAAAAGTGCCATTGAACCGAAGTGCTAGGATGATGAACCAAAACTTTGAACTAAGTGGTTGAACTCCAGGACTAGGCTTTCATTTACCTCTTTCAGAGTGATAGCCTCCACCCACCTGGTGAAATAATTCATAGCAGTCAGCACCCATTCGTGCCCAACACTGGAAGGAGGATTGATCATTCCTATGAAATCTAGGCCCCACTGCATGAATGGCTGCTCAACTTGAATGGGATGTAGAGGCATGGCAGCCAATCATTGTTTTTCATCAAAAAGTGCACACTTTTGGCACTTTCTTACCCAGGCACAGGTGTCCTTGAAAAGAGTAGGCCAAAAATAGCCAACTCTCATTATCCTTACTACCGTAGCTCTAGGAGCGAAGTGACCGCCAACTGGCCCATCATGGAACTCAGCCAATACCTTATCAGCCATGTTTGGGTCAATACACCTCAAGAGGACCTCAGAGAAATCCCTCCTAAACAATACTTCATCAACCAAGACATAAGGGAGAGACTAGAGTTTAAAATACCTTCTTCCAGTCTTATCAAGACCCTGTGGGCACTCACCAGTAGTAAGGAAACACTTCAGGTCCAACGTCTAATCTTTTATGATAGCTGGGTCCTTCACAGTAGCTGCATCATGAATTAACAAGCTGTCTTCTTTTTCTTGCTTTAAGTCTACAGTGAGTTGTTCGCACAGGCCTCTTCCCCTCACCAGCTTGGTGATCTTAATGTCTATGTCATACTCCATCACTTTGGTAATTCACCTTGCCCTCTTCTCATTCAGGTCCTAATTGGTCAAGAAATCCTTGATGCCAGGGTGTGGGACTATGAGGTGAATCCTGCTATTAGACAACATATGCCTAAATTTATTTAGGCTCCACACTATTGCCAAGACTTGCTTCTCTACATATGTGTACCTAACTTCAAAATCCTCTAATCCCTGGCTGAAAAAAGCAAGTGGTTATTCGAGGTCGTCACTGTTAGCTTGGGTAAGCATGGCGAATATCACCTCTTCATTGCTAAAAGTATAGAGGTTGAAGTCTTTGCTGAAGTCTGGGCTGATCAAAGTGGGAGCCCGGGTTATGGCCTGCTTGATGGCCTCAAAGCTATCTTTCCTTTGAGCTGTCCATTTGAATTCTTCACCTTTCCTTAGCATAGGGGTAAGTGGCTTGATTATCTCTACAAAATTTAGAATGAATCTCTGAATAAAATTAATCCTACCAAAGAAGCTCTGCAGACTTTTCTTGTGCTTTGGTAGGGACATCTCCAGGATAGAGCGAACTCTCTCGGGGTCAATAGATAAGCCCTCCTTGGACACAATGTGGCCAAGGAGTTTCCCCTCATGAATAGCAAACATGCACTTCTTTGGATTAAGAGAGATGCCAAACTCCTTACACCTTTTAAAAATTTGCCTGAGGTGCTCTATGTGTTGGCTCGCTTCCTTGGAGAATATCGTCACATCATCAAGGTAGACCAGCACGTTGTTATTTATCAAGCCTCCAAAAGCCATATCCATGGCTTGCTGAAAAGTATCACCAACATTAGATAGCCCGAAAGGCATCTTCTTGTAGGCAAACATTCCCCATTTAGTGGTGAAGGCTATTTTATACTGATCACAGCCTTGCACTAGAATCTGATTATACCCTGAATACCCATCCAAGAGGGAGAAACGCTCACTGCCAGTTACCTTCTGAAGGATCTACTCCATGCTCGAAAGGGGATAATGATCTTTTAAAGAGACTTTATTAAGGTCTCTAAAATTGACACACAGCCTGATCTCCCCATTTTTCTTTCTAATATGAACAAGGTTGGCCAGCCATGAGGAATGTTTGATTGGAAATATAATTTTGGACTCAATCAATTTGGCCAATTCCCTCTGCATGAGGGGCTCAATTGTCGGATTGACCGGCCTTTGCTTTTGTGTGACTGGCCTAACGCCTTCCTCTAATTCAATGGTGTGTTAGGTGAGTCTTGGGTCGAATCCCTTTAAATCACTATAATCCCATGCAAAAACATCAATAAATTCTTGACACAGCAGAATGAAAGCTCGCCTTTCTTGAAACGTGCAGACCTTTCCAAGTGCAAGTAGCTTGTCCTTAAAGATTTCAAACCTTTCGTAATTCTCCTCTTTGGTTGTGATGCATGCCTTGTCATTTCTCAATTGGTTATCTCCGTTAAAAATGCTTTCAAGCGTGACTAGACCTTTAGGGAGCTTATTATTCTTCAACTAAACAATCTGATTGCCATATTGCTACTGCAATTTTGCCTGGTTGTGTGTTGCGAACTCAGCTTCTTCTTATAGGAAGAAAGCTATCTACTGGTCACTTTCAAAAACTTGCCAATTTGCAATGTTGTCTGGGACAGAGGGCCGAACTACCACCTTCAAGTGGCACGAACCACAATCTCAACTTATTTCCCTTGAAACATCAAACTGAGCGCCAATTGCTGCCAGCTTGTCCGCTTGTTTGTTCTATTCTCTGGGAATGGAGGTGATGCTGAAAGCAAGGAAATCTTCAACTAAATCCCAGACCCTATGCTTTTAAGACTTCAATAAGGAATTCTTAGTTAGATTTTGGCCTTTCACTTGGTTTACGATAAACTCACTGTCTCCCAAGACTTGCAACTCCCTGATCCCTCTTTTGCTTGCCCATTCCAACCCATGGATAAGGGACTCATATTCTACAACATTACTTGTGCAAGAGAATTGGAAATGGAAAGCTGAAAAGTACCTTTTCTTTGAAAGGGAAACCAGCATCACCCCACCTCTAGCACCTAGCTTACTTCTAGAATCGTCAAAATACAACTGCCATAGGCCAAGGTCTTATTTACTTGTCTTCATTAAATTTGGCATGAAGGCGCATTCTTCGTGCATGCAATAGACTCCAAGGTTTACCTCCTCAATAAACTTGTATGGATCATGTTCGAAGTTATCATTTCCCCACTCATCCAAGAGTAGGTCTGTGACTCCTTCAATAGCAGAGGATGGAGCTTGGTCTATCTGGGACTCTTTTAGGTCGATGATTGTGTAACTGACATTCGCTACCTTGGGAGTGTACAGTTCTAGATGGTCCTTGTAGAGTGGCTCAGACTCGATTTTCACCTTGGTCCCATACTTGGTTCTGAAAACTAGATATGACCAATTCACTGCTAGATAGCCACCTATTTTTGATGTGAAGTCCCTAGACAGTGAAATTGTGAAATACGGAGGAACATCCGCTACCACTATATCATGGGGAATTGAGAAGGTTGGGAAAGCATGCAATGTCAAGCCTAAACCCTTTGCAATCCCAACTATTTTTGCAAGTGTCCCATCTAGCTGTAGGACTCCTTTGTTCATTTCTTCATACTTCAATCCCATCTTATCAACAATGCACTTAGGCATCACTGATGTACTGGCTCCACTGTCAATTATGTAGTTGTGTACCGAGAAGTCCCCAATGATCAAGGATACGTAGAAAGGGGGAGTCTTCTCTTCCTTCTTTACCTATCCTAGAGTGGAAGGCTATCCATTCATCATCAAGACATTATCAATGTTTGTTGGAACAGCTTGTTGATCCAGCTCATGCAATTCCTTCTTCAATACATCCCTTTGGCCTGGAAGAGATAATGAATCCCATAAAGAGATATTCATATGCAACTTCTTCATCTAGTCCACTATATTGATTTGAGGACTGCCTCCTTTCAGGGTTTCTTTGGGGTTGATTCCAAGCTGAACTGCAGGCTGAGGGGCTGAAGGTATAGATGGTTGTCTGAAATTTGGGGCCATTGAATTGGAGTGTGATGGAGAAGGTGCTGATGCCACTTGAGTAGTAGCCTAGGCTTCTATCACTGCTCTTCTCTTAAACCTTGTGTTGGCTGCAACACAATCAGCCTAATTGTCTGCAGCGCCTACATAATTTACTAAATAAAATTCCCCTTCCATGTGATTCATCAGGGTAGAATCAGGTTGGGCCTAATTTCTACTCGTGCTGGGTTGCATTGAAGGTTCAAAGACCTGAGATTGAGCAACTATTTGGTTGTTTGCATTCTAAAAATAGTTCATCATCTCATTTGTGTAAACAACCTGTTCTTAATTATACCCCATGGTCGAACAGCTTGGCTGCTCTTGTACTAAATTGTTTTGAGTCGGCACTATGACTTTAGATGATCAAAGGGGGCCTAAGTTATAATTTTGAAATGGCTTGGTTTGAGCGAGCTGACCCTGCCCTTGATTATAACCTTGAAAAGGAGGTCTAGGGGCTTGACCATAATGCTGGTATCCCTAATTTGGTTTGCTGCTCTGAGCTTGCTACCTTTTAAGGGCTACAAGTTTGTTTGACACGTTCTGCAACAAATTTTTAACCTCATTAAGCTCATTGGTCAGAACAGCAGCTGGTTTCTCAATGGTAGGCAGGGGAGCAACTACGAGAGTGATAGCCTGAATTGGGGGCAGCACTTCTGGGAAAAGTGGCATGTGAGGCCTAGGGGTAATTTTCCCAGCTTGAACCAAGCAATTTTCAGCTGCTATGACAATGTCATAAGCAGCTGGAAATATATGTCCTCCCATGGATTGGATCATCACAACAATGTCATTGTTTAATGCCTTTAAATAGTACAAGAAAGCATAGCTGGGAGTCAGTCTTACCAGGATGGGAATCCTATCCCAAGTCTTTTGAAAATGCGTGTTGATGTCCTGCATATACTCATGTGGAGCTCTCTTTATGGTCATCAGCTGCTCAGCAAGCAAGAGGTCGTCACTTTTTTCTCCAAAATGGTCTATCAACTGAGTGCCCAATTCATTCCAGGAATGTATTGAATTCACAGGCAAGGTCTCATACCAGTTAAGAGCTTTGCCTTTTAGAGACAAAGCTAGCAGTCTGATGGCAATATTTTCTTCTATTACATTATGAATATTGCAAAGGTTGGCAATATTCCTAATATGCTCAATGGCTATAATAGGTCCCATTCCATCGAAAGAAGGCACATTTTTTAGAGCTGTTCCTGAAATTGGATCGTAGCGTGGGAGATTCAAGGGGCTTTCACCATGAAAAGCCACAAAAGGCAATGCCATGGCTGGGATCGGCTGTAACTGGGGTTCTACTACAACTGTGTCTCTTATAACAGGCCTAGGAGGATTAATCATTGGATAAGGGCAGGTTTTCTCAAATCATAATCTTTTATTAGAATTTAAAGGTAATTCAACGAATTCAAAAGGAACCCCTCTTGAAGTAGACCTTGTGGTGACTTTAGGCATAGAAGGTTAAGAAACTGGTCTTAATTAGAGAACTGAAGCTCTTACCAGTGGAGTCACCAGATGCTGGAAAACTTGAAATTTGTTGTGACAGGACCAGCATCAATCCTGAAACCTTACTGAGTTATCAAACTGTGTCCCACTGGGTGTGTCATAACTGTTGATGCAGGAAAGTGCACTTAGTGGCAGGAAAACAAGTTCCTGCCCTCTCCTCACAACATGGAAACTCCTCTCTCGCCTGTGGGACAACGAAGTTGGAGAGGAGAGTCTCTAGATAAGGGCTAGCTCCCTTTGATGTATCATTGTTTGTTCTAGCAAGTGCAAAATACAGGGATAGATATATATAGATAGCTATATAATAAAAAGGGGGGATGAAAAGGGAAAGGAGGATGCAATAAACAAAGTCTACTCTAAGGAGGTGATACACGAAAACAAGATGACCTTCTCACACCCACTCTCAAAATCAGACAAACACACTTATACGCTTCACCCTTGACAGAAGAAGCAATCTACAAACTTGACAGGGAGGTAAAAAATGAAAGATACAAAAAAAGGAGGTTCACCAAAGGTGTTGTAAGAAGCACTCTGTAGATAATCCCCTCTGTTCTGTACTCCAAAATGGAACTCTTCTCCTATCAGTTGCAGATGGCGCCTTGTAGATAGCTGGTGTGTTGGTGTTAAACCTATGAGGGCATCAAAGACAATGACTAAACACAAATCAACACTCAGGACATACACAGAATATCTATCCAAGAAGAGTTAAAAATTGTGTTTATAGATTAAGGTAGAAATTTTAGCAGGGTTGTGCCTTGTAAAATTCGTGAAAAAGATGATTAAAAAAATGACCAAGTTCGCAATATATTTGAGAAGCAAAGAGGCCCATTTCGTGCTCCTTCTTTTACAAGTGGCATACATGTCCCTTCATGAAAAGAAACAAGCCACTCAAAATATTAATGAGCCGTCTGCTTTGTCTGCTCAAAATTTGCATTTCTCTTCAGGTTGCTTACACGATTTATCTTCTCATTTAATGCAAAATGGAGAAATCAGTTGATTCACCAGATGCTTACATCCCAAATAATCAATTTGCTGGCACTATTTAAGCTACTAGAGTTATTTATTTAATTAGTGCTAGTTAGACCAACTGCTCACTCATTCCTTTCTTGTCGCTTTGTCCATTTTGTCTTATCTGACTCATTCGGCCCCTGGGGTGAACATCTTGGCATGTCGCTGCATTTTGAGCTCATTTCCATGGCCAGCGCTTCCTTCATTTGAAAACAAATGGTTATTCCATTTTACTAAATTTGATGTCTCTGCGGCCGTCATGCTTTTGAACACCCATTCCATTTTGCTAATTTTGACATCCACCAGGACGTCATCAGGTCCACGTGGCATTATTATCAGATCCCTTGTCAGCCTTTGCTTATTTTATTTTTGTGGACTTTTGTCTACAAACATTTTCTCGTGGTCAAAAAGTCTGTGGAAATTCTGTTTCCTTGGTGTTCGCGACTCGAATTCCTTCGAAACTTAGTCTATTTTGATCAAGGCTTGATTCTTGAACTTTGAACTTGAACCTTTTAACTGGATGGGTCCCTTTCTGTTGAAGTGTCGACCCTTTGGAAGGGCTCTAAGCCTTTGAACTGCCCCTTGGTTCAAGGGCATACCCTTGAACCATGCGTTGAACCAGGCTTGTTGAACCAAGCCGTTGAACCAAAGTGGTTCAACGGTTCAATGGTTCAAACAAGCACGCTTATTTCCATTGAACCAAGCTGACAAACCTTTCCATTGAACTTTTCCATTGAATTGAACCCGTTAAACCAAAATGGTTCAACGGTTCAACCAAGCGCGTCGATGACCCTTTTTGCAATGAAATCGATGAACTTTCTCCGTTGAACCTTTTCCTTTTGAACCAAGACTGTTGAACCAAAAGTGCCATTGAACCAAAGTGCCAGGCCGATGAACCAAAACTCTGAACTGAGCGGTTGAACCAAAATGAGAAAAACACTGACATTGAACTTGGGCAACCTAGAAATAACTATCTTCAAAAAGCGAATAAAGAAGGTGAATGATTTTGGCCTGTGGGCAAAAAATGGTCAACAGAACTTATAGAAGGTAATGAAGTCTCTCTTGCAAGACAAGTTTGCATAAAAATAAATGAATTAAATATAAAGACTTTAGGGTCATTTTTCAAAATCACCCAACCTATTACGAGTTTTTTGGGAGTGATTTAGACAACATTCTTTCTATATCTTGGACTAGGCATGAATGTAATAAGGATGACACTTTTGATTCCAAAAATTCCCTAAAGGGGACGAATGGAAGACCATACATGCAACGTCCCTCTTTTTACTAATCAAATTCTAAGTTTAAACAACTATTGAAGACAAAATTTGACAAGTAAGTTCCATTTTAAGCACCAAATGAAAGATTAGGTTTGTTCTTTTGACCCCTTGATATTAAGTTATAACTTTGAAAGTATAATTTATCAAAACATTCACTTAAGCACCCTAGTTTTTTATTAAGCACCAACTTTGAAAATGTGTTTGGTTAAATGCAATCAAAACAACTTCTAATCTACTCTCTCAACCTACAAAAACAAAATTATAAGGGTCTGCTTTAAAGCACTTAAGAGTTTGAGAAAACAACATTAAAAATTTCAACTCTC
The DNA here is from genome assembly GCA_037957365.1 of Torreya grandis. Classification (NCBI taxonomy): domain Eukaryota; kingdom Viridiplantae; phylum Streptophyta; class Pinopsida; order Cupressales; family Taxaceae; genus Torreya; species Torreya grandis. Next base: position 229,585 of record JARHVA010003164.1, on the reverse strand, counting down.
TGTTGCAATCTCATTGTTTTCCTATGAAATCACAATTTCAGACTATAATATCACTATTATGGGTTAGATCAGATAGAAAACACAATATCATTGTTTACCTATGAAATCACTATCAATTTAAACAATATCACTATTATAAATGAAATCAATACCAATTTAAATAATATCATTGTTATAAATTAAATCATTGGTCAAATCAACGATATTGTTGCTCAGGAAACAATATCGTTGTTCTAGTCTACAATATCATTGTCACCAAACAAAAAACATAGAAAACATAATATCATCATTCTATTGACAAACTCATTACCCAAATTAACAATATCACTACCCATAATGAGGATATCATTGTTTTGGAAATTTTGGTAAAATTGTTGCTCAAGTAAATGAAATCATTATTCTGACAAATGATATCACTGCTTAGGGATACGAAATCACTTCTTAGCAAATAACGATTTTGTTAACAAAATCGCTATTATGACAATAATGATATTTTAATAGAGAGAAAAATTGATGTTACCAAGAACAAAAATGTAGTTATCATAAAAATGAAAATTTAACTTAAATTTTCACTCTTTTGGCCCTCTCACTTCAAGATCATGCATGGAAAAGATTAGTGAATTACTTGAAAGAGCTTTGTAACCAAATTAGTGGGGCTAGGGTCCCACTAAATGTGACATTATGTGAACTAGGAATTTGACTCAAGAGAGGATGGTTAGTATCATGCTAGTCCCAAAATAAAATCAAAATGAAATAAACACACTAGCATAACATCTATAGGCCTAGTTACTAGGGGAGCTTAGTTATCAAAACTAGAATGGAAAGCACAACTAAAATATTAAAAAACCTTCTTTCACCTTCTTTGGATGCTCCAAATATCTTGTTAAAGTGGTTTACTTGGTTTTTGTGCTCTTAAAGTCTGCATCAATGAAGTGTGGCTACCTCTATCTCTCCTTGGCTTGGCTTGGCTCAATATTTGGGCATTCTAACACTGATTTGCATGAAGATTTGGAATCAATTCAACATTATAACTTTGGCATATGAGAGCTTAAAGTTCAATAAGCAAGGCCTCCTATTTATAGATTTTCAAAAATGGTTAGAATCAACCTGAACCATCCATCTTAAGATGGAGATGTGTGGCTAAGAATTAATTAAATTATGTAATTAAAATTCACAAATAGGCTCATCAATATTTGGGATAGAGGGGAAATTAATAGGCATGGAGGGTCTTAATGAGGCATGGGAGGGGTTAACCTTGATATTTTATGCATTTATGGCCTAGAGATGTCTTCCCAAGAAATGATGTCACCTAATGATGCAAATATTCAATATTCATTTCCAAAAATAAATTATTCAACAAGTTCCATAGAATTATTAATTAGGCTCACTATTTGGTTTAATTATCTCCTACGTATGATTAAACACTTTGATGTAAACCTTGGCTCTTTATGCATAATTTACTCAAATTGGTCACAATGTCTTGTTAATAGACAAAAATTTGCTGGATTAGAATTAGGATGTGATGTCAGATGCATTGGATCCATTATCTCATTTAGGATGTTATGAACATCAAATAACAAAATCACATATATTAAGCAAGAGATTTGATAGAAAAGAACAATTTAGGGCTCCCAAGTGCAAAATTGGCATTTTGACTCAAAATGATCTGATCAAAGTTAGCTGCTTCATAAATTGCATTGCCCCATTTAATGATACTTTGGCTAAAATTGGCACTTGAATATGTTAGTTTCAAAGTTTTTAATGGTTTTTAGTGTTTTTAAGCCAAATTGTGCATTTTGGTGGAAATTGGTCAAAATACCGGTTGGAGGTCATTGGTGGCAAGATTTAAGTGTCTACAAAGTCTACCTACCTAAGTAAACCTACTGGTTTCACTGAATGAGGGAGCAACAAATCTTGGCCTTAATTTTGAATTTATTATACCATCTAAATGTCAAATTTGTCTTTATGAGGTGACGTTATATAAAATATGTGGGACCCCGACGTTACTAGGTGCTTGTAGAATCCATGGAATGTTGGAGGCAGGGAAATAGAAATGTGATGCAAATATGAATAACATAGAAACATAAATTCACAAAAAAAATTGGTTTGATTCATAAAAAATAACATTTACTGTTGTGTGAATAAAAACTTTCAAGGGAAGATGATGAGTGTAAGTCCGCATTTAAGACAATAGATGGGTAGTATGAATAGTTGGCTATGCCATTTAGATTGTCAAATGCACCTAGTAAATTCACGAGACTTATGAATGAAGTGTTGAAGTCTTACTTAGTTAAGTTTTTCATTTAAATGACATTTTAATTTTCAGTGGTAAAAAAGAAGAGCATTTGATGCATCTAAAATTGGTATTGCAATGGATGAAGGAAGAAAATTTGTTGGTCAAATTGAAGAAATGTATCTTCATGAAGTAGGTGTTGAGAAATTTGGGATTTGTATTCTAACATAATGGGTGTAAAATGGACTCGGAAAAGGTAAGATAAATTGTGGATTGGCCAACACTTAGGAGTCTGTTTGAAACAAGAAGCTTTCATGGATTAGCTAATTTCTATAGGAAATTCATTAGAAACTTTAACATAATATGTGCACCCATTATGGAAACAGTGAAAGGTGATAGGAAAAAGTTTATGTGGACTATGTAATAGAGGTGTTTTTTATATTTTGAAGAAAAGAATGATGGAATAGCCATTATTAACATTGTTGCATTACAACAATATGTTTCAACTTAATTGTGAACTTAGTGGGACACTGTTAGGAGCATTTTTGGGTTAATAAGGTAAGCCCATTACTTTATTGATAATTTGAATGAAACAAAGCAAAAATATTTTATTTATGATCAAGAGTGGTACATCCTATCCTACCTTAATAAAATATATATTATTAAGACAATGAAGTAAACCATTGATAGTTATTATCTAATTTTGTTGGTATATTCAGACTTATTTTGCTTGAATTATATAGTTATTATTATTCTTTCATTGTTAATATGATTTGAAAGCATTTTACATACGCTTAAATATACTATACTATTGTGTTTTGAAATCTTATGTTGAGATGATTTCATATACATATTTGGTTATTATCCAACAACTTACTTGATATGTTTACATCCTAAGTATTTTGGTATCTTATTTAAAGCTCAGATTAACTACAATCTTTTACTTGAGGTGAATGCAATAAAATTTATACACTTATTGATAATTTAGAGGGAGATTATCATCAAAGAGAGGATAATAGATGGATACAACAGGGAACATACAGAACATTTTGAGAACATGTCACACACACACACACACACATTTCTTGTATTATAGATAGTTGATGGCATACAAATCAGTGTTTACCTATTGGTGTGTTATTTTTTGTGGCTTATTGCTTGTTGTGCTTAGTCTAGTACTTTATGGTTATTGATCTAGCATAGTGAATAAAAGTAGTGATAGTGGTTAGAATGAACATTGATTGACATTGTTGTGTTTTATGATTGAGGTATGGTTTTTTGTTCCTTGCTAGTAGTATTGACTTTCATACTTGCTTCATGTTCAATTTTGTCGTATTATGATTGAAATAAAATGAAAAATGAGTATAAAAATAATTTCTAGGTAACCAATTGTTGTTATGATCGTCCAATTCAAATGTTGGCTTGAGCATAAATCCTATTTGCATAATGAAAACATAACCACTTATAGTGGTAAGCAAACAAAAGATCTATTTTGGTGGCATGGTCATTTATCAACCATAAAATAATGGCATGAATATTTTGGAATGGTGGGGAATGTTTTAATTAATATAGTTTTACTTAGCTATGACTTAATTTTTGATGGAAATATTTTAAAAAGTAAAAAAATTATGTTTATGTCGTGTATTTGTTTAGGAGGCATGCATGTCAAGTGTGAGTATTCTGATTTTGTAAACCCTAATGAATATTTTAGAGGTATTTTCATGCCTAAATTCATGGGTAGATATAGGGGGTGAATGGATAGTTGAGAGGCAGTCTCAACTATCATGTCCCTAAACTAACTAACCGTCTCTAAGAGGTTGGACCCCTGATAACTAACTATTTTTGGATTCCAAGACAAAGCTACCATTTTCTTAAGGGTGAAGTCACTGTTTTGGCAATATTTTACAATTGTAGATGATATCATTGTTTTAATTTTCATGAAAATGATGACATCGCTTAAAAATAGGCAAAATCACCATTGTAGTGATTTCCACCCTATTTTGGCCTTTTTGTTGTTTCTAGGAATGACGGATTCATACAAAGTCACTATTTTCCTTGGTGAAGCCATCGTTTGGCCTAAAATGCAAATGGTGACTTCATAGTTTTATGACCTAAAATTAGCATCAAATACATGAAAATTGACATTAATGACTAAGTTGGAATTACCTACTTATGGTCCATCATGGGGTGGCCACATGTGCTCTCTCACGCGCTCTAAAATGTGACATCAGGTTCATGGGCCATTTTTCTCAACTCAATTCAAATAAAATTAGAGCTCAAAAATTTTAATTGGCTAGGGTGAAAATGAATTATTTTTCACTCTAGGGGTGAATATATAGCAAAAAAAATTGAATTTTTACCCCTAGGGCTTATAGTTCATTCTGTGTACTCCAGGAAGTGTATTTTTTAGATTTGTGGTCAGTTTTACATGTCGTTTAATCTTACATGCCTCATTTTTCAATCGTATTGTAACCAGACCATCTTTTTAGGCCTCTCCTAAGATCCATTTAACAACATTATTTTTCTACCTATACCCCATGTTTTTTCGCACGTGCATCTTCAAACTCACATTTATGCTAGAAATGTGTTGTTATCCTTTGCCAACTCATCATAAATCTATTTTTATAGATTTTTCACATAAGCTATCCTTACTAATTTGCCCTATTACGAAGCATTCTTTTTTGATCGATCAATGATATATCTTACCTTTTTGGGGCAAACTCATTTTAAATCATGTGATTTAAATACATGAATGATTATAACCACCTTTGGGAAAATCATTATTTTTTGACCAAATTTAATGATTATAACCACCTATGGGTAAATCATTATTTTTGCATACTATGCTAATGATTATAACTACCTTTAGGTAAATAATTATTTTTTTGGCTCCACCCACCCTATCAGGGTGAATGATTGCATCACTTATTATAACTGCCTTTGGGAAAATATATTTTTCACATTATATTACTGATTATAACTACCTTTGGGAAGATCAATATTCATCCCACCACCCTACTCGAGTAAATGCCTCTGCCACTGTTTATAACCGCCTTTGGGCAAACTAGTGTCACAACCTTCATTATTGATTATAACTACCTTTGGACAAATCAATGAATTTATTGTATTATTATTTATAACCACCTTTGGGAAATTCATTAATCTCACCCCCATTGCCACTAGTTCATGTCATTTTCTTCATTTCAAAGGAATGTTTGACGACTCTAATTTACCACCCACTCCTTCAAGGGAGCATCAAGGGCTTATCAACCACCCCTTGGTGCATGAATCGTTTAGATTAATGACTTCTTCATTCTTTGTAAAAAACATTACTATGCATGTGTCTCACAACACCTTAAATATGGGCAAACTATACACACTCAATTTTGGCCACTGTCATGTCTAAACTGAGATTCAATTTAATTTTTATCACATGATGTAATCTAAGTATATATATCACCTGAATTGCCCAAATTCATTCACATAAGGGATTTAATCACTTGAAAACATGACGAGACTTGATTATTTAGGGTATTGCCCTGTATACACCCATAACCTAGTTCAATTTCAACCCTAGTTAAATTAAAACCCAGTAATTTGACACTTTTGGCCTGTCAAGCTATTAATTCAAAACATTTAAAATAATTGATAAAAGCCAAAAATCACTAAAAAATATTAATTACAAATCAAATCTTAATTAACTTGCTTAAGTAAAAATTCTAAGTTGAATTAGTGAATTTCATTTATCAAAAAAAAAATAGTCAAATATGAAGTCAAAGGTCAAAGGAGCTAATAAAATGATTTATTAATTTATAGATATTTCAAAAAGATAAATCACAACCTTAAAAATATCTAAAATGAGTTTTCATTCCTCATAGATATTGGAAACTAAGGTGTCAAGATTTCATGAGTGATTTGACCCAACCCAGGGTTAGCCTGACTCAACCTAGGTTATTTTAGACTCAACTATGTTAGAGGTACAATCACTAAGTGGGGAGGTGAATCAGTGATGCCATATGATCCATTTATATTTCCAACTCTTAAACATTTAGCACATACAATCATGATACATATAAATTAACCATTACAATGAACAAAGAAGATATAACAAGATCAAACACATAACACCTGATATATGTGGGAAACCCTCTTGGGGGATAAAACCCAATGAATATTTCAAGATGGACTATAGTCCTATAATAACAAGATCCAAATTTAAACCAGTACCAATCGATCAAGGAACACCCATCCCTTATTTTAGTGAGACATCCATCCCACAAGGAGGAACCAACCCCCTAAGCAACCAAACACGAACCTAGTTACCTTGATCTGATCTCCACTTCTGATTTGATGTCTTCTACACTTGATGATGGACTTTTCTTACTTGCTCTTTTTCCCTTTTACACTCTCACAAATTTTCATACATTAACAATGCATCTAAAACACCCTTTTGGATTACTCTTCACTTATTAAAACATACACAATCAGAAAACTTGCAACAATTCTATCACAACATCAATAATATGACTTGTAGGTCATGAACATAATTCTCAACCTACTCTAATCTTCAATCCATCCACTAAGCACACTCACTCAATCAACCTCTAGGGTTTACTCATTTAATTTACCTCTTCTAGTCTCATTAGGTCTAATGACCTATGTGTTCACCTTCATCACCTTGATCAGACAAGCATGTCTGATCCTGTTCACTCTTTATTTTTCTTCAATGACCTGTACCTTCTCTTTCAAAGGTTCTTGTTTTACTCAAATTTTGATTTTTATCTATTTATAGAAGAAAGGTAAAACTGAAAGAGGGATAGATGTTGGTATAACCTAGATGGGTGTGTGCTTCATAATCTAGACGGTTGTAGATACTCTTCTTTGGCTTGGGAAGATGACCTGAAACAAGAGAGAACTAGAAATGGGTTGGTTAGTTAGGTAGATAGGTGGATTGCCTAGCAAGATAGATCTAAGAAGCGGGAACTATCTAGGAGGTTGTCAATCCACCTTATAAGATAAGTCAGTGTTGATAAAAGAAAGGTTGCATAAGATGAAAGTAATTTATCTAAAGATAAATATTATTCAAAATAAATGCTAGTGTTCTAACAAAATAACATTTAGGTGAATGCTAAATTATTAAAGAATGTTCACGTCAATTCAAGTTGTTATTTCTAGTCTTTGAGGTGACATAGGTCAAGAAAATAGGATTTTGGTTGAGGTTAGGGGTCGAATGATGCTTGTTGGTTTGGTTCACATAGTGATCATTAGTGGTTAGGGCGATCTTCGATAATTAGATTAACTATCGATGGTTGGGTGACTAACAATAGTTTGACAGCTGACCATCTATGGTTAGGGTGACTATCAACAGTTTGATAGTCGACCATTAGTGGTCAGGATGATCGTCAATAGTTACTATTGCTAGGTCTAGTTAAGGTAAAAGGTTGGATCTGTAGGTTTAGAGGTTAGAGGGCAAAGGTCAAATAGGCACATCTTTTTATTGAAATAGAAGCAAAGTAAATGAATACATGAAAATAAATACTTAGCTCATGATAGAAGGTTGTTTGACTTGCTAAAGAGTCTGGTGCAATTTCAAATGAGCAATAACTAGGTGATGTTGGTGAAGTTTGGAATGATTTGGGTAGAGTAACAGTACTTTTCCTGAAGAATAATTTTGGCAAAGGTTTGGGTCCTTGTTATAGCTATTGGAAGAATGAAAACCTACTTGTTTGTGGATCCTCTTTCATGCCTTTTCACCTCCCACTCCCATCCTTATATAGGCAAAGAGAGATGGAGGTAGAAGGTTCTATAAGAGGTTTGGTTGATGATTTTGAGGCTTAAGATGCATGAGAAGATAGAGAAAGTAGAAATCTAGATAATATTTTGATGTGTTAGCTCGCACACAGATCAAGTTGGTAAGTTCAAGTGTTGACTGTTGACGATCAGAGTGCCAACCATCAATGGTCAAAGGGTTGAGGAACTAACCATCAGCAGTCAAAGTGAATTTTGATGGTCGAGGGTCAAAGGGTGAAGGGTCAAAGGTTAAAGGGTTTAGTTTGGTCAAGGTGGGTTATAAGGTGAGTTGGTCAAAGAGTGTTTTGACTCAGGTTTACGGTCAAAGGGTAAAAATGGTAGGTTGGGAATCCAAGGTTATTTTGACATATAGAACTATAGTGTGTAGTTTTTTAATGTTTACAATTCTTTCCTTTGCTTGGATCCACACTATCTCAACTCCACATAAAATAGGCCAATTATGCCTAGTATTTATACCATACACTCATCTAACCCATATTGGTCGGCCAAGATGATTACCACACTTGTCTTACACTTGAAATATGTCTTCACACATGTTACATGGGTGAAACACTCCAATCCATAGGTTAACCATAGTCCTTAAGACTCAAATCCTCCATTAGGCCTTAATGAGATCCAAAATAATGAGGCCTTCTCAACCATATGTTACAAATTCAACTCTTTGGGCCATTTTAAGCTTCTACCAATACTTTGAACACATAAAACCTATCTATAATAGACCATTTATAACTCCCTTATGGGTCCATGCAACTTGGAACACCAACTCAACATTTAAACCTATCGATTAGATCTTCTCACTCTTTAGGCCTTCAAACACAAAAAACACAATCTCAAACTTATGAAGTAAAAAATAAAATATTTCACATAGTCATATCATTAGATCACATGGATGAAACCTTAAGTAACTCTTTAACACCTCCATGTGCCTTAGACATTCCAACACAAACTCTAAGCACTCAAATCAACTCTCTCAAAATGACCACTCAGACTAGTCATATACAATCAAAATACAATCAAGTTATTTTGACTCTCCACAACTAAATATGGGAAACATAAGATATAAAATACCTTCTCATGAAACTTTGATACTTCCTTGACATCTTAATATTCATTTTTTTCCCTCAACTCTACTCAGAACACCTTCAACTTACCTTTGCAAGATGGTCACTCAAACTGTTATTGTATTTAATAAACATAGTCAACTTCTAAGCCTTTGTTAATACTGAATATGGATTGGTAAAACCTCCATAATAAACATAAATGGTCATCATAGATTATAAAACACTCTTAAATAGTTATCTCATCTTGAAACATTGAAATATCATCAAGAACTCATCAATTATCCTTCTCAGGTTATTTATAGAACATGGTCAAACACACAGTCAACTTTGGAGCTCAATATATATAACTATAAAAACATTAAAATATTATAATAATATTTAATATAAGTTCCTTGAATTTATTTATAAATTTTTCTTTTACATCACCTTCAAATTCATCCTATATCAAAAGATATAAGCATAATACTCAACACTGGTTTTTCCTTTGTTAATTTCAAATACCAACAGTCACTGGTAAATGCAAATATTGTAGACATGTATCTCCATATCATGTACCCTTGTAAATTTATGAAATGCACTCGATCCATCTCCTTATGAGCCTCTTGAATTTAACTCTCTAATGCTCACCATTGATAATTGATATACGCTTTTGTGATTAAGACACTTGGTACCCTGGTGTGCCTTCTGAGCACATTATTGTCAGACTCACTCTTGCACCACTTGGTAGTCTCGTGTGCCTTCTAAGAATTAACTATTTGAATTGAACTACATCATCAATCTCCATCTACATAAACACCTGTGTGTTGTTGATCTTCTATCAAATCATCGTGATTGAGACACATGTCATTAGCGCATGTAATCTCAGGAACCTTTGATAAAATGACTTCATGCACGTCGTTGGATCACAATATGTAAAAATATATGCTCATCATTTGATATTCATTTGTTATATTAGATGATCACCATTAGATCTTTTGAATTCTCACCGTTAAATCTCCTCTTGCAAATTTGGCTAAGTATAGAAACTTAGTGAACTCTATCTGAGAGGCCAACTTTGTACTATTATAACTTTTGCTACACTCAATGTCCAAACTGTAAATTTGAACCACTTGATCACATCTCATAGGAGAATCCATCCATGTATCAAACTAATCTTGAAAACTTCACTTGTGTGAAATATGATGTCATTAAATTGCTTACTCAGCCTTGTCTGCCAAGATGACTACTTGAACCTAGACACTCATATGACTACTCTGATGAATTCCTTTTACTTACATAAGCACTCCAAGAACTCATAACACCCCATGAGGTATATACAACATGTCCATACCATCAATATCATCCATTAATTGATTCAATAATTCAACCACTGAAGAACCATTCAAAAACACCGAAGCACATTGAAGCACACTTTGCCATTATCATTCTAGCGCACATGACACCTCATCAATATCCTTGGTCACCTTAGAGACATCATTGACAAAATTCCAAAAAACTAAAGTTAGAATCTAATCTAAACTCCCTAGGGTTAGAGTTAGTTCTTAGAGCTATAAAAACAAATGCCCACACCATATACCAACAAGCTTTTGTATGTAAGGATATTCTGTTGGAATACCTTCAAGAAGCCATTGAGAGTAGTGTTATAATGCCCATTTTATACCAAGATTCACACCAAGCCACAAGTGACCATTGGACAAGTGTTACCACCATGGAGAAACATTACTAAAAGTTTCTAATTGTCATAGTCTGATCACGAACATCCTTATGCTATCAAGTGTATATCAAATTTGACAAAGGAGGTAAATTATTTGTTGTTTTTATCTCTATTTTTTGATATTGTTCAATATGTTATAATCCCCCTAGTTCTTAGGCAAGAGTGTTTAGTTCTAGTGTATTGTTATGCTTTATTTTTTATCATTTGGACTAATAAGGAACTAATTGATGTTTGTGTTCTCTTTAAACTCCTAAGATACAATAATAACTAGAAGTTTTTCCTGTGATGAAGGCACAAGTAAAACAACTTCTCAGGTCATCCTTTTCAACATATGGAGCATTTTTCAAGACAAAGATAACTTTAATAGTCATTTCAACTTGTTAGAATAGTCAAGTGATATTTAGATCAGTTGGTGGGCGTTGATAAGAGTTAGTTAGAGGGATAAATTTAGTTAGTTCCAAATCCAAGAGAGCCAAAAAAGAGTTAGCTCCATACAAACAATAAGAAGAAAAAGTTTGAGGAGCTTGTTAGGGTGATGTATGTCTATAGTAGAAAGTGTAATCAATCCATGAGATGCTGAGATGTTAGTTATTCTCTTCATAATTCAGTTAGGGAAGTGTGCATATAATGAAATATATGTAATCTTTATCATTCATTTAATAAAGCTAATGTGTTTAGGTTTCTAAATCGAGTCTTATGTCTAGTTGTGTGTGTCTAGTATTGGTGAGTGTAAATCCTAGCTGATTAGTAAGGTAATAATTGATTTTACCCTCATTATTATCTGGATCAACAAGGTACCTCACTTAAATTATCAATGACTCCAGGACACATAATTAAGAGGCGTTTTGGTTGGTTTAACTCTAGGACATGTCAATCTTATGCTTATATATGATTAGATGTTACACTATATTTAGTGCTTTAGATTTTCTAACATTAAAATTATTAGTTGGAGTTGACATACACGTATATAAAAAAAGAAATAATGTTTTTTAGGATTCACATGTACATTACAGTTTACTTTAGGATCTTTAGGTGCAAAAAATCTTGTATTCAAATGACTTTGATTTTATTTGATATGTATGCACACACACATCAAAGTGAGATAAATATAGACATCTAAAAATGGCCCTTAGGCACTTATTAGTATTAAAATTGCATAAGTCTAAGGTACGCATTTATTTATAAGTGATCAGTCCAAATTAGGTGTTATTAGAACATCTTTTGGTTCATCGGTGTGTCCCCCTTATTCACTCTCCTCCATTTCTCTCTTTCAGCTTTCATGGTCATGTGGTGGTCCCCCCCCAAAACATATTTAATAGGGTTCTAAGGTTTTATGTGGTCCCAATCAATTAAGATCCACCTTTGGTTTGTGGACCCATATGTTTTGCTTTTTCGATAGTTTGATATTTGTTTGCATTCCAATAGGGCACTACTTTGAATTCAATTTTTATCTATAAATATAAATGCATCTTAGTGCATTTAGGCATCTAGATATCATCTTAAAAAACATCTAGCATTTTATTTTTCACATGCATCTATTGAGCATCTACAAGAATTGTAGAGAATTCAAGCATTTATAGAGCATTCATTGTAGCATTGAAGTTTATATTAGTGACACATTCTATTGCATTAGTTTTCTTAGTCGATGAATGATTGTAATTACTAGAGTGTTGTTTTCGATATTATACACCATTGAGGGCCCTAATAAATATCAAGGAAGCTCAACAATTCCTTGGTTTTAAGATAATCCCCAAAAATATTACTTTCCTTATCATTTTCATACTCAGGTGCCCAATTAGGGTAAGGAGAAGTTCATTCTCCTAGTGATCGAAGCGAAGTTTCAAAAATTGAATGAGGTTTTTGAAGCCCTAGATATGACGAACACATACATCAAAAACATTTGCGCTTCCCTAACACTATCCATAATCATACTTATTATATTTTTGGTGCCGAAAAGTGGAACTTAATGGTTTAGATAAGGTCTTTTGTTTGCCACTAGTTTTCAGGGTTCTCGTTATCTTGTTACAAAACCTTGATTTCCATTACCAAATTTTGAGATCTCTCAGTTTTTTAGATACATTTTTAAACTTTCTTTCATCTTTATTAATCTATTTTTTAGAAATTTAGTCTAGTATGATTTACTATTTTACATTTATTTTGGCCTAATTAAATATTTATGGATATTTGTATTCTAGATTTTTAAGCTTTGGATTTGACAAATATATATATTTAAAAAATTAGCAATTTTTTGATTGTACTCATTATATTTTTAGTGTCTAAAATTAGAACTTGATGTTTAGACGATCCTTTGTTTGTCATGAATTTTCAAGATTATTATTATTATCTTACTACGAAACCTTAATTTCCATTATCAAACTTGATAACTATCTTCAAATCTCTCGATTTTCTAAATACATTTCTAAACCTCTTTTAATTTTTATTATTCTAATTTTTTTTAAAATAATATAATAAAATTTATTATTCTACATTTATTTTAACCTGAATATTTATATTCCAATATTATTGAAATCCACTTATTCATAATACATGGTGCTCCATATGTGCATATACATTTTTTTTAATGTATATTATTGATGTTGAAAAATTGCATATTAGACATTCTCGAAAAGGTAGAACGATGAAGATTCCACCCATTTTTAAAAAGTTAATGGAGATGTCAAAATTTTGAAAAAGCAAGTGCACTCGTCTAAATATGCATTGTTATTCTTTGCACTTAGGTGTATTAGTGTCAATATGGATTGTTATTCTTTGCACTTAGGTGTCTTAGGGTCATTATGGTTTGTTATTCTTTTGAATGACGAGAGTTTTTTTTTTTTCCCCTTCCGGGGGAAGGAAGTGAAAATATCTATTATATTTTTATAGATCAAAATTATATTATATATTTCCTAAAAAGATGGGTAGTATGAAAATTTAATTTAAATAAAAAACACAATAAAAATTATCTTGAAATTAATTTTAAGATTAAAATATAATTATAATATTAGGCTTATAAAATTATTAGTACAATTTTATGTAATATGTGACATTAAACGAAGTTATAAATAGTAAGAACTAAAATACTAAACTACCAGTGTAACTAGTGTTACATAAGAAGAGGAAACAACGATGAATTATTGGGCTTATCTTTTCATGTGTTTCTATGAGGGTGTGTATCATCAAATATGGATCCCCGAGTATTTTGCTCAGTATTTTCTTCAGCGTTTTTTTCTATTTACAGATGAAGGGGTGAAATAGCCAATGATAATTTGGATGTTTTATCTTGCCCATCGCAACTAGAAGGCCCGTAACCAACGTGTAACAAAGACCATCTTCCATCCCCCCCAATGGTGAGAATTGGCGGTAGAGAGGAGGGGTGGAGAATGTAGAGCATTTATGCAACATTGATTAACCCCTACCTAGATATCCCTTCGCTCTTAATCCCTACAAGGTGGGTCTTATTGAGGGAAATATGGGGGCACCCTACTAACATTAGTAGGAGCATTGCCTTAGTGATAATTGAGAGTGTGTAGGTGCTCCACCTCCAATGTCACTTTACATTCTTGTACTTGGATCTATAACATGACATTTGAAAGCATTGCAATCCTGTTAGCAATAAAGCATTCTTTGTCTATATGCTTTTTCTAAAATAAAGAAAAAAACCTCTCTTTTCAAAGATGAAAAAGTTTCTCAATACAAAAAATATGTCAAATTTGTTTGAATCTTGTAGGGAACATAGTAAAATCCCCTAAGAGAACCATGTGCCAAGAGAAGGGTTCTAGTCTAAAGGGATGAAAAAAGGAGTGTATCCACATCTAAGCTTACTAAGCTCTAACACAACCAAACAATGTATTTAAGAGACTCAGTTTGTCCATAGGTAGTGCATTTGGGAGATGGTGTCACCCTATGAAGTAATTTGTCATCCACTGGAAGCCCTTGGTAGAAAATGCACCATGCAAAAATAGATTTTTTAGGTTCTACAATGGTAGACCAGATGGTTTGGAATCTTCCGATTGAAAGAAAAGAAGAACTACTAAGATTTTATGTTTGTCAAGCATTTCCCAGAGCACACTATTGGAAGCTAACCATTGACAACGAAGCTAGGGTTTGTATCGAAGCAAAGGAGTGGACACAAGTTCTAATCTTTTTACCATTTAAGTAAGCCTCTAATTCTAATTTTGTGTCAGGCATACTCTAACACCACCATCTGAATCTTAGCAATGGAGTCAAAATCTTAGTTATTGAGCTTGAATTTAGTTTTTAAATCTCACCAACTAGCCCAGGATCTGGTTCGTTTATAGAAAATAACCCCAATACTATAAATGCCTTTATGGAAGAGCCGAAGGGATTTTAAAATACTTTAAGTTTTATTTTTCAATATTTGTTGAATAATATTGGTATTGTGATAGCGTTCTAGAGCTAATCATGATGGTAATATTCAATTTGATGTTTCGGGTCATATAACATATTATTAAAAATAAAAATCGAGCCAATACAAAGAGACACAAAATATATTATGAGTCTTCTCATTTTTTTGGTTTGATTACGTGGAGGGGTGTTCTAAAATGGTAGCTAGGGTGATGGGTTGATGGACTGTAATGTCCATGAATGTGTTCACTTTTGATTTCAACCTTAAATTTGGCATCCATTTGACCATCACCTAGAAGTTTTTCCTTTTTTCTTGGAGAAGTCAATAAAAAAAATTGTAATATCTTGGCCATATGGTGGACTTTGGAGCCCCTTTTTTGAATTTTTTTTTCCTGAGCTAAACACATTAGTGTAGTTAGATTGACATGATTTGTCACTAGTCAATGGGGAATTTGTAAAAAAAGTAATGAAGTTATTAATAATTGTGTGTATTAAAAATCTATGATAAGGGCCTTGAGATTAATATCTCTAAGCATTTTTCAAATAGATGTATTTGAAATAGTTGTACAAGTATTATAAGTCTTTTAGAATTAATTAATTAAGTAATATTAAGTATGCCATTTCATATCTTTATATGTGACATATTATTATAAAGATTGAAGAGCCCTGAAGGGCTAGCTTGAGTGGATGGGGTCAACGACTTAGGCCACCCGAGTCTTGAGTTTGATCCCAGATTTACTCGTGATATGTGAAGTGGGACATTTACGTGCCACATGATGGTTATAGGGGCTGACCTTGTTAATAGCGCCTCAGAAGTGTTGCGCCAGGTCGTTGGATCACCAATTATACAAGTTAACTTATATATAAATATTGAAGTCACTCTAAATAAAAAACCTCGTTTTGTATATGTATAATATTAATATTATAAAAATATTCTTAAATCAGCGACTAGCAAAATATTAATTTTAACGTTTCTTTATAAGACTTATCATCACAAATAAGCTCCAAGCTAATACAAAGAGACCTAAAACTTTAGAGCTAATTTTACTTACAAAATTAATTCTAGAAAACTCTCATGATATAATATATTGTAAATTATCACACAAAAATAAAATATTAATATTAATATTTTTTAATTCTTCAAAATCATGATAATGAATAGGTACCTGACACAGACTGCAATGCTCAGATTAGAGCATATTTTGGCAGAGGTTGTTGTTGCATTTGACAGGGGTTATTCTTGTTTGGTTTATAACAGATTTTAAGGCACATATATGATTTTGTCAAAAGATCCAAACGTGTTCTAGATTTGTGGGCCCATGCCAACAATGTATAAAATGAAAACCTCTGGATGAAGTCTAGATGTATCAATGCAACTGAGAAATAGTTGATAATCACATTTTAACTTAATGAAATAGAGCAAAAAATTATTGGCCTGAGAAAACTTGGATTGATGTGTAAGTTTGTAGGTTGGGGCCATGTGAGTAGGGTGTACGGCCCTAAGTGTTAAGGCAATAGAAAGTAAAAAGATAGTTAGATATTTGGTATGAGACAAGAGGCCTCTTCATTTTGTCTTCACCCCTCAAGAAGATTGAGATCAAGTATTTGTATAGGAGGCTTAATTTTTTGGTAGATTAGGGCTATTCATGACGTCAAAAAACCCAAGTTTCAACTTTTCACATAAAGATCAAAAGGTAATGTCAGTTCAAGTAAGGTTTTTTAACCTCCCTTTGTATTTTTGGGTATATTCCATTCTTTCATGGATTGGTAACTCTCTCGGGGAAATAATGTATATTTATTTTGAAACTTACAATAATATCCCCAAAAGTAATATGTTTGAGCAAATCGTGGATCTTCCTTTTTTTGTTTGTTGTGCCACGCCCATGGTCATCTGTCTTAGATTTGCCCTTGAAGGAAATCACTGAAAAAAAGAGGTTGAAAAATAGGAATTTCAAGTAGTTGGCAAGAAGGGGAAGAAATGCACTAAACTTGACTCCAAAGGGAAGAAGAAAGTCCACAACAATACAAAAAGTGTTAAAGCTAGATAAACCCTTAACCCTTTTGTATTTTTTAGTTTGAAAACAAACATTGAAGGTCCGTTGTTTCAAATCCCTTGAAGGGTACCAAAGCAAACAAGGATGGTCTTGAGGTAACAGTTGTCTTAGATCCCTTCAAGGAGCTTATGGGTACCAAGCATCACATCACTCAAGACCTTGACTCTTGCCATGAGATTTCAAATTGGGGAAGTAACCCTCCTAAGGCTGCTCTTTGTGTTAGCTAGGTGATTTTGGCCGATATACATAGCCCTTTTGAGCCAATTACTTGTGCTATTCAATTATATCGTAATAATTATCTCGACAGGGAGACGTATTTTGATCTCTCAACGACAAACATTAACTCTTTCAAGGGGCTTTTAGAGCTATATTGAAGTTTAAAAGGAAGTACAAATGTTGAAATTCCTCAAAAAAACGATGCAACTTTTAGAACTTACCTTCAGAAGAAAAATAAGATGCATAGTATAAAAGAAAACTTCCAAAAAACTATCTTTGAGAATTTAAATAGACACATATCCTCACATACATAACATTAAATGGATAAAATATTATGCTCAATTGTTATAATTTTATTTGTTAATCTAATATAAATAAACGTTTATATATATATTTTTTGAATACTATTATTTAACACTTTTCTAAAAATGTAGGAGTCTTGGACATTGAACATACAAATTTTAGCTACACTCATTCTCAGCATGCATCATGATATACATATATGAAGTATGGCCCATTGGCATGAATCGAACAGTATGGAGACGGATAGGTTTTTGTTTTTGATTGCCCCCCCAACCCCCTTCCCCGTACACGTGATCCACGCACCACCCGTCAAAAGGTCGTGATATGCACGATACTATCTATATACGAATAAAGAGCATGCAAATTTTAATCGGGAAAGAAAGAAAAAGGAAAAACAATTTCAAGACTTTCGGTAGAGCGGAGAAAGACATTTATATATATTGATCGAGTTTGAGATACACCGAGCGCCTAATCCGTGCCCAACACATTTCACGGACGGTGACTTATTATCTACTCCGCCTACAGGGCGTACAACCCAAGCACAAACCCAAGCACAGCACAAACACAGCACAGCACACCGCATCATCGCACTTTTGTCTCTTCCTTCTCCTCAATGCAAAGTCTGCCTCCCCACAAATTTCTCGAAGAAGATAACAGACAACGCTTTCAACTGGTTGTTGTACCTCCATGACAAAGAAAAAAACAAACAGGCCCGGATGCCCTTCCTCAAACCCATAATTACAAAAGAATGATGATATACTGTTAAAAAAACCAAAAATGAACCATACTTGAGCTTGCAATGTTTTTGCTCTCAGAGCTCCAAAGCTTTGCACTTAATTGAAAATGAGGAACACAGAGATATTCGGCTACAGCTGGTGGCTGTGTAATCAGATCAAATCAACGAGTAAAAATTGAACATAAGCCCTGCTTTTGAGTGGTGTGAAACCATTTGGGCTCTGCATCATCTGGACATGCAGGCAAGTTGAGATCTAACCATGGGGACTTGTGCTTGATGTCGCTACTGCAAATCACACTGCCTAAAACGATGGATTCTTCTTCATCGCACAAGGGTGGAGTTGCTGCGGATTTGCCCAAATCCTTGGAGAGATCCTCGTCGCTGGTGATTATTTCTTCGTCTAAGTCGTCATCCTGCTTGGCAGAGCAGCCTTTGACCTTATTGTGACTTGCCCTGTGTCCGCCTAAAGCCTGAAATGAAGAAAACATTTTCTTGCATGTCTTGCACTCGTACTTCATTTTCTTGGGCACCAGCTTCTTCAGATTAGCTGAAGATGGAGGTGGTGCTCTTCTTTTTCGTTTGAGATCCCTCACTCCAGATGTCGTGCATTCGTCATCTAGTCTGTTCAGCGAAGACGAAGGCTTAATTGTAGGCTCCCATGACTCCCCTGAAGATGCCAGCATAACCAAGCAATTTGCCATGAACTCAACTTCTGAACTAGGACTAGGTCGCCTCTGGGTGCGATTCGATCTCTTGCCCTTGGTGCGGTTTCTTCTCTCCTGTACCCTCTCTGTATCGCTTTCGCTGTCCCAATAAATACCCACCTCCTCCTCTTCTTCTTCACTCTGTTCTTCTTCTTCTTCCGCCTTATTGTCATCGTAATGGCATTCCATGTGGGTGATGAGAGTCTTCCACGAAGAGAATTCTTCCCCACACTGCCCACAAGCCTGAGAATTCTTGAAAACTGAAAATTTAGAGCTACCAAACTCACCATCTACAGCAGCAAAGGAGTAGTCTAGATCTGCGTAGCGCCAAGTTCGTCTGCGATTGGGACGCAAATCGTACATCGGATTGTTGTTCTTGCCTTCGAGATGATCGCCGCCACAAGACGCTTCCTGCTCTTGCTCCTGCTCCTGCTCCTGCTCCCGCTCCTCCCGATGCCCATTTTTGGATTCCGTTACAGAGACCCTGCGCCTCCGAATGCCGTCATCTTCATCTGCAGCGTTAAATTGGGATCCATGAATCCTCATGTGACCACCCAGAGCTCTTCCGCAGGAGAATCTTCTGTTGCAAATCTTGCATACATGCTTGGAACTCTGCACCTCGTGCTCTTCTTCCATTTCACTTTCTGTAAAAGTCCGAACTTTTTCCTCTCTCTCTCTCGGAAGGATGAATGATGGGCTCCCTCCTGCTACAGATCGACCATGGCTATTTTGGGGGTATCGATTTAGACGGCAGCAGGAAATTTGCAGTGGGCAATCTGACAGAAAAAAGCAGCATAACAAGTGATGATAGGAAGAGTCTAAATATAAGGCGAGAATGGTTGGGATTCCACCTAACTAGAGTAGCCCCGCCATCATGGAGATAAACATCGCCTACTACTCTCCGACTCCGCTCACGCTCACATCTCTCGCTCTATTATTATTTCCCCATAAATAAAAAGTGAATAATAATATTAACAATATTATTATTATTATTATTATTATTATAGGTGGCCCATCTATTTGCACTTGCACTTGCACATAAAACGTATAATGGGCATTTTTCGGGGAATGCGACATGAAAACCGTGAAACAAGCAATCCCATTGAAAACAAAGTCCAAGTTAAGGGAAAGCATAGAAAGAAATTAGCAGGGAGGGAGGGTTAAAGAGGAGCAGGTAACAAGTGATTACTTGCGGTAGTTATTTCTCCACCCAAATCGTATTCCTCCACAGAAAAAAACAAAACACGGCACCTCTCCATTAGTTAGAAATAAATAAATTATCTTAATTTGTTTCATAGAGAGTTGAAATTTGAAATTTGACATTTGACATTTGACCGGTAGTCCCTTAAAAGAAAGTGGCCTGCCCATTTTTTTGGGGTTCCCTTGGAGCCGTGTTTAACATGCGTACTCTTAACTTTAAGGGCACCGTCAGATTGATTCCGATTAGATGCTCCAATTTACTAGAGACCACAACTTTACAAAAGAGTGGAAATATATCGAAATTAGACCATTCATCCAATAAAAATTATAATCAACTTTTTTTTTTTTAAAAATATAATTTTTATTTTGTTTTATTGAAATATAAATATATTTATTAAACATATTAAATTTATTATTATTATTACACCTTTCATATTCTTAATTTATATTCTAACAAAATTTATATTAATAATAAATATTAAAATAGTTTAATTTGAAATTGAAAAAAATGTATCAATAAATAATTATTATAAAGTAAGGTATTTTGAAAAATAAAAAATAAAAAATATTGATAATAAATATTATGTGAAGTAAGTTTATTAATAGTCAATCAAAATAGACTTGGTTTCAAATCAAAAACTTATTAATTAATAATAAATGTAAATTAAATAATTTTAAATTTCAAAATAAATATTAATTGATAATAATTATGAAAAAATTAAATTATAAAAAATAAAGGTAATTTTTAAATCATTTTAAACAAAACATTCATTTAATATATAATATTTTTATAAAAATTTAAAATAATTATTTTTCATTTAATGGAATATTTTAAAAATTATACAATCTACTCTTACCAAATTTTATCATATAACTTTTTTTTAATTGAGTATAAATATCTTCACCATATATATTGTTTGAAATAAAATTATAATTATAGATCTCACTGGTTACCAGGGGTGGTCTCCAACATCAACCCTCCTAATTTGCTCCCTCCTCCTTTATCTTATGATGTAGTGGTTTCAAGCCGCCTTAGAGATTCAATAGAGGTTAATTCCGATCAAAGACATTTTTTTACAAATTGCATAAACGCTCGGAATCCTTACCACAACTGTGGGGAGTTTTGTAAATCCCAACTTATATCTGCAAAAGATACCCCCTTAGTTTGCTATGACATATTTATTGAGCCCCCCTTGGTTGGCTCATTGGAAGAGGGTGTTCCTCTTGACAAGACCTCTTATCCTCCTTCCTTCTACCTTGGGGACGTTCTAGTGTTGCTTTCAAAGGATTCCCTTAAGTTGGAAATCTCTGAATCTGCCTTTGAGGATATGGGGCGCTCTTTGGGATGCAAATCCCTGTTCGATAAGTATGTGGGAGCCATCCTTTTAAGAATGAGATAACTCAATGGGATAAGAATGCTTGGAATCTGATACCGGCTCCCTCTTCCTCTCTCCTCGGCTTAGGCTTCTTTTAAGCACTCTTCCAATGTTCAACGGACAAGTATTTCGTTTGATCCTCTGGATCATGGTTCTTTGGCAAGTTTGGCATCTTTCTTTGCCCCTGGACGCCCTTCTTCAAACCAACCTTGATGAAAATTTTAGTAGCCTCCATTTGGATCAGATTGTACCATCTTCCTCCTATCATGTGGAAAGAAGAGAATATAAAGTTGGTTAACAAAGTGGGCTTCTTTGTAAGAATAGACGAGAACTCATTGGATGACAAATTTGTCAAAGTTTGTGCCCTCTTAGACCTTTTCCAAACTTCTCTTTCACTCGGTGCTCTTGTTCTCTTCTCAACGCAAACAAACTCAGTTTCTCAATTACGAAGGTCTTCCTTTCCATTATTTTTGATGCAAACTCTTGGGGCATAGGGTGGCAGTGTGTATGTTTATGGCTCGATCTTCTTCTTCCTCCTTCTCTCAACTAGTTTGGAGGAAGGAGGGATCTCCTTACCAGGACTTTCGATGGCGTAATCAAGAAATCTTCTACCTACATGCAGACTCCTCCCGGTCTTCTGCACCCATGAATCCTCCTCCCTCTCCTTGGAAGACTCCTCCCTCAAAAGAAGCCCATGCTCTAGTGGCATCTTCTACTCCTCCCTTACATGTTGAGCCTTCTACCTCCCCTCTTAGGTCAACGACCAATAGATGCAAAGCTCTTGTTGGCATGGATGCTAAAAAGAAAGGTTGAAGTAGAAAGGTTGATAATGGAGGCAGGGAGTTGGTGAGGAGTAGCTCTCAATGGATGATGAAGGACCTTCTCTCAAGGTGCGAGAGAAGATTGGCTTTAGGTTGAGGCTGTAGGCAGCGTTGCTATTAGAATTTCTCCCTCTGATTGTTCCTTCTCTTGGTAGGGTGTTAGGGCATTGATGCTTTGAGGATGTTTTGTGCACTGATGTTTATCTTGCTTTCCCTTTGTAAGGGTGCCCCTCACTTGTTGATGGTATTTCGTTGTGTTTGATGTTCTTTTATGTCTTAGTTTCTTATGTATTCTTTTTGACTTTAGGCATTGGACCTCTAATTATATCTTAGTACCGATTCATAGCTCCGATCAAAATCGATTATCCATAATTTTAAAAAATAAATTATATAAAAATGTTTGCCTAATTTACAAATCCCACTCTAAATGACTGAAAAGTCGAATAAATGACTAAAAAGTCAAAGAAGAAATCACTACCCATACCAACCAGTGATAAAGATTGCTCAAGTATACCCATAAAGAAAAGAGACAAGGATAGGTTTAGCATTAAATCATTCCCCATACAAAAAGTCCTTAATATTAATATATAATTAAACATATACTAGGGCATAGTAAAAAAAAAACTCTCATCATTGTAACAAAAACTGAGGTCCAAATTGGGTTAACGTGTATTACCAGTCAAGAATTGAAGTTTACCAGCAGACATTCGTAGCTTTGGCCCCCTTTCAACTCGACCTAACATAGCTAAGCTAGAGGTTCATCCGAAATAGAGTTTATATGTTTTTCCACTGCCTTAGACACGTGCTCAAATGAATGAAATTTTTTTATTGACTGAAAAAAAATAATTAAAACTACAGTTGCATGTAAAATATTACTTCTCTGAATGTTACCATAAATGTGTTCACGAGGTTCCCGCAAAGCAGTTAATTATGTTTTGTATTTGGCAGTGGCAGAGACGGAGACGGAGACCCCAAATTAAGTACCGACTTCCAACGAAATATTTAATGCCGCATTTAATTATCCAAACATTTAACAAACCACATGCCTAAACATTGATCGAATTGGAATCGTACAGCAAAGCCACTATGATTCCATGAGTTCCCCTGTGAAGCCACTATGAATTAAGTAAGGTGACAGAGGGCAGCGGGCAGCGGGCAGCGGGCAGCGGTATAATTTATAGGCGTCCACAGTCCACAGCTCCACAGTCCACAGTCCACATACATACATGTAAGGAATAATCACGCTTTCCACTATTACCTACAATTCCGATTTCCATACAAGTTAGGTGTTGTACGAGTTTTAGTCTCTATTTGTGGCCCGGGGAATCAAATTCCTTTGCCTTTGCCTTCATGTCGGCTTAGGCCGGTGGACGTTGGAAGCACTCGCATTGTCGTGATGCGTATCTTTCATATTTCATTTTTCGATTTTACATTTCCTCTTTTCCTACACGGCATGTGCACCATGGCAAACTAGGGTTTTTTTTTTTAAAATTTTTTTATATTGAAATAGACTTTATTATATTAACAAATATATAAGATTATTTATTTAAAAAAAAATTAGGTGGTGTCTAGGAGGTTTTGTAACATCAAAAAAGAGCAAAAGTGGGTCTTTATTATAAGGATCACTCTAATGAAAATTCGAGAAATCATTCCCTCCAAAAATTGGGTCTCATCTCGAGCCAGAATTATTTTGAGCACCTTTCTCTTGAACACTTGGTTCTTGCTCTACATGATGGGGAGAAATGGCCAACCCAAGACGAGGAAACGCTATATTTGATCCCAAGCGAATAGCTCCATCTATGTTGCCCCAAGAGAGGCAGAGAGCCCCACCCCTTAGCACATCAAGAACGTGTAGCAAAGGGCCCTGTGTTCCACATGGATCTGGAGGAGGAGGTACCTAGTACCTTTGCAGAGAACCCTGAGTTCGATTGCGAGAACGTCAATGCGATTGACTATGATGATAGCCACCCCTCGGGGGGCCACTGCCACCTCTTGGTGGCGTATGTTTGGGCGGGGATGACGACGCATGAGCTACATTGTAAGGGGCATCCCCTTAGTGATGAAACAAGTATTGCATGCAATCAAGTTCCATAGCCACTTTATTAGTTTGAACTTGAATATGGAAAAGAATATTAGAAATAACCATGGATTTATTGTAGATAGAAAAATGAATGTCAATAGCAACATTAAACAAAAGAGTTGAATTCCTTTCTTTCCATAACCAAAACAAGATTTTCACTCTGAAAGCATGTCAAACTTGGGTTTACAACAATGGCATCTTACAACTGTCACCAAAGAGAATATGATGCCGACTAAATGGCTTTGGGCAAAAGGGTAAAAAGAAATCATGAACCCAAGTCCAAGTACTTAGGGCCTTAGAACAAAACCAAAACAAGTACATGAGAGTATCTAAATGTCCACAAAAAAGGCATAATGGATGGACCACCCTAAGTTGCCCTAGACTTCTTCCAATAAGAAACCCTTGATGAAGTAGACACCAAGTAAATGAGCAAGCTTAGGTTTGATATAAGCAGACCACATTGTCTAAAAATGTCTACCCCAAACAACCAAGGAGGATTAAAGATCCCATCCAATATTCAGTTTATCCACCATGTGAAGATGTGGGGATAGCCAATTTTAGCCCTTACAAGCAATGTAGTTTATGAAAGGGGTATTCACATACCATTTCTAGTCCTTCCACCAAAGGCGAGAAGAAGTAATTGAGATTTTGTGAAGAGATTATCAAGAACATCACCCATAATTTCCTTGTAGGACTCCTTGTCTGCAAAAGAAAGTTTATATTTTGCCTTCAACTCTTCCCACGAGAGCTAGATTCAAGACTACTTTCAAAACAAATATTGCACCGTGAGAATTCATCTTCGAAAGAACTTAAGAGAATGAATCCAAGGGACCTCTGCAAGAGGGACATAACAGAAATTGATAATAGGATACCACCAAAGAGAGTGTTGGTTGATAGAGAGGTTGTCCTTAAAACCAAGCCCATTCCATAACAACCAAGGCTTAACTTTTTCCAAGGCTTTCCAAATAATTTTAATCACAAAAGACCCAAAAATCTTCACAAGCGCTGAAAGAGAGAGAAGGTTAATAAATTCTAGGCCTTTCCAAGTAGCTCTAACATAAAGGGTGACTTCATAAATGCAATGATAGATTAAAACTTTCCAAGCTTCATTTCCTTCAATGGCATGGACAATCCATTTAACACAAAGAGCCTAACTGTGAAGGGTAATATCAATCAAATCCATACCTCCCACCTCCTTAGGAAGACAACAATAATTCTAGGCCACCTTATGGAAGCCTTTGCTAGTGGAGGGATTGGCCTAGATGAAATCTTGAAGAAGTTTTTCAAGCTTTTGAACCAACTTTTTAGACGACCCAACATGAAGAATAATACATATGAATGGTTGTAAGCACTTTGGAACATATTTAAAACTACTAACCAGGGACAAGGGTTTGGTGATCCAATACAAAAGTTTTTTTGATGAAATAGATCTTAATATATTAATAAATATATCAAAAATATATAAGACTATTCATAAAAACAAAGGCACTAGAGAACACATCACGAAAGTCAGCAAACTAGGCCAAGCCTAAGAACAAAGCACCAACTAACTAGGTCGAGCCTAGGATAGATCTATAACATTAAAAAGAGTAATTGAAAACTAAGCAACCATAAGAAAAAAGTCTAGAAAAAGGTGGGTCTTTATGACGAAGATCACCCCAGCTAAAGCTCGGGAGATCATCCCTCCCAAAAATAGGGTCCCATTCCAAGCCAAAATTATTTTGAGTACCTTCCTCTTGAACTTTTGTGTCTTAGTTTGCACGATGGGGAGAAATGGCCAACACAAGATGAGGAAACACTTTATCTGGAGGCAGTTCTCAGCCATCATGAGAACTCTCAGGCAAGTAGCTCCATCTATGCTACCCCAAGAGAGGTAGAGAGTCCCATCCCTAAGCACGTAGAGAATGTGGAGGCAGAATGCCCCATATTCTATCTAGATCTAGAGGAGGCATATGGTACCTATGCATAGAAACTTGAGCTCGATTGTGACAGCATCAATGTGATTGACTATTATGATAGCCACCCCTCAAAGGGCCACTGCCACCTCTCGACAATGTATGTCTATGTAGGGACAACAACATGCGAGCCACATTACAAGGGGCATCCCTTCATGATAAAGCAAGTATTACAGGTAATCAAGTTCCATAGCCATTTTATTAGTTTGAACTTGAATTTATAATACAACATTATAAATTAACCATAAATTTATTATATATATAAAAGTGATTGTCGGTCCCAAGATTAGAGAAAATAACTGAATTCATTTCTTTTCATAAACAAAACAAGATTTACACTCTGAAAGCATGCCAAACTTGGTTTTACTGCAATGGCATCTTAGGACTATTTTTGAGGAGAATATGATAACAACTAAATGGATTTGGGTGAAAGGGTTTTAAAAAATTATGAATCCAAGTCTAGAAGCCTTGGGCCTTATAAAAAAACCAAAACAAGTGCATGAGAGTCTCTCAATGCCCACATAAAGGGCTTAATGGATAGACCACCCCAATTTGAACTAGTCTTCTCCCAATAGGAAGCCCTTGATGAAGCATACACCAAGCAAAATGAGCATGCTAAGGTTCGATACGAGTAGACCACACTATTTGAAAATATCTACCCCAAACAACCAAGGAGGATCGAAGATCCCATCTAGCATTAAGTTTATTTACCATGGGGGGGAAACCAATCATAACCCTTACAAGTAGTGTAGTTTTGGAAAGGGGTATCCACATACCATTTTTAGTCCTTCCACTAAGGGTGAGAAGTAATAGAGATTTTGTGAAGTAAATTATCAAGAATAATACCAATAATTTCCTCAGAGGACTCCTTATCCATATAGGAAAGTTTATATTTTGCCTTTAGCTCTTCCCATGGGAGCCAAAACTGAGATTAGTAGCAAAGCAAATCTTGCACTGTGAGAATTGGTCTTTGAAAGAATTTAAGAGAATGAATCCAAGGGACCTTTGCATGAGGGATGTAATGGACATTTATAATGAGAGACCACCAAGTAGAGTGTTGGTTGATAGAGAGGCCACCCTTAAAACTAGAACTTTTCCATAACAATCTAGGCTTAAAGTTTTCCTAGGATTTCAAATACTTTTAATCACAAAAGACCCAAAAATATTCATAAGGGCTGAAAGAGCGAGAAGGTTAACAAACCCTAGGCCTTTTCAAGTATCTCTATTGTAATGGGTGCCTTCAGAAATGCAATGACGGATCAAAAATTTCCAAGCTTTATTCCCTTCAATGTCATGGACAATCCATTTAACACAGAGAGCCTAACCTTTTTAGGAAATATCAATCAAACGCATACCTCCCACCTCCTTGGGAAGACAACAATAATCCTAGGCCACCCTATGGAAGCCTTTCCCAGTGGAGAGATTGGCCCATATGAAATCTTAAAGAAGTTTTTCAAACTTTTTAAATGAATTTTTAGATGACACCTAACATGAAGAATAATACACACTAGTGGCTGTAAGCACTTCAGAACATATTTAAAACTTAGCAGCCAGGGATAAGGGCTTGGTGATCCAATACAAAATTTTTTTGGCCACTCTATCATTAACATATTGCCATAAAATAGAAGGGGATGTCTAGAAAGCAAATGGGATACCCAAGAACTTAAAAATGTCATCATGCTGGTGCCATTTCCACTCATATTGGCCCACCCAAGGAGGAGGAGGGAGGAAGGATTGTTTGTAACACTAAGTCTTTTTCCATTAGATGGAAGAGCCAAAAGCAAAAATAAATATATCAATACAGTGCATCACATTAGTAACATTATCTTCATCCTCAAGGAGAGTGAGGAAGGAGTCATTTGAAAAATGCCCATTAAGGAGTTGAGAAGGTTCCTCTATAGGTAAGGAGATACCATTAACAAGACCTTGAGATTGAGCATTGGGAAAAAGGTATCCAAAGCCTTTTACATCGAGAACATACATCATAGGTGCTAGCGAGTAGCCTTGCCTAATGGATCTGAAGAGACAAAACTATTCAAAATTAACACTATTAATGGAAAGGAAGGCAGAGGCTTCTCAAATAGAATTTGAACCTATTTCAAGAAATTTGGACCAAATCCTAATGCTTGTAGCATTGCTAGAATAAAAGGCCATTCAATGCGATCATAAGATTTTTCAAGATAAATTTTAATGAATATAGCTCTTTGGTTGGATCAACGAGCCCATTCTATGCCCTCCCAGATATCAATGGCATAATTTAGAATATACCTACCTTGAATGAAGCTTGTTTGTACAAGTTGAACAAGCAAGGGCATAAGGTGGTGAAGATGGGGTGCTAACACATTGGAGTTGATGTTATAAGAAACATTGAGCAAAGTGATGGGCCTCTAACTGTAAATTAATCCAGGGTCTCCTTGCTTTGGGATGAATTTGATGTGCCTTTTATTAATATCAGACCCTAAGGAATGGGTGTGGAAGGCTTCAAGGTAAACTAGATATAAATATGGCCAAATGGTATTCCAATTTTTTTTTGTATAACTCACAGGGAAACCCATCACAACTAGGAGATTTATCATTGGCCATTTATATGGCTACCTCATGAAGGCCCTCAATGAAGAGCTGCCTATCACACATAACTCTTTGAGTAGGAGTTAACTTGTCAGGGACAAGGCACACCAAGAGGCATTAAGTGAGGGGGATTGTTATCTCTCCAGATAAAGATTTTGAGATGTGAAAACTTGTTGGTATTATCGCACAATGGCTTGGATAATCTTTATCACTTATGTAGGGTGCTATCCAATGTCCTGAATGGGTTTGATCTATTGAGTAACATATTTGGATTTAAGAATTTGGAATAATTATTTGGAAACTTTATCTCCCACTTTAAGCCAATACAGTCGAGTGTGGATTTGAGCACCCCAATTATTGTAATTATCTATAATTTTTGAACATGGCCTTTTTGTAACATGGTCCCACCATGGCTGACATCTGTTGAGTTTGAAAATTAGTCCTCTGGGAAACTAAACAACCATGATGGATCTACTGGTGGTCTGACATGCTCACTCACACAACTATATATCTCTGAATTTATGGCCATCAGTTGTCAAGATATGATGACACTCTTACTCAACCACCTCTTTGGAGTTGAACCATGAGGTGGTAGTGCATGAGCAAATCCCCTTCAATGAGTCATTACAACTACAATAAAAGGGTTGCAACAACCCTCTTTCTAAAATTTTGATTGCAAATCATCTTCTATTAATTATCTAAATAAAATATATAATGTTAGTCAAGCATGACGTGATTTGATAAATTGAAATATAGCTTTACACAATTCCATGGATTCATATAACTTTAAAAACTATCATTTTAATTAAAATAGGTATAAATAAAAGTAATTAAAGTCACTTTTTTTTAACTTGAGAATTTTACCAAATTATATTAATATAGCATTATGATACACAAGTTAATCATACAAAACAATGAGTGGAAGCAATCACACTCCAAAGTCACATCAACTGAAGTCAAGAAAAATTACATCATAAGCTTAGTAAAATTCAAACTAATTTTCAGCAAAAAAGTGGTGAAATAACTAAAATCTAGAGTCATAAAAAAACCACTACAGACCACAAAGAAAACCAAATAGTGGAAGTAATAATAAATGATATGGGAGGAGGTGGAGGATCATCCAGTTTATCAGCAGTGGGAGAAATAACAGATGATATGGGAAGAGGTGGAGTATCATCCAATTTATCAGCAATGGGAGCAATAACAAACAAATGGAAAAGTAGTGGAGGATCATCTCATTTATCAACCCAACCTCCCTAGCCACTACTAGCCAAAGGGTTTACAAGATCAGGGACATGATTCCAATGGTCCTTTTCTTTTTCTTTTTCTTTAGTATTATCAGGCTTGGTAGGTGAAATAATAAGATCCAAGAGAGGGGATTTCCTTTATTGAGGTTTAGACCACTCAGAGTGGCTAACACCACCATCACCACTATCCAAACCACTACCACTAACACCACCATTAATAATAGCTTGAGGTCCCAAAGCCAAGGATGGAAAACATCTCTAAGGGGAGTCATGCAGGAATGAGTCCTCCCTCATTGTCCATGCCACTGGTCCCATCAAGGTGACTGATGACAAGGAGATTTTGGAGTACTAACAACATAGGGGGCACTAACCTAATGATCTAACAACCTATAGATGGACTTTCTTCAAATGAATTTGAAGCATAACATTAGATATAACATTAATATTATTAGTTGTGGAAAATTAATCATCAAGAATGAAAAGATTAAAAGTAGCTTCATTTCTATTCTTCCATAAATGAAATATAATATCTGCACAAGATATATGCCAAATTTGTGTGTATTTTTAGAAATCATGGTAGAGTCCCCTAAAGGCACCATCTTCCAAATAAACATCTCTTGACAAAAGGGTTGGAAGAGGGTGTGATTTTAATACTATGATGATTAGGCAAGCTTATAAAACTAAAAAATATGATTTAAAGATTCTTGGTGGTTGTAAATAGAACAAATAAGATGTACCATTCCAAGGTACACCAAACATGTACCGATTGGGAGTCCTTGGTGAACAATACACCATAAAAAGTGTGTTTGTTTTAGCTCAATGATAAATACCTACACACATGAAAATATTATTCTCCATACTTGCTCTATGGAATTAAATTTCCATTTGGCATTAGGAGTGTATGCACCTAAATTTTCTCATTCCATTTAACATCACTAATATTCTTATTAGTTGACACTAATTTTGCTTAATTTAATTTACCCCCCTTTCCTAGTCCATTTTCTAATACCCCCCTTCTACTATCATTCATCTACTAACTATATCTCATCCCCACCAATCAATTAATCTATCCTAAACTCCCATTACACTATTCTAACCCTATTTACCTATTATTTGGGAATTTTAAATTCCCATGACCCCACCTAACCACCTACTAGGCCTACTCCTAGGATTTCCTACACCCCTAGTGCTTGTTATACACCTAATCCCTATCTAAACCCCATCTAATCATCATTAGTCCCTAAGAAGGTTTCTATATTCCTCCAAATCTAGAACCTTCTCTAAACCTCCCAACTTCTCTAGAAGCCTCCTAATCTAGAGGCTTCAAGGAATTTTAAATTCCTTGGATAATCCCCATCCATTGGATCTCCTTCCCCCAACTTCAAATCTCTACCATTGATCAATAGCTCCTTCCTCTATTTAAACAAAGCCACTCCTGCATTGAAGATATCTCCAAGCTTCATAATAAATCCTTGTCAAATTAGTCACCAATCTTGGGAATCCATGGTAAATCTATAATCAAGCATCCATCATCAAAAATCCTTCAATCATGCCATCACTATGTCAAATCTGAGTCTAATATTCAATCAAAAATCTTGGAATGGAGTTGAAAAGAGGTAAGAATGTTCATGTTATTCTTATTTTGTCTCTTTTATCTATTCCTATTGGTGTCATCAAGTTTTAGGTTTTATTAGTACGTCTAGTAATATTGTTTGAATCTAAAATTTGGTGCACATTTTGATGACTACGATGGGACCCATTGCTCCTAAATTAATAAATTTTTATTGTTAGTTGTGTTTTGATAACCTACAAGATTTATTGAATCAATAAAATCTCAAAAAATTTAATTTTTTTTCATGTACAGGTTGCATTCATGACATTGCACTGGTATTTATGACATTGTCCTGTGTAGTCATGATATTGACTTCGTAAGTTGTGATTTTTCCTTAGTCATCTACTTAATCGCTAAACATCTATCTAACCACACATGTTTTTATCCCTTCAACAATATTTTTACTCATGATTAGTAATATTATCAAACAAGTCATGATTTTGTCTATCTGAGTTGTGATTTTGTGCTAAACTGCTAACGATCTTGGATTTTGCAAGATTTTACTTTATGACAAAATTGCTACTTCACCAATAGTTATTTCATCATTATAGTATCAATATTATGGGTTTGTTTTGTGATTCTATTTTTTGTAAGGTTTTATTTATAAATAAAATTGCTACTTTATGAGTAGTTATTTTGATGTATAAGGTGTTGTGCAGACTAATTATCTAGTGAATATTAGATCCTTGAGTTTGATTAAAATTAATTTTCAACCCAGGGTGTGTACACTTTTTAAATATTTCAGCACTATATATGCATTATTGATTCATAAATCAACTTACTTTACTGGTTGCAGTACAATGAACTTATGTTGAATTCACCAGATAGTTATACTATGAAACTATTATGACATAAATACTTTCACACTTATAAATCATACATGCATCATAATTTATATAATCAGATTAATAACGAAATCTACTTACACACTCTTAACTAAGGAGGGTTAGGATATTCACTATAACTCCTTTTGAGGGGGACCTTCCTCGTTCAGAATTGAGTTCCAATCCTTCTTCGAGAGATTTACAAAAGCTTCTTCTAGAAATTTTGTAGCAATTAAAACTTGATATAGAAGATTACAATGCAATGACTTCTATAGTTATATTAACTATCCAATCTCAATCTTAACTTCACTAACTCTTAATCTAATCTAGGTTTTGCCATCAAATACAAAAGATAGTTTATTAACTTCTAACCAAAGACACCAAACTAAAAAAAATACAAATACTTTAGAAACTGCTCCAATCAACCTTCAAGTGGTTAGTAACCAAAGTTAATTATTTTAGGTTTGATTGGGTTAAGGACAAGGTATACTATTTTATTGGTTTATTTATTTTTTGTCTTCTTCCCATTATCCTTGCCTTTCTTATCTTTGACAACACATTTAAATTTTTTTTGTATGTAGGGAGTCCATATAATAACTCTAGTCCTTTCCAATCATCCATTCAGTTCCCAAGACAGCTGGATGTGTCCTTAAGATATGATCATAATAATAATTCTATTTTGTATAGTGATTGCAAGCAACTTGTAGATGAAGCCTACAATTACTGTAGACAACCTGTAGGTGAAACCTATAGTTGCTACGAGCACTCTACAATGGCTATAGGAAACCTATAAGCGAAGCCTTTAGTTGCCATGGGTAACCTGTAGTGGCTATGGGTAGCCTATAAGTGGAGCCTACAATTTTTTTGGGTAACCTATAGTGGCTATGGGCATCCTGTAGGTAGAGCCTATAGTTGCTGTGAGCAACCTGTAGGTAGAACCTATAGTTGTCGGCAACCTGTAAGTGTTGTGCCCAAATGAGATCTTGCAGCCTTACATTATCCTTCAAATGCTTGTTAAATAAAGTTACACAAGTATAATCTAATCAAGGAAAAAGTGTCAATAATTCATAACATAATATATATATATATATATATATATATATATATATATATATATATATATCAATGCACACATAAAATCATAAATTTATTCATTCATTTGTATGAGTCATAGATGGTTATGGAGATTTACATAGAAAAAGATATGTACTAGGCATGGATGAGGCTAAAAAATAGAGTAATTGGTGGCCTCATCACACCCCCTACTTAACCTCTTGCTCGACCTTGAGCAAGCCTTGGCTGCATTTTGAAACCAATTTTTTTTTTAAATCAAGGGGCTTAGTACAACTTGACCCTTCAAGGATATAAAAGCTTTTAGTATCATAAATGTTCTCCCATATTTTCTTCTTAGCATCTCTATTAGCTGGGACCTTTCCTTCCCAATCAGGAACTGGAAACCAAAATAAAGGAGGTTGAAACATCAATCCCAATGATTTTACCCTTCTCTTCCTGACAAGCTCAATATACATGTATACTCTGTGTATGGCCTCCCTAAAGTTTTGAGGGGAGTAAGATTCCTTTCTTTTTAAAGCATCAGAGAGTTATGCCCATATATGAGAACAAGAAAGAAAAATTTGATTGCCATCTCCTTCCATAAGACTCAAATAATGATTATGAACTTCTACCTATTTCTTGATAACCCATTCTTGTGGAGTACTTGAGTTCATGAAGGAGATCCATTCTTCTATTATAACATCTGGATCACTTGATTCACCCCTGATCATTAGAGTAGCTTATTTTTCTTTTTATTGATACTCTTCCACTTGTTTCCTTCTTCCTGTTTCATTAAGAACATATGAATAAAATGCATTCAACTAGACATCTCCTAAGTAGATGTTTGGATTCCAATCTGCATTACTGGGTACAAGATATTGATGGATGTAAAACTCACTTAATTGAGCTTGGAGGTCAAGATCAACATGTATATATACCTCAAATAAATATTTGGGGTCACAAACCATGTAATACTGATAATTATAGATCCCATCATATCCCAGTTTAAACCATCTCTCTTCTAAGTAGACAACATACACCCTAGAAGGTGGTTTGCACCCCATTAACATTTTAGTGGTTTCATGAATTTTATTAATCTTTTCTTTTAAATACTTGATCCTAGTTTCAACCAATTCTAGTTTTTATTTCAAGTCATCTTGTTGTTCTCTTGTTTCAACATATACCTTAAATCTTTGTACTAACTTCTTGTAGTGAGTTTCATCATCACCAAATTATTCCTTAAAAAAATGCAGGAGGTCATTAGTTTTTATAGGTGTGGCAGTTGAAAGATCCACATCAATACCTTCTTCTACTGTAGGTGTTTTTGTAGTGGACAATAGAGGAGGAAATCTATGGTAGAAAGGTACCAAAGCCAAAGCATAATATATTGCAGGTGCTTCTGTGGCCAAGGTAGAGGAAGTTGTTGTAGGTTCCTCTAAGGAAGCTACTATAGGTGCCTCCAATAACCCTTCTCTATCCATATAAGGTTCTACAAATTTTGTTGCCCCTAGAAGCATTTTAATGCCTCTCTTACATTTCTATTATTGATACAATGTGTTTCTTTTCTTCAATTTTCATCTTCCTTTCAGGAGGAGTGGCTGATGGAACTTATTCTTCTTGTGCAACAATTGATGGAAGAACTTCCTTTTTTCTTGAAGAAACCATGGTGAAAAAAATCAATCTATGGTGAGAGATAGTGGGAGAGGGAATATGTTGTTGTGGACTTCCCTCCTCTGTGTTAGAAGGAGGTAGGACTAGTTTCCTTATCTTTATTCTACCCATAGTAGTTTTAGATGGACCCTTAGTAGCTATGGGTTGGCCAGTAACACTAGTGCCCGTAGCATTTCTTGTATAATATGTTGGGCCTACTCGTTAGAGGATTCCTCCTCATTATTACCCTCTTTTTACTGAGGTTCATTATTCCTTAGGGCTAAAAACTGTTCCCAACTTAGATCAGGTTTGATAGAGTTTATTCCATGTTTAGTTATCAACCATATTAGGCAATGATGGGATAGGGATTTTTCAAGACCCTTATGGTACTCTTTGAACATCTTTTTTAGAAAGTTCCATAAGTGATTTGGAACATTAATGATCCTGTCATGCCTTAAATGATTCAAAAATTTAAATTGAAGAGTATAAATAAGGGAATACCTTCCTTCATAGATCATATATTTGATGATGTATGAGGCTATCTCCCTCCAGAATGTAGGTAAGCTAAGTCTCTCCACACCACCTTTCTTCAGTACTAGTCTTTCATTTCCCTAACAAAACTGCTGTTTGGCTTTTTGACCATTAGATTTGTCTTGCCAGTTCTCTCCTATACTTGATATCCCCATTGCCTAGCTCACCAGTTCTTTAGTGACTAGGAATGTGATGCCATATATAGTAGCTTGATCTCCAGTAAAGAATCCTATAAATTCCTTAGCAAGGGGTTCTAAGAAATGCTACAATTTTTCAAAATAAGTGGTCCAACCAACTCTATTGAAGACAACCCAGATGGCTTGGTCTCCCTAAATTTGCCTATAATCCATGGGTTCTCTCCTCACAACTGACCCTTCTATTCTACTAAGTTTAGATTTTCTATCAATCCTTTCAAATAGTAATTGGTAACACACTCTGTTTGGCTTATAAAAATCTGCTTTTAGCAAAGTAGGGTTTGTTCAAAAATGGTGGTTTGTAGTTTGTGCTTCAACTCTACATGAATGGTTGTACTTACAAGGAAAAGCAATGAAATTGATTATTTTCCCTATAGGGTATTATGGCTTCATTCTGGTGTCTAATCTTACACATATGGATCTTGTAGTGCATGATATTTTCACCCACACCATCCTCCCCCAACATGAGTTGTCACATGTCCTCAAGTGATGTAGAGTGAATAAGATGGAAGGGATAGAATGGGGTCATAATTAGGGGTATAAGTGTGGGTTGGGATATCATCATGTGGGTTTAAGTGTGAGTTGAGGGGTATTAATGAATGACATGTTTCATGATTTAATATGATTTTCAATATCATACATGCTATATTAAAAATAATGAATACTTTTCAATGATCAAAATATACAACATACTTTTTTAATGGTTTACCTAAGGTGACATTGAGGATTTGCATGTGAGTGTTTGCATGCGAGTGATTGGTGGAATGCAATGATTGTGATTTTAGTTGTAACTGGATTGAAGTGGGCCCCTTTGGATTAATTATGATATCATAGGATGGTAGGCTTCTATGGTGCCTTCAATGCATTTGTATGGGATTCATGATAACCTTCATGGAACTAGAATAGGGGTCTGAGACTTGGATGAGGGATTATTGATCTCCTACTAGAAGGTAGTTATTGTAGAGCTGGGTGATCCATGTTAGGGGCTGCATGAACATTAAAGAGGGTAGTTGAAGGTGTTGTTGCTTTGTGATCTTCTATTGCATGAGCCTGCATGATTTGTCTCTATGCTATCTTACTACCTATGGATGCTACCTAGTGACTTTGCCTTATTATTCAGGGGTAGGCCTGAGCAAAATTTTGACTACTTTAATCCTTTTTCATTCCTCCTCTAACTGGTCTGGTGTCTTCCATGTATGCTCAAAAGATCATAGGCAAGGCCATAACTTAGAGTTTGGAAAGAACTATCTTATATGTGCTTAGAGATATATTAGGGTATGCCTACAACAACTAGAGATGGTACTCGTAGTGACTGCAAGGTTGTGCCTAGCTATGGGAAAAATGCCTACAATAGTTACAAAAGAGCCCGTAGTAACTGAAAGAGGTGCTTATAATAGCTACAAAAGAGATCATATCAACTAAAGGAGGATGAATAGTTGGTTTAGAATGATTGTTTATTTGTCATTATTTTTACCCCTAAATAACTAGCAAGATGGTTTTCTATTTAGGCCCATTTTATAGTTTTGGACAACTAGTAGACTAGTTTTTTACCCAAAAATTGCCAACAATGCCCAAAAAGGGTTTTCATTGTTGGTTTCTTTTGACTCTAACTGTCACATGTAGTAGAATGTTTATTCTAGGTCTTTGCCAAGTCAACATTGAGAGTGATTGGTCAAAGACCAAGTGAAGGTCTCAATCTTCATACTAGAGGAGGGTTAGGATGTCCTCCTCTCCTTCATCTATGTGTTGGCTGGTTCTCTCTTTGTCTGGTGAGACTTCATGCTGATCCAACACATCATTGTATCCATTTTGTAATTGTGTGTGTATGTGATTATAAAACACGTCCTAAGTGAGTGGATTTTTGTATAACTTTAGTCTATGGCCATTGAACAAGAGACAAAATCTTACTAGATCAATGGTTTGGAGTTGCACTGCTCTATTGTAAAAAACATGCTCAATCTCAAATGGACCAAGCCATCTAGTCTGGAGTTTGCCCTTATGATCCTTGTATTTTGAGTCAAAAAGAAGGGCCAAATCTCCTACATTGAATTACTTGGTCACAATGTACCTGTCATGCCAGCTAATGCATTAGTGATATACAAGTTTTGTGGTCTACAATACCTACTGTCTATATTCATTTAAGGCATTCAGTTGCATAAGCCTTTCTTTCTGTGCTTCAGACATATCCATCCCAAATGCTAATGCTGTCCATAAGGTTTTATGCTCAAATTCTATTGGAAATACATGTTTATTCTCATAGACTAACTCAAATGGGGTGAAGCTTGTAGTAGTCCTCTATGTGATTCTATAATCCCAAAAAACTTTAGAAAGTCTAACCTCACAATCCTTATGGGACATACTAACAGTCTTGGTCAAAATATTTTCTAACTCCCTGTTGGTGACTTCCACCTGTCCATTAAACTGTGGATGATATGGAGTTGATTTCTTATTCCTAATCTCATATTGTTATACCAAAGTAGTAGTTAAACTAGCAGTGAATTGGGCTCCTTGATTAGTGACTATTTCTCATGGCACACCATATCTTGTGAATATTTCTTCATAGAGGAAGGCTACCACATTTTCATCCTTGAAGTGTGTAAGAGCCTTGAATTCCACCCATTTAGTGACATAGTTAGTAAATACAAGGATATACTCTTTGTTGTTGGATTTTGGATAAAAAAATCCTACAAAGTCTAGGCCCCATTTTTTAAATGGTTTAAGCACCATTTGAGGCTGCAAAGACATCTCATCTTAACATGTACATCTCCCCATATGCTGACATCTATCATAAGAAGTAGTATACCTTATTGTATTTTTATGGAGTGAGGGTTAATAATATCTTGTATTCAATATTTTTACTGCTGTACACTTGGATACAAAGTGCCCTTCATAGGGTTTTTCATGGAAGGCTTTGAGGATATCTAAAACTTCATCTTCTTTGAGACATCTTTTGATGATGGAGTCAAGCCCAATATAGAAAATAAATCTGAACAACCATGCATACCTACCACTTTTTTAAATCAAATCTCTTCTTTATTTAGGGAGGAAGTGCTATGGGAGTAACCATGTGGCAAGGTAGTTATCAATATCAACATACCAAGGTGTGGTAAGGGTGAGGGAGAACAGGTGCTCATCTAGAAATGAGTCATCCACTATGGTATTTTCTTTAGAGGATTATATGCATGATAAGAAATTAGTCATGATTTTGTCTCGACCAGGCTTATCTACAATGGTGATATCAAATTCTTATAATAAGAGCAACCATCTTATCACTCTAGTTGGGATAACTAGTTTGTTCATAAGGTACCAAATTAATACATGGTCTGTATAAACAAAGACTTGATACCCTGTGATGTAGTGATGAAACTTGTTGATAGCATAAACTACTACCAAGAACTCTTTTTTAGTAACTATGTAATTTAATTCTACTACCTGTAGGTTCTTGCTTACAAAATAGATAATATAATTGAGTGCTCCTTGTTTTTGGCCTAGCATAGCTCCTAGAGCAGTATCTAAAGCATCTATGTGAATATGGAAGGGAAACTTCCAATCAATACCATGTAGAATAGGGGTGGTGGTTAATAATTCATTTAAATTTTTCAAGGCTATATCACAAGTAGGAGTCTAGAGGAATTCAACATCTTTAGTCAAGAGAGTGAATAATAACAGTGCTACTTTGCTAAAATTATTGATAAATCTCCTATAATAACCAACATGTCCTAAAAAACTCTTGACATCTTTCTATCTTTGAGGAATAGGGAGATTTTTTATGATGCTAATTTTTGCAAGGTCAACATTAATTCATTTAGTAGATACATGATGGCCTAAGATAATGCCTTATAGCATAAGCATGTAGCATTTCTTGTGAATTAGAGACAAATAGTGCTCCTAACAGTGTTGTAACACTTTCTCCAAGTTGTTCAGGCACTCATCACATGTTTCTCCATAAAAAGTGAAGTCATCCATATAAATTTTTACACATTCATTTGCCATATTTGTAAAGATACTCAAGACAACTCTCTAGAATGTTATAGGAGGCTTACACAACCTAAAAGTTAATACAACATAAGAATAAGTACCCTAGGGACAAGTGAAGGTGGTCTTCTCCTAGTTCTCAGGAACAATGCTAATCTGGTTGTAACCACTAAAGCCATCCAAAAAGGAAAAATCTTTCTTCCCTATTAGTGTGTCCAACACCTAATCAATGAAGGGTAGAGGAAAATAATCCTTTTTGGTTGCTGTATTAAGTTCCTTGTAATCTATGCATACAGGTCATTCTCCATTTTTCTTTGGTACAATTACCAAAGGTGGAACCCATTCATTGTCTGAGATGGGGTATATAAATCTAGTGATCAGTAGTTTCTATAATTTTACTTTGACTATTTATCTAAGAGATGGATTCATTCTATGTTATGGCTGTCTAATTAGTTGGCACTCTTTTTTGATATAGATATGATGTGTGCATGTTTTTGGGCTGATTCCATGCATGTCCTCATAGTCCCATGCAAAAGTATGTTGGTTTACATGTAACATGCTGACTAGGTGCTTTTCCTTATTTGACTCCAACTTGCTATTAATAAAAAATGTTTTTCTTGGAGAGATTTTAATTTTCCGTGAGAGTTTTTTCTTCATTTCTATATTACTAATGGATTTGGTTTGGCTGCAGCTATGAGGTAGCAGCTGGTGAAATATTTCCTACATATATGCATCAAATTTATCTGCTTTCCAAAAGCTAGAAAATGAGCACTCAACACATTATAGGTGGTTGAAATTTGTAGAATGAGTTTGGTAATTATTCTAGAGTAATTAATCTTCTTGATTAGCCAAGGTGCATGCATGGTCTATGGTGAATACAAAAATCTAGGGAGGCTATTTTGCCTGATCTTCTTTAGCCCATAATGTATGCTCTTGTGTCAAAGCTAGCTGTGCTGGGGGATAGAAGACCAACTTCTTAGTGTGGTTTCCATTGGAGATCAACATGTCGCCTAGTCTATAGCTGATGAAGGCATCAACTATGGAAAGATAAGGACATCCTAAGATAAGAGGATATCCACCCAAGTTAGACTTAGGCTACAACACAATAAAATCTACATGACACTCCAAAGAATCTATAGTAATGACAAGATATTCAATAATTCCTTCTGTTCTGATTATAGACCTATCAATTATTTACATCATTGTATCTATGAGACAAATATTATTCAATTGTAGTGTGTGCATAGTTTCAGTCGTCATTACATTTATTGAAGCCTCTAGGTTTAGCAATGTATTGGATAACTACTGATCATAGATCTGGACTGTTACTACTGTATATCCTGGATCTAAATATTTATTTGATAGGGTGTTTCCCAACATAAGGTCTACCTGCTGGCCAATCACATGCACTATATTGGGATCTTTCTCCTTCCTTCCAGGATTATGTAGACATAAGTCTCTAATAGCTTTGAAATATATGGGTACATCCTTGATGGCTTGGAAGATGAAAATTTTAACACAAATTTTTCTGAGCTATCCTATGAAATCAAATTTAGGCACAATTGTAAGATGATGAAGGGTAAGACATTTTATAAATGTTTTGGTTATTTCAGCAATAAATTTATTTGCTAGTTCAGAGAGTTCTTATGGTGTTGAAGGTGGGTCATCATGATCTTCTAGAGTTTCTTGATCTAACTCCATTATTATGGGTAGGGTTGGAGGTGGTAAAACTTTCCCTAAATATAGGTGAACTTCACTGATGTTCACCACATATGTTAGGTACTAGATAGGTTCAATACTAAAGGTTAGTTGAACTAGCTTATTTATAAGGTTTTGTACATGTTACACAAAAAGTTGATTAGGCTTGGGTGCAACTTTTATATTGGGCATAAGAGTAGGAGGTTATTGTTGCTACTGTGGAGGGAATCATCCTCAATGGTTTCTCTAGGGTTGATTGGGTCTCCAAGGCTTCTACCACTGGTTTATAAAAGGTGGGCCTTGGGGTGGTTACCAATCTTATGTCCAAGGTGGGGATGTATTTTGTGGAGGTTGATAGGAGGTAGTGGGCTAGCTTGTCTGAGGTAGCTGCCAACTAAAATTAGGAGGTAGGGATGAATTTTATGGAGGTTTTCAGGAGGTAGTGGGGTAGATTATCTGAGGTGGCTTTTAGCTAAATTAGGAGGTGGGACATAAATTTATGGACTAGTCCAATTGGGAGTAGTATTTGAAAATTGTGAGTTAAAAGAGGTAGAATTTGCAAAAGGTGGATTTTATCGCATACTTGGATAAGATGGTAATTGAACCTATGGATTTATTTGTGCAAAATAAAAAACTTGGTCTCAATCTCCTCCTACAGCATGCGACTCTACCATTTTGGTTTTTCAGCTGTGATATTAACTACTTTAGCCTAAACCTCATGACACCTACAATCTATCTTCCTCCTATTACAATCTAGATAACAGATGGTCAAAGCTTGAACCAAGGCTAATTATTTTTGTCTAGAGTGTAGGCTATCCATTTGGGTATCCAAATGGATAATGATATCCTATTTCATGTCTTACAACAGGTTACTAACTTCAAATTTTGATAGGGCACTTGCAACTACCAATGGAAGCTTGCTACCCCTAACTTTGTTTTTGGTAGACCTGAAATGGTTTTTGCTCAATTCCTTGATGTCTATAAATGGTAGATTGAAGATATCTCCCCCACTCATTAGTTCCAAGGCTTCTAGATAGTCTTCTTGGACTCCTTTTAGGAATATGAGTTTTAAAGGTTCTTCTCCTAGTGCACTTTGTTTGAATTTTTTTACACTAAACATGAACCATTCAACATAGTCTTCCAAAGATTTGTCACCTTCTTGAGTCATCCTGAAGATGTCATTTCTTATGTAAATTCTTTGTTGTCCATTTTCCTGATACTTAGCCAATTTCTTTTGTCATATCCTCCTAAGTGAGGATTGAATTACTATCTAGTCCCATGAACCAATAAAGTGTTGAGTCCTTGAGGATGGCTAGAAAAAGTTTCAATTTTTGTGCATCCTATTTGTAGTCATAGCTTCTATAGAGGATATCAAATTCAAATAAAAAGGTGTTTAGGGCTTTTGAGAATGTACCTCTGAAATTGGGCAAGGCTGAGGGCAAGATATTTTTCATTTTTGTTATGCCTGTTGCATCTAGAATATGAAATTCAAAAGTAACTATGTCTAGAGTCTTGTTATTAACCACAAAGTCTCCTCTGTTCATGATGTCTTTTCTTGTGATATGGATACCAAAGGTACTTAGTATCACATCTTCAAAATTTGTATCAGTTCTTTTGTTAGTATGATAGTAAACATTTATTTGCTACTTCACAGTCTTTTTTTTGATGAGAAATTTGAAGATTCTCCTGAGCTTTCTTAGATTTGTTCAAAAATTCCTTGATGGAATGTTATTTTGATGTTAATTTTTGGAGTGTTTCATTTGTGAAGTTCTTCTCCTTATTAACTCAAATAATGCTTCCTCTACTTTTACTTCTTTTTTCAAAGCCAATAGTACATCTTCTACAAGCTACTTCCTTTGGTTTGTAGTGTTCCTTCTTCAAGATCCCTTTAGCTTATAATATATATTTTTAATAGGATTCTTGGTTGTTATAGGTACCTAAAT
This sequence comes from Torreya grandis, assembly GCA_037957365.1. Classification (NCBI taxonomy): domain Eukaryota; kingdom Viridiplantae; phylum Streptophyta; class Pinopsida; order Cupressales; family Taxaceae; genus Torreya; species Torreya grandis. The sequence continues at coordinate 185,661 of JARHVA010003164.1, read as the reverse complement.
TTTTTTTCCAGTAGGAACTTGTGGCTTGTTTGGTAGGAATCTCCATTGAAAATCTCTTTCTTTTTGCATAAACATTATGCTACACCATTCAACTATCCTGTTTCTTCCTGCACATGATTAGTGTCTTTTTGTTTTTAGAGTGTTCTAGGGGGTTGTTTCAAAATAAGAAAAAAGTACAATAAAGGAGTGCAAAAATCAAAATAATTGAAATTGAAATTTCACTTCTAGAAAATAGTAAGGTTATCTATTGAAAGTGAGAAAATTACTCTAAGTAGAAAATGAAAGTAGGAAAATTATCTTAGAAAACAAAAAATAAAAGTAGAAAAATTATCCTAGAAAATAGGAAATGAAAGCAAGAAAATTAAAGGCACACTTTACAAAAAATAAATCACTCTTGCAAGAAATAAATCCTGAAAACATGAAGCAAATTACAATATTTCAAAAAGGCATTTAAGGCTATGCACCATTTATTTCTATAAACTTAGACGTCTCGCATAAGACACCGTAGTGCCCTCACTTGACTTGTCTGACTGAAACTATATGTCCATAAACTTAGAAATTTGACATAAGACACCATAATGTCCTCACTTAATTTACCCAGTTGGGTAGATCAGTGCATTAACCAATCTTAAAAAATAATGATTGATTTTAGAAAAAAAATAATTGACACCCTCTTTGGCAATGGTGCCAAAATGTTATGCAGATTAATTACCCAGTGAATACCAGATCCTTGAGTCTAATTAACATTAATTATCAACCGAGGGTGCGTACGCTTTTCAAATATTTTAGCAATATATATGCATTATTGATTCATAAATCAACTTAGTTTACTAGTTGAAGTATAATGAATTTATGTTGAATTCACTAGATAGTTATACTATGAAACTATTATGACACAAATACAAAAATACTTCACACTTATAAATCACACATGCATCATACTTTATATAATCATATTAATAATGAAATATACTTACACACTCTTAACTAAAGAGGGTTAGGATCTTCATTACAACTTTTTTTGAGGGGGCCCTTCCTCGTTCAGAACTGAGTTCCAATCCTTCTTTGAGAAATTTGCAAAAACTTCTTATAGAATCAACTTTCTCATTACTCAAATCTGTAGCAATTAAAGTTTACTACAAAGTATTACAATGTAATGACTTCTATAGTTCTATTAACTATCTAATTTTAGTTTCAAAATCTTAATCTGATTTAGGTTCTACCATCAAATATATAAGGTAGTTTATTAACTTCTAACCAAAGACACCAAACTAGAAAAAATACAAATACTATAAAAATTGCCCCAGTCAACCTTCAAGAGGTTAGTAACTGAAGTTACTTATTTTAGGCTTGATTGGGTTAAGGAAAGGCATACTATTTTGCTTATTTATTTCTTTTTGTCTTCTTCCCATTGTCCTTGTCTTTCTCTTCTTTGGCAGCACATCCAAATTTCCTTGTATGTAGGGAGTTCGTACAATAGTTATGGTCCTTTCCAATCATCCATTTAGTTTTTAAGATAACTAGATGTGTCCTTAAGATCTGATCACAACAATAGCTCTATTTTGTATAGTGGCTGTGGGTAACTTGTAGGTGAAACCTATAGTTGTTACGAACAACTTATAGGTGAAGCCTATAGTTACTACGAGCAACCTGTAGTGGCTACAACTAGCCTTTAGGTGATTTTACAATTACTATAAGAAACCTATAATGGCTATAAACAACCTGTAGGTGGAGCCTACAGTTGTTATGGGCAACTTGTAGGTGGAGCCTATAGTTACTGTGGGTAGCTTGTAAGTGTTCTGCCCAAATGAGATCCTACAACCTTATGTTATCCTTCAAATACTTGTTAAATAAAGTTACATAAGTATAATCTAATCAAATAAAATGCATCAATAATTCATAACATAACATGTATATATATATATCAATGCACACACAAAATCATAAATTCATTCATTTATTTATATGAGTCATGGATGGTTATGGGGATTTACATTGAAAAAGATATATACTAGGTATAAATGAGGCTACAAAATATAGCAATTAGTGGCCTCATCATATGGCACAATATTGACATTGTAAGTCATGGTTTTGCAAAGGAGCTACAATGCATTTAAGTTTTTCATTTCATCATTATTTTCTAACCTCTTGCATACTTGTATTAAATGTTTTCATTGAAATAGAAAATGTAGCTATTGTCTTTTGATGTAGAGCTAGACAAGGAAATGGGATTGAACTCAATTGATAAAATGCTAGGATATTAAATCTTGACCGTTTCTTGATTTCTAGTGGATTTCATTCTGATTATTTTCAAAAAATTATTATTAAATGGACATATATATATATTACATCTTTATGTCCAAATGGTTTTTGTTTATCTGTGTATATATATGTAGTGTGAGATAGGAGAGTGATGATGATCAAGAATTACCAGGCAAAGGCCTCCATGCTATAACATCATTGAGTCAATGGTTATAGGTTTTGCCCTCATAGCTGCATCCAAACTAATCTATAATACCTTTTTATTTTTAAAGCATACATCCTTTTGCTAGCAAGTTTTTGCATCATCTCACTGTGTAGTTTTTATAGGGTCAACAAGAAGGCTAAGGTAGGAGAAATTGAATGAAGACAAATAAAAATGACTAGTATTACCCCTTTCCCCATTTTGACAAAACCATAGATCTCTTAATTTTAGTCAAAGTAGCAATTTTGTCAGTCACAGTTGCAATATTGTCTAGTTAATTGCTATTTTATAGGTAACTGTCATGATCATCTATCAGTTACAAAATAAAAAAAAACCTATGATTTTATGTCCCCCAGTTGTGACTTTGTAGTCTCTAGTTATGGGTTTTCCCTGTGTATCTATGATTTTATAGAAAGTGGTGGTTTTGCAAAAAATCTTGAAAACTACTAATCTTGTTATATGACCCCTCTTTTTAAGTGCCACCAATCAAACTACTAACCCATGGGCTTGTAGGTCACCGATAAAAGAATCCATTAGGCACTTTTAAAATCAATTTTAATTATATATTTTGGTCTTGTTGTGAAAAATCATTCCTTGTATATAATTGCTTACATATGTGTGTGTTAACTTGTAAATAATCATTGTATTGTGCCCCTCACACAGGTAATTAATCAATTAATTAATCATATCATATTTTTATTGTTTTTTAGCCCCCCTTTTACGATAACATGTGACATGGAATTCATCCCCACACATAAGCTTAGTATATAGGGGTTAATGTCATGGATTTCATCATCATGCACTGACCAAACTCCATGTTCTGATGGAGTATAAGAATCATGGATAACTATCATTAAGCTAAGTGATTAACCCCATAAAGGTCATCTATGAAGGAGAAGAGTTAACTCTTTGAACTAGACATTAGACAAAACCCTATATGGACTTGGGCCCCATTATACCTTCATGTATATAAGGGACTCATTTAGATAGCCCATGCAAACCTAAGATAGGACCTTTCAACTATAACAAGTGTATCATTACAAGAGTTATTATCATTTCCAAAGTAACCATCATGTGCAAGTAGGGTTGAGAGGGTTTAGTAAATATTTTAATAGGTCATCAACCTACAGCCTCACCCATAAAGCTGTTGGATGGTGGGGGAAATGAGTTACACACCCATCAGTTTACTAATCATAGGTTTGTGACTTACTTGATTGGATGTGTGTTGTGCTAGACCCTTGCTGTTTGTGAGTTGAGTCAACCTTTTACCCCAAACCTATATACTTATCTAGGTCTTTGCACTACCCAACTTACCTCATCATATCTATCAAATTGTATCTCCTTGTTATCATCTTGTCCTATCCCATCCCTTATATCATCATTGACTGGATCCTCATAACCTACATTTTATGTTATATATCCTTACCTCAACACCCTCTCGTATATACTTTGTACATCTTCCTAGTCACATCCTATAATTAGAACCTAATCATCACATACATATCCTAAATAATGTATCATACACATTTTGTCCTAAGTCCCTACCCCATCACTTATCTTGACTTTGTCTTCATCCCCTCCTAGTTTAACCATCTCCACTCATAATTGATAATCCTTTATCACCTATATATTCCAATCATCATCTTATATATCCTTGTATTAACTTCTTGTATATATCATTATTCTCTTGTACTTCTTTTTATCCCCTCTTATCATTAGAACCACTCATCATTAGTCACACCCCCATCACTAACATCACATCTTAGACATTATCTTGTACATATTGTCCTCTTGTCTTTGTCTCATTATAGTCTAACCATATCTACCCATCCTTGATCATCCCAATAGTCTAATCATGTCTTGCACATCTTTATCATCATCCCATTGTACATATTATCCTTGTATTGACCTATCCCATCTCCCATCTTATCTTTGCATCATCCTAGTCTAACCATATCCACCCATCATTAATCATCCCCCCATCACCAATGTATCCTAATCACATTTGGTCTTGTCATTCACATCTTATCCTAATCCCACATCTTTTCCTAATAAATCTTTTATCTTGACCTTGCCTTAGCCTAGTCACCTCATCACCCATCGAGTCTATCCTTATCCTAGTTGGATTTCTAGGTCACACCTATGTCGATACCATCCACATCCCATTCATCTTACTCTTGATCATTTCAACATCACCTACCTATATTTTTCCTTACCCCCTTTAGCCTTACTATCTTCATCACATAATCCTATTCTATCCCATCTTGAACAAATTAGTCCAAGGTTTGACCAAGTCTTTTTATCCTACCCATATCATCTTATCATCATAGTCCACTATCGCTCATCATCTAATCATATATCATATCTAGTCAATATCTTGTTAGCATCTTATCCCTTTATTAGTTTTAATCTAGCAAACCCATCATCAATCTGATCATCTCTAGTCTAATCATCTTGCCTATTCATAACTAGCAATCCATCCAATCATATTTCTACTAGTTTGAATCTAGGCACCCATCAAGCCCCCAATCCTTTTACTAGATTGACACCTAGGCATTATGGATAGGTCATCAGCACCTATTTTACTATTGGTCTAATATCTGATCCTAGTCTCTAATCCATTCATCCATCATCACCTATTCATACTAGCTTAGTCCTTTTAACCTATTTTGTTCAATAACTCCATCTAATCCTTATCCTACCTCCATCATCCATTACTCCTCAACCATCACCATGATGTTAGACCCCATCTTCATAGACCAATATATAATTAACAAAGATGAGATCCTCTTATGATTTATTATGATGGGTGTACCACTTCTCTAAGGTGTTGAACCCATTTAACTCATTATACCTCTTGTCTAAGCTCCTTCATGTGAGTCCTGTACCTATACCCCATCCATTAGTCCTAACCAGTCATCTACCCCTTCCTCTAATAACAAAGGGAATCCAATCTTAGACACCTTGCCTACTACCAATGCATCTACCCAACCACATCAAAAACCATCTAATCAAAAGACCAATACTTCCACATCCAGGCCACAAAGTGAAGTGGGCCCTTATACTCCCCTTCCTATGTCCTTAAAATCCCTTTTCAAATACCTAGCCACCACTAACATGTTGGTCTATCCACCTATTCGATAACTTGATCCCACTAAGCCTAAGCTCTCTTAGTATAAATCAAACCAATATTGTTTATATCACTAAACCTAGGGGTATACCATTAATCGATGTCAACCTTTTCAAGACTATGTTCAAGACCTCATTGATCATGGTGTTTCTCTTAATTTTCACTCATTTCTTAATTTTGAAGTAAGTAAAAAACTAATAAATGGGGCATGTAAAGGAATACCTAGTAAAAGTGTGTATGTGATCCAGATGATGAAGAGAACTCCTCTTTGGTTTGGAGGGAATAACCTACATATAAGAAAGACACTAGAAAAGGGGTTTGTTAGCAAGATAGTTGAGTGGACTACCTAGCGTGATCTAGATCCAATAAGCCTATGCTTGATAGGAGGTTGTCAATCCACTATTTATTAAAATTAAGTTAATATAAAAGAAAAGAAAGAATAATTGCATTCAATAACATGAAAGTAAATTTATGCAAGAAATATAAAGTAAAATGCTTGTTCAAAGAAAATTATTAAAATATCAAAAGTGGGCCAATACTTGTGCTAAGATAGTTGGGGTCAGGTTCAAAAAATTAGGGAAGTATTTGTGAATAGGTAGGAACACATAAAATAGAGTTTAGTTAAGGTTAAGGGACTGAAAATAGCTTGCTATTATTTTGACATAGTGACCGTTGGTAGTTGGGTGAACCATCAATAGTTAGGTTGATCATTAGTAGTTAGGTAACCATCAATGATTGAGGTGACCATCGGTGGTTGGACTTACCATTAGTGGTACCTGTTTGTTTTTGAGAATGTTCATAAAATGAATGGTAGATTGGGTAAATGATAGGGGTAATATGGATCTGGCTAGAAATTGAATGTGGGTGAGTATGTCTGATTAGGTCAAGGGATTTAGAAATGAAATATAATAAAGAAACAAGAATGAAGTTACCTATAACTTGTTAGATGGCTGATGGAAGGCTAAAACAATTTAGGCAAAGTGATAGTACTTTGGCCTTGAGAGCATTGTTGATAGAGGTTCAAGTCTTTGTAACTATTGCTTGCATGTTGAATGAATGCTGGACACCTATGTGTAAGAAGATTTGATAGCTCAGATGCATATCTAATTCACTTCCTACTCTTCTCCTTTTATAGTATGAAGTTGTTAATTGGATAGGAGGATAAAGTTATCATTTATGATGCTTTAAAGCTTGTTATCATTGTAAAAAGGAAGTTGCTAAATTATGCCATGTTTATCTCATACATAGTTGGAATTAGCTTTCAAGTAGGTTTGATGACCTGACCATCGATGATTAGGCTGACCATCGATGGTTAAGCTAACCATCGACGATCAAGTGTCTAAGGGAAAATAAGTTAAAAGAAGGTGAATTAAAAGGTTAAGCTAGTAAATTAATAAATGGGCTAAGTTAACTAGGTTGTCAACTAGCTTCAGGGTCGAGTAGGGGTTCAAGGCATTTTGACATCTAAAACTGTGCAATTTTTGAGTGTCTATATTTTTTCCCTTTTTATTATGCAACTTTGATTTAACAAGTGGAAAAACAAAAGTGAATGAATTATTGGTCATAGTCTGATTTCCTTGAGTATGGGAGGAGGTGTTCCCCCTCAAACTAGGAGTCAATGAGGTGAAATCAAAATTAGGTCAAGGTTTGATAAATAGTGAATGGTGAGTGATGAGGTGAGTAACAGAAAAGGGTCAGGCTATTGAGATGCAAACATATTCACAAAATGTGACTAGGTGTGATAGTCAAGATCATGTAAAAACTAACATTACCAATGTTGGTAAAAATAAGGTTGGTTTTAAAGAAACATATGATAGGGGCAATTAATCTACAATGTTGGTCATAGATTATCAAGTCATTCCTATCAAATGATCTAGATAAGGCCAATGTTTGTCATAGAATCCAAGGTAGGAAGTACTCCCTTGAAAAACATAAATGGTCTAGTCGTGAATGAAGTGGTATGAATTTCAAAAGTGTAACATGGTAAGGTTGGTCGATGCGATCAAAATGGATAAGTAGGGATGTCATAAAAAATGTAAATAGTTTAGGTTAAAAATGGCCAACATTGAGGTGGATGCGGTCAAATAGGTTGGTCAGAGAAGGGTAATCACTGAACACTCAAGTTGTGGTGTGGTGAGATTAGGTGATCTCTCAAAGTCTAGCACCTAGGTTGGGTACTGAAAAAGTTGAAAAGGTGGGGAACCCTAATAGTTGATGGTCAAAGGTTTGTAGGGTCGATCATTGATGGTCACCCTGACCATCGATGGTTAAGTAAAACCCTAAAAATCATTGTTACAGTTTGATATTTACAAGTTGGTCTCTATTAATTGTGTGTTTTTTGGCATTTTATGTTAAGTTTCCTGATCATGCTGAGATGGAGTATTATGAATGGTTGATAGTGTGTGTTTGAGGAGATGAAGTGTTCACCATATAGAGGGTGGATGAGGGCATGACCAAGTGATAGGGTGAGGTCTCTGATTATGTCAGTAATCATGGAATAAGGTAGGTATTGTTTTGAAATTGATAGTATAGTTAAATTTATGTCGTATTTGAGTTGTTTTGATTAGGTTAAAGTGAGGTGGATAGGGTTGTGGAAATTATCCTAGGTCATGATGCCCTAGGTTTAGGTTTTTGTTTTTTGTAGGAAAATTAGTGGGGGAAGTAGAGATTTGAAGGGTGTGTTAGCAGTGTAATGGGTTAGGGAATAATGTGAGGTAGCTTAAGTTTTAATTTGAGGTGTGTTTTTTAAGGTTTATGGGGTTTAGGGTTTGAGGGTTGTGCCATCGGTGATCACACACATTGACCATCAATGGTTTGACTTGAGCATTAATGGTCAAACTTGGGGGTAAGAGGATTTTAAGGGACCATCGATGGTTTAATAAACTATCAGTGGTCGAAGGGTGTGGGGATTTAGGTAGTTAAAAAGGTGTAATGTGGTTAAATTATGAAGTTTTTGATACTTTTGTTAAAGTAGGTTTTAAAGCTTGTGTTAAATGGTAAATGTTAAGTGTGACAATTTATTTATAGTTTATAAAATTGTTAAAGTGTTTTGAAGGTTAAATTTTGTTTAAAGTTTTTAAATTGTTGTAAAGTGAGAAAGTGGAGGAATTTGTTAAAGTGGGATAAAGGTTGAAAAAATTGTGTAAAGTGTATAAAAGGTGATTAAGGGGTTACAGGTTGTAAGAGGTGCTTATAGGGGTGTTAAAAAGGTCATTCAGAGGTTCGATAGGAGGAGGGGTTGATGGGTATAGTTTAGCTAATAGAAGTATTTAGGTTTGTAACATGAAGTGCTAGGGTTAGTGTTGGATAGAGGTAGAGGTTGGTTTGATTGCTAGAGGTAAATAGGGTAGATGTAATGGGTTTGTTTAGAATAGGTTGAAAAAGATATGTGTTGATTGGTAGTTAGATTGACATAGAAAATGGAGTAGGCATGCTAATTTTATTGTTTTGTAGGCCCATGAGTAGATCCAGATGAGGGATCAAGTCCCTAAGATCTTCATTGAGGTTTGTGATGGGATGATGGATGATGAGTGGAGACACATGGAGGAGGTTGGCCTAGGGGCCATGAGACATTACTAGCACCTATCATGGGATGCAGGTATGATCATGGCCATCACTGAGATATGGGACCTGACCATGAACATGTTTGTCCTTCTAATTACACAGATATTCAATAGATTACATATAGAGAGCAAGGAGCAAGATTACCACATGGACCTAATCTATGGAGTGGATCATGTTTAGGCCAGACATCATGTAGGTGGTGTTTATTATGGGCCACTATAATAGAGGGCCCTAGGGGATATATTCTTATTGACCATGATAATGATGGGGGTGTCTTGTTTTGTGCTACTAGATTTGAGCAATGAATGATTCCCTTGTCTACTTCTGAGAGTAGTAGTAGATATGTTGTTGGGAGGACTATGTTTCATTGGGCCCTTATGTTATTAGTGTAGATCTACAGGGAGCTTTGGGCCTTTCGAGCACATAGATGGTACAAGATCAATTTGGGGTTTGTGCTTTATTATTAGGCATATGAGCACATAAAAGTTTTAAGACCTTTGGGACTACCATATGATGGTTATGCTCTGACAAACTACAAAGTGGGTTTCATGAGGTGGAGAGGAGATTGTGCACTGACTGGGGCTAGTGGTGGTGTGAGGGACATTGACTAGTTTTGAGATGCCTTGGAGGGATTGGTGGTGGGTGACATAGTTTGGAGGCCATATGTGAGTTGGCTGAGGTGGGCAGGGTATAACTACCACACATTATCATTGAAGAGCTAACATTGGATATACTGGAGATGGGATGGCAAGACTGAACTTATCCCGTTTGACCAAGTTTGAAGGCAATTTGGCCTTGTGTAGGGGATTATACAGGAGGGAACACACAAAGTTCTTATTTATAGAGCCACAACCATAGGATGTTGTTTTGTACTATGAAGAGCTATCAGTGAGAGTGGCCATATATGATGCTAGTGTTATAGATGGTTATTTAGCATGGTACTAGGCTTGATATACAGTGATTGATTTTTGATGGGATTATGGTAGGAGACAGTAGATGGATGTAAATCCAGTTGGGGCACCAACATAGGGTGATGGGTAGGATGGATCAGTGGTGATAGCACTAGTAATGACATGGGCCTAGATCATAGGTTTGTAGGGATAGGTGGCTACTTTTTAGGGTTAATATTATCACATTACAAGGTCAGGTGGCCATATTGACTAAAGAGTGAGATCAGGTAAGGATCTCTCTTGGGTTAGTGACTCAGGAGAGGCATTCACTAAGGCAGAGGTTAGGAATAGTAGTAGCACTAGTATGGGCACCAACATGAGGACTTGATATGATTCTTATGATGTGGCACTTAGCCACCATGGAGGATTTGAGATATTATAAGGTGATAGTGTTGGATTAGTTGCCATTGGAGATGAGGTATGGAGAGTATAGGGGTAACTTAGTAGGTGGTCCATCTATAATTACTTCAAGATAGTGGGCCTCTACAGTGGGGTAGGTAGGGAGATCAGGGGGACCACCACTAGATGGTAGTGTAGGTGCAGGTGTAGGTACAGGTGTAGGTGTAGGTGGTAGTGGTGCCCTAGGGGCCTAATATGTGAGATTATAGGATTTATATGTTTTTGATTTTAATATTGGCTTGTATGCCGATGTTGGGAGATGTATATATGAAAGAGAGATTTATGTATTCATGATTACATGTATTATTTTATTGCTTGATGATGACTTATTGATTATGTTCTAAATTTGAGATGTTTATTATGTTTTATGGATATTATTGACCCTATGAGGATGATGTGATTATTATTTATGTTCATGAGATAATATGTGGATTGATGGTTTATTGCTTAGCGTAGGCATGTGAAGATGTTTATTGATGTTCATGTTTTTGGCATTTGATGTACATGATCATGGATGAATTTTGATGATGGTCAATTAATGATTTTGTTTACCACATGATTATGGATATGTGATAGATGATGTGATTAGGCTATGGGTAATGTTGTTCATATAAGTTTATGCTTTGTTCATTGGATGGATATGATATATATGATCATGGATGGTTTTGATTATTGTCATATAATGATGTGGTTTATGATATTATTATGGATATGTGATAGATGATGGCATATATGATGTATATATGATCATGGTAAAGAAAATGATGACATAGTTTATAGATGTGACATGGTTTTTATTTGGTAGATATGATGTGACTTATGGATAATGTTTATGTTGTATATGGTAAATAGTAGATGACATGGTTTATGTTATTTATTGATATGATGTGGTTTGTAGATAGGATTACATATATATGATTATGGTTATGAATGTACTTTATTTATGGTTCATTAGTTTTGATGTTTATGAATGTGCATGGTGTATGTTTTGATATGAGGAAATGGTAGGATGCTCATGCCCCATGCTCTATAAGGTGATATGTGCATTTGTAGTTTAGGCATATGTTAATGAATAATATGGTTTGTTTTGTGTTTTGATAGATATGATGTTGAATATTATGGATGATTTATGTGATGATAAGATGAGGGAATTAAAATGTGCTTGTGATTTTGAGTTTAATATATTGATAGTTTTTGTTGATTATATTGTGGATGATGTGTTTGTTCATGATCATGATCATGGATAGGATGGTTTGGATTGTGGTTTTGGATGACATGGTTTATGAGATGAGTGATGATGTGATTGATTTTTTGGGTGCATAAATAGGATATGGTTCATAATGTTGTGATGTATATGGAATAGCATTTTAGATTAATGTTTTAAATGTTTGGATATGATAAGGATTAATGGATTAACATGGATAAAGAATGATGCTGACTATTTGGATATAATAGGTGATATGGGGGAGATAATGAAAGCACATAAAGTAGGTTTAGATAACACCCTAAATGTGGAAGAGAGAGAAGATTTAGGAGACATATATTCATATGATCTAATGAATAGAGGGTAAGAAAAAGGCATGATGTGTTCATTGGTAAGGGCTAAACAATGCTGGATCATCTTAATGAAAATAATCCCTTTAAATGCTTCGAATGAGCATGATTTGATTGGAAAAGAAGGTAACATGATCATTTTATGTCAAGTAAGCTCATAGTACGCTAATTTTAGAGAGGGTATGAAGGGAAAGTAGGTGATAGGTTGAAAGGGGAAATGGGTGATATGGTAACCTGATATGGGTTAGCTTTCCCCTTTTATAGGTGACCAAATAACTATAATAGACAACTCTATGTCTTTATATAATGTGTAGAATGATTGATGTGGGAAGTCTACTAATGCCCTATGTAAAATTTGATTCAACGTCCTTGCTTTGAATTTGACATAAGTTGTTTGTTTATTTTATTCTTTTGATAGGTTGGTGAAGTTGATCAATGAAGGAAGCTTCAAATGTTTGTTTTTGATAAACTCAACTTAGCCATCCTTCAAGGGAGTGGTCTAAAGTTGGATTTTTATAGCTGTCCTTCAAGGGATCAGTCTATCTTGAAGCAATTTAGTTGTTGTGTAGTTGTCCTTTAAGGGAACAATTTGCAATTCTAGAGATATGGCCCCGAGTGATATTTTGGTATCTAAATTTGATTTTGAATGATAGGTTTAAACATGGACAAGTCTATTTAGGCTCATAAGTCTATCTATATGGAGGCAAGTATTTTAACACAAAAGGTTAATGATGGATGAAGGAAAGTGGTTTGAGAGAAAACTGATCATGGGATTCCATCTGATGAGAGATGAAAATTATCTATGAGAACCATGTCATGGGTAGAGCCATGCTATCCATGCTTAGGATTAGGTTATAACTATGATGGCTAATCACATGGTCCTATGCTACAATAAATTGTCTTAAAAGGGAGAGGGATAGGTGGATGTGTAAGGAAAGTGAAAATCTAGTAAACCAAGGGATGAGCTTAAGTTAGACACAAAGGTGAATGTAATCCTGATTTAGCAAAAGAAAGCACATAGATGCGAAGCATTAAGAGGCTCAAGTTTTAGTTTGCCTTCAAGAGAAGACAATTGATAAGCTCCTGATCCATACTTATGGGTTATGATGTAGGGTCCATGCCAATTGAAAACAAACTTGCCTCTTTTGCTTTTCTCCATATTAGTTACATGTTGATTTTTCTAAAGGATGAGGTCTTTGATATTGAATTCTCTCTCTTTCAAGTGTTTATTATAAGTGCACTTAATTTGTTCTTGATAGACATGAAGATGGTTAAGTGCTGTGAGGTGATGTTTATCAAGTAGCTCAAGACGTGTGAGACGTTCCTGATGATAATCACTTTCAAAAAGGATATCATGTAGAGATATGTGAAGAGAAAGAATCTAGACTTTGAGAGGCAAGAGTACCTTTACCCTAAATAAAAGAGAGAAAGTGGTAGCACCCATAGAGGTTCGAATACTAGTGTGATAGGCCCATAAAGTGAAAGGGATATGAAGCTGCTAATCCTGACCTGAAGCACTTACTACTTTGGTTAACATTTTATTGAAGATTTTATTAGAGGCTTTCATATGTCCATTTTCTTGTAGATGATAGTGTGAGTAAAAGCTTAAATTGATGCCAAAAGCATCACAAAGACCTTGGAATTTTTTATTTTTAAAGGATTGACCATTATTAGTGATGATTTTATGGGGAATATCGAAGTGACAGATGATATGGTGATTGATGCAATTGATAATCTTCTCAGTTTTGGTTGAGATAAGAGGGATGAATTCCACCCACTTGGTGAAATATTCAGTAGCAGTAATGATGGATTGGTGTTGTTATGAATAATAAGGATTGATTTCCCCAATAAGGTCGAGACCCCATTACGAGAAAGGCTAATAGGCTTTGGATACTCAAAGGCCATGCACAAGTGTATGATGTAAGTTAGTGTGATGTTAACATTTGACACACTTATTTACATAATCAAAAAAATCTTGATTGAGGGTGGGCCAATAATAGCCAAGGTGAAGGATACATTTAGTGATAGCTAGGCCACTAAAGTGTCCCCCATAGATTCTATCATGTGTTTCCTTGATAGCATGGGAAGATTCAAGTACTCAAACAATGGAGAAGGAGGCTATTGAAGCCACATTTATAAAGGATTCATACTAATATGGTGTAATGAGAGGTACTCTAAATAAAGGATCTTTGGGCATTCCTTGAATGGTTGGGAGGAACAATGTTGAGGTTAAGGTAGTTAAAAGTTTGGTTTTACCAAATGTCAGAAGGAGATGATTCCACACAAAAAATATTATGAAGGTTAGAATTGATATATGAGGGTGTGATAAAATGATGGATGGTGACAAATATTTTAGATTCAATAGGTAGATATAGGATTTAAGAAGCAAGATAAGCCATCATGTCTATGAATTTGTTAGTTGATTGTGAAATTGACTAGATAAGGTATGCTTAAATGATGCTAAGAGTACATATATGAGTTATTTGTACTTTAATAAGACATAATTTTTACATTGGTAGGATATGTTGACCTTATTGATGACCAATTGGCAGTCACCAAAGACACTTATTATTTTAACTTCCAAGGCTAGAGCAGTTTGGAGACCTATGACTAGGACTTCGTACTCAGTCACATTATTGGTGCATTCAAAGTCAAGTTTAAAGGAAAGGGGATGAGGTTAAAAATTAAAAGGAATGATAATAAATTTGACTCCCACACCATGTTGGCATTTGGAGCCATAAAAAAACATGGTTATTTAGTAGGTGGGTTCTTCTGGATAAAGAGTTACGATAGACTTATCTAGGAATGCCAATGAAAGTGATTGATTGTCTAGTAGAGGAGCTTTAACCAATTGGTTGGTGATGACCTACCCTTTAATGGAATTTTGTTGAAGGAACCCAAGATAAAAATCAGCTAGGAGCATGAGCCACTTAGCCATACACTAGTTTTGGTATGGTTTAGAGTGCATGTAATTGAGTGGGTTGGTGTTAGTAATGACATAGGTTTTATGATTAAGAAGATAGTGATGGAGTTTGGAGGCCACAAAGACTAAGGCAAGGCAAAATTTCTTAGGATGATTATATCAAGTCTCATATTCTACAAGGATGTAGATAATGTAGTAGATGCCTTGATCTTTATTTTGCTCATCATGATAAATGAGCATTACCACTAAGGAATGGTTTATGGCAGATATATAAAGGTAGAAGGAATGGTCTTCCCTAGGAATAAAAGGCTTGTTGACAGTCCTTGGTCCACTTAAAAGAGGTGTATTTCTTGAAGAGATGGTAAAAGGGTTGACATCTATTTGATAACTAGGAGATGAAGCAACAAATGGATTGAAGCTTCCCCTATAGGCTAAAAAGTTGCTTAAGGTTAGTATGAGGAGGCATATCCAATATTGCTTTGACTTTGGTAGGGTCTATTTTGATTCCTTAAGGAGATATGATAAAGCCAAGAAGCTTTCTCGATAAGACCTCAAAAATGCACTTCTTGGGGTTGAGCCTTACATGATAATGGATTAGTCGGTCAAAGATAATTGCGAGTATGACTAGGTGATCGTTACATTATTTGATTTCCCAAGGAGATCATCCACATAGTCCTCTATAATTTTATGGATGAGATCATGAAATATGTAGGTCATGTCATGTTGATAACTTGTTCCTACATTCTTTAGACCAAAAAGCATGACCTTGTAACATAAGGTTCCCAATGGGTTGATAAAGGAAGTTTTATGCTAGTATTTGGGAGTAATTGAGATCTAATTATATCTTGAGAAACCATCCATGAGAGATAACATTTCATGGCTAGTTTTAAGATCAACAAATTGGTCAATGCTCAGTAAAGAAAAGTCATCCTTTGGGTAAGCAAGATTGAGGTCATGGAAGTCAATGTAGAAGTGAAGTCCCCCTATGGGTTTGGTGATAATAATGATGTTAGAAACCCATTATGGATAGTCGATGGCCTGAATGAAGTTGACAGACAAGAGATGTTGAAGTTCTTCTTTAACAAGAAGGGCTATACAAGGATACATCCTATGAAGTTTTTACTATACTAGCTTAACCTCAAGATGGGTGATAATTTTATGTAGGGCAATAAAAGGGTCAATTTTGGGCATATCCTAATAGCACCAATCAAATGCTATGCTATGGTCATAAAGGAAAGAAGGGGAATCTTGTTGCTCCATAGAATTTAAGGATTGGCCAATTTCGATGATGTGGGGGTTATCTTGAGTACCCACATTGACATTGATAGTGGATTCATTTAGTATGGTTTGGTTCTTAGTAAGAAGGGATTTATGAATAGAAGAATCCCCCACACTGAGGTAGGTAAGAATGAAATCATCATCCTGATGTTAGATGGTGTTGATGGTAGGAAAATCTCTCTCTATCATTTTAGGATGGATGAGAGGGAGGATTTTAGTTTGATCATCCTTTTTATAGGTCAAAGGGCCCAAACTAATGGTATTGATAAAAAAAAGTTAGATGGGATGATATTAAAGTCTTCAATATTTGAGGGAGACGGGGTTGGTGAAGATGAAACATCCTCATTGATGGTGGTGATGGGTTTTAGTGAGGTGGGTTCTTCTTTTGGTA
Organism: Torreya grandis; assembly: GCA_037957365.1. NCBI lineage: Eukaryota > Viridiplantae > Streptophyta > Pinopsida > Cupressales > Taxaceae > Torreya > Torreya grandis. The sequence goes on along the minus strand of JARHVA010003164.1, from coordinate 169,008 downwards.
TGAACCCAAGGCCAAATAACTCATGAGGTTTTTCAGTTTTGATTATGGGTAACTCGTGAGGTCCTTATTCATAAAAACTAAGGCCAAACCCCTTCCAAACACACTTATAAAGGTAAGCATTGGCAAAGGCTAGTTTTTTGAGATAAGAGATGTCAGAGGTGAATGGTTGGATGGATGAGATAGTGGTGGGAGTGAGAAGTGGATGATCAAGTCCCCCATAGATGAAATTTGTTTGATAATTAGGGAGCCTAAAAGGGATGATGGTTCTGATGTTGGGATCATAAGAAGGGTTATGTTTGAGTTTCCCATACTCCTATAGAGTAGGGAAAGTATCTAAAGCCAAAAGATGATACTCCCCAAGTGAGATATGTTGGAATTTGGGTTCTAAGGGGTCCTCTATGGGGATTTGGGAAGAAGGGATAGATGAGATAGTTAAAACTTCATGACTGTTGTGGGTGGTAGTGCTGTGAGTTTTGACTAGTCGTGAGGTAGTGTTGTTAGCAGTTGATGGTGAGGTGGATGAGGGAGAAATAAGAACATCGTTAGATTGATATGTCATATTGCAAGAGGAAAAATGACTAGGGTCAAATTTTATGGTAATAACTTGACCTTCATTATCAAATTTGACACATCGATGTAAGGTATAAGGGATACAACTCGTGGCATAAATCCAAGGGCATCTGAGTAGCACATTGTATTAGAACTCACCCTATATAATGCAAAACATTTTGGGAATGGTATGAGGTCCCAAAAAAATATCAAGGAAAAATGTCCCCAAAGTAGTGGCCATGGTATCATTGAAGGAGTGAAGGACCGCTGCACTCTCTGACATGATGTTTCTAGGTAGCTAAAGTTGGTCATAAGCATAAGAGGAGATAATATTGATATTATCTCCTCTATCAATCATCACCCTTTTGATGCAGGTTTGATTAATGTATGTAGTGATGAAGAGGGGATGATCGAGATCCTTAGTATGAATAAGAGGGATTTCACAATCTTGAAAGGTGATGAAGGCAAAAAGTTAGAGGGCTCTAACAAAGAGTGCAAGAGGTTGAGGGTCATCTCATTGAACCTTTAAAAATTGTAGAGCCTCTATCAATACCTGAAGATGGTGGGGTGAGGTGTTGATTAGTTCATAAAGGCTCATTTTCACTAGTGTTTGGTGAAGTTGTTTCAGCACAATACGCTAGATAGAATTAGTAGGGTTAGAGGGAGAGGCTCCCAAAATGGATACTTTTGGTTTTAGTAGTGGCATAGGTGAAGGTGTAGGTGTTCAAGTTTGGTTAGAAGGTTGAGGGGTTGAAGGGTATGCCTAACGAGTGGAGACACTAAATTTTACCTTGTCCTTCTATTGGGCCTAAGATCAAGTAACCATATGAATAATATGGATAGGGGAATTTATTAGGTTTGCTGGTTTGTCTGATTCTTCCTCCTCATTCTTGGGTGAGAGTGGGGGAGTAGGTAGATGTTAGATAGGTTGAGTTGATGGTTGGATTGGTAATGGGGGTAAGAGAGGCTCATCTACTAACAGATCATCCTCATCATATAGGCTATGAATGAGTGCATAGAGAGATTTATAGTTTTCTATGTCATGTCCTGGTGCCCTATGATATGCATAGATCAAGTTATCATTAAACTAGGAGGGTTTGGTATTGGAAGGGTAGAGTGTTTTGATAGGTGGTAAGCTAATGGAAGAAGTTTACAATAACCTTTGTAAGATAGTTGAGTAATATTCATTCAAAGGCATTGGAGGTGATACATTTATAGTTTTAGGGATGAGAGCCCTCTTAGAAGAAGTTTTCACCTTAGAAGTTATAGGTGGTGGAATGGTTTTAGTTGGTGGTTGGTATTGCTTAGTTATGGTTGGATTCAGGGTAAACGACTTGAGAGTGGAAAATTTGGATGACAAGGGGTTGGATATAGGTGGAAAAGTGGAGGTAGATAAGTTAGTTAAGAATTATGGAGAACTAGATGGTTTGATAGGTGTAGGAATAGGTAGAAAAAAAGGGGAAGGTTTACTAGAGGAAGAATAGGTAGTTGGGATGGGGTCCTAAGATAGAAGGTAAGTGAGAAGGAGGTGGTATGGGTATAGTTCAAGGTAGAGGTTTGGGTAACTCTACCTTCTTAATTGGTTTGGTTATGGGTTTATTTGGTAGACTAGATGGTGTTAAAGCCAACTTCAAAGAGGGGTAAGTATGATTAGGTGTGGGAAGAATTCATAGTTTTTTGATAGGTTTGGTAAGAGAGGCATAAGGTGATTTGGAAATGTTAAATGGAGGTGGTTGGGATGGTTCACTTATGGTTTTGTAAGAAGAGGTGTTTGATGGAGAGGTAATAATGGGTTTAAGGGTGGATACAAGGGATGTTGAGGATTTAGATTTATTTTGGTAAGGGAGCCCAAGAAGATGCCAAAATGTGGCTCTATCAAAGTTGGGTTGAGAAGTGAACTCTAGACTTTAGACTAGCCTAGAAAAGGGCTTGTAAATGGGTTTGGTTTCTTAGTAATTGGTTTCAAAAATTAAGCCCTTAGGTGGAGAAAAGGGAATGGTTCCTCTATCCTTATTTTTGATGGAAGGTTCCAAAATTGGTGGTTGGGTGGATGAGATATCCTTCTCTTGTGGGATGGTTTCCAAAGAGGTAATGGATGGTTATATGATGGCAGAGGTAGGTATGGTGTCCTCTAGTGAAGGAATGGATATGGTTACTTCCTTTGATTGGGTGCCCAAAGGAATGGAGGGCTGTCCCACTGCTTCAATGGGTGGAGTAGAGGAAGAAGAAATGGTTAAAGCAAAGGTTATCTCCTTTGGTATTTCCATCAAAGGAGAGGTAGATAAAGCTAAGGTCCCATAAAGTGAAGAGAGAGGGGTGGTTGATTCCTTTTTTTGGGTTATAAAAGGAATAAAATGTGATTTCACTACTTTTATGAGTGCAATGGAGGAAGTAGTGGTTGTGGTAGTGGTATCCTCAATAATGGACTCACTAATAATAACATTGATGGTATGTGCCTCATGAGAGTCAGATGATTCTGGTTTGTTATCATGGTGATGGGTAGAATGAGCATGATTGGGAAAAGGTTTGTAGAAGATGTCAAGGGACTGATTAAGAGGTGCATTGGGATTATCAAATGTAAGTTTACCACTATCAATTAAGTTTTGGACTAGAATTTTGAAGGTATTTCACCTAATAACATCATGTCCTATAACTCGATGGAAGGCACAATGGTCATTCTCATTGTACCAACCAAACACGGGGTGAGAAGCATAAAATTATTGGGGTGGTTTGATAGGTGGAAGTTGGATGAGGTTAGATTTGAGTAACTTATCCAAAATTGAAGCATAAGACTCCCATATGGAGGTATATCATTTTTAAGGAGCTCAGTTTTGGTTTTAGTTTTATTGGTAGGAAGGGTTAGAGGAATTGGTTTGATGGGGTTGATTGACAGTTGGTGGTGGAGTAGTTTTTAGGACAAATAAGTTTGTAGATGCTTTTTTCTTGGTATTGGGATGTTTAGATTGGTTAGTGGTTTTCATGGAGGGAGGGTCATTGGTTTTAAATATAGAATTCTTGTTCTATAGTTTAAATTTCCCTTCATCAATGGCTCAATTTTCAAGTTTACGTGCCATGGTGAATGCCTCATCAAAATTTCTAAAAGTTTAAACTTGAAGAGTGGGAGCAATATGTTTAGCACAACCCTGAGATAAAAGCTCAATTAACTCAAGTTGGGGTAGGGAGAAAGAAAGTTTGTTGGTGAGACCTCTCCATCTGGCTATGAAATCAACAATTGATTCATCATCAAATTGCCTAATAGAATAAAGGTCAATAATAGAAACCTTTTTAGATATATTTACTGAGAAGTGCTCTAAAAAGATTTGGCCAGTTGGGACAATGAAAAGATGGAGTGCTTGGTAAGAGAACTATACCAATCAAGGTCTGGTCCTGATAAATACATGGGGAATGTATGAAGTAGGAGAGCATCATTATATGCAATCAAATAACAATAATGATGAAATGCTCTTAAATGTTGTTGGGGGTCCTCTTTGCCTTGAAATTTGGAAAACTTGGGTAATTCTCATTGAGGAGGATAATAATGGATAGGAACAGATGGATGTATAGGTTCATTACATATTTGATCATAGGATAAAAGGTTATGAGACCTGAAGATAGATGACTTCAAGTTGGTCATTTTGTCCATTAAAATCTTGACCAAATCTATTTGAAGTTGGGAAGCTACATAATTAGGTGGGAAGCTTTGTTGAGGTTGGGTGGAAATAATGTATAGATAAATGATAGAGGGTGATGAAGAAGCCACATATTGGTAAGTGGTCATAGGAGGTTGGGATGGTGTTCCATAAGGGTTGATTAGCACAAACAGTTAGGTAAAAGGTGCCATGTATCCTTGTGGGTTGGAAACATATGGGTAAGATGGCATGGGTACTTGTTGGAGGGTTGATATGGTTTGGTTTAGAGGTAGGTTTGGGTTGGTGGATGGTGGTATCGATGTGGATTGGGTTGGAGGTATGAAAGTGCTAGTTGGTTATTGGTGGGTGGTAACTCTAGTGGTAATAGGTGGAAGTGTTTGAGGTATGGAAAAACACTCTCCTTTCCTTCAATTTTATGGACTAGAGTTGATCATGTTGGTCATGCTTAGTTTGTTGATTTATAAATTAATGCAATAATTCATGGAACTAGATGATAAGGTGAATTCCAAACTCCTAGACATAATTTGGTTAGAGGAAACCTAGGATGAATCTCTATTAAGATTTAGCAAACATCAGAATACATTCAAGAGGTGGTTTGATAAGAGATTTAAGATAAAGACCTTCAAAATATCTGACCTAATATTAATGTGGGACAAGGCTCATGAGAAGAAAGGTCATCATTTAAAATTTTATTCCTTATGGAAAGCACCAAAATCTAAAGTGGGGTAGACATTGGTTGGCTAGTTAAACTAAGGGTAATGGTAGAAATAGGGGTAGAAGATACCCCTGTGGTAGGAGTATAGGTGAAAAGAGGTAAGGTTGATCCAATGTTGGAGGTATTAGTTGGGGTAGTAGGTGTTTGGTTATTGGTTGGGATGTTGGATGGAGTTTGGGGAGTGGTAGTAAGTGGGATATTGGAAGAATAAAAGGCTTGGGTGAGCATGGTTTGGGTTGAGGTGACACCCCCTAGAAGATGGGGAGGCATACCATAGGGAAGATATGTAGGAAGAACTGAATCAAAAGGGATACGATTAGATAAGGTGTTTAGGTAATGTTGAAGAGCCATGGGGTTGTTATCAAGGAAGGTAACAAATTATAGATAATCCTCAACAAAAATTAGAGGCTTAGTAGGAGGGGGATAAAAATTAGGAGAACCCTCAACATCAGAAGTGTACTCCATGGAGGAAGAAGAAGAAGGTGGTTGTTGGTTGGTTTAATTCCTCAGCTATTGTCTAGTGAAGACCATGAGAGGAATAGGAAAGCAATAATGAAACTCAAAACTCAAACACAAAAAAAGCAAAAAAAAAAGATATCAAGGAAATCAAACATACACTAAAGTGCATTTAAAAACCTAGGGTTATTTTTAAATTTATTTTGGCTTATGCCTTAGAAAGTGTGAAGAGGAAATTTGGTTTGTAGATTAGGTACTAAAGAGGAAATCTAAGGTTGGTTTCAGGTTGTGTTTAGGTGCTCAAGAGATAAAATTTGTATTGATATTTAGTACGTGGCTTGATATTGGGGGCTACCCCTCTCACTTCACACATCATAGAGATAAAGGTGCCAGGTGCTTAGCCAAAATATACTAAAATTTAGAGGTTATACTCAACCAGAGCACTGAGTTGGTTCTCCTCTTGGTAATGACCTCCAAGTAGGATTGCTAGGAAAGGGTAAGGTTTACCATTAGGTGATGAAATCCTAGTCAGGCCTTATCTTAAGTTTGTTTTGATGTGTTGGTTGGCTATGTGGTTTAGAAAAAGTGTATGATAATAAAAGTGAAAGCTATGATTAATTATTTTGCTTTGATTTTAAGTTACTAAATGAACTAATCAAGCAAGAAATCAATGTATGCAAAAGGTTTATTTTATGCTCAAAATAAATTTCAGATTTTGTTGGATGAACATAGAATAAAGGAAGAAAAAGGGATGCTAGGGTCTCACTAGGTGTGCCAAAATGTTTCTCTTAATTTCTGCTCATTTTTTAATTTGGAAGCAAGTAAGAAACTAGTGAAAGGGGTGTGTAAAGGAATACTTGGTAAAAATATGCACATGATCCAAATGATGATGGGAACTCCTCTTTGGATTGGAAAGAATAACTTGTAGATAAGAAAGACACTAGAAAATGGATTAGTTAGAAAGATAGTTGAGTATACTACCTAACGTGAGTTAGATGCAAGAATCATATGCTTGTTAGGAGGCTATCAATCGACTGTTTATAATAATTAAGTTAATATAGATGAAAATAAATAATACTTGCATTCAATAACATGAAAGTAATTACATGCAAGAAGAAGAAAATAAAATGCTTGTTCCAAGAAAATGACTAAAATAGTAAAAGTGAGCCAATACTCATGCTAAGATAATTGGGGTCAAGTTCAAAAAATTAGGGAAGTCTCTATGAAGAGGTGGGAACACAAAAAGTAGAGTTTGGTTGACGTTAAGGGAATAAAAATAACTTGCTATTATTTTGACATAGTGACTATCGACAGTTGGGTGAATAGTCAGTGGTTGGGTAATCATCAACAGTTGAGGTGACCGTTAGTAATTGGGATAATTGTAGATAGTTGCCTATGTGTTTCTAGGAATGTTTAGAAAAATAATGGTAGACTAGGTAAATGATAGGGGTAATATGAATCTAGATAGAAACATAAGGTGGGTGAGTAGGTTTGATTAGGTTAGGGTATTTAGAAATGAAATATAACAAAGAAACAAGAATGAATCTACCTATAACTTGTTATATGGTTGATGGAAGGTTGAAGAAATTTAGCTTAAGTGATAGTACTTTGTCCTTGAGTGTAATCCAGATAGAAGTTCAAGTTTCTATTGATATTTCTTGCTTGCTGAAGGAATGATGGACACCTATATTTAAGAAGATTTGATAACTTGGATGCAGATCTAATTCACCTCCTACTCTTCTCCTTTTATAGGATGAAGTTGCTAATTGGATAAGAGGATAATGTTACCATTTAAGATGATTTAAATCATTTTAGTATCACAAAAGGGAAGTTGCTAAATTGTACCATTCTTATCTCGTATACAGCTAGAATTGGCTTTAAAGTAGGTTTGATGGCTTGACCATCAATGGTCAGGATAATCATCAATGGTTAGGCTGACCATCGGTGGTCAAATGTCTAAGGGAAAATAATTTAAAAGAAGGTGAATTAAAAGGTTAATCTAATAAATTAATAAATGGGCTAAGTTAACTAGGTGGTCAATTAGCTTTAGGGTTAGGTAGGGGTTCAAGACATTTTGATATCTAAAACTCTACAGTTTTCAAGTGTCTACACATGGTAACATAGTGATTGAGGATGAAATAGATGAGTCTCCATCCTTGGATGCACAAGAAGAGGAATGGCAAGATTCCATTTTCAATCATGATCAATCCCTTCCCCTTCTAAGTTAAGGTTAAGACACCTCACCATCCACTATGATCCCCCCATCCTCGATATATACTCCATTAAAGATGAGTCTATTCCCCATGAGTCTAGTCCTCTCATATCTCCTAAATCCCTAGATGACCTTATCTTTATTGAACCCATCATTCCTCCATCATCTCCCTCTCACCCATCACATCAAACACCCTTTGTTGAGAGGTTAATTATGATCAATAAATCTTTTACTAGAAATATTAGATCTAATTCTACATTAAATTAAACATTAGAAGTCTTATCTTCATTAAGATCATGTTAAATACCCATATTCAAATCATATTCCTCCTCAAAAACATCATCCCTCAACAATGTTACAACAAATATTGATAATGCCTATATTTTTGAGAATACTCCTAATCCAAATACCTCCAATCCATCACCAAGCATATCTTTGAATCTCAATCAGGATGATGAAGTCATAATAGATTTTTTTCAAGATTCATCTATTGTATATTGTCAGAGTGAATCTGATCCTATTTGAGATGTGTCCATTGCAACTAGTCCTAGTGATCCTTTTGTTGATCTTCAGGAAAATTTCTTTGATGTCAACATTAGGTCTCTTAGGAATCCCTATGAAGACTATGTTGCCCCATCACCACTCATTGAACTCATCATGCCCTCACGACCACCTTCATCCATCATGGACCCTTTTTTCCCTATCAAAATCATTTAATTATCTCCCTCCATAAGTATGACCATAAATGTACATCGTTGGACCCTTCCTTGAGCAATATAATGTGTGCCATAAATACAAAGGTCTAAGACCTTATGCCAAAATTCATAAATCTTGATCAAATAATATTTGATCCCTTAATCAAAATCTAGAAGAGTCAAATTATCAGCCTAATTAAACAATGTCTTCCCTTAGTGAAGCCCAATATCAGGCACTAAGGGACCATCAAAGTCAAAATAATCTTTCAAGTCAAAAATCTATCTCCTCTAGTATAGCCTAATATCAGGCACTAGGGAAAATCAAAGTCAAATCCCATCTCAAAATCAAAATAATGTCATAAGTAATATCCAAATGGCCAATCATCCATCAAATAATTATATCAAAGATGAATGACAAAGTCAAAGTATCTTGGATCTCCTGTAGTCTTTTGTCAATTGGCACCAATCAAATGAAGTATTTCCCACATCTCTAGTAATGTATGCAACTGCTAGTCCTAATCCTCCCTCACCCATCACCCCATCTTATCATGATCCTATCATTCATTTTAGTCCTAATCCTCTATCACCCATCATACCATCCTATCCTGATCCTATCATCCATCAAAATCAAGCTCTAATCAAATCCATACCTCACATCACCTCCTCAAGTAACATCATCTCTCATAGGGGCAATGAAGATACCTGGTCTAGATATCTGGAGGGGTATCCATCAAGAATCACCAAAGGTCACATAGACCCCAATATATCTAGTGTGATGGAATGATCATAGTGTCATACATCCCAAAAATTGGTGTTGGTTAAGGATCTACCCACTATCAACATTCCTACATCTTATACCCATATCCAATAAATCAAGATGCCATCCAAAAAGTCGAAATTTCAAAAAACAAATCATTCATCAAATGGTGAAAACTAGTCTTCTAGTGCCTTAGGCAAGTACCATGATGAAAAACAATTTATAATGTCATGGTAGAATAATCAATTATCCACATTATACCTCAACACTTGGGAGAAACATTTGTCTATCCCTTGTTGATCCATTCATACTTATCTCATCAAATCTTTATCTATATAACCCATCCACATCATCCTTATCCATTTTATCCCCTAGTCCATTGTTCCTACCCATCATGTTCCATCATATCATATTCATTCCCTTCTTGGACTTTGTAAGGAATGGAAGGTGTCTTAAGATGTATTCTTGCATCATCTTGGCATATCCTCTAATGGAAACTTGGGAAACTAAATATCTCATTCCTTCATGATCTAGTTAGTGGAAATCCCTAATCCTTTCTTACTTGGTCCCCATATTTTTGCATCACCTTGATCCCTTTTATCATCTCATCCACCATCCCATACATCATTCCATCCTCACTCTGGTTACTAACCTGGGTATTCCCTTTGCTAGTAACCATATTTGTATAATGTACATACATATCCCAAAAAAACCCCTTAAAAGTGTAATATATCAAAAACCCTAAAAATTATAAAATTTAAAAAAGACAAAAATAGTCCATAATGTCTTGTCTTATGCCTAATCCACTAATTATATCCATATCCATCTATCTCATATTTTTTCCCATCTTTGGATACCATATTTTGTCTTGGAATGAAATCAGAGTGGTCACCCATCTCTCCATCTCTTCAATCTCATATTTTAAACTAAGTAATATTAACACACATAACCTTGTAAAAGAATTTAATTTGGTACCCATCACTTCCCTATCAATGCCTCTTCACATATAGCACCCATCCAATCACTCTTTGCTAGTGTGAATGGTATTTGATCCTATAATGTATCAGTGCATTTTTCATACCTAGCATCCATCAAATCACTTCTTGCTAGTATGAAAGGTATTTTATCCCATCATATCCTAGTCTCCTTACTAGATTGAACTCTTTTAGGGCATTATCTATTGGTAACCACTTTTATTAATCACCTTCCTTGACCACTTTTTGATTCAATTACAAGACCAAATTAGTATTCAAAGACCTTATCTCATCCTCCATCATTCTATCCTCAAATAGGGGAAACATATTAGCCTAATCCTAATCATGATCACCTTATCCAAATCCAAGTCCATCCTAAGTCCACAATCACATTATGGTCATCCAACCCATCACCTAGTCACTCATCCCATCATTAGACAAGACATTAGGACATTACATTTAGATATCGTGTGTGTTATTTGTTTGTCTTGTTTGCATGTCTTTTATAATATATATATCTTTTTTGTATTACATTTTATTTACATCATGTCTTTTTGTCTATTGGGAAATGAACAAGGATGTTATGAGGACACCAAAAGTGCCCTCAAGGATATAAAGTTCACTATTTGTCGATGCATAATGTCTTCTTGGTCATCATTATATCATGGGGCATACGATCAAGTGATATATTTAATGGATTACTTAGAATATTATGAATCTTATGAAATTTGTGATGGCTTGATCACGTATACCTCATCATTTATGTAATATATCATCATCCTTTTTCCCATCACTAATCGAGTCCTCTCAATCCATTCGACTAACATCCAATCTTTTATCCTCATCTCACATTTTTGAGTCATATCCCTATAATCACTAACATAATCCTATTCTACTACCCTATTCTTCCCTATTTACAAATAAGTCACAAGAGTAGTCTTTTTACAAGTTTGAAGCATTCATAGAACATTCCATGAGTGGTATTTTCCAAGTTTGAAGCTAGATCACTACATGCACTCGCAGTTAGAATACTACACTATTATTCACACACAAGCTCACATAAGGGGAAAAACTTCATCAGGTTTCACCCCTTTTAGGATTATATGGATATGTAAGAAACACTCATTGACATGGCATCTTTGAGGTCAGTCCAGCTTTAATTGATCTCCACTAACCTCCATTTTTATAAGCTTGAATTCCCTAATTCAAGGATCTAGGGTTTTATTCAAAAGACTAATATCGAGAACCTATACGCATGATCCAAATAAAGAATCTATAGGGTAGAAGTTAAACCTAATAGACATAAGTGGAATTTACATAAAATAGTCAATATCCTATACCAAAAACTAGTGGAAGAAATAAGACACTAGTGTCCATAGGGTGACAGACCTCTCTAGACTGACAGAAACTAAATATTCAAAATCTAACGATGGGATCTAGATATTCAAACAATCCACTCCTACACATACACTACTCAGATCTAACTACACATTAATAAACAAGGTAAACACAATTTGTTCTTTATATTAATATTATCATAACATTAAATGTTTTACATTCCATATTTAGCATATTATTAGATTTAAAATATCAGTAGAATCTAAACTCATTTAATTGGCATGATTTTTAGAGTAGTCTTCTCCTTAGATGATTAGTATACTCTTTCCTTTAATACTTATTTCCAAAATTGGTTAAATACTATGATAGACCAATAGTAACATTAGCTCAATGATTTTTAAGACATTGCTTGTCCACTAAAAGTCCCACCACAATCGCTATCATGTACCTCAAGTAAATCTATCTTAGTTTCCTCAAGACTAGTGCATCAAAGCAAATGTCATTTAAATGATCCTTTGAATAAGGTCCCATTGATTATAACATAATGAATCAATTTGTATTACAATTTTAAATTATCATTTCATGTGAAGTTTTCTAAAATAACAATCTTATATACAAAATTATCATTGTACCATTCTCAGTTAATTGCACTACGAGTAATTGCTAATACTACTAAAGTGGGTACATCTATTGTAGCAACTAATGAGTGTTGTAAATGTCTCATAATAAAAGATTAATTTTCATTATTGATTTAAATATGGATCATATAATTTTCACTATCCATATTATTTTCATGTTGATTATCCTTGTGATGTATACTTTGAATAAAAAATATATGAAAGCATATCTTTAATCATTAAACCATTTCTTTAGATGGGATCAAATTTTCTTATTTTGTTTAATAAATATTTGAAAATTGATTACCTATAAGTTTAAAATCCATGTACACTTAAATATATTTTATTTTTAATTTTCATATGGTACATAATTTGAGTATTAATGCCTCATATATTTATATACTATTTGTATAGGAAAACCCTAGGCAATATGCAAATGGCATAGGTTGACCCTAGGGAGTAATGAAAACTATACCAGCTCTAATTCTTATGGTTCACTTAGATCCATAAATTTATATGGTCTAAATATCATCATCAATATGATATGTATCAAGATCATCATGAAATGCATCATTCATTAGTAATGAATCAACTAGTGGCATTGCAACTAATTGGTTGAAAATTGCATGTTTTTTATGGATTTTTGAGATATAAAATATGACTCAAACTCCATAAGTATAATTACTTGTTTATTTATACATCCTAACAATGCGTATTTAACATTATTTTTTTATTGGATCCATATTTGTGATAACATGTGTCTGATTATTAAGCATTAGTGTCAATTTTTTTATACCACAAAAATAAAAACTATACATAGTTTCTACATAGAATTGTAATTTATTTCATAAGATATTAGTGTACTATTGAAGTAATAAATTATAGATTATTTGTGATCATTATTTTATTGTGAATTCAATCCCCTATGACATGATTTGTAACAAAAAAATGAATATCAGAGGCCTGTTTGGTGTTGGAAACATGAGAATAGGTGGATTAAGTAGATATTCTTTTATTGCATTAAAACTCTTTTGATAATTTGTATCCCAATCAAACTTTGCATATTTATTTAATAAACATGTGGAAGGTTGAATATTATCAACTAACTAAGCCAAAAATGTCTTATTTTGTGAATGCTTTCTTGTAAACATCATAATTATTTTAATCCTTTTAGTAGTGGAATATCTACATTAGATTTTACCACATTTGTGTCTACTTATATGCCCATTTAAGCTATGATATAACCTAAAAACTTTCCTGAAGATACCCTAAATACACATTTATTTGGATTTAAGAGCAAATTTTATTTACATAAATGCTCAAATATATACTATAAGTTTGTATCATGATCTTGTCAATTTATATATTTATCAAGGAAATCATCTACATAGTCTTTGACAGTTTTGGTATAAAGTCATGAAAGATAGGTGTCATATCCCTCTAGTATGTGGTCCTGTCATTATTAAAATCAAAGGGCATGAATATGTATCAAAACATTATCCATTGTGTGGTAAATTATGTTCTTCCATAATCTTTGAGATCAATCTCTATTTGATTATAACCAGAAAAACTATCCATAAATGAAAACATCTCATACCCAACTATATATTCTATAATCATATTGATATTTAATAGTGTGAATTTATCTTTTAGGAAAGCATTGTTTAAATCATGGTAGTTTATACAACATCTAATTTTTCCATTAGTATTTGCAATTATAACTATATTATAAAACCATTTGGGATAATCAATAAAGCAAATAAACCCTATATCCAACAGTCTCTGAATTTCATCTTTAACAAGCAAAACTACTTTGGATGCCTTTTCTTAATTTTATTTATAATTAGTTATGAATTTGGGTAAAGTAAAATATTATGCATTATGATTATATGGTCAATTCATAGATCTAATTTGAATAATCCCAAGAAAATAGCTCTAGTTAATGATTTAATACTTGTCTAAAGGCTTTACCTTCATCACCCTTTAACATAGATAATAGAAGTACCAGTCTTAGATATCTTTATTTCTCATAATTAGATTAAATTATTTCTTAATTTATTGTATTTGATATATCCTCCATATATGATGTAGTAGGAATTGTATTTGGGCCATCTATTTGGACATTAGTATTAGGATTTTAACTCTCTCCAAAATATGCATGGGCATTTGTGGTATGAGAAAACCTATTCTTAGGATAGAAGGAATGGAGATCCTCATATGCCCCCAAGTATTATTAAAGAGAATCATCATTAGAGAATTAATTTAATGTCAAATTTTTGGTGAAACATTATCATTAATGAAGTTATGGTAAACTAATTGTAGTGTTCATACATTATGAACTTATTGTGTGTGCTCTAATATTGATTTAAAGAAATGTGTATAAATAATGGTTTTCTTAGTTTTATTTTTATTATTATTATTTTTTAATTCATTTATATAACTAAATCCTTGTATTCCTTTATTATTAGATTCATTAATATGTTTGATGATGCCATATTCATGTTTTTTCAATCCTTGTTTTGTGTGTCCCTCTTTTGTAAAATTTGAGACCAAAACCATATTTTTTTTGATATTTTTATGGTGATGGATGAGTAGATAAAATAGATGCTAGTATTGGTATCTCATTGTGAGACATAGGATGCCCATACCCATAATAAAGGAGTTGCATATGAGGTATGTGATGGTCTATATGTTGAGTCATTGCACAATGCTTAAAAGGTTATTGATTCATAAGATGTGTGTGTGTGTATCCTTGATAGATAAATTTGAGAAATACATGTAAAGTAGAGGGAAATTCATTCATATCATGAATCCTTCAGATTACTAATATAGTATTATATTTAAGATCATTGGGCATTCCATGACACAATGTAGCTATTGTTCTAGTAAACACAATTATATTCAATGTAATTTTTTCTAATAATTATGAGGGATGTTGTCAAATACATGAATGTTCATGTTTGAATAATTGAGATACTTTGCATATATATAAAATAAATTAATAAAATATATATTTCAAATAGTTATCCTTGATTCCTTATCTACAAAGACCCATTCGATTGTCTTATTTAAAACACACAATTGAATATATAGTGGGATATGTTGATCAATAATATGTTTAGGAGTTAGGTTCCCTTTTACAAAAGATATACTTTACTTCATCCATCGTAATGTGTTAATGATAAAATCAACATAAAATGGTTCTACATCACTTAGTAGAGTTGTGTCATACAATATTGCATAAAGGGTGTCGTTAAAAATAGGTGTCTTATGGAGCAATTATAACATATAAAAGTTAGTTGGTGTATTCTTAAGTTGTTTAATGATATAAAAACCTTTTATTTGATTGGATGACCTTTTGGGATGTTGAGGGGGATAAGAAGGAAGATTATGATTTCCTCCACTTTTTACTAAACGATGGTTACCCTACCTCTTTGCATTGTAACAATGTGGATACCAAAATATAATATAAGCTTACGATTAATAATGGGAGTGCGATGGTAGAAATTACTATGTTGAGATCTAGTGGGAGGAATAAAATGAAGTAGACATGCTCTTTTTTGTGTAGTAGTAACTCAAATTATCTTAGAATGAATGTTTAAACACTATGAAGATATTGTGCATTTAAGGAAAGTAACATGTAATTACTACAATCATAGCTTGAGTTAGAAAACTAAAACTATGTATATCCATTATAGCCATGGGTAATTTTTTGAAAGAAGGGAAATTAAAAATTAGGTCTAAAAATCAATTTTACATATAGAAATTTTAAACTCTATAAAGAAGGATGAAACCCTAAGGGAAAACCTATGATTTTTGCCTATGTCATTAGTTGAAAATTGAGTTCACCAATATGTTTTTACCTTATTTTTATTAATATGATTTAAAAATTAAAAAAAATCATTATTCATATTTTTAATGTATTATAATAAAACACTAATGTAAATGTAAAATCAAAGTGTGATTAAATACTTGTAACTTATTATTTATGGGAAATAATCAAAGGATTTGGATACTTAGATTGTTACTCTTTTATGTAGGTCTAATAATGAATGCATATTACTAAAAATACTAGAAAATGGATTAAAATTCACTCAAAATAGGAATATGAGTGTATGGATCTTTTTGGACAAGTCCATAAGGATATAGATGCTTGTGTTAAGACAAAGGTAGCTGATGTTTCTCAAAATTTCCCTATGATATATGCCTCACTATTTTTTCATAGTCTATTGCACCTTCTTGAAAAAATTATTTCTATGTGATATAAGGTGCTCACTATCATAAAATTATAAAAAAATTGTCTCCTTCACTTTGAAACACTAGCTCTACTTTTAACACTAGGTTTAGTCCAAAAAAATGGGGATAGAAGTGGGTTGAGATTACCTAAACCACTCCTCAATGAATGGGTGATCACTTATGTTGAATTTATAAGTCACACACTGGTCAACACAAGACCTCCCAAGGCCTTATTAAAGAATAATGCACCTACAAAGTCTCCAATACTTTAAATAGAAGGAGAACATACACTCCTCATCTACACTCAAACTCAAGATAGAAGTGCAAGTCTACGTAATGACATAGAGATAGTTCATGCTAACAAAAGGAAATCAGTTCATGCACGTGTATAGGAATTAGGGGCACATAAGCCCAAAGGCACACGAGTTCAAGGAGACTGGGTCTCTAAGTCTCAAATGGTCAAGTAAAGAAGGAACACAAAAGTAGCTATAGATTACCTAAATCAGACCTAAAAACCCTATTTTTGTGCACACTCAACCTTAGGATATCCTTTACACCTACCAAACACTCTTCCATGACCACGTGTAGGATCTTATGTTTGTGCCTCCTTATTGCACAACACACAACCTCCTTCCACATGTAACATCCATGCTCTCTCTTTCTAGCAAACCCAAAAAAACTTTCCTAGGAACTCATCAAAGTGCCACACATTAAGAAGATGGTAGATTTAATGAAGGTCATTAGAGGTAGTCATAAAAAGCTCAAGGTACTATTATAATTAAATATTAAAGTGGCTACTTGACATCAAGATTTGAAATGCACACCATCTTCTGATGTTATTAGAAAATCTTCCATTTCATCATGCATGTGTTCCCAGAGGTGATCCTACCACCAACCAAATCCAATCATCTAACAGAGACATGGATATAACACCATAAAGGAATTTAATGCTTAATCCATCACCCAAGTGGTGCATTTATGTGAGACCTATTTCATCCTTTATAAAAACTTGGTTCTTCCATTGTAAAAGTGTCAACATATATTTTTAGTAGCCTCACATTGTAAAAATTTGCCCTCCACGAGCACTTGTATTGGCTTAATCTTTGTATGCTAATGATAACTAAGTTCACCTCTTTTTGCTATTTTGATGTTCTATGTGCTCTTTGTGTTTGTTTATTTCTATCTATGGGTAATGTTCACCCCTCTCTTTAATCACTTATCCCCTATACCTCTTCATTGAACTTTAATCTCACTTACTGGTCATATTCTATGTGCACTCATGTCTATATTGATGCTATCTTTAGACCATTTTTCATCCCTCTCATCATATAACTATGTTCACATTCCTCTATGTAAATTACTCATACACATAGAGTAACTTGGGAAAAACTATGTGATATTATCTTGTTCTCAAGTGCTTACATTATGTTTATGGTAGTAGGAGTGTTTGCCTTATTCTAGGTGCATTTCCTTTTGCTTTATGCACTCTATTACCTTTTACCTCCCTTTTAATTAGAAAATAATTAGGTTTATACCAGCAATAGATTGCTTTTCTACTTTTTAGGTTCATGAGCTGGTCTTAAACTAGGTGTACTTAGAATAGAAGGAATTTTTGCCTGCTCTAGAGATTCATCCAAAGGGGTGAAAGGGTCCCATGCCTTAGTGAGATTTCCATAATTATGGTGAGATAACCTATGATTGCTCATGTAGGTTCACAATAATACTCTCACACCTAGCACCATGTCCTCTCACACCTTGTGTAGGACCTTCATGCCTAGTTCCCCACTGCAAAGCTTCCCCACACCATTGAGCAACCATGGGTACATGTTTTGAATGATAATAGTTTCTATCATGCTCGATGGGATAAATCTAATAAGATAGATAATTGGTGCTTTCTTTAGCCATAAAGTGTAGTAGACACTAAGCAAGAACACCTAGTGACTCCAAATATCTCTAGTTTGTAAGAACCAAATCCCTAATCACATGCCAAGAAGAATAAGGTCATCTATAAGAGGCATTGATTTACACTTTACTGAGCTCCCAATGACATATAGGAGGAGAGATAGATAATCTTCATGCCCTATTAAAAGACATGATGTAAGCCAGTTGCCTCTTAAAATGCAGTCACTTCCTCCATACAAAAGGCTCATTACACCTAGAAGAGGCCTATTCCCCTTTCCTTTCATAATGTTACCAAGAAATTAGAAATTTGTGGATTTCAATAGAGGTAATCTATTAAATCTAGTGTATTATGATGACATTCTAGTATTAGTCCTCAAAAACTTGCCCTACTTCATCGATGAAAATTGAACTTCCCCCATAGAGCATATTCAAGACATTACAAATATCTATATAGTGCACCATGTCACCCAAGACAATGTTGTAGTCAGGTTGCTAGCTTCTTCCTTTAAGGGAAAATCTCTTGAATGGTACCAAAGCTTATAACCAAACTCTATTCATAACTTGGATGAGATCGATGAAAAGTTGTACCAACAATTTAAAGACTAGAGTGATCACTTGTCCCTAATAGAGTAGCTCACAACTATCAAGCGAGCACCACACGAGACTATGGTCAAATGTAACTTAAGATTCCAAAGGGTTTGGGATAGATTCCTAGCTATGTGTAAGCAATCTTCTAACACTATATTTCTTAAAGGCTCTTATTAGTGATGTAGCAGTGATGATTCAATCTATGGGAGGCATAAACCTCCTTGATTCATATGAGGTAGTTGTGTGTACAAAGAATTATTTGATTCAAGTAGGAAATATTGTGACTAGACCCCCTATGCCTATTTTTGTAGATCCTATACCTAGGCATGCAACTATGAAACCCATGCTAGCACCTATTCCTATTACAGTGAGTTGACCTACCTTGGTCATCCCCCCTCCTAATGAGTTGTAGAAGTAAAAGCACTACTACGAAGTTTTGGTAATGAGTTAGTTTCCCTTAAAAGATAATAAACATAGTACCCAAACCCCAATAACCTTTCACATAGAAATACTAGTCAAATAGGCCTCTGCATCAAGGTGGTGCATAAATGCAAAACTATCTCACCTACAACAGAGTACCCTATGGGTAGAAAAATGACATTGCTAGTACCTTTAAAGCTCTTGTTCTAGCATAGAACAATCTTGTGCAAGATTCTGAGTGGTGCTTTCCATGTAACCACTCTCATGATCAAGGTACATACATAAATAGTATCTTGAACCAAGTGCTCATGGTTCAAGACATGCCTCAACTACAGGAGCAAATGAGTGGTGCAGACCCACAAATAAGAGAGACCCAAGTGCCAGCTCACCCATAAGATGGGTCTACTTTTGTAAATTGGTAGGAGGACTTTGGTTACATGAACCAGGATAATGTACCTAGTATGAGAAGCACCCCAATTTATTTTAACACAAGATTCAAAAAGAGAGTGATAAAGGAAGCCATGCTAGCTACAACACCCTCTTCTTCCTTGATCCAAGTCAATCATGTAAGTACATAAGATAAGACACCCACAAAACCTTCACACCTAGAAAAGGTTATGTCAAAAGAGGGACTGCCTCCAACCAATGTACTAACATCAGAAGAAGCTATTCCATTGAAATAATAATCAAAGGGATCCCTGATCCCTTTCAACATAGTGGAACAAATGAAGAAGACCAAACTTAATGTCATGATGTACAACACATTTATGATTTCATCCCAATGGAATTTTATTCAAGATGCACTGAAAGGATTCCAAAAATGTCAAGCACCCCAACCAGTGCTCATCACTCATACAAGATTATGCCAACCAAAGGAAGAAGCACTAGTGTAAAACATAAGCATCAAGTCACCCCCATTCTATGTCTCTTTGATCGTCAACCAATACTTTATACATAATTACATGATTGACTCTGGCATGAGTAGGTCAGAAATGCTGAAGAAGATTACAGACATGATTAGAATGGCATATTTCCCCATTTCAAGGGGAGAAGTGCATCTTGATGACATAATGGTGAAGGTTGTAGGAGTAATCAAGAACTTGAATCTAACATTGTGTGCCTGCCTAAGTTTTTTCATTGCATAGGATATCATAATCATTGACTTGCCCCTATTTAGCCATGTACCTCTCTTGAGGCTTCGTGACAAAAATAGTTGGATACTTGTCTTTAGATTGGTTATCTATGTTCTTAAGGAATAGGTATGGGACCAAGGTGACCATCAGGGTAGAGCCTATCTTCAAAATCCACATTGAGCCATACACTCCCAATCTAGTTGAGCAAAACTATGTAATGTTTGATCAAAAAGAGAATATAGTTCTCCATGAAGGCATGACCCTAATGGAAGAAACCATAGACAACCTACTAAATGAATAGATGCATGAACTCTTTGAGTGTGACCCATATGATAATGCAAAAATAGGACTTGGCACATATTACATTATGGAAGATAATCCAACACTTCTTGAACTCATGAGGGAATGAGAGTATTTTGAAGTAGTGTGGCAATTTTGTTTTGATGGCTCCCAAAGCAAAAGTGGTGTAGGAGATGGTCTCACATTGGTATCACCCAAAAATGAAAATTAATTCCATGCCTATAGAATATAGTTCACTTGCATTAACAATCCTATCAAGAATGAGGCACTAGTCTAAGACCTTCAAATTATGTAAAAGAAAAGAATCAAGGTATGAACATGACTAAGAATGGCGTGATTAAAGAATATAAACATAGAGTATGGGATATGATAGAATGTTATGATGATTTCAATATCACCTCCATTCTAAGAGCACAAAATGCAGACACAGACAAGCTGGTAATCATGGGTGTGAAGTATGATATTTTATGTCACATAATGAGAGTCTGAACAACTAGTCAAGCTAGTGGTTATATCAGTAGTCCTTGACAATGCAAAAAATTGGTAAGTGTTCAAGAGTGATGAGAAAATAATCAATTTCCTATAAGATAAGGTAGAGTTTTGCACCATAAATCAAACACAGCTATAAGACCAATATGAAGGACATGTCATCTAGCTAAAGCGGAACAAATTGCTAAAGGGACTAGTCACCCTGGAGAGCATATATGATTCTAACAACCAATTCAAAGGAGAGAGGCACAACATGACAACTA
The DNA here is from genome assembly GCA_037957365.1 of Torreya grandis. Classification (NCBI taxonomy): domain Eukaryota; kingdom Viridiplantae; phylum Streptophyta; class Pinopsida; order Cupressales; family Taxaceae; genus Torreya; species Torreya grandis. The sequence continues at coordinate 147,714 of JARHVA010003164.1, read as the reverse complement.
AGGAAAACATCTGTATGCCTATAGACATTTTAGAAGGAAAAGATCATAAAGTTGGTAAGGTGTGTTTTGTGCCATAAATTCAAAACTTCATTCAACTCAATAGGAGATATGATGACATCTTCACATGGAACTACAAGTATCTTCAAGGTTTTGATCTAGGTATCACACAACATATAATTGAGCTATTCCTTGGTGTGCAACCCATGTACCAAAAGCAAAGACCTGTTAACCCAAATTTAGAGTCATTGATGTGCAAGGATATCTCCAAGCTCATTGTATCTAGTATAATAATTCCCATTAAACACTCCTTGTGTGTCACCAATTTGGTATCAGTGCAAAAGAAAAATGGGGAGATATGTCTCTAAGTGGACTTTAGGGACCTGAATAAGGATTCCTTGAAAGACCACTATCCTCTTCTACCCATGAAGCAAATATTTCAACTCATCACAATCATGGAGAGATTTTCATTGGTGGATGGTTATTCTGGCTATAACTAGATTCAAGGACAAGAGTGTGACCAATACAAGGCCATGTTCACCACTAAGTGGGAAACCTTTGCATATCAATGCATGCCTTTTAGCCTAAAAAACACAAGCACAACCTTATAAAGAGCCATGGATATGACATTCAAATAGCTCAGCAATAAGATCATCTTGGTTTACCTTAATGATATAACTATTTTCTCTAAGTGCGTGGAGGATCATTTGGATCACCTAGAACAAGTATTTCAAAGATATCAAGAGTTCATAATTTATCTAAACCATAATAAATGCATCCTCATAGTACATGAATGTGCCTTCCTTGGGTACATTATTTCTAAGGAGGGTCTCATGATTGATCTAGCGTGAGTCAAATCTATCTCATCCCTTCCCCTTCCAAGCCACAAGAATATTCTCTAGAGTTTTTTAGGTTGAATCAACTTTGTGAGAAGGTTTGTGTCAGGGTTCACCATCTTAGTCAAACCCCTCATCGTAATATTAAAGAAGAATACTGCATTCAGCTAGACTCGTGAGGGTAAAGATAGCTTTGAGGCCATAAAACATGCCATCATGCAAGCTCCCACCTTAATCAACCTAGATTATGGTAAATATTTTATCGTTTACATGTTTGGTGGAGTTGAAGGCATCTCAACTATCCTGATGCAATAGAACAAGGAACAACTAAAGCAACTAATTGCCTTTTTCAGCCAGACACTAAAGGATTATGAGTTACACTACATCTTTTTGGAGAATCACACACTCAAAATTATGAGAGTGTTAAATAAATTTAGGCACATGCTCTCCAATAACAAAATCCAACTCATGGTAGTGCACATAGGTGTCCAGGAGTTCCTCCTCCACAAGGATGTTGGTGAAAAAAGGGTTAGTTGGATCACAAAATTAATGAAATATGACATAAACATCCAAGTCTCCAAGCTAGTGTGAGGAAGGGACTCTGTGAGTAGATGGTAGAGGTGGTACAGCTAGAAGATGATGCAGTCTTAATGTCATAGGAGGATGAACATGCCAATGAAGGAGTTACTACTAGCTAGATTCAGGACATGATAACCTTCCTTGTAGCACAATGAATATCTCCTCGACCTTGATAAATATAGGCACATGAATTTTTGCTTATAGTCTATTTTATATGTACTAGTTGAGGGAGTAATTTTTTGGAAATATCTTAATAGAGTTATTCTCAAGTACCTAGAACTATAGCAAGAAAGTAGAATTATTGAAGAATTCTATGATGGCGTTTTAGAAGGCCATTATTCTCCCAAGACTAATAATATAAAAATCATGTGAGATGGCTATTATTGGCCAACCCTATTCAAATATGTGCATGCGTACATGTGATCTTGTAATAAATGTGCCTTTTTCATAGGTAAACAAAGGCTTGTAGCTTTACCACTATGCTCGATTCAAGCTAATCAACCCTTTTCATAGTGGGGCCTAGATTTCATAGGCATGATTAACCCATCATCAAGTGATGGGCACATGTGGTTTCTCATAGCCACTGACTATTTCACAATGTGGACATAAGTGGTTTCACTTAAGGAAACTAATGAGATTTCCATCCTCAACTTCTATGAAGGAATTATAACATGATTTGGTGTTCCCACCACCATTATTTTTGATAATGCACTGGCTTTCCTTGAAATCAAGATCAGTGAATGGGATGTCAAGCACAACATCTATTTGAGTACCTCATCAAACTATTACCCCTAAAGTAATGGTCTGGATGAGTCCACAAAAAAAATAAAATAATCCACATTATCAAAAAGACACTTGAGGATAACGAACATGCTTGGTACACAAAACTTAAGACCACCCAGTGGGTTGATCAAGTCACACCCAAGACAATACTAGGTAAATTGCCCTTCTTACTAGTTTATGGCAGGGAAGCTAGATTACCAACATCCCTCAAGTTGCCCTTATTATAAATAATACATTAGTTGGAGTTGCTCAAGAGTAAGCCCCTTTAAGTAAGGTTAGTCAAGCTAATGGATCTCAAAGAAATTAGAGTGTAAGCTATGCACATCATGTAAATTCAATAGGTACATACCAAGAGGATATTTGATAACATGGCTAGCACCAAAAGTTTTAAAGTAGGGGACTTAGTGCTAAAATGGGATATAAATTGAGCCAAGAATAGAAAGCACACTAAGTTTGACATAATATGGAGAAACCCATTTACCATCACCAATTGCAAGCCATCCAATGCCTTCCATCTTGTTAGAATGAATGGAGAATAACTACCTATCCTAGTCAATGGGATTAATCTCAAGCATTATCTCCATTAACTCCTTGTATACATTTTAAAATAAGTAGAGTAGTTTCTTTCGATTTCCCTAAAGTGTGCTTCATGCACCCTTGTTTTAAAATAGTTTGAATTCCTCCAAGCATTTTGCATAGTGTTTTATTAGCTTAGGTATTTTTCTCTAAGTGCCTTCAACATAGTTCATGTCTTGTTAGGTGAATCTTATTTAATTTCAAGACCCCAAAGTGCACAATCAAAGTGATATAATAAGAAAGATCTAGAGGTTCCAAATACTCCATGCTCAAAGGATTTCTCAAAGGATTACTGGGTCCCCACTTAGCAGGCAAGTGGACTACAAAGGTTGCCTAAAGTTTTGACTTTCTAAGTCATCCCCTGGTCAGCATAAGACCTATTGAGGCCTTATAGAAGAATAAAACACCTATAAAGTCTCAAATGTTTTGAATAGAAGTAGCACGAATTCTCCTCATCTGTGCCCAAGTTCAAGATAGAAGCATGAGTCTACATAATGACACAGAGATAGTTCGTGCCAACAAAATAAACTTAGTGCATGGTTATGTGCAAGAATTAGTGGTGTACAAGCCCAAAGACACACGATTTCAAGGAGACTAGGTCTCTAGGCCTCAAATGGTTAAGTAAATAAGGTTTGAAAAAATAGCTATAGATTATGCAAAGCACACCCAAAAACCCCTTTTTCATGAACACTCAACCTTAAGATCGCATTTGTACTTACCCAACACTCTTCCATGCCCATGCGTAGGGTCCTATGTCTACACCTCCTTATTACACAACATGCAACCTCCTTCCACATGTTGTATCCATGCTCTCCCTTTCCAAAAAACCTAAAGGAACTTTCTCAAGAACCTATTAAAGTGCCATGCATGAGGAAGATGGTAGATTTAATGAAGGTTATTGGAGATAGTTAGGAAAATCTTGAGGTACTATCAAAATTAAATACAAAAGCAACTACTTTACATCAAGATTTGAAATGCATTCCAAATTTTGATGTTATCTTAAAATATTCTATTTCCCCATGCACATATGCCTAGAGGCAATCTTACCACAACTTAGATCCAATCATTTGACAAAGACATGGCCCTAGTGATGCAAAAGAATTTAATGCTTCATCCATTTCCCAAGTGGTGCATTTATTGTGAGACCATTTTGATCCTCTATAAAAACTTAGTTCTTCCATTGTAAAAGTGTTGACAAATGTTTTTAGTAGCCTCATGCTAAAAAATTTTGTCCTCCATGAGCACTTGTATTAGTTAAATCATTGTATGCTAATGAGAATTAAGTGCACCTCTTTTTTATATTATGATGATCTATGTACACTTTATATTTATTGATTCATGTCTATGGGTAATGTTCACCCCTCTCTTTAATCACTCATCCCCTACGCCTCCTCATTAAACTCAAATCTCACTTGATAGTTGCATTCTGTATGCACTTAGGTCTGTGTTGATGCTATCTATGGACCGTTTGTAATCCCTCTCATTCTAGCATCATGTTCTTGTGCCTATGTGTAAATTTCTCATGCATGTAGAGTAACTTTGTAGAAACTATGTGATATTATCTTGTTCTCAAGGGCTTGCATTATGTTTATGGTAGTAGGATCACTCACTCTATTCTAGGTGCATCACCTTTTGATATATGCACTCTCTTACCTTCTCCCTCCCTTTTACTTAGCAAATCATTATGTTTAGACTAGTGGTAAATTATCTTTCTTCTCTTTAGGTCTATGAGTTGGTCTTCAACTAGGTGCACTTAGAATACAAGGAATCTAGCCTACTCTAGAGACTCATCACAAAGAGCATAAGGGTACCACACCTTGGGAACATTTACATCATTGTGGTGAGACAACTAATGCTCGCTTTCATAGCTACACAATAATACTTTCACACCCAGTGTTGAGCCCTCCTACACCTTGTGTAGGACCTCCACGCCTAGATCCCCATAGTAAATCTTACATACACCATCAAGCATCCATGAGTATATGTTTAGAATGAAAACAACTTCCTATGTATCCAATAATCTAATGCAGGAATTTAAACATATATTTTTCCATATTAGGTGTATGTGTACAATAGTGTTTCATTTTATAATGTAATTATAATCTAATTTTGACACTAATAATGGAAAACTTGGCTTGAATTACGTGCTTAAGAATTGGTTAGGGCCTACTCCTTTTAATTTGTTTCTAAATTTGGAAGTTTATGGTTTCCCCTTTGAATGTGTAAGCAATAGAGTAGGCTTGATTAGTGTTTGCTTTACAACACTACTTGATAAAATATGATTAGACTTATTATGTATTTATATGGTACTATTTGGGTTATTTATCATCCCACCGACATGTGAAGTGTATGAGATGACCCATAAAGATAATTTGAATTTGTAAAATGAAAATTGGTTGGCATGGGGATAGGTCCTTTAGAGTTAGATGCCTATATAATTGCATATGTGTCTGAGTCTAACAAGCTCATTTGAAAGGAATAAATACTAATATAATGATTTAGAGATAGTATGAGTATGATAATGAATATATTAGGCACATAATAGGGAATTATTATTGGTGAATGATAGAAAATTGGGAAGGTCGAGTCCATAAAAGGAAATTAGATAAGAGATAATGATGTGCAAGAGGCATATGTGTACACACAATTCATATAAGGTGAAGGTAGTTCAATACTAACATCACTAAGTGTCTAATACTATATATGTATGATTAGGGTAAACATTTTTGAATTTGAAGTTATGAACTATATAAGTGAGGGTTTTGATTACTAGTCCCAAAACCAAGAGAGTTTTTATCCAATGGACCCATAATCAAGAGGTTTTGAAGGATCCCACAACCATAATAGATGACAACAAGAGGGTTTTATGGCTCCCAAAACTAGACCAGATCACAACAACAAGAGGGTTTGAAGGTTCCTATAATTGAAGTAGTTTAAATAAAAAGAGAGTTTGATAGATCCCACAATCGAGTCACCAAGAGGGTATGAAGTATCCCATAAACTTAAAAAATCAAGGAAGGTAACTTCTCAACAAATAGAAAATACAAACAATAGATGTCACACTTTGAAAGATCTTCCCCAAATCTTATGCTACAAAACAAAATCCATCCAAGAACAAATAGTCTTCCACTAATATTTTTATCTCTTAAAGTCATCTACATAACCTATGACCAAATGAAGAATAATTAGTGGGTGTGCACACCCACTGAGCCAAACAATAACTAAACCAAAACAAATAAATATCCAAAACATCTTCAAACAATCTAGCAATAAATTGATACAAGTCATGAATCTTCAGCCCATCATAAATAACCTTTGCCTCTACTTTGGTGAATAAAAAATCAAAAATATGTCTACCATCATTATTATTCCTATGATGGTGGTTACTAAACATGCAAACTAGAAATTAAGCATACCCTGAGGGTTTAAAAAACACCCTGGAAACCAAAAGAGACAAGGGTGAAATCCTCCAACATTCGTCCTTCCCAGAAAGATAACATCATGGAATCCTCTAATATAAACTATAGGAAGGAAGGGGTATATTATTTTATCATCCACCAAAATACAAATCAAATTGAAGATAAATCCTCTAAATTCCTCCCTCAAAACCCACAATGTTCTATCCCTAAGATGGCAGGGTGATTTGAAGAAGTGTCCTCTAATATCCACCTTCAAACCCAAAAAACCTCTAGTCCACATCATGGGATAGACATCACATAAAAAAGAGATAGAATGCCTTTGGATCTCAAATTTAGATAACTGAGCCCTCAATAGACTAGCATAAACTTGGTACATGGCAAGAAGTAGATGAAGACATGTAATACAACCAAACTTCTTCCCTTTCACAACATGAGAGGGAAACAACTGAACATCCATTAGATTATATGAATTAGGCTCCCATAAGATAAAATGAAGTTATAATAAGAGCATAAAGGGAATAAAGTAATACCCAACCTTCCAAATGGGGAAATCTCCATTCAAGGTGAAATAAGTACCTAAACTTCTACAAGTATGTACCTAGTAAAGTCAAAACCTTGCAGAACTATTGAGAGGAGGCAAAAACACTTCCACTTTGATTAATAATACTAAAACCCACCCATAAATTTTTAAAGAATACCACCATTATATTATATATTTTACACCAGTCTATCATCGTTCAAAACATAGTCTTAAACTTGTAGATCTACCACTTAACATCAACAAGTATTCTTCTCTAAGTTTTCTAGTAGACTCCAACTAGAATCTTTAGTTTCAGTATTTGGGGTATGCAAAACTTCCACTATGACTCTCTTCCACCTATAAGGAAATTCAAACTTTGAAAGAATGGTTCTGGTGATGTAGGCAAACCACTTCCTCTTGGATCCAGATCATTTTCATCTCTTGGTTCTTCTTGTTGTCCTTCCCACCCATGCCCTATTTAAAAATTCCTCATCTTGTTCCTCTCTCCAATCCCACCCATACCACACTTTTATGAGATATAATTATTTTTAAATAAAGGCGTAATACAATATTTTAGTGTATACATTATGAAAATAATTAAACATCATAATAAGCTCACAATGGTCCATGATTCCTATCCACCATTAATGGTAGCTATTAGTGGGAGATATGCCAATAATAATTTTTAACATTTATGGTAGTAATAAAAACTATAACCTACCCATTCAATGAGAGTTTGATAATGGATCATGCCTCCCAGGGGTTCTCCATACATATCTACCTCTATCAAAAAATACATATCTATGTCTACCAGAAATAAAAAATAACCATTAAAAAATATGTTTAAGATGATAAAATCATTGATAGATCAATCAAGTAAACTATTGATAAAGAGATTGGTAGTGAAAATAATTTTGGGGAAGGAATATTGTGAAAAGGAGATTCAAGGGAATTGAATGCCCAGGTAAATTCATCATCTCTTCTACTCCACCACTTGTTTCTACATGCCTAACCCAAAATCCTTGGTGGAAAAGTACAATAAACAATTCTAGTTTAATAAATCAACATAGTGAAAGAATGAGGAAAAATGAAATAAATATAGTTTACTACATGTCCTTGACGTCTTCTTATCAATGCCCAAAGTTCCCAAATGTTTCCCCAATTGATTCCTTGATTTTATGTTGGTGTTCATTGTTGCTATGCATGTGTTTTTATATATTCTTGTCAAATAGGCATGCCACAACCTTTCCTTTATGTCCCTTTGATATTTTAGATTTTTTAGGGTAGAGGTGGAAAAAATGTCAAGTTTTCCCATCAATTTGTCCAATGCATCAACGTGCCATAATCATATTTACTCTTGACAAGTCTAAGAAGGTAGGATAGATTATCATCTTGGTTTTGAAAATTTTCTTTTCTTATTATTTTTCCATGATTTCCAAAATGTTAAGATATTTGGGACCTTTTAATCATTTTTTCCTTTTTGAAGATGTCATAAATCAAGTTCCCCAAAGTCATAACTAGACATGACCATGTTATGATCTAAATAATATGAGTATAAAATAACCATATGTTTTAATTCATTATATATGTTTATAGACTCATGGAACCATTTTTCCCCTTCCCCAAGATAATTATAAAGACCATGTTCCAAGGTTATACATGTAATTATTTCTTATCACCTTAATAAATACAAGGAAGGACTTCCCAACACTTTACTTCATTTTTATATTATGCACACATGGTGTTACCAACAAAATCACAGATTAAAACCAATATGAAATGACCCTAGTATAAAAAAATTACAACAAAATATACAATTAATAAAAGGACAACACATCATTGGTACAAACATGACATAAGACAACAAAAGATCAAGGGTTAAGACAAATGTATATGTCCCACAACATCAAATTGACAACTACTTGTATAAGGCTAAAAATTTCCTCATTAGACTCCTTTTCTACTAGATATAAATTGATCCTATCAGAAGGTCACATGGACATCAATGATTCTTGAACATAAAGGAAAAAGATAAAAAATACTGAAATTATATAAATAGTATTAATAATTAAAAATAAATAATTGAATAAAAATATTAAATTAATAGTTGAATTAAAGTAAAAGCTAAATAGATATATACTGTGCTAAATATAAATAAATTCATTTCAAAATAATAATGGTATTATTGAAAAATGTGCTCATTACACACTTATTTAGGTGGCTAAAACTTGGAATGATATAGATAAGAGTTTGTGTTGAAACATTTATTTTGTTTAAATCTTAAAATACTAACCTATAAATAAAATATTTAATTTCATGTGTTTGGATCCAAGTTTATTAAATTTACCATGACATACAGGTCTTGAATTATTACATTAACAAGACCATATTCCTTGCATGCTACTCTTACATCTTATAAAATTATGGTTATCACACCTAATATTTGTTTTTTGCACTCAAACAATATCAACTTTGACATACTTAGACAATGCACATATATTTGAATGTTGAGCACAATTTCCCTCTATCACTCTACTCATTTAATAGTTTATCCACTTATATCCTCTATATATATTTATTTAAAATCATCTTGGTATATATATAGTAACACCTTAAATATCCTAGACAAATATTCTTCATACCTAAAATCCTCATTTTTAACTTCTAAGATAGTATAGGTAAACCGATAAAATGTTAGCTACCATAGGTGTTTCCCTCTATCATAATTCCCTAGGACCCTCAATAACTCTTTTCAAATTATGAATCCACCATTAGGTTAGCCTATAATGTTTCATGGGTTGGTCATAGAATGAAGTTAATGAAGAGTCGCCTATATATAAAAATCATACTTAATGTTATTATATACTTGAGAATCACTTAAAAAACCCTAAAACTCTCTCGAAACATTATTAAAAAGGCATATAAAAATCTCAAATATTCAAGGAGCAGCCTAAAGTAGTCCATAGTGTCAAACCTAAATACAAAAGGTCAACGCATAGTGATAATTATCAAAGCTTTAAAAATAGAGCTACATTATACATTATTCATGATTATGCACACACACAAGTGGTATAATTAAGTGTGGTTTGAGACTTTTCAGAGCATTATAATGTAGGAAATTATCATTCATCCAACAAGGATAAATTATGCTTAATCTAACCTAAATTAGTAAAGCCTATTTAAGGGAATCTTCTGGTTAATCAATAAAAATAAAGGTTTGGAAAAAATAGATTGAAGAAGTATGCATACATAGAACCTAATTGTAGGCATAGGTGTAAGGATCCGAAAAGTTACAAACACTCACTATGAATAAAGACAATGCCAATAAAACTTGATAGTGCTAATATAATCTAGATAGGTTTTTATTCTCTATTTTTTATCCAAGAAGTATATGAAGCATATACATAGTATTTCTAAATCTTGTGACATTTATTGTGAGCTATAGTCAATTATAATTATCTAAGTATATCCTCCTTATCTTATCTTATCATTTTAAAGTCTTTTAATTATAATATCAATTATCCCCTTTCAATTCAAATTATTATTTTTATTTCCTTATTATATATAATTTTAATCAGTGAATATTTTCCATTATTTAATATCTCTTGTGTAAAATTAGTAAAACATATTTTTGAACCTGATCATTGATTTAAACACATTAACTCTCAATTTCCTTCTACATTAGGGTTTCTATTTTTTATTAAGTTAATATATTTATCCCCTATTAGTATTTGACTTGAGGTATAATTTCTAATTTCCCATGGGTCCAAATTATTTATATCTAGCATTTAGAGTTGTGGCATTAAAAGTTATGTTTTTCATTTACGGGTTATATCATGCATTCATATATAAGGCAAATAAAATTGATGAATTCAAAACCATTAAAACTAGGGATGTTTATATACATGTATAAATATTATCTCTCTTTAGTAACATTTATTGCATGAACGTGAAATCCAATAGTATTCTTTTTACTACTTTAAGTGAACACACATTTATGTTTCCTTTCACCTCTCCTTCAAAACCTTATGGTGTAAGTAAATAAAATCCACCACCTATTATCAAACCAAGGATTATATTACACACAAAGGTCATTGGTGTTACAATGAATAGAGGTAGGATACATAATCATGTAGTGAAAAGCATGGGTAATCGAATTATCCTTGTTATTTTTCTTGAATTGCTTAAAATACCAACCACTACCATTAGATTTTATCACATCATAGGTAAACCTAAGAATAGTCATGAAAAAATATCTATAATATGATAACTAAGTAAATAAATTATTTATAATTAATTTATTTATGTAGAATTACATGATAAATCTTTACCAAACAATATGGAACCCACTTATTTTATTTCCATTTTCAATATATCAAAGGAATGTGAAGATAAACTTCTGTTGAAAAAGAAGATTTACCCACCCAAAAAATTATAGATGAAAACCTACATCCCACTATATATTTAGGTAAATATCCTAACTAAGGGGGCTAAGAGGGTAATGGTAGATAATGGGTCAATGCTGAACATTACAACATTATGTAGACCTTTAAAAAATTTAAATGTAGTGGAACCAAGTGAAGGATTTATACCACAATTGGACACTAATAAATCATCCATAATACCTATAATATAGGTCATAACATTAGAATAAATACATACATATGAGATAGGATATGTAGACACCTAAAATTGGCCACCACTGGCCTTCGACCAAACTTCAGACTGATTCTTACCAACCATTGCAAATTAAGCCTAAGAATCATCGAACATCCCAAATTTACTTATGCATCATTCATCAAAGCTCTGAATCTCATGGAGGCATCCCTACTAAGGGTATCCTATTGTATGCAATGATAACCTCTCATGGATTCATCCCTAATCACCCTGCAACATCACAACAATCAATTTAGCATATAGACCTATCAAGAGTGGCACATGAACTTAAATTAAATCTAAAAAGAGATAATTGGATAGTCAAAATTAATTAACAAGCTAAACAAAATTAAATGCTTAGTTAAATTATCCATGTACAACTAATGAATTAATAAAAAATAAAATTCAAAAATATGAAATATCTTAGCCTTTCATGATTACCTTTATGAGTTGTCAAGCCATTTGGAAATATCCTAAAATATCTCATTTTGGAGACCCATGCCTATTCATTACAAATCATAAGTAATTGACATATTTTAACTCTACTGGGTTTAGTCTTGAATCACTTAGGTTAGGTTTGAACCCATTTCAAGCCTTAAATCCACCTTAACTCACCTTGGGTTGGGGTTAATTCCTAAGCCTATAAATAGAATCCATTGCCCACTGAATTCTAAACTTGGATATTGTAGAGTTATAATGCGGGTTTTTTTACATGATTCATATAAATAATGTTATAATGCTAAAATATCAAGCCAAGAAATCATAAGCCACATCAAAGCCAACACAAGATAATGGTGCCAAGGAGATAGGGAACTACACAAACTCCATTGCCAAAGACTCTTTGAGCACAAACTAAGCAAGCCACTCAACAAAGAATTTGGATCTCTCAAGAAAGGTAAGAGATTGTGTGTCTTTTGGATTTTAGTTGTGATTTTCACTTGGTTTTGTTTATTAAGATCACTCCTAAGATCTAGGCTTATAAGTGTTAGTTTTAGTGTGTTTGTATTGAATTTTTATTATTTGAACTAACATGTTACTAACCTCCCTTCTTGGATTCTTATGATCATAAATGACATGCCTAGTGGGACTTAAAGCATCTCACGTAGGGAGACCAAAGTGCATATCTTAGTATTTTAAATGAATGTTTGATCATCTTAAAAATTTGAGTTTTTACTTGGTTTTTTTTTGTATTCTTTTTTTTGGTCACACACAATTTACATAGTAACAGATATCAGTTTCCCCTAATCGAAATCAGTCTTATCCTAATCAACATTGGTCTTATCCTAATCAACATCAATCCATGTGCAGGGTAGAACATGGTAGAAAAATTAGTTTTTGGGTTTTCTTGAAAGTTGTAGGTTGATTTGCTTGGTTTTATTAGCTTGCATGATCTTTGTCTAATCATTTTATTGTAGGTTTTCTTGAGTTTTTGTAATTATTTGGGATAACAAATTTTTTTTATAACATTTTGTTTTTCCTTTAGGTTCACTAGTAGCCAACATCGATTCTCTGTGAATTGACCGACATCGATTGACTTATAACTGACATCAGTCAATGTGGACTGATGTCAATTTTTGTGTAATAGAAATAGAGAAACTTGAGAGGTTATTTCTAAATATTATTTTCTCACTCATGAAAGTGATTTAAGGTAGGACAAAACCCTCTAAAATTTGTTGGACCAAAGCAGAGGATATAAGTTTGCAAGTTCTAAGTCTTAAGCATTTCATTTTGGTGTCTAGAAGGAATTTAGTTAAGTCTTGAATATTTTGTTTAGTGTTTAAAAGGAATCTAGGTGTTTATGCTTAGTTTATTTTTTGAAAGTTCTTACAAGTTTGAAAATTAAGCCAAGGGGGCCAAAAACTTCACAAACACTTCATTTGGTACATAAAATTAACACTTAGATTGAATTTTTTTAAAAGTGTTTGTTTGGTGCTAGATCTTTATACTTGTTTATTTTTTTGCAAAATGAAGAATGCATATATTTTCTCCCCCATCCCCATTAGGGAACTTAGGTGACCAAAAACACTTTTTAATTACAATTTTTACCTTGCCCAAGGTGTGAAAATAATGTTGTTAAGGCTCTCCCCAAAACCTATATGGTTTGGGTGATCTAGACACAACCTCTAAAGTCTTTTCACTTGGTCATTTATTTTATGCAACTTGGATTGTGAGTGGGAGTTCATAGCCTCCTCACAAGTTATTTAGGGAAGCTTTGACTTAGGGTTTCATCTCCCAACATTATTTAAACCCTACTCCATGATGGGGTATATAAATCAGGGCATGCATACTATGATTGCCAGGGATTTGAGCAGCTAACCTCTCCAATCATAATGACAACCCAATTCAGGTCTAGCTGAATAGGGGATTCCACTAAGAATTACATGGATGGAATCATTATGAAAAGGAATAAACACTTGCAAAGTAAGTTAGTCGGTATAAACTTAATTGATGTGAGGCATATATAGTGTTAACCACACTTTGAACTATCTAAACAGTTAAAAATTTAAGTTTTAGAAAAACCCCACTTGTCATAAACATATTGTTGATGCAGGGCAAGTATACCAAATTTTTATGTCATCGTATAATATCTTGGGAGAAGGGGTGTAAAAACCCTAATACTTCATGTGCTTTTATTTTTGGATTAACACTTAAAATCCTTTCAAGAGCACATATATAGATAGAATTTAGTGATACGATACAAACTTATTTATTTTAGGGCTTTGGATGTTATGCTTAATTATATTTTGTCATTATTCCTTTAAATGCTTGGTCTTTGAGTCTAAAAATCATTTGTTTGTTTATACCACATCAAAATGAGTTTTATGTCCACATCAATCCATTATTTAAAGAGGCGTTATGCCATCTATTTAACACCATGATTTTATCTTAGTCTTTTGATAAATCTTTGTGTGTGTGTGTCACTTGATTGGAATGGGTAACATTATGCTGCCTAATTCATTTCAAGTTTTGTGCCTTGGATTCTTGAAATAAACCATTAATAATACCTTTAGAGTGTGATAACATTGTTATGCTACTCAAATCATTTCATAGACTTATTTGCCTTATGTCCAAATTTCACATTTGAAACTAATCCATGTGTACCTTTTAGATCTTTGTTTAGTGCCATTACGTCATTCACCTTTATCTAGCTTGTTGATTAAAAAATCTTAGTTTTCTTAAGTTGAGTTTTTAATTAAACTCGACAAGTTTGAATCCAAACATTGATTGATTTATATTTATGCCTTGTGTTATTTGGGCTTAGACACCAATATTTCTCTTTTGGATTGTGTAACTTAGGTTAATTATTTACCCACATTCAAAAACTATTAGTTTGTGTCTTTATTTGGGAGAAAATAGTCTATCTCAAAATGCCTTTTGTTTCATGTCTTATGCCAATTTGACCAAGTTCATGTCTAAAGTCGAATGCCGAGTCTATGCCAATGTGTTTCAAATTTGTTAGATTAAACCATACCCCTTTATTTGATCCTAGATTTTGACACTGCATTTGGCCAAAAGACCTAGCAACCTTTATTTTTCCTAGATTAGACCTATTTAGAACACTTTTAACCTAGAGTTTGGTATTCCAATTTTAGTTCATCCACTTGAAATTTTTGTGTGAGACATTTAACGTTAGACATTTGACGTTAGATTTTTCTTACCATGTATTAACATAGACCATTTTTAGAGATACAACTCCATCCCTTTTGACCAAGTTAGATCAAGTTTGAACTATTTTTATTAAACATTATTTTTTAGAGTTTGTAAAACTCTAACCCCTGTTGTCTTGAAACATTCACCATTGATTTCAACATGTCTCACTATACTTGTAGTGGTGTCATGTACAATCTAGGGTATAGTAATGTATTCACACAAGAAGACTTTGTTCAAGACACCTATAAAGATGATGTCATTTATGGGATAGATCCTTATCCACATTACAACACTGAAATGGGGGAATAAAGTCAAGATCCTTTGGCCCATTATTTGGTCAACATGCCTCCATACTCAAAGTAAAACTAAGAGAAAATGACACAATGCCTAGCTAGCATACCTTCAATTGTAGAATAAGTCCAATAGCAACCATACTATGGTACAATGCCATCAACTTATGACCCTTATTTATTTGATCATCACTTGCTTGCAAATAAGGATGAGGTTTCAATCAGAGCCATGTAGGTAGGGGATAAGTTTCCAATAGACTTATCCCATGAAAATTTTCCAAGTTTAGTAAGAGTTCCCTACAACATACCTTACAATCAAATCAATGAACAGTCCTCTTCTAGAAATCCTCAAGATCTAGTATCAATATTATATCAGGATCCTTATATGCTTGTCACATTTAAAGGATCATGGAGGACCAATTAATATAGATGCAAATAACATACCAAACTTATTTGAACTTAGGATGTAACTTCAACAACATGACCATGTCAAATGCTCCTCTTATTGAGTTAGCTCTTTCAATAAGAGTCTTAATAAAATTGATAGGATAATAAAATTAGGGCATAGACCCATTCACATAAAGCACTTTAGTTGTAAACATGTTCAATGCCCCAAATATTGAAGAAGTGTCTTCTACTTCTACATAGAATAGTGATCCAAACATAGTGGACAACGCATAAGTGACATCCAATTTAGACCAAAGTGGTGTAAATGCACAAACAACTAGTCTACCATAAAACATGCCTTTAGTTAACACCATGAGTGGTTCACAAACACAGGGGGTAGGAACTTCTACCTACCAAATGTAAATAACTACCCCTAATCCTCAACCAATTGCTTCTTCAAGCATGCAACCTCAAGGATTAAGTAGTCAAGCAAGGATCAGTGTCATGCCTCAATAAAATGTGATGAATATTACTCCATCACAATAGGTTATGACTAAGGTTCCAAAACCATAGGCATAATTCAACATACTAACACATCATAGGAAAAACATTCTGCCACCTCAATAAGGGTCAACCAATGTTCCACCTTACCAGGCAATAACAAACATACCTTTTTAGTTATAAATTAACATACCATTACAATCATAAATGATGTATAATCAACAACATATTAGTATTGATCAATGATAGATGCCAGACATTCAACATGCTTTTACTTCCAAACAAGGATTTGTGCAACCAATGGGTTCTAATGTTTCATAAGTACTGATTAGATAACAAATGCCTTTTATTCCTAATGTGCCAAAAACTCAATGACAGGGCCTTGGTTCACAAGTTACCCTTAATCAACAAGGTCTGACTAGTTGATAGCAAGTCCCTAGTCAACCTCAATAGGCATAGTATTTCATTCCCAACCATATCTTTCCCTCTTAGCCATAGTTTATTCAAAACTAGGTCCATATAGCAAATCCTAACCAAAATATCACACATCAACAAGTACAATTCCAACAATTAGATCTTAATCCATGAATACATATTCTTGGTCAATTACCTAGCCAAACCAACATTATATAACAAGCCATACCTCTGTTATACCCGAATCAAAGTAATCCACTTTTGACTGCTCAACCTCCACCTCAGACTAATGTTTCCTAGCCCAAGGACTACAAAAAATGAAGGATGTAATTTCCACCATCCAAGATAATAAATAGACTAAGAAGTTCAATTTGGATGATGTGTGTTCTTACCCATTCAACATTGAGTATTCATAGATACCATTTATGCTAGGGTACAAACCACCAAAATTTGACAAATACAACTGGAAAGGAGATCTAAAGGCCACTTAACTAAGTTATTTTTTGCTTGTAAAGTAGTGGCCTACAATGACATATACCTTCTACTATTGTTTCCAAGGAGTCTAGAAGGACAAGCTTTCGAGTGGTTTCTAAAATTGCCCAAGAATTCAGTTTCTAATTTTGATGATCTTTTAGACAAGTTTGTGTAACCCTTCTACAATCTCGAACATGAGATTTCGTTTGTAGATTTGATGCAATTCAAACATAAGGCTAGTAAAAGCTTTGTAAATTATCTATAGCGATGGAGATTACTTTCCAATAAATTCACCCATAATTTACTAGATAAGTAATTAGCTATTGTGTTTACCAAGAATTTACATAATAAGATATCTTACCATTTGGCGCTGCAATGTGTACACACTTTTAAGGAAATAATTGATAAAGGTTTGTTGATTGAAAGAACCCTTATAAACAAAGGGATTATCAAAATAACCTCATCCAATCAGAACCAAACTACAAACCAAGGAAATGGCCAAACCCAAATCAGAACCTAGTCCATGTGCAAATATCGCAACCAACACAGACCAGTCATTATGAAAATTCCAAGCTAATCAATCATAAAAATAATGTTTTTAGAAATGGATTAACCAAGTTGTGACATGTCTAAATGGTACAAACACTATCTGATCAATCTCTACTGTAAATGCAAATTACTCCTAACCAACAACCTCTTTAGCAAACACAACAAGTGTAGTAGCCTAGACTAGTACAATAAATGTAATGACCTTTACCTTTGCAAACCTATCCTGTAAGGAGAGTTATGTGTACTCCTCATGTCTTTAGTGACCTTGGAGAACCCATTAAATCTGTGTTTCATAAGCTCACCACCACTAATCTGATTAGTTGGCCTATTCTAAAACATTATCATGAGGGTATTCCTTATCCATATTGGTACTAACAAAATGAATTCTATGAGTATCATTAGGTTAATGGACATAATTTGACTTATTGTGTGAAAATTTAATATTTGATTGAGAATATGTTGGGAAATAAAGAGATAACATTGGCTAATAGAGATTCTACATCCACTCAAAACCTTGGTATGTATCAAAATCCCTTTCCACAACATAACAATTAGTAGCAACACTAACAAAGGCTAGAACAACAACAATATCAACAGCCAAGACAGAACCAACAAAACCAACAATGTCAACCAAATAGATGGAACCAAGGCCAAAATGATGTCAACTACCAATAAACCTACCATGTAGTTACACATGAATACAACAAGTTTATAGGCCATATTGTAGGAGGTCACATTTCTACCATTTCCATCAATTTGAGACTAAATACCAATCAAACAAGACCGTTGATAATTAATTCCAATCAACCAACCCATGTTGGTGATCCTGTTTTGACTTGGGACTGCATATAGGCATATCGACAAGTAAGGATTACTAATTTTGGACCTCATATTGATAACTCATCATTTCCTCATGACCACAGACAAGTGCACCAATAACTGAGACTTTTCCTATCTAGTCCACCACCACCATCATTTTCTAAAAACAATGGTCTTGCATATAGTATTGATTATGCAATCACAACTTGATGATTGAAGATTACCATGCCAAGTCCACAACCATATACAACTTTACCCATCCAACCCACTATTCTGGTAAGGAACAAGCCATTTACCATTGGGTAAGAAAAGACATTTTAAATTATGTGATAATTACAGAAGATGCCCACATAAATTTCCATTTTAGACTTGTTGCGTATGTCCACCATTCACAAGAATATATCGATATATTTCCTTGACCAATCCAATTTCTCAATGACATATCTCCAGACAAATTCTAAGCTTTGGTTGTACATCTAACCTTGGGCCAATAATTAACCTTCGAACAAAACAATATGTTATCTCTTAGCCCTCTGCATAACAATCCATTGTACATTGAAGTTATCATAATGTGGTATAAAGTGAAATGTGTCCTCATAGATAATAGATTGGGTATAAATATTGTGTCTCTAAAGCTCATCAAGCTTCTTAGGTACACCACAACCAATCTCCAACCAAAAAAATGACAATCAAGGCCTATGACAATGAAGAATGGGAATCACAAGACACCATCATCTTTCTAGTTATCATTGGGCCATTAACCCACAATACACTATGCCATGTGTTAAACCTCAATTTATCATATAATATGCTTTTGGGTAGACATTAGATATATGATATTTATGCAATCCCTTCAACATTTCACTAGTGTATCAAGTTCTCCCATTCAGGTATGGAGGTTATTATTCATGGAGATATGCAACCATATGAACATTGTAAGCATTTGGAGGCCAAATACCAAAGCTATAACTATAATTTCAGCTTGAATCTACTTATTAAGAAATAAAATAAAATAAAATACTTGTTAATTCCCTAGAGGCTAATTGTATTAACCCAAATAACCTTGATTCACTTTCCCACATTCCACCTCCTGAAATATCTAATCTTTATAATATCTTGGTTAATGGCCCAAGAGAATATTTGACCCATAGTACATCCATATTACTAAGCTTCCACAAAACCCCAAGTCCTATGGAAGACCTAAATCCAAGATGCCTTGCATAGAATGGCAAAGAAAGGGTAAAGTCAACCTGCATAGTTCAACACCTATCATTTTCATATCGGCCATTTGCTAAGAATAAGACCCACTTGTAGATGATGAATCTTGGTTGTATAATGACAAATTGGTTTTCTTTTACCTAAATTCCAAGTATCCCATTTCAAAAAAAATCATGGAGAAACATGCCTATGAAGGGGGAAGCCTTAAGTTAAATCAACATGGTCCACTTGAGCTAATTTTTATCACTCAATATAAAGGAACATATGCTTTTGGATTTAAACCACCTAGGGGTGACCCCATGTAAATTATTCATGTTCTCATTCCAATGATTAGTGATGATGATGTTGATAGTGGAGTAGAGTCAAATCATATCCCTTTTGATGACCTAGCCAATACCAATTTGTTTGATACCTTTTAGCTAGATATTTTATAGGCTAGCAAAAGTACCTAGGCAGTCATGGGATTAAATCCCTTTCATTTAAAAGTGAAGCTCTCATACATTTTATGTCTATCTACTTCCAACTATTCACAACTTTTAGTTATTGTAAGTATATACAAATTATACACAAGTGATCTTATCTTGGGGTATTACTTTAATCATAAAGTTCATGAACCATAACATAATGATTTTGTAGTAAGTAAGAAACTATTTCAGAGAATACGTAAAGAAGTTATGAGAAATAAAGAATTAAATGACTAGAATATGTGAGAAGAAATAAGTTATACTTCACAAAAAGTAGTTTCATAGAGCTTATTAAATATGTACAAATAGATAAACATTCAAGAGATGACAATCTTTTCAAAAAATGATTGAGAAAAACTAGAATTCACATTCAAATTTAAAGATAATGTAAAGTTTACCATTTTAATGCTCATATAATTCACCAAATGATCTCCTTAGCTACAAAGTTACATATAAATAAACTTTATTATTATTCACTTTGAACCAATTTCATACAAAAGAACAACTTAAAAATTAAATGCAAAGTTTTAGATTGTCTAAACTCTCTTTCTTCAATTACAATTGTTTTCCAAAAATTACCATCCCTTGGCACATAGGCCTTCACTATTATTGATACTATTTTAGATGTCAAAATCAATTAGGAGACAACTCCTTGAATTCCCATGTTTTGTGATAAAAAATGAAAACCATTGAGATGCTTCCTCCTAGAATTTCTCTTGTGTGGCATGTAGTGCTTGTTGGTTTCACTATTTGGATATAAAACAATCTATTTGCATGTTTCATAGAGCTTGCTTAAGTAACTTTTTTTTTACAAAATGACTTCAAGTAATGGCATCTAGCCCACTTAATTAAGCCTTACATTTTACAAAGTAACTTACCTTTACAAGTAACTTCACTAAATGACATTACTTACAAAGCAATTAATTAAAACTGGATTACTTCAAATACATTACTTGAGACATCAGAAGAAAATAGAAGAAGATATAAGAAAATAAAATATTTTTTTTGAGAAAATAAACAATAAAAATCACTCCAATTCATGAAATTAAAATCTATACTTTTACCTATATTTGATATGTTGAGACATCATGAACTGGATTACTACATCATCTGATTTGGCAACCAATTACCTTTCTATTTCATATCTCAGTAGTTCCCTTTATAGCTTCTTGCAATAAAATTTCACCTTATCAAATCCACGTTTCAGCCTCTTGAACTCTTGTTGACTTTTGATTAACTCTTTTATAGATTTTACTGTGAGTTTTGGCCTTTTCAGTTAACTGCTTGAACTGCTGATGTAACTGTTTAGGTATCCTTAGTGTTTTCTTAGACCAAACATTTATGAGATGGAAGATGCAATCCTACAGATCCACTTTCAAATTACAAGCATCTTATTCTAAAGTATTCATCTCTTCAAGCATTTCCCCAAGAATATGCATAAGAAAAGATATAAGATGTTCCTCTTGTTTTGCCGTCTTTATTGATCCTTTTAGAACAATCAATTCTTCAATCAAAACATTCTCACTTAAAGAATCTATTACCTAAAGGCTTTCTTGCTGCAATTAAGAGATTCCATTCTCATTTTATATCTCCTTCATCACTATTTTTATCTATGCCAATTTATTTTCAATGTCAACCAAAGTGCTTAGAAGTTCAGAAAACCATTTTTGTGTAGTTTGCAACATCTTCTCTATCGATTCATCAACTACCTTGGCTTTGTTCCTAGTTTCTTCTAACTTAATTATTTTTTTGATGATCAAATACACCTCTTGAAAGTAATGATTACTAAAGAGTAGATCTTTCCACCTTGGTAATTATTTCACACAACTTAGCAATTTATTCATTTAACTTAGCTTTATTGGCTTTCTCTTCATCAAGCTTCTGGAAAAGAGTATTGATCAGGGTCTACGTGTCCTATTTCAAGCCTTCTATAGTGACTTCTCTAAGGGATTCCTTTTTAACTATTAATTATTCTTTAGTGACTTCACATTTATTATTGACCTATGGAAGAACTAATATATTTACAAATTTATGGCCTAAACACTCAATTATGATCTTTGAAGTCATTTTAACACTCTTGGGCTTCTTACCCTTATGATTAAGACTTCTCAGAATATGTAAGTATATCTCTTCCAAGTCAATTTCTTCTTTAGATTCAGGGGTTTTTTGCAATGCCAACCATGAAGATAAATCTGTATCACTTGAAGTGGATGAATTTATTACCATTTCTTGTTGATTATTTCTCACCACTAATTCTTATGAAGGAACCTCTTATGCATCTAAAACATATTGAACTACATTAAAAATTGATTACTCATATTTTTCTTTCTCCTTCTTTTTCTTTACCTCTTTTTCTTTTTTTGGTTCTTTCTCTACCTCTTTTTCTTTTTCTTTATCCTCAGGTTTAAATGTTACTTGTTGTTGAGATACTTCCTGAAATGTAGTCACCTTTCCAACAGGCACCTACTTTGGATATTTTTGGACATGAAGAAAAGGAATGGTGGGTTGATCTTCAGAAGGAGGTGGAGGTGGAGTAGTAGGTGAAGTGGATGAAGGTGGAGGAGGAGGAACATTAGTCTCCTTCTGAATAGGTTTCTCAATAGACTTAAAAATTAGATATTTTGGGGGTGGCATGAGTGTGGAAGGATTCACATATTTCATTACTAGATGAATTAGTTCCTTTTCCTTTACCAGTAATGAAGATGAATATGTGGTGGATGTGGTAAAAATAAAAATGGTAGAATAAGGAATGGTAGAAGTAGGAATAGTGGAAGTAGGAATGGTAGAAGTAGGAATAATGGAAGAGATTAGAGGAAATGCATGAGTAACTGGTTGGATTAGTTCCTTTTATTTCACCAAGGAGTATGTATCATCAATGTTCTTATTCAATTTTAACTTTTTATTTAGATCTTGGCTGATTTCTCCTTGTAATGCTTTATTCTTATGACTAACTTGACCCATTCCCATCATTACTAGTTCCTTCATACATAAGCCCTTACCAAGAAGCCATGCTAAACTCATAACGAGAAATACTAAAGTTCTCTCAGTAATAGTCTTGACTTGATTATTTTTAAAGTCAATCTCTAAAAGTGGAGCATTATCCCCTCCCATTACCTGATAATAATCATGAATCATGTATACATCATCCTCCATATCCTCTAGAATTATAGCCAAATCAAAAGAGCAAATTCACTCAATATTCATCCTACTATTATCTCTTATTCTTACTTCAAACTCATCTCTACAATCAATCCAAAAGTATTCAAGTGTAGGGATATGCATATACTCATGAGAAACTATCTTTTGACCTATGCCTCTGCAATCAAATTTTTTTCTAGCTTCAAAATGTGATTGGTTGTAGTTGTAATACATTTTTGTTTGCACATTATTTGCTTTGTAAATGCTTGCATAGTGATAGTGGCCAATAAATAGGAAAACTAACAAAAGAATGGTGAACCTTTGACTGTAGGTCATGTAATTCTACCAACTACCTACACAAATCCAAAAGAATCCATTTATTAGTAGGGTACCTTAGCAATATGATTGATGTACTTGTGAAACTGCTAACTCTGAGATATGTGAAATTCAAGAATTAAATGAAAATGCATCTAAAATAAGAAACTAATTCCAATGTGGCATCTGATACTCTTTTGGCCTTTAAGGCAACATTCAATTTATAGATGATTTCATAAAAGAATCCATCATTTACCCTCTTGTAGTGCTTGGAGTATTTAGACTGAGTTAACTGAGGGTAATATTCATATATAGGCTTTGTTACCAACATACCTTTTATAGTTAGCCTAGAAAATGCTCCACTTGATGTTATTGCATATATTAGATATGAAGTCATCTTAAAGTCAAGAGTCTATAGTACATTAATTAACTATTGATCAATGTTGTCACTTATCATCCTTGACCATTCAATCATTGTAAAACTCCTGTTAACATCAATAGGCCTAATGTATGCATACATCTAGGAGGAAAATCACTTGGCATTCTTCATCCACTTCTTGAACAAAATCAGATCTTACTATGTTCTTTAGAAACTATGAAGGTTGCTTTGGTTTCCTTAGGTAATTTATATTCATTATCTCGATGCAATCTGATGTCTTATTCTCCCATTGGCTTTTAGCTTTTCCCATTGATACATTAAGCACTTTAGATTTTACTGGGATATTCAAATAGTAGTCAAACTATTAAACATCTAACCTTATCACCACATTGTCAGTAGTATCTTTTACTATCCTAGTAAGAGAATCATAGTACTTAACACACTCTAGGATAAACTCAGGAAGTTGTGTGGAACTTGGGAATGCTGTAGCTTGCAGGTTCCCACTATTGGTCATTTTTTGCATGAGTGGTGTCTTGATTATGGATTTTGATCTTTCCAATAGATTAGCTATGAAAACATGTCCCATGTCAGTATCATTTATCTTAGACAACTTGAAAGCAATATAAGACTCAATGGGATATCCTTTGTATTCATACTTTATCTTTACTTCCTTTGACTTCTCAACTCTCTTTGCCTTAGTCTTCCATCTCCTAATTAGACCTGGAACTTATTCAATTGCCAACTTAGGAACTTCTTAAATTAGAGTTACTGCTTCTTCTACTCCTATTGATTATTCTTATGATCCTAACATTTTTTGTGATGAATAGTGGGAAGGCTTGGTGAAGCTCTTAAAAACTTAGTAATTGATCCTACTAATTTAGAAAAGCTTAAACAAATGAGTTAAGTTATTGTCCTGAGTAATAATCTTAAGCAATATTTAGGTTATAATGAACTTCCAATAGTATAAAGATTTAAAAACTTCATAAAACTCATGCTAAGTAATAGGGTGTCATAACTCTGAGAAGGTTTGGGAATTATACAAGTCTTAAGTCTTAGAAACTATGAGTAACAAGCATTTAAAACTATGTGTTTCTTCAGGATAGTTACTCAAGTTTATATGGTCAAGTTACTTGGGTTGGAAAACTTGATGAAGTAGAATAAGTGTGTAATCAGGACCCTGGGCAAGTAAGTAGTTGTTGAAAATCTAAGTAGTAATGCTCTTAAGAACTTTGAGTTTTTGGGGACTAGTTACTTGTGTTTGAGACACTGAAAAGCAAGAAGTTATGGAACGTTTAGATAGATCTATGTCAATCACTAGGGAATTTGCAAAAAAAATCAATATTTTGGGGATTTTGTTCAAGGTTTTCTCATGCAAAATGTCTATGAAGAATTTACAAGTTTTAACAATGCCCATGCATGAAAAAAATAACTTACATAAATAAGAAATGATGGAAAATCACACAAGGTGGAAAATGAAAACTTACTAGAATAAAAATGATATGAAAACACATAATGAAATCATTAAAGCAAAAGGAAAACACTCTACATACCTCGACTACAAATGGGTCATGAAGGAATTAATCAAAAATCACTCCATAACTTTAAATGGTGTTGCTTGAGATTTATAGGGATAATAGTTAGGTCAAATAACATGAAATACAAGTAGGAAATGAGGAGTATCTTTCAATTATTTATATTAACCCATGAATTAATGATAACTAAGTTACATATGGGAAGAAAACCATACAAGCATTTTGACATTTGTCAGGTTTCATGAACTGCTTTGCTTGAGAAGGTCTATGAAGTCAAGTACCTTTGAAACCTTAGTTTAGTCTATGCTTGTGAAGACTTTGGATTTGTGAATTCTCATCACTGTTACTTATGAATTTAATCAATTGAATTAACTTCAAAACCTTAGGTTTGTTATAATCTATGCTTTGTGGACTTATAAAACTACTTTACTTTAGTGTTCATTAGAAGCAAAGTCATTACTCAATTCGGGTTTGATCTAGACGATGTAATTCAAGTTTATTAAGAAAATTTACTTCAAAGGGCATAAGTAAATTAACTTTAAGAACCCAAAATGGCCTAGAAATGAGTCCCAACACTTAGTTTCTTGAATCTTTTAGAAAGATGGACAAAATGGGTTTTATGAGGGTGACCCAGGTAGACATTTTCTAACCTTCTAGAGTAATTTGATGCAATTGGAAATGAAATAAATCATAATTAAAAATGATAAATACTAAGTCTTATTTAGGGGACTAAGTGTCAAGAAGGACAACTGACTCACAAAATACAAATAATTTAATAGGGTTAACCCAAAATTTGATGTCTAAAATTTTGGGGACACCAAAATCAATGCTATTTGTACCCTTTAACTAGTTATTCACCATCACACGCTTCCTTTATATTATCATCAACTCATAGACTAGGACCAAAAAGAATCAATAGTGCCAGTTGATGAGTTCTAAAATGATGAGGCCTTCTATGATTTTTTAGGCTTGAGAGATAATGTTCCATTGGGAGACCACAAACAAGGGTTCTCAATCAAGTTGGATCGTGAAGTTTATTATGGAGAATGGGTGAACACCCTTAGAGAAAAGAAATTAAATAAAACATTGAGGTCCCAAAATGAAAACCTCTTTGAGGTGATTTTGGACCAGGGAAATAGTAAAGAGAAGGCCCAATCTAGTGGTGAAAACTTATTTTAGGCACCATTAGACGAGGGTGTTCAACCTTCTTCAAACATAACTCAGGAGACCACCAATGATGAACTTACCTATGGGTTCAAGTTCAATTTTGAAGAACATCAATATTTTGATAGAATCATCTAAGAGTTCCTAAAAATATTTATCATAGGGCCATCCCTACCATTGGGAGATTTTGATTCCTCATAACTCAGAGAGCCTGAAGATGTAGACCTAACAGAGGACTCTGATGTTATAGCTAGTTCAAATATTTTTTGACCATTTTAGAAGATGGTTTGACTCTTCTTGTAGAGGATACTATAAAAGTTAACATCAGGAATCTAGATGACTTGAAATGGATCAAATTAGTCTCATCCCTCACTCAGGAGGAATGTGAAGTCTTAACCACCCTATTGAGGGGTTTGTTGATATATTTGATTGGGCATACTTTGACATGCCTAGTTTGGACCTTGCCTTGGTTGTATACCACCTTATGATACATCTTGATGTCAAACATGTAAAACAAAAATTGTGCAAGATGCATCTTCACATTGTTGTATTAGTGAAAAAAAGTTGGAAAATATCTTGGAAGTAGGATGTGTTTGACTAATCAACTACTTAGAATAGATCTCAAATGTTGTTTCAATAAAAAAGAAGATATAAGTAATCAAGATCTACATTGATTTTATAGATATAAATAAGGCCTCACCAAATGATGAATTTCTTCTACCTAAAATTGACATGATAGTCAACTCCATAGTGGGTTATGCAATGCTTTCATTGATGGATGGATTTTTAGGGTACAACCAGATTCAATTTGCACTAGAAGGCCAACATAAAACATCATTCACCACACTATGGGGAATGTTATGTTATCAGGTTATGCCATGTGGTCTCAAAAATACTAGGGCCACATACCAAAGAACCATGACTATCATTTTTCATGATATAATGCATGACATTGTTGAAGATTACATTTGTGACATCTTAGGTAAATCAAGGACTAGGGCCAATCATCCAACAACCTTACAAAGGATATATAAGAGACTACATGAATACAAGGTCTGACTTAATCCTAAGAAGTATGTTTTTGGAGTTATTTCAAGTAAATTTCTTGGCTTCATTATGTCTCATAGAGGCATGGAAGTCGATCTAGCCAAAGTACATGCCATTAATCAGATGCCACCATTGACTAATTTGAAGCAACTCCATAGTTTATAGGGCAAGATTTAGTCTATCAAATAATTCATATTTGTGTTGGCCAAAAAGTGCCATCCTTTTACACACCTTTTGAAGAAGGGTGTTACATTTCATTGGGATGACCATTGCCATAAAGATTTTGAGCAACTAAATGACTATCTAGCAAATCTACCTATTTTATTACCACCAATGCCAGGAAAGTCATTCTTACTGTATCTATCCACTATAGATAAAGCCCTAGGGGAACTTATATCTCAACATGATAATAATGGAAAGGAACATGTTGTGTACTATCTAAGCCATACACTGTCATGTCCCCTTTTTAGTTGACATGTTCTGAGTTCATGGTTAGCCTATTATGTGACCCTCATAGGCTGATAGGATGGTTAGAGGGTCTTGATGGAGATTGGTGTGGCTTCGTTTAGCAAAATTTTTCTAGTTGGCTTTCGTTTGGGCTCGATTGGACATGTATTGAGGGAGATATTAACATTTGATTGATCTAATCAAATATTAATTATTTGGTCTAATTTTAATTTAGAAACCCTAATTCTAATTTAAGAAAACCCTAATTAGGGCAAGCATATCTTTTGAGGGTATAAGGGTTTCTCATGGAGGCCATTATTGATTATGCATTGATTATTGATTTTTGATATTGAAAGAATTCTTCTGTGAAGACTGAGCCAAGGGTTCTAGGATTCCATTTGCATTGGAGAACGTTTCCTCTTTAGTGTGTGATTCAGAGGCTATGAAATATTAGCTAATCTATTTCCAAATTGAGAGATAGCTTCATACATAAGTTATCACAGAGTTTTACAGGGTTGAGAGATAACTTCACACAGAAGTTATCACAGATATTCCAAGTATTTATTTTTAGGTTTTTGATCCAATAAGTTATACAAATATAGATCTTCTGTATTAGAATCATATATCTTGAGATCAGGTTGTTCAATTATCAGGGTGTGTTATCTTATATTTGGCAGTTATACGAAGTCCGTATAGATTCGTGAAAAATTTGTAAGCACCAGCAAATTCACTCAGACACCGACCTTGGCAGACAGAGATCTCCAGTGAGCGACATCAACTGACTGAAGACCGACATTGACCGACATCAGCCAACTGAAGACCGACGTTGGCAGAGAAGGACTGATAGAGACCGACGTCGGCAGTATATCGACCGACGTCGGTGACTGTGTGTTTGACATAGCAGGCCGAGACAGAATTTCAAGATTCAAGCTCAACTTCTAGATTTGCAAAAGCCCAAGGTTTCAAGACATAATATTTCATATTATTTTATTTGTATGACAGAGATTCAATTGTGTAATCATCTAGAAGAACAAGTGATAAGATCTATGATTTGCTATTGAGAGACTATATTGTGATTTATTTATTTAGTTGGAAATTATTTTGGCCAAATTATATCTTTGTTCAGAGCTTTTGTGTTTCTATATTCCCTGTTTGAAGGGGATATTACAGTGGTATCAGAGCTAGGTTCTGCCATCCTGAGGGTTTATAGATCTTATGTAGCCACAAGAGTTGGGACCACATAGGTATAACACACGCAGTAGAGCCTTGCTTGAAGGTACCCAGTTTTTAGAACAACATCAAATTATCATGAGTGACAGATGTGAGGGTAGCCCACCCAGGGGCCACAGGTATGATGTTGATCAGGATACCAGAGAATTCCACCGTGCTATGATGACAAGCCAACAACAGATGAATCAGATAATATAAAGACTCACTACTATGATAGAGAGGATGAATGCACCTGATAGATAGAACAATGACCAAAGAGATGACATGAGTGCTACGGTTAATCAGAGACCACAACAGACCCACTCCAAAATAGCTGATAGACCTACACGTCCTACATTTGTTCAAGAAGAACCAGAGGCGCCAACAGAGGAGGAGGCAGGAAATTCCCCATCTGCAGATGTTTACATGGTTGTAAATGATGAGTGGGACTTATTACCTCCTCATGTTCAAGAGAGGTCATCCTTTGATCATTTTGTTACTCTGAGGAGAGAGCACTATAGATTAGTTAGACAAGACAGGAGGCCTAGAGTTCAACAGCTGAAGAAGGCTACTGGCAAACTTTCTTTGACTACTTTTGACGGTAGCGGCAAGATGACAGCTCAAGCTTGGGTTCATAAGCTTGACACCTTTTTGGCATTGAGACCAATGACAGAGATAGAGGCCATCAAATATGCCACTTTGCACTTGGATGGAGTAGCACATGATTGGTGATACCATGGTATGGTAACACTTCAGCATAACCAGGTGACAGAGTACCAGGACTTTGTGGATAGATTGGTTGAGTGGTTTGATAGGAAAGATCCCGAGGTTTAATTTTGAGATTTGGCATAGTTGAGAGAAATAGGTAACTTGGAGTCCTTCATTGGTGAGTTTTAGAGATTGGCAGTCATGGTGCCCAATATTTCTGAGCGTCGATTGGTAGTTCTCTTCATGGAGGGATTGACAGAACCATTGAGAGGTTGGATTAAAGCCTTTGATCCTCCTTCATTACAGGTAGCTATGAAGAAGGCATGTAGTATGGAGATGGCATCCCCATCCCATAAATTTAACTCCAAAGGTACTTCCTCATTTAGAGACCATAAGTGTTCCAACACAGATACAGAGAAACCGGATTTCAACATAGATAAATCAGGTTTAAAGAATGATTCAAAGGCCAATCTACCAGCACCACCTTTGGATCGTGAGCTGCTTAATGATCTACGTAGGAAGAAGCTTTGCTTCTACTACAAAGGTCCATATGATATCCATCACGATTGCCCTTTGAGGCCTAAGGGCAAGGCAAATCGTGTGATGTGGGTGTATTATGAGGATTCAGATTCAGAGGATTTCGAATAGCAGGATGGATCGGTAGAGGTGGAGGCTTTAGAGCCTAAGGCAGAGTTAGAGCTTCACATATAGGAGGCATGCCTATCCAGCATTTAGTTATATGAGTCATTCAGACTTTGTGGAGTTTTGGCAGGGTAGAAGGTCATCACCCTTCTTGATACAAGAGCCACACATAATTTCATAGATGCTAGATTTGTGGAGAAGCATGGTCTCACTACTAAAGATTTTGAGGGCATCAGAGTTAAGGTGGCTGATAGTCACACACTTAGGTGTGATCGGATGATTAGAGACCTCCCCTTGCGCTTGAACAACTATAAGTTCAAGGTTGATTATTATGTGGTAGACATGGGGGACATAGACTTAGTCTTGGGTATGAAGTGGCTTCATTCATTTGAGGAAGTTACTCTTCATCTCAAAGACATGGAGGTTTATTTTAAGGTTAATGGGAAAACACATATTCTTAAGGAAATACGGGGCAGTAGCCTCAAACATATGTTTTTTCATCGGATGGAGATGCCTACACCACATGACATGATAGAGTACGATGACGAGTGCACATTGGCACCAACACAGGAGAGTTATGAGGTCGAGCTTGGTCTTGAGGTGAGTTCAGCTCAGGAGTTATCACATGTGGTAAGGACTTAGCTTTTTGTTATAGTTGGGTCACAGGTTGATGATGATATGGCTATTTCTAGGCTTCACAATCCAGTTTTAGATATTATTCAGGTAAGGAGTTTGCTTACTAATTTTCACTTATGGATTGGATGTTGGGGTGCTTATCTTAGTACTAGAGATGATGTGATGCTATTAGATGAGAGTTGGGATGGACATGGCATGGAGTTCGTGTTAATTGACAGTGGTGGAGATCATGACTACATTTGGGATCCAGGTGGATTGATTGATTTGTCATTCGGCGATTGCTTGAGGGCAAGCAATTCTAAGAGGGGCAGATTGTCATGTCCCCTTCTCAGTTGACATGTTCTGAGTTCATGGTTAGCCTATTATGCGACCCTCGTAGACTGATAGGATGGTTAGAGGGTCTTGATGGAGATTGGCATGGCTTCGTTTAGCAGAATTTTTCCAGTTGGCTTTCGTTTGGGCTCGATTGGACATGTATTGAGGGAGATATTAATATTTGATTGATTTAATCAAATATTAATTATTTGGTCTAATTTTAATTTAGAAACCCTAATTCTAATTTAAGAAAACCCTAATTAGGGCAAGCATATCTTTTGAGGGTATAAGGGTTTCTCATGGAGGCCATTATTGATTATGCATTGATTATTAATTTTTGATATTGAAAGAATTCTTCTGTGAAGACTGAGCCAAGGGTTCCAAGATTTCATTTACATTGGAGAAAGTTCCCTCTTCAATGTGTGTGATTTAGAGGCTGTGAAATATCAGTTGATCTATTGCCAAATTGAGAGATAGCTTCATACAGAAGTTATCACAGAGTTTTACAGGGTTGAGAGATAACTTCACACAAGTTATCACAAATATTCCAGGTATTTATTTTTATTAGGTTTTTGATCCAATAAGTTATATAGATATAGATCTTCTATATTAGAATTGTATATCTTGAGATTAGGTTTCAGCTATCAGGGTGTGTTATCTTATATTTGGCAGCCGTACGAAGTCCGTACAAATCCGTGAAAAATCTGTAAGCACCAGTAGATTTGCTCAGACACCGACCTCGGCAGACAGAGATCCCCAGTGACCAACATCGGCTGACTGAAGATTGACGTCGGCAGAGAAGGACTGATAGAGACCGACATCAGTAGTATATCGATCGACCCTGATGACTATGTGTTCGACACAGCAGGCTGAGACAGAATTTCAAGATTCAAGCTCAACTTCTAAATTTGCAAAAGCCCAGGGTTTTAAGACAGAATATTTCATATTATTTTATTTGTATGACAGAGATTCAATTGTGTAATCATCTAGAAGAACAAGTGATAAGATCTGTGATTTGCTATTGAGAGACTATATTGTGATTTATTTATTTAGTTGGAAATTATTTTGGCAAAATTGTATCTTTGTTCAGAGCTTTTGTGTTTCTATATTCCCTGTTTGAAGGGGATATTACATACACTGGTCATGTATGAGCAAAATTATATGCCTATTGAAAAAGCTTGTTTAGCTATGGTATTCGTAGCTCAAAAACTATGACATTACATTTTAAATAACAAGACCATGGTCATTTCTAAAGTAGATCCACTCAAGTATATACTATCTGAAATAAATTTATAAGGTCACATGGCCAAATAGATCATGCTATTGAGCAAATTTGAGATAGGATATGTTAATAAAAAATCTATCAAGGGGTAAGTTATTACAAATGAACTTGCTAAAACACCCTTTCTAGATACAAAAACCCTTACATTCTAATACCTAGATGAGTCCATTATGACCATCATTGAAATAAATCTTGAGGAATAACATTGGAATATATATTTTAATGGATCATTTATAACACATAGATCGGGGGAAAGCCTTTTGTTTATTACACCATAGGGGGATCTAATCCCTAAGTCATTCTAGATCAGCTTTCCTTATACCAACAACATGACTAAATATTAAGCATTCATTACAGGGATTTGATAATAATTAAAATGGAACATACCACATCTTAAGGTTTATTGTGAGTCTCAATTTATCATCAATTAGGTTACAAACTATTTTTAGACAAAAGATGACAAGATAGTACCATACAATTCCATTGTTAACACTCCCAAAGAATACATTATTTATGTCTAATTTAAACATATACCAAGGGCCAATAATAGAACAATAGATGCCATGGCCACCATTGGATATTTGATTAGTCATACAGATATGGCAAAATAATACCAGTTCCTTGTTGAAAATTTGCTCGTGCTAGTTCATGAACCTTCAATCATCATAATGATCTATGATATTATTGGTCCCAACTCTATATGGTATTCTAACCTTTATTCTTATCTTCATGACTAGATAATGCCACCAAACCTATCACGCAAATAATCCAGAGCCTTTATCCACCATGTTGTATGTTATACCTTACTCAGACCAACCCTATACCACCATAGTTTTGATGGAACTCTGCTTCATTGTTTAAGTTTAGAAGAATCTACATTAGCATTATGGGAAGTTAAAAAAGGAGTATGTGGAACCCACACAAGTGGGTCTATCCTATTCAAAAATCTCTTGCTTATTGGGTACTATTAGCCAACAATGGATGTAGATGCAGTTACGTATGTGAAAAAGTGTGACAAATGCCAAAGTTATGCTAATCTAATTGATGCCCTGACCAAGAATCTGAAACCAATGATTACACCATGGCTATTTACTACATGGGGCCTCAATCTCAATGGGAAGATAAACCCCACCTCATCTGATGGTCATAAACATATTTTTACTACCACTAAATACTTCACTAAGTGGTTTGAAGATATACCCCTCACTTATATAACTAGAAAGAAAATTTACAAATTCATTTTTAACCATCTTATTTGCCATTATGGTATCCCCTATGACATTATATTTGATAATTGTAGATCATTAAAAAATAAGGATGTCAAATCACTATGTGCCAAGTAAAAGATTACTCAACATTTTTACACAAATTATTACCCTCAAGGTAATGGCTAAGTAAAATCATCTAATAAAACCATTATCAATATCCTTAAAAAGTTTATTAATGATGTTGGCCATGATTGAAACCTCCAATTATTCCATGCCCTTTGGGCATACCATACTAATCATCATAATCTAATAAGAGCCACTCCGTATTCACTTGTTTATGGCACTAGGGCCATTCTTCCCATTGACATCGAGTTACCTTCTTTGCACATTTATTTGAAGCATGTCTTAGATGATAAAGACTATCAAGTAAATCAATTTCATGAGCTAGAGTTACTTGATGAGAAATTTATGGCCACAATTAATAACCTACAAGTATACTAAAATAAACTTCATGACCATTATAATTGATGTGTCAAATATAGATAATTTGAGCTTGGTGATCTTGTACTTAAAGAAAACCAAAAAAATACCATGAATGAAAAGAAACATAAAGATGAGTTCAAACCTAACTAGATAGGCCCATTCATCATTGTTGCAAACTATGGGCTAGAGCATATAGGCTCACTACACAAGATGGGAATGAACTTAATTAGCCGATGAATATTATACACCTCAAGCATTACTTCACTTGAGAGACCTGGTGTGTTGTCTATGAGGCTTATTTACATTGTACCATAACATCAACATTATTCTTTGTACCATACCATTCTACCATACCATACTTCCATGCCTTTCCTATTGACCATGTTATTTTCAGCTCCCTACCCAACTCTTTAACCTTGGTTCTGTTCTATTAGTACCATGACCACTTTCAACACAAATATTCATATCAAGTCTTAGTAGTTGATTTAGTATTCTAGATAGAGGTCATATTTTGAAGTAGTATGATAGTGGTTTGGTAATTACATCCTTCATTTTTTGATCCATTCTATACCAAGTGTTCCTAATTATAACTACTTTTTAGAAAATCAATGTTTCACCATCATGATACTACTTATAACCACTTATGGGAAAATTATTATCATTGACCTATGCCATTATTTCCTAATTATAACTAATTATGGGTAAATTAGGGATACAATTGTTTATCATGCCTTGAACCATCACCTTTATATGCCTATCTCGTACTATGCCATTTGCCTACTATGTTTGGATTATTTGAATTGGTTATTACCTAGTTTGATTCCTCTACTATAAGGTAGAACTATAGTGCCTTGAGGTCCCAACATAGGACTATGTAGGTAGCACTCGATACCTGTTGAGGTTAGCTTAATCACCCTTTCCATGCTTTCATCATTTTGTGATCAACTTTAGCCATACTCTTCCATTTTTCAAGTAATTTTCAGTTTGAACATTCTCATCATTTTGTGAGCAACATAAGCCATGATCATGCCATTTTATGAGCAATTTTAAGTTTAAACAATCTTTTTGTTTTGTGATCTTGGACCATTTAGTATATCATCATTCTTGATCAAGTTGAGATGCTTCAAAAATTCTAAAAACATTTATATAACTAATTTAGAAAATCCTAAACATTGACCACTTTTTTGCCTTAAGGATTCTAGGAACCCTAGTTATTTCATAAGAAACCAATTATCATTTAGTTTCCCCATCCTTATGGGCCTAACATCTCATGCTCTCACTATTTTGTGAACCCATTCCCATATTCTTCTATAACATACACCATGTTTTCTTCTCATAATTTTTATACTATTCGATATCTTGGGAGAACTACTTTTGGCCTAAAGTTTTGTTGGATATTACTATTATATTGAATTTCTTGCTTATTATGGAAAAGAGAAATAGAAGAAACTAAGTATGGGTGTGGTTGAAAAACCTGATTGATAGTTCATGTGTTGAATCAGAACATTGTGAAGAGATCCTCTTTGGCTTGGGAGGATGACTTGTAGATAAGAAAACACTAAAGCAAATTTGTTCATTAGATAAATAGTTGAGTGGATTGCCTAGTGATAGCTAGATATCAGAAGTGAGAGCTTCTTTAGGGGCTGCCAATCTACATGTTTTAAACAATTAAGTTTATAAATAGAAAATAAAGGTACTTGCATTAATAAATAAAAAGGTACTAAAATTGAATACAAGAGTGCTTGCTAAAAAATATGCCAAAAATTATTAAATTAGTGATAAAGTAATTAAAAATAGTGCTAGAAGTTTGGGCTATGCTTCAAAAAATATGAAAGGGGTCTGTGAATAGGTAGAAATACAAAAAAATAGGTTTGATTGGGTGTAGGTAAGTGAAATTAGCTTGCTGGTTTTTGGTGCATATAGTTAGGGTAATTATTAGTGGTTAAGGTAACCATCGGCGGTTGGGTAGACCATCAAAAATTGACACAACCATCGATAGTTATTGTGTGAGGATCTGGGTTGGTAATTGTAGCTAATTAATGAGATTTAAAAGATGAATCTTGAGAGATGGGTAGGGTCTGGGTTGATTTTGAAATAGAAATAAAGTAAATAAATTATAAAAATCAAGTACTTATCTTACCAAAAGTTGATTGGGTGGATGGTTGAGATAATTGGTCTGTTGGTAGAATCTAGCTTGATTATGACAGAGTAACGAAACTTGAAGGCTTGGTGGAGAGGTAGTGACAAACTGACTGTCTAATATGGTTTCTAGATTAATTATGAAGATTGACTTACATGAAAGAAACTCCTAGATGCACAAGCTCTTGATGATAATTACAGATGATTTTCACCTCCTAGCTCTTCTCTTCTTATAGGCAAGGTAAGAGAGTTGCAACAACATGTGAATTGGGCTTATTAAAATTAACTCGTTTATGCAATGGCTTATAACTTGAAATAGATAGGGTATAATTAAAAAAGTAAGGTAGGTGGTTTACATGATTTTTGTCAGGATCTTGCTCCACCAATTAGAGCACATATGATTACTTCTTGTATTAGCAACTAAACACAGAATTTAACCAGAATGATAAGTAACTAGAAATATGAAACAACACAGGAATATGAGAGACAATACATAATTGTATTAATAATCACTCAGAAGAAAATACAATAAAGAAGATGCCACTTCTTCTTCCACCTCAAAGGCTTGCCACACCTCAAGACCTTCTTCCCTCTCTCTCAGTCCAAACAATCAACTCCAATATAGAATTGATGTTCACCTCCACCACTCAGTAACACGCTGCCAGTACACCAAGTACACAACCATACTTCAAGTAGATCTCCTGCTCTCTACTGCTACCTGCAAATCACCAGACCTTACTCACCATTGTAGATCTCCAAAAGAAGCCATGCACACCTGCTGACCAAGATCATACATGCATGAAGAACCCTTCTAATTCTCCAAACCAGCACCCACATTTGGTACTGTGGCACTAGGAGGAACACACCATTGCTCTCCTCTCTTTGAAGGAGCTTATTTTTCTCTCTTACTCTCTAGCACTAGTTTACAATACAACCCATGAGTCTATTATATAGATCTCATGCTTACAATAATTAGACTCGTAACTCAAGACTATAAATAGCCTTTAACATGCAAACTAACAGTCCAAAAATAGAATCTCCAAAATCAACATGCAAACTGCATGTTCACGCACATAGGATGCCGACGTCGGCTCCTTCCTGACCGATGTTGGCCAACTTGTAACCAACGTTGGTTGCTTCTACACTACTATCTGACTGACGTCAGTTGATCAGACCGATGTCAGTTACCCTGTAACTCATTTTGCAACTCTCTGCAACCTATGTAACTCCTCCTATTTGCATCTTGGTGAAGCTTTTAGCTCCACAACCTAACAATCTCCCACTTGGAGATAAACAGCTACACCTGTACCTATACTTGTACACTGTCTAATTATTCCCTAGCTTGTATCCCTCTTCAAGATCAATCCTGAAGACCAACCACCACACATCCTGTGATGCTACACCTATCATCCAAGTAACCTGCCACATCCGCACCTACAACTCCACGTAGTGAAGACCTTGACCCTGCATAACATGTTAACCTACTGCTAGTCCCTCTCAGATACCTAAGAATCCACTGAACTGCCCTCCAGTACTCCTTCCCCGAATTGGTTCCATACTTTCTGATAACTCCCACTGCTTGGGATAACTTAGGTCTACACCAAACCTCATGTGATTTCAGACACTAAATTGTCTAGCCCTTAGTGTGCTCCAATTCTGCATCTTGCATCTCGACAACACCTTCTTCACATCAGCTCCCACTGGAGACAAAATCTCCATGTCTCTTATGCCAAAGAATTTTGTTGCTCCAAATTCTCCATGACATACCTCTGAACTAACCTTACCCTTAGCTTAGAAAATCCCTGTATGCATGAACCTGCTAGCATATCACCCACATACAGTAACAAAATAATGTTGTGACCATCATCCACCTGGTAAGTCAAACACAATGGTTACACTGACATTGACTGAAGCCCTGCTTTGTCATCCACCTGTCAAACCCTGTACCATTGTTCTGCAGCTTCCTCAAGACCTTATACCCTAGCCTTCCATCTCACGTATCCATCCACTCTCTTCTTCAACTTTGGAATCCATCCACCTTTCAGTGCTTTCTTCCAGCTGACAACTCCACCAACAAAACACTTGTTTGGTTCTTCTCCAAGGACTCACACTCCTCATCCATGCCAAGCTCCCACTGTTTCTAGATTCTACCTGCATTGCCTCTTCACATCTTCCTAGTTCTCAACCATCAGTAAGCAATATAAAGAAGGTGAACAATGAATATGAGGTTCACTTACCCTTTTTGACCTCCATATGGGTGTTTGAGACTCTTTGACAGCTTGCTGTCTGCCCAACATTTGTTCCAGTGACCAATCTTAGCCATCTCCCAGTCTGCATCCAACTGATGTCAGTTCCCTGCATTGACCCTGACTACCGACGTCATTTCCCTGGCTGATGTCGATATCCTTTCTACCAACATTGGTTCATTCCTGACCAATGTCAGTCTTCCTGTTGCTGATGTCAGTTACTGTATGACCGATGTCGGTACCTATGTTTGCCTGTGAGTGATGACTTTTTACCCACGAGCTCTCCATGGATCAAAACCCTGTTCAAATCAACATAACCCTACTCAGAATAATTCAATCCCCTCAGCTGATCTCTGTCCATAATCTCCTCCATGAACACCAAGGCCTTCCAGTTCTTAAGTTTATCAAATATATCTATCTTCTGCTTAATAATATGCATTCCCCTCCTACATATGTGACCAAGCCTACAAAGCCACATCTCTGCAATAGAAGGTGAATCAGTAATATAAGTAGATAGATAAAGGATACCTAATTTCTTACCACCATCTAATTCAAGTGCATCCGCTGTGAGAGTTACTAAGCATCTCCCATCACCCAACTTTCCTGAAGAGATTAGACTCATCTCCAAGACTGGTACCTGCATGACCTCCTTCAACACCTGAGTGTTATCCATCTGCATTTTCAGCTTCACTTCCCCTTTGCCAACAATCTGACAAGGCTCACCAACCCCTAAATAAATCTCTCCAAAGTCTCCAAAGACATACCCATGAAAAGATGCTCTATTTCAGGCTGCATGGAAAGAGGCAAAAGAATCTATAAACCAAGATTCTACTTTATCCAGAGCAACTTGTGCAATGTCACCTACAACATCTACTTTTACATGCTGATCTTCCACCGACCAACAATCTCCTTTTCCCTGCTCTTTCTTTCCATCAATCAGACCATTCATGCTATTCAATTTCTCCATTTGTAGCTTACTTTCTTCTGCCATTGCTATACTCCCACTCAATATGAAACCCTTGTGAGCGACCTGTAATCAACAAACACTAACCAGATCTGAACCACCTGTTAGTCAACCCAACCAAAAGCTCTGATACCAATTGTCAGGATCTTGCTCCACCAATTAGAGCACATATGATTACTTCTTGTATTAGCAACTAAACACAAAATTTAACCAAAATGATAAGTAACTAGAAATATGAAACAACACAAGAATATGAGAGACAATACACAATTGTATTAATAATCACTCAAAAGAAAATACAATAAAGAAGATGCCACTTCTTCTTCCACCTCAAAGGCTTGCCACACCTCAAGACCTTCCCTCTCTCTCTCGGTCCCAACAATCAACTCTAATATAGAATTGATGTTCACCTCCACCAGTCAGTAACACGCTACTAGTACACCAAGTACACAACCATACTCCAAGTAGATCTTCTGCTCTCTGCTGCTACCTGCAAATCACCAGACCTTACTCACCATTATAGATCTCCAAAAGAAGCCATGCACACCTGCTGACCAAGATCATACATGCATGAAGAACCCTTCTGATTCTCTAAACTAGCACCCACACTTGGTACTGTGGCACTAGGAGGAACACACCATTGCTCTCCTCTCTTTGAAGGAGCTTATTTTGCTCTCTTACTCTCTAGCACTAGTTTATAATACAACCCATGAGTCTATTATATAGATATCATGCTTACAATAATTAGACTATCTTAATTACAATAATTAGACTCATAACTAAAGACTATAATTAGCCTTTAACATGCCAACTAACAGTCCAAAAATAGACTCTCTGGAATCAACATGCAAACTACATGTTCACGCACATAGGCTACCGACGTCGGCTCCTTCCTGACTGATGTCGACCGACTTGTAACTGACGTTGGTTGCTTCTACACTGCTATTTGACTGACGTCAGTTGATCAGACCAATGTTAGTTGCCCTGCAACTCATTTTGCAACTCTCTGCAACCTCCAAAACTCCTCCTGTTTGCATCTTAGTGAAGCTTTTAGCTCCACAACCTAACAATTTTGGTTGAGGAGGTACACCCTAACCATTGATGGTCAGGGTGACCATCATCAATTACCTTGACCATCGATGGTTGAGTATCGAGGGAAAAAAAATTTTAAAAGGCAAGGTTAAGCTAGTTAAGTTAAACTGACTATGAGTGAGCTTGATTAAGGTTTAGAGGGTTAGATTGGTCCCAAGAGGGTCCCAATGTGGTCAAGGGATATTTCAACATTTAGAATTATGGTGTGTGCATTTTGGGTGTCTACATTTTCCCCCTTTTTGTTATGTAGCCTGAGTGAACAAGCTATAAAACAAAAAATGATTTCTAGGTTGAAGGTCTGTTGATTGCCTTGAGTATGGGAGGAGGTATACGTCCTCAAACTAGGAGATGATGAAGTAAATACCAAATCAAGTGTGGGTTTGACAAGGTATGTGAGGGTGATGATGAAGGTAGATGATAGGTTGGGCATGATGGTGCAAATAGGCACACAAAGTGTGATGATTTGTATAATAATTGAGATCATGTAAAGACAAGGTTACCATAGTTGAAAAAAATAAAAAGTTGAATCTAAGGGAAAAGTGACTAGTGTATTGCATAACTACATTTAGGTGTGGTGGTTAGGTACACCTATTAGTCTCGTAAACAAGGTTAGTGTTTCCAATGGGTATCCAAAGAAAGAAGTGCTCCTATGGAAAACACAAATAGGTCAAGTGTCATGAGTATCCAAGGTAGGGAGTGATTTCAAAGGACACATATGGGTCTAGTAA
This sequence comes from Torreya grandis, assembly GCA_037957365.1. NCBI lineage: Eukaryota > Viridiplantae > Streptophyta > Pinopsida > Cupressales > Taxaceae > Torreya > Torreya grandis. Next base: position 105,907 of record JARHVA010003164.1, on the reverse strand, counting down.
ACATGAGGTGCTGCAAATTCAAAAGGTGGTCAATATGGAAATGTTGTCACTATAGTCAAGGGACTAGGCATAAAGTGTCATAAAAAGTGTGTTAGTTGGGCCAAAATAGACCAACAACGAGGTGATGAGTTAGTTGAGGTGGGTGGAGAAGGTTGTATCCATGGGTGGGAAAATTGGGTTGGTATTACTAAAAAAGAGTTGCTAAGGTTTAAGTGTTAAAAATGGGGCATCTTGATTGTTGATGGTGAGGGTGTGAATGGGTGACCATTGATGGTTGACACAATTATTGATGGTCAAGGTGAAAACCCTTAAAATCTATGGGGTAAAAAGTGAATCACTTTTAGTCATTTGGTGTTTGCTATCATTGACTTTGAGCTCTAGACAATTTGGGCATTGAGTGGCAAAGGTGATAGTCGAGCATTTAGTTGAGTTGGTAGTTTATGATTGGTTAAAAGTTCATGTTGGAGGTGATTTCTTGGAATTAAAATAGAAGGATCATGTGGACATGGTTGAACAGTTACATGTAGGGTCCGATCATGATAGAGATTGAGGAATGAGGTAGGTAGTGTCATAACTTTGATAAGATTGATTGAATACAATTATTTTGGGATAAGAAGGTATGTAGATTAAATGTTGGTTTTGATTGACTATTCCCTAGGTAGGGGTTTTGGTGGGTATTAGGTAAAATGTAAGGTAAAAATAGGAATTGGGAGGGTGGGTAGGGGATTTGGGGTGTTTAGAGGGGTTAAAATAGCAAGTTGGTTGATTTAGCTATGATTTGGGTATGTGTTAGGGGGATTATGGTTTGGGTGTTCTAGCCACAGAACACCCACAAGACCATCGATGGTTAGGGTTGCTAAAAAACATGGGTGCCTAATCATTAATGGTCACCATGACCATAAGTGGTTGACTAAGGTAGAGAAGTGTTTGCTAGGTGTTTAAAAAGTTACGGTTAGTGGAATGTTTGAATGTTAGGTGTAGGTTGGGAAGATTAGGTTCTAATAGGTATCAAGTAGAGATGTAGGTGGGGTAAGGAAATGTAAAATGCAGGTTAGGCTAGAGCAATTATCAAGTAGGGATGACATGGTGATGAAGGGTTAAAGTTCCAAGTATAAGCTAGGTTGATATGGTTTAAAATGGTTGGGTTGGGGTAGGCATTTATAAGAGAAGGTAACGGGGTATTAGTTGACAAAGCTATGGTAGGCATCAAAACTTTTGGTAGGTGAGGGTTGTGAGAGGTAAGGTGGTACAAATAATAGGTGCAGGTTATGATAGAATATGTTGATTTAGGTTAGTATAGGTTGGTAAAGATGGAAATTTAGAAATGATAAATGCTAATTCATGCTAACCTTTATTTTTTTAGGCTCATGAGCAGATCTAGATGAGCTATTGAGTCCCTTAGATCTTTATAAATGTTCAACAGGGCATGAGCTTCATAGATTGGGCCCATATGGATGAGGTGGGGTTTAGAGCCATGAGGCACTACTAACATGTGCCTGAGGATGCATCTATGGTTGTAATGCTCATCGAGAGATGGGATCGCACTATGAATAATTTCTTACTTCTAACTGGAAAGATGACCATTCTTCCTAAAGATGTGCATCATATTACTTGACTCCCAGTGTGTGGTGATCCAATCTACCATATTGAGTGTGAGGAATGAGATGATCATGTTAAACTCTTGTATGAAGATGAGTGTGATTAGGTTAGATGAGATGTAGGGGGTTTAGATATATGACATTATATCAGAGTTCTCCAGTTAAGAAGAGACTCATGACCATGCTCATGATTATAGTGACATGCTTTAGGCTTCCTAACTTGAACAACAAGATATTTCCTTATCTGCTACTAGGGGTACTAGTCGAGTTATTATTGGGGCAGACCATTTTTGGTTGGGTACCCATTTTATTGGTGTAGATCCATAGAGAGATATGGGGGTTTAGGGCCCATAAGAGATATGCCATCAGTGTAGGCCTAGTTTTACATTACTGAGCCTACAAGAATATTTAGGTGTTAAGACTAATGGGATTACCATGGGCCAACTATACATATATTAACTTCCCCATTAGCTTCATGTGATGGAGGGGGGACTTTATTGCATCAAGTGCAGGAGAAGGTGCCCATGGTGTGAAGTGGTTCAGGGGTGCACTGGTAGTTGGGGACAATCACTTGGAGGCCTTATTTTTAGTTTCTAGTATGTCCAAGTTATAGGAGATAAACACTATCCCTCCAGAGTTATAGATGGATACTCGATAGGTAAGATGGGGAGGTGGAGATGATTTCATTTGGTAGGGTAAACTAATAGTTTGGTCCATTATTGGGCATTCTACGCCCATTCTTTAGGTATAGGAGAGAGAACTTAAAGATCCTACTCCTAATGCCACAGTCTACTCCTATAGTTCTAGATGGTGTATATGAGGAGTTGTCAGTTAGGGATATTATATATGATGTTAGATTTGTATATGGGTACATGACATAGTACCATCCCATATATGTAGCTATAGATGTTGGTAGAGATGATGGTGGTATGAAGTCAATGGCCATGGATCCAATTGGCTAAGATGGATAGGTAGGTGTGGCTTTGGTAGTAGCACGTGGATATGTATAGGTTTTTTAGGGACAGGTGGCCACACTAAAAGGCTAGATTGTGACCTTACAGGGTCATCTTGTTACTATCATAGGGGAGAGGGATCAGGCCCAGATCTCTCTAGGCTTGGTGACTCAAGAGAGGGACTCTCTATAGTAGAGAGGAGGAGGAGAGCATGATAGGCAACACCATTTAATTTTAACCCTACAACATGGTAACTATATATAGTAGAGGAGCTACATTACTATGAGGCTATTATTTTGGCATAGTGTCTAAATGAGCTCTGATGGGGCAAGTATCAGGCCAGCTTAGTAGGTGAAACTAGTTTAGTGACACTAGGGTAGTGGGTAGCATATGTGTCTATATAGACAAGTAAAAGAGGTGGATTGGTAGGCCTAGTAGGTGGATAGCTACCAGGATCTAGTGGTGTTCTAGGAGGTAGTGGTGTCCCTGAGGCATAGATATAACTAGATAGATATATGACTATTGTATATCATTTTGATTTCAGCCTGTCAGCCAATGCAAAAAGATGCAGGTTTTTGAGAGAGAGTCTTATCTATTAATATATACACATTTGTTATGATATGGTCATTTGACTTATGAGTTTATATATATGTGATCTTTATGTTCATTATTTTATGATTTGATGGTTTGATGTTGATGATTAATACTTATGATGTGATTCTTATATGTGATCATGGATTATGTTTCCATTATGGAAGCTTAGCTTAGGCATGAAATGGTTTGGGTTTATTGTGATGTTTATGACATGATAAATATTAATGTGTATATACTACATTAGTAGACTTTAGACATGTGGTGGAAAAATGGTTAATTATTTAAATGTTAATGGATGTTATTGCTTTATGATGCTGATCATGGTTATGGTTGTCGTTATGGTTATGCTTATGACATGCTAATGTTTTTAATGAGTATTTTGGATTTCATTATGTTTATGCATGTTCACATTGATTTTAGTACTTATGGATGTGATTATCATGTATGTCATGGTAATGCATATAGTTATGGGTATGATTATGGTTCTTTATTGTTAATGTTATGATAAAATACATGAGATAGTTTAATTAACAACACTAGATGGGAGAATAGAGAATATAATCCAGAGGTAAATTCCATAATGAAAATGTCAACTAGTCATGATAGGGTTAGAAGAGGGCATGATGCTTATTCATTGACAAGGACTAAAATAAAACTGAAGTTGGATTGACTTAATGAACATAAACCCTTCAAATGCTTTACATTAATGTTCATCAATTGGATAAAAAGGTGTCTTGGCCACATAATGTCAAGTAAGCTCAAAAATCCCTTGCATATAGGGGGATGGGTGAAAATGGGACCTTCTTGTGAGACTAGCATGCCTCTTTTATAAGTGTCGAAAGAGTTAGTATAAATAAGACTATGCCATGGTATGTAGACTGATCGATGCAAGAAGTCTACTTGTGGAATCCGATTGTAACTTACACCTTGTTGGGCTGCTTGAGAGCTGATTATGGTTTTCAATATTATTTTGGTTTTTCTTTGATTATGATAATAAGTCTTCTACTAATTGCTATATATAAAAGCTGATAGATGCGGAAAGCTTCCAAAAAATTGCTATGCTTGTGACAAATGATTACTTACCATCCTTTGAGGGAGTGTTATAAGTGTATGTGTTTTATTTAAATGATTTTGATAGCTATTATTAAAGGGAGAAGTCCGCCTTTTATTTTGGCAATTTCAAAGAGGTTTTCGATAGCTATCCTTAGGGGAACAATTTGTGAATGCTAGAAATGATGCATGATTGCCAATGATAAGAATTTTGTTATTTTTCTTTGATTTTTGATTGACATAGACTTTTTTAGGCTAGCTTAGGCTTTCACCTTTATGAAGGTAAAATAAAATCACAAGAAGATTAATTAGGTGTGAAGAGGTTTAGGTGAAAACAACCATGGAAATCCATCCTGTGAAGGTGTGGAAAGTATAATGAGAACCATGCCATAAGTAGAGCCATAATACCCATTATTCAAGATTAGGATATGCCAGTAATACATAAGCACATGATTCATTGTTAATTGATTTCCTATAGAATAGGGAGATGGAATGTAACTAGATAGCAAGGGATGAGCTTAAGTTAGACAACATGTGAATGTGATCCTTCTCAATAAAAGAATGGACATAGATGCAAATCATTGAGGGGATTAAGTTATAAGTGACCTTTAAGAGAAGACAAATGATAAGTTCTTGACCCATACTTATGGGTTATAATATAAGGTCTAATCTAATTGAAAGCAAACTTACCCCATATGCTTTCTCCATTTTAGTGACATGTTGATTTTACTTTAGGATGAGGTTTTTGATGTTGAACTCTTGAAATTTAAGGTGTTTGTTATAAGCACATTTAATATTGTCTTTATAGATATGAATATGGGTGAGGGCTGCTAGATGATGCTCATCGAGTAGCTCTAGCTCGGTTAAATGGTGTTGATAGTAATTTCCCTCTAAAATAAACTCTTACAAATATATTTAAAGAAAAGGGATTTGGACTTCAAGAGGCAAGATAGCCTTTGCCCCAAATACAAGACAAAATGGGGTAGCACCTATATGGGTTCTAATGCTAGTACGATATGCCCACAAGGTGAAGGGGATATGAAAATGCCAATCCTAACTAGATGCATTGACCATTTTAATTAGCATAATGTTATTAAGAGTTTAGTTATAGAATTATACCTGTCCATTCCCTTAAGGGTGATAGGGTGAGGATAAACTTAACTTAATGTTGAATGCATCACATAGACCCTAAACTTGCTTATTCTTAAAGGATTTACCATTGTCGATGATAATCTTATGAGGAACATCAAAATGATAGATAATGTGATGGTTGATAAAGTCAACAATATTCTTCACTTTGGTTGAGACTAGAGGAATAGCCTCTACCCACTTGGTAAAATACTTGGTTGTGGTGATAATGAAATGGTGTCACTATGAGGAATAAGGAGTAATTTCCATGATAAGGTCTAGGACCCATTATGAAAAAGACCGAAAATCAATGGAAACACAAAGGTTATATCTGTGTGCATGATGAAAATTAACATCTTGACATTTAACACACTTTTTAATGTAATCACATCAGTCTTGGTTGAGGGTAGGCCAGTAATAGCCAAGATAGAGGATGCATTTAGCTATGATGAGGACACTAAAATGGCCCCCATAGACACCCTTGTGTATTTATTTGATAGCATGAGAGGCTTCATGACTACACAAGTAGTGGAAGAGGAGGCCATTAAAATTGTCTTTATAAAGAATTCCTCCCATAATGGTATAACATGAGGTACTCTAGGTAAATGATCTTTGAGCATTCCTAGAGAGGCTAGAAAGAACTATGCGAAGGTTAAGGTAGTCAAAGGTTTATTGATGCCAAAGGTTAGGTTGAGTTTCCTCCATATTTGAAATGGTGGGAGAATCTAGTTTAACATAAGATGGTTGGGTAAGCCTATGAATAATTACAAATAACTTAGAATATAATGGAGCAAAGGGTATTTATGAGGTAAGGGAGGCCATGGTGTCGATAAACTTGTTGGTAGATCATAGGGTTGAATGAATGTGGTAGTAATTAAATGATGCCAAGAGTTCATCAATTAGCTACTTGTACTATTGCAAAACATCATTCTTACATTGGTAAGAGCCATTTATTTGATTAACCACAATTTGGGAGTCACCAAAGATATTTATTATTTTGAATCTAAGGGCTAAGGCAGTCTGAAGGCCTATTACTAGGGCTTCATACTCATCCATATTATTGGTACATTCAAAGTTGAGATTGAGGGATAAAGGAAAAGATTCACCATCAAAGGGAATAAGTATGATACCTACTCCCCCACCATGTTAACATTTTGATCCGTCAAAGAACATGGTGACTTGATAGGTGAAATCTACTTGAGATAGGGTCATGATAGACTCATCAAGGAGCTCAAGAGGAGGAGGTTGATTGTCTATTAATGGTGTTTCAACCAATTGGTCGACAATGACTTTCCACTTAATTGACTTCTACTAGAGGAACTCAAGGTTAAAATTTTCTAAGATCATGAGCCACTTGGCCATACATTAGTTTTGATATGGCTTGGAGTGTATGTACTTGAGTAGGTCAGTGTTGGTTATGACATAGGTGTAATGGTTAAGAAGGTAGTGGTGAAGCTTGGTGGCCATGAAGACTATAGCTAAATAGAGTTTATTAGTATGAGTATACTGAGTCTCATAGTCTGCCAGTGTATGACTAATGTAGTACACAACTTGATCTCTATGTTGTTCATCTCGGTGAGTCAACATTGCCCTTAGGGATAGTCAGTGGTAGAGATATAAAGGTAAAAAGGCTGGTCATATTTAAGAGGGGTAAGGATAGGTGGTGAAAAAAGGTACTCCTTGAGTGAATCAAAGGCATTTTAACAACACTATTCCACTTAAAAGAGACATCCTTATTTATAAGGTGGTGGAAGGGTTGGCACTAGTTTGAAAGCCGAGAAATCAAATGATGAATGGACTGAAGCTTCCCTTACAATCTTTGAAGTTACTTGAGGTTGTTAGGTGGAAGCATGTATAGGATTACTTTGATTTTGGTGGGATAAAATTTGATTCCATGAAGGGAGATAATGAAGCCAAAAAACTTTCCTGATAAGACCCCAAAAATGAACATCTTTAGGTTAAGACAGTCATGATAGTGGATAAGTCACTTGAAGATGATCTTAAGAATGACCAAGTGATCCTTTTAGAGTTTGGATTTGTTGAGAATATTTTCCACATAGTCTTCTACTATCTTATGGATAAGGTCATGAAAAATTTAGGTCATGGCACATTATTAGGTTGCACCAACATTCTTTAACCTGAAAGGCATGAATCTATAGTAAAAGGTCCCCCAAGGGGTGGTAGAGGTAGTTTTATGCTAGTCTTCAAAAGAAATCAAGATCTGATTATATCCTAAGAATCTATCCATGAGAGATAACATCTCATGGTTGGCTATAATATCAACAAGATGGTTGATGCTAGTTAGAGGGAAGTCATCTTTGGGGTAGGTGAGGTTAAGGTCACAAAAGACCACATAAATATGTAGTCTACCTATGAATTTAGTGATAGGCACAACATTTGAAACCTATTATGGGTAGTCAATAGTTTGAATAAAGTTGATAGATAAGAGATTTTGAAGCTCTTCCTTGATGAGAAGGGCTATACAAGTATGCATGCATAAGAGCTTTTGATTGACAGGTTTGACATCATGGTGAGTGGCTATGTCATGGGTAGCAATGGTAGGGTCGATCCTAGGCATATCACTATAAGACTAAGTAAAGGCTAAGTTGCGGTTTTAGAGGAAAGAAGGGAAGTCTCAAAGTTCCTCAACATTTAATGTTTGGCCAAGTTTGACAATACGAGGGTTGTCTAGAATACCCAAGTTGTATATCTATGGTGTATTCACTTGACATAGTCAAAATCTTAGGAGGAAGGTATTTGAGGATTGAAGAATCTAGGGTACCAAGGTAGGTAAGGATAGAAACATCATCCTAACACTTGATAGTGTTAATGGTAGGAAAGTCTTCTCCTATCATTTTAGGATGGATCAAAGTGATGTTTATGGTCATCCCCTCCTTTTGATAATTTAGGGGTCCAAGGTTGATCATGCTAATAAAAAAAATTAGGTGGGATGATGTCATCATGCTCACACACAAGTTAAGGTGAGGTTGGTGAGGAAGGGGTATCTTCCTCAATAATGATGGTGGTAGGTGTATTAGGTTGCTTAGATTTATTCTTATTAGGCAAGATAAAACTAAGTCTATGATTTCTGGGTGGCTTCTTGGTTTCAATGGTGACCAATTTATGTGGGCCATGCTTATATTGTCCAAGACCAAAACCTTTCCAATCACACCAATGGGGGTATGTCTTGGTGAAACTTGGTTTATCAAGGTAAGAAAAACAAATGGTGAATGGTCAAGGTATAAGAGAGGTGGTAGAAGCATTGAGTGATTTGTCAACTCCCCCATAAACAAAATAGGTCTGACAGTGGGGAGGTCCAAAAGGAATGATAGTTTTGACATTAGGGTTATATCTTGATTGGTTGGTAAGTTGTCCATACTCATAAGATGTATGGAAAGCATCAAGAGATAAAATGTGATGCTCCCCCAGTGAAAGGTGATGGAACATGGATTCCAAAGGTTCTATGGTAGTGACTTGGTGTGAAGGTATAGAGGACCTAATTAATGCCTCATCGGTGGAAAGAGTTATGATATCTACTTTGGTAGTTGAAGGTTGGGTTTGAGCTATTGAGGGTGTGATGGATGGGGGTATGAGGAAATAATTAGGGTGATAGTTTGTATTGAATGTTGAGAAAAGACTTGGATCAACTTGGATGGTAATGACCTAGCCTTCATGCTCAAAATTAATGCAATGGTGGAAGGTAGAGGGAACACAACCCATGGAGTGAATCCAAGGTCTTCCCAATAAGATGTTGTATTGGAATTCACCTTATACAAAATAAAATAGTTTAGGGACTGTTCAAGGTCCTACATGGAAATGAATGATGATAGTTACCAATGTAGTGGCCATGGTATCATTGAAGAAACAAAGGACAATTGAGGATTCAGACATGACATTGTTTAACAAGTTGAGTTGGTTATAAGAGTGAGAGGAGATGATGTTTATGCTAACTCCCCCATCAATCATGATCCATTTGATGTGGGTTTGGTTGATGTAGGTAGTGATAAATAGAGGAGGATCTAGGTCCTCAAGATGGATGGAGGGTATTTCCAAATCCTTGAAGGTAACAAGGTTGGAAATATAAAGAGCACCAACAAAAGTGGTTAGAGGTTGGGGATCCTTAGGTTGGACCTTAATGGATTATAAAACCTCTATTAACACTTGATGATGGTGGGGAGAGGTAGAGATTGTCAGGATTTAGAACACACAGCTCTGATACCACTTGTCAGGATCTAGAACACACAGCTCTGATACCAGCTGTCAGGATCCTCTCCTTAGAGTACAATTGATTACCTTTGTATAAGCAACTAAACATGGAATTAAACCAAAAGTAATATGTAACTAGAATTCAAAAATAACACAAAATATGAGATACGAGAAACAATAAAATCTATATTAACACTCTGTGAGAAGGAAATACAATGAAGAAATCTCACTCTTCCCACACCTCTTGGGCATACAGTAATTCTCTCTCAAGAGTTTTCTCTCTCAATCAATTAAAACCAACTCAAACATAGAGTTGTTCCCTCCACCAGTTAGTGACAATCAACCCAATGGTTGTTATTGCCTACTGCCAGTCCACCAAGTAGATCTCCTTGATCTTGCACCCTTGCAGATCTAATTGATCTTACTTACCATGTAGATCTCCCTAATCTTGCTACTTGCAGATCAACTAATATTACACCCCTTGAGACATCCAACCCAATTGTTGTTCTTGCCTTCAAGTTGAGGATCTAATCCTTCTTAGTCCTTTGATTACAATACAGCCCCAAGGGTCTCTTAAATAAATCCCAAAACAAACAATAATTAGAAATGCAGACTCAAGACTAAAATTCGTCTTTACATGCAAACTAACTATCCATCTAAAATTAGACCAGTTCTAGAAACACACAGGTGATCGACATTAGTTCCTATTTGACCGATGCCAGTCGACCCCCTAATCGATGATAGTTACTGTGTAGCTGAAGATGATCAACATCGATTGGCTGACTGATGTCGATTACTCTGTAACTCAGCAACCTCCACATTTACACACCTGTGAATCTTTTAGCTCCATAACTTAACAATGTGGTCCTTGAGATGGATGGAGGGTATTTCCAAATCCTTGAAGGTAACAAGGTTGGAAATATAAAGAGCACCAACAAAAGTGGTTAGAGGTTGGGGATCCTCAGGTTGGACCTTAATGGATTACAAAACCTCTATTAGCACTTGGTGATGGTGGGGCGAGGTAGAGATTAACTCATACAAGCTCATCTTCATTAGGGTCTGATGAAGTTGTTTGAGGACAACTCTCCTGATCAATTTTGAGGGATTAGATTGGGAGGCACCTAAGTTGACACCTTGGGTTTGGTTGAATATGAAGATGGTTGGGTGTAGGTTGGTTGGGAGTTTTAAGAGGGGTATGTCCAAGGAATGGAAACCTTAGCCTTTCCCTTATCCTTTTGCTATGCTCTTGTGACCATGTTGATAGTATGGATAGAAGGAGAGGTTGAGTTATAGGATTGGTTAGATTCTTCTTCACTCTGAGGTGAGAGTGGAGGAGTAGGTGAGTGTTTGGTAGGTATGGTGGGTGGTTGGGTTAGTATAGGGCTAATAGGAGGTTCATCTATTAATAGATTTTCCTCATAATAAAGCTAATTGATGATGGCTTGGAGAGCTTTGAATTTGTCCATGTCATGGATGGGTGTCCTATGATAATCATAAACTTAGTGACCATTGTACCAAGTTGGTTTTGAAGCTAAAGGGTTAAAGGGTCTAATAGGAGGTAGGTCTAAACAAAATGTCTACAATAACTTATGGAGGATGGTCGAGTAGGACTTAGCTAAAGGTGGTAAAGGTGTGGTGGTCTTAGATTTGGTTGTTAAGGTGGAAAGTTGCCTAAAAATGGGTGTGGTAGTAGGTGTTTTGGAGAAGGTTATAGACTTGGTTGATGGTTGGTGTTTAGTTAAGGAGGTTGAGGAGCTAGAGGTAGAATAATTCAAGGTAGGTAACCTAGGCACAATAGGTGCAGTGAAAAGAGGTACATTAAAGAGCAACTCTGAAGGTGTCACCAAAAGAGGTGGTGAGGTTTTGGTAGAGGTAACTGGTCTCCTATTCAAGGTAGAGTGATGAGTCCCTAAAATGGAGGGAAAGGTTGAGGGAGGAAAAATTTGGGCCTTTATGTGGCTTTATCTCTTTAGTTGCTTTAGTCTGGCATTTGGTTAGTTGGTTTAGAAGGGTTAGGTCCACTTTCATAGATGGGTGAGTAAGGCTTGGTGTAGGGAGGATACCAAGATTCTTGGTAGACCTAGTTTGGATGATAGGAGAAGGATTAACTACTTAGGTCTTAGTTGGCTTAAGTGGTTAGGGGTTGGTCAGTTTGGTGGAGGTCTTATTTGGTTGGCTAGAGGGTTTGGTAGTTTGGGTAGATATGGTAAGGGGTTATTTAATGGAAGTGTCGGGTTGGTTAGACCAAGAAAAGGCTAGAGGATCTAATTAGGTAATGTAAGGGAGACCTAATTGATACCAAAAGATGTCTCGATCCATGTCAGGGTTGGAGATAAATTCCAACTTTTGCACTAGCCTAGAGAAGGGTTTATAGGTTGATTTTATTCCTTGAAGAGTGGACCTATAATATGGGCCTCTAGGTGGAGAAACAAGGATGGTAACCTCATCTTCTTCCTTAATCAAAGGATGCAAGGTTGAAATAGATGGTTCCTCTATGGGAGGAGTAGACATGGGGTTTTTCTCCTTAGGAATGATCTCCGAAGGGAAATTAGTTTTCTTAGTAACTAAAGGTGAAGGTGAGGTAGTAATGGTTAGTTATTTTGATATATCAGTTAAAAGAGAGGCTAGTGGTTCCACTAACTTAATAAGTATGAAAGGGGGGATGGCATTTCCTTAGTTTTAATATCCAAAGATAGGGAAGGTAAGTCCACTATCTCCATAGATAGAGGAGGTGTAAGATTAAAAGATTGGGTACTAGGTGGTTTGAGAATGATTACATCAAGGACCATGTTAATTTTATGGGTATCATGATAACACTCAATGTTGTTGTTATCATTCTTGGTAGGAGCATGGTTTGGAAAAGGTTGTTTGAATATATTAAGGGCTTAGTTTGATGGTACATTAGGGTTGTCCAATGTAATCTCTGACTTGTCAATGAGGGATTGGATAATGTTATAAAATGTGTTGCACCTACTGACATCATGTCTTATCACTTAGTTGAAGGCACACAGATTATTCTCATTGTACCAAATAGGTATAGGGTGAGAGAAGTCAAATTGTTGGGGTTACTTGATAGGAGGAAGTTGAATGATATTAACTTTCAATGACTTCTCCAAGATGTCAACATAAGACTCTCTAAATGGAGTGAATTGCTTCTAGTTATTATGGGTCTAGTTCCTTGGGTTTTGATTTGAGGAACTAGAGGAATTGGATTGGTTAATAGAAGGTAGAGGAGTGGATTTTAGGACAACCACATTCATGGTTACCTTGTTTTTGGTGTTGGTATTAAGTTGGTTGATTGACTTGGAGGAAGAAGCCTCATTGGTTTTATAGGTTGAGTTTTTGTTTTTGAGCTTAAGCTTTCCTTTGTCAATGGCTTGGTTCTCCAACTTACGTTCCATGTTAAAAGCTTCATTGAAGGTTTAAAATCTTTGGACATGCAGGGTAGAGTAGATATGTTTGGCACATGCCTAAGTAAAGAGCTCTATGAGTTTAGGTTGAGGTAAGGAAAATAAAATTTGGTTAATAAGTCTCCTCTAATAAGCCACAAAATTGGTGATGGATTCATCCTCAAACTTGCAGATAGAATAGAGGTCGATGATAGAAAATTTCTTAGAGATATTGATAGAAAAGTGGTCCAAGAAGGTTTGGACTAGTTGGGTAAAGGAGAAGATCAAATGTTTGGGTAATGAACTATACCAATCCAATTCCAAACCATCTAGTGACATGGGGGAGGTGCAGAGGAGAAGGACATCATCATAGGTGATGAGATAACAAACATAACTAAATGCCCTAAGGTGATGTTGGGGATACTCCTTACTTTAAAACTTAGATAATTTGGGAAGTTCCCATTGGGGAGGATATGGATTAATAGGTATAGATGGATGGATAGGTTTGTTACATATTTGTCCATATGACAAGATGTTATGAGCACCGAAGATGGATGAATCTAAAGTGGTCATCTTGTACATAAGCATCTTCATTAATTTAACTTGGGGTCATGTACCCAATGGGTTATAAGATGCATATTACTATGATGGTTGAGAGGAATATAGATAGTGGTTAGAAGGTTGGGAGGCTACCACATATGAGTAAGTAGATGTCAATGGTTGGGTGGAAGACACATAAGGGTAGGTAAAGGTAGGTGGTTGGATAGTGGGTGTATGTCCTTATAGATTAGGGATGTAGCCAAAGGTTGGTCTGAGGGGTGCTTGTTGGATAGGAGTGGTAGTTGGGTTGGTGATTGATGGAAGGGTGGTGACCCTTTTACTAATCAGTGGTAAGGTAGAGGGTATATACAACACAAGGATTTGAAGTGGAGTGGTGGTATATGGGTTGAAGGTAGATAAAGGATGGCTATTAGTGCTAGAGGTAGGCACTCTTATTATAGAGGAGTGGTTATTAGGAGTAGAAGTATAAGGATGTTGGTAGTTTGAGTTGTTTGGTTTTCAATGGTAGTCTCAAAGGGGTTGTTGGTTGATGAGGAAGCTTGGGTAGTCAATGGGTTTGTAGTAACCATGGTAATAGTTGTACTCCCCATGAGGTGGAGAGGCATGCCATAAGGCAAATCTATGAATGAAGCTGAAGCTAGGATATGGTGAGATGTGTTTATAAGATAATGTTGCAAGGCTACATGATTATTGTCTAGGAAAGTGGTAAAATCTACATCTCCTTGAGGGACATCATGAGGGAAGGTAGGAATTCCTGAAGGGTGAGCAGAGCCTATTAGTTTGGAGGTATAATCCATAGATGAAGAGGTGGAAGAGGTAGGTTGTTTTGGTGATAGGTTTTGCTCTATAAGGTCTCTTCACTTTTGGAAAGTGAGAATCATGTGAGATAGGGGAGATAAAAAGCACAAATAACATTACTACTCAAACAAAGAGAAGACAAGAAAATATCAAAGAAAATAGATGACACTCTAAAAGATACGTTAAGCCCTAGAGTTTTAATTAATCTCACTTTTAAATTATGCATTAAGAAGGTATGTGACCGAAATTGGTTTGTAGAGTGGGTACCAAAGAGGAAATATAAGGTTGGTTTTAGGTTATGTTTAGGCACTCAAAATAGATGTGTATTGATATCCATAGATTATACTCAATCAGAGAGCTAAGTTGGTCCTCCATTTGGTAATGACCTCCAAGTAGGATTGCTGAGAAAGGTTAAGGTTACCGCTAGGTGATGAAATCCTAATCAGGCCTTGTCTCTAGTTTGTTTGATGTTTAATTGGTGAAAGTGGTTTGGTTAAGTGTGTGTAACAAAGAATGAATCTATGATGGATTAATTTTCCTTTAAGCTAAACTATGTGAACTAAACTTTCAAGCAATAGATGTATGCAATTAATTTTAAGCCCAAAAGAAACTATTGATTTTGTTAATGAGTAAATAATAGAGAGAATGCAAACAAATAAGAACCCAAGTAGAGGCTCAAGGGTCCCACTGAATTTGCTAGAATGTTTCGGTGAATTTCTTAATTACTATGGAAAAGAGGAATAGAAGAAACTAAGTACGAGTATGGTTGAAAAACCTGATTAATAGTGCACATGTTGAATCAGAAGATCGTGAAGAGTTCCTCTTTAGTTTGGGAGGATGACCTGTAGATAAGAAAGTACTAAATCAAACTTTTTCATTAGACAAATAGTTGAGTGGATTGCCTAGTGATAGCTAGATCTTGGAAGTGAGAGATTCCTTAGGGCCTATCAATGCACATGTTTTAAACAGTTAAGTTTATAAATAGAAAAGAAAGGTACCTGCATTAATAAATCAAAAGCTACTAAAATTTAATATAAGAGGGCTTGCTAATAAATATGCCAAAAATGATTAAATTAGTGATAAACTAATTAACACTAATACTAGAAGGTTGGTTGTGCTTCAAAAAATATAAAAGGGGTCTGTGAATAGGAAAGAACATAGAAAATTAGGTTTGATTGGGTGTAGGTAAGTAAAATTAGCCATATGAATTTTGGTACCATAGTGAACATTCATGGTTGGGGTAACCATAAAAAATTAAGGTGACCATCGATGGTCAAGCTAACCATCGATGGTTGGGTAGATTGTCAGTATTTGACACAACTGTTAGTAGTTATTGTGTGAGGATCTTTGTTGGTAATTTTAGCTGATTGATGAGATTCAAAAGTTGAATCTTGAGAGATGGGTAGGGTCTAGGTTGATTACAAAATGGAAATAAAGTAAATGAATGCTAAGAATCAAGTACATGTATTACCAAAAGTCAATTGGGTGGATGGTTGAGGTAGTTGGTCTATTAGTGGATTATATCTTGATTCTGATAGGGTAATGCTAACTAAAGGCTTGGTGGAGAGGTGATGGAAAATTGACTCTTTAATATGATTACTAGATTTCTGATGGTGATTGACTTGCAAGAAATAAACTCCTAGATGCACAATCTCTTGATGATAACTATAGATTATTTTCACATCCCATCTCCTCTTTTCTTATAGGCAAGGCAAGGGAGCTATAATAACATGTGAATCAGGCCTCCTAAAATTAACTCATCCATGCAATAGATTGCGAATACAATTAGATGAGATATAATTAAAAAAACAAGGTGGGAGGCTTGCATGATTTTGGTTGAGGAGGTGCACCCTAACCATTAATGGTTACCTTGACCATCGGTGGTTAAGTACTGAGGGGAAGAAAGGGTTAAAAGGCAAGGTTAAGCCAATTAAGTTAAACTAACTATGGGTGAGCTCGATTAAGGTTTAGAGGTTTAGATTAGTCTCAAGAGGGTCCCAAGGTTGTTAAGGGATACTTTGACATTCGTAATTGTGATGTGCATATTTTTGGTGTCTACAATTATGTCCATGGAACTATGTAGCAATGCCCACTTGTCTAGTGCATCTGGAGACAACTTGGCCACCCCTTTCCTTTTCTTGTATTCCCCCATTATTATTTATTTCATTATCTATTATCATCTAGGGGTAATGTTTGTTTTTGTCATGTTGTTTATATGAAGATTATACTTAACCATTATTTGTTTTTATTTCCTTTTATTTCTCTTTGTTTTGTTTTCTTTTCTTGATTTTTTGTTTGTTCTTTTATTTGCCTATTTGTTTGATTTTTTGTTGTGCCTTGATTCAATCTGTGTGGTTATTGGGTGATTCCTTGTGCATTATTCTTGAATCCATCCATATTCATACATCAACATTGTCATCATGGTTTTTATCATTAGTGCATTATTTTCAATTGAGTATTGGATCACGTGTCAATCTATATGTATATTTCAGCCAAGTTATCATGGTGTTGTATGATGATGCCTACCATCACGTGCTACACTAGAAATCAAATTAAAGAGTCTACATGGAAAATATGAAATGATATATCTCCTTGGCACAAAATAATTCTCGTTCTAATCTAAATCATATCTTACATAGTGTAAATAAATAACAAAATAATTTTCCTCCTTGCTAGTTTGGACACACATCTCCCTACTTGTAGGTTGACCAAATTAATCTTTCTCCTCTATGTCAAATTTTCATCATAATCCATTTCATTTTTCCAATATCGAAGTACAATTCTTATAATCACCTTTGGGAAAATCTTTGTATACCATGCCACTTGTATTACCAATGATTTTAACCACCTATGGGCAAATCATTACATTTCCATCCATTCGAAGGTTGATGAACATAACCACCTTTAGGAAAATAATTATTTTTATTATGCCCAATAGGGACACATTTTCATTATGATAATTCTTATAACCACCTTTGGGTAAACCATTATCTTTATCCACCCAACTGGGGCATGTTTTTACCCTACCAATGGTTCTAACCACCTGTGGTCAAATCATTATTTTCCCTTTGATGATTATAATTACCTTTGGACAAATCATTATTTTGTTACCATAAGATTTTTACCATGATTATAACTACCTGGTGGAAAATCATTACCCTTTTTGTCTCACCTACGTCGATGATTATAACCACATATGAAAATATCATCCAATTTGTTTTCCCAATTAGGGCATCTCCATATACCGTTGATTCTACCTACCTATGGGGAAATAAATCTCTTTCACCCCTTTTCATATTTTTGGTCCTATCATTTCCTCTTTTTGAGGGACCAATTGCTAACCCATTTACCAATTGCTCCCTCAAGGTGGCACTTACAATTCATTTATTTCTATTGAAGTCATAAATACACATGACCTTTTCTTTATTTGAGAAGATGTTACTATGAATATATCTTGAAATGCATTCCAAAATAGGGACAAACTATAGATACCTAAAATTGGCCACCACTAGCCTTCGACCAGACTTCAGACTGATACCTACCAACCATTGCAAACTAAGCCTAGGAATCACTGAACATCTCAAATTTACTTATGCATCATTCATCAAAGCTCTAAATCTCATGGAGGCATCCCTAATTAAGATATCATAGTGTATGCAATAATAATCTCTCATAGAAATCATCCCTAAACATCCTAGAACATCACAATAGTCAATTTCACCTATGGACTTATTAAGTGGGGCACATGAACTTAAATCAAATCTTGAAAGAGCTAAATGTCCTTATAGAATTAATTAACAAGCTAAACCAAATTAAATTCCTAGTTTAATTATCCATGTACAATTAATGAATTAATAAAAAATGAAACTGAAAAATATGAAATATCTTATCCTTTCATGATTACCTTTACAAGTTGTCAAGCCTTTTAAAAATATCCTAAAATATCTTATTTTGGAGACCCATGCCTATTCATTGAAAATCATGAGGAATTGACACCTTTTAACTCTACTGGGGTTAGTATTGACTCACTTAGGTTAGATTTGAACCCATTCCAAGCCTAAATGCACCTTGACTCACCTTGGGTTGGGGTTGGTTCCTAAGCCTATAAATACAAGCCATTACCCATTGATTTCTAAGGTTGGATATTGTAGAGTTATAATGCAAAATTTGTTGCATGATTCACATCAATAATGTTATAATGCCAAACTATCAAGAAAAAAAAGCATAAGCCAAATCAAAGATAACACAATCTAATGGTGCCAAGGAGAGAGGGAGCTACACAAACTCCATTTCCAAAGACTCTTTGAGCACAAATTAAGTAAGGCACTCAACAAATCATTTGGAGCTCTCAAGGAAGGTAAGAGATTGTTTCTTTTGTATTTTAGTTGTGTTTTTCATTTTATTTTGTTCATTAATCCCAGCCTTAATATCTAGGCTTGTAAGTGTTAGTGTTAGTGTGTTTTTATCAAGTTTTTGTTTCTTGAACTAACATGTTACTAAGCCCCCTTCTTGGATTCCTATGATCACAAGATAAAAATAAAAGATTAATGAAAATAATTCTTCATCACCATCAACTCTATCATCTAAACATGATAAGGTAGAAGTTCAGTACAAACATATGAAACAAAAATAAAACAAATACTAAATATTTTGTTATTTATTAGTTTTGGAAGCCAAAATTTAGAGAATACTAAAGATGATGAAAATGGGATTCCTAATAAAATATATGAATACTTGAATCATATAAAATCTATGCCTATAACACCAGGGTAATATAGAGTATTTTGAATGTGGTGAGCTTTTATAAATTATAATATATTATTCAAACTCAAACTCCTATAGATAATATCAAAGGGAAGGTACCCATTCAAGACAAATATCATATTACAAATTGTGTAATACATCTCTAAAGACAACCTTACAAAATTAAAAATTGAGAAATAAATACTCTATGCTACAACATCAAATAGATCATGATCCATATTATAAGGAAAACACACATATATTTTTTGATGTCTATTACAATAATAATTCAAGATAAGAATCTCACAATAAGAACTACATTAATATAACACTTTGTCAAATATATCATGACTAGATTATAAGAAGGATTGGCCATAACACAATGTGTAGATGATGAGTATCTAATATGTATATGAAATTTATTCAATAGTATAGATCCCATTGTATACACCTAAATTTACATGCTTCATTTACCATCACTAATATTATTATTAGTCAACATTAATTTTGATTATCTAATTTATTTCTTCTAATTTTATCCTAATATCACCTATTCTAGCCATTTATCTAACACCCCCTTCATTATTCTTCATCCACTAACCATATATTATCACCACCAACCTATTAATTCTTCTAATCATCTATTATCCACTAACTAATGCCACTTGCCTATTATATTAAAATTTTAAATTCTAATCCCACCTACCCTAGCCTATTCATAAGATTTCCTACATCCCTAGTCCCTAATCACCTATCTAACCACGTCTTAATATTACTTATCCCCCTAATGGATGATAGGATTCTCCAATTATATAATCCTCTCTATCTTAGACCTTCCTTTGTAGAAGCCTCTATTCTAGAGGCTTCCACGTAATTTTTAATTCCTTGGATAATCCTCCATCATTGATTCTTTTCATCCCAACTTTGAATATTGGCCATTGATCTTCCCTCATTCCTTCTATTTAAACAAACCATCCCTCCATTGAAATCTTAATGGGAATACACTTGAATCAACAATATCATAATCTCTCTAAGTCTTCATACAATCATCATATTGTCCATAAATCCATGCTATCATCCAAGTCATTGATCAAGTTATCACTATGGTAAAATTTTGAGTCAACTTGTAAGCAATATTTATAGACATCCAATTTATAACACTATTTATGTTAAAATTATCAATCTTACTCTAAATTTATGAAGACACATAATTTGGGCCAAAATCACTTAAATGTGCTAAATGGTTCAAGCTTGTCATATATAAGTGCCGATTTAGGCCAATGTATCCCTAAATGGGGTAATACATTTTATGTGATTATTAACTTTGATCAAATCATTTTGAGTCAAAATGATGAAAATGCATTTTGGTGCTTTGGATCACTCTTTTCTTCTAATTTAGAAGCACACATGTGTATGTGTTATTTTGTGTCAACAACATCTTAAATGGGGTATCAGTCCATATGTAAATAATATCACCTTCTAATTCCTCTCTAGTCAAATTATGACCTAGTAATATGACATTCTGACTAGTTTGATTAATTGACTGCAACTAATTTCCAAAGAATTGCTTAAAAATTGATTAATCTTACTTAGACAAACTAAACTAAATTATGAGCTTAAGTAAGAATGTCATGGAATTTATTGAATATTTCTTTATTGGAAATTGATTTTTAATATTTGCATCATCAAATGACATTATTTATGGGGTGGCATCCATAAGCCATAAATACAACAAATATTAGGTTTAAAAGCTCCCATGACTTTTTAATGCCCCTTCCTTCCAAATATTTATGAGGGTATTTATAGATTTTATTTACATAATTGTATTAATTCATGGCTACACATCTTGATTTCAAGATGAACGGTCATGGTTGATCTTGATCAATTTGAAAAATCTATAAATAGGAGGGCCAAGACCACTTTGATTAAGCTTCATTTGTGTAAACTTATTGTGCAAAATTCTCTCCACATGCCATTTGTGTGTGTTGTTTATTATGCTTAATTTGTAATAGGATAACTTCAAGATAGGCATAACATTGATTTTTATATCATGAGCCTAGTTTCATTGGTGAGTAAGAGATGATGGAGGAGCTTTGCCTTATATTATTGACAAAGACTTGAGCACCAAATCAAGGGGAAAATCATGTTTTGAGATGTATTTAGATTGTGGGATATCTTAGAAAGGTAATGTATGTGCTTTCTTTCATTTGCTCTTTATTTTCATTTGCAAACCCAATTTGAATAGGTTGGCTTAGCTTGTTATGTTATTATGAATTTAATTTATTAATGCTTGATATAACAATATTTGTAATCCATCTCTACATCTTGGCATGCCTGGTGGGACCATACAACCCACTTAAACAAGGAAGACACTTTGGTAAACCTTATAAAATCTAAAAAGTCTTTAAAAATCCTTAAAAACAAGTTTTTATCATATTTTTCCCATGTTCTCGACATTTTTTTATTGATACATAGGTCACATAGTGATCGACGTCAGTTTTGTGTATCCAACATCGATCCTGACTAGCTGGCATCAGTTAGGTTATAGGGAAAAACATGGTTAAAAATCATTTTTTAGAGTTTTATTCAATTACAATTGGTAATTTTGAGTTTTTAAGTCTCTGTCTAAACATATATTTCATGATCCAAAGATTTTCTAGAGATTTTATTATAAGCTTGGGCTAACAAGTGTTTTTTGTCAAAAATAGTTTTTCCCTAAAGGTTCACAAGTGACTGTTATCAATATTTTTTGACTAGATCAATTCATTTATGACCAACATCATTGTTGCTGTAACTGACATTGATCACTATTGATCGACGTCAGTCTCTGTGTTTAAAAATAGATAACCTAAGAACTAGTTTTTAAAACTTGCTTCATTTATTATCAATTGTGCTTCCAAGTAGGGGTGGAATATGTAACCTTTGTAGGACTCATGTGGAAAAGTGATAAAATTTGAGCATGATTTAACTCTTGAATCTTCCCTCTGGGTTTAAAAGGACTTATATGTTTTATTTATTTGTTTTTTGAATATTTTCAATTTTTTTAGAAACTAAGTCCAAGGGGCCAATAATTCATTAAACATTTCATTTTGGTGCTTAAAAGTAACATTCACTTAAGTTTTAATCTTTTCAAAAGTGTGTTGTTTTATGAAAAATCATCTATTGCTTGTTTGTTCTTGAGAAAAATGAAGAGTGTGTGTATGCTCTCCCCCATCCATTTTTGAGAACTTGGGTAACCAAAAGTGCCTTTTCATTGTGATTGTACATTTGTCCAAGACTTGAAAAGAAAATTATCTAGGCTCTCCTCAAAACTTGTATGGTTTGGGTGATCTAAAACCAACCTCTAAAGTCTTTTCACTTAGTTTTATTTTTATGCAATTTGGCTTGTAGAGTGGAGTTCATAGCCTCCTCACGAGTTTTTTAAGGAAGCTTTGATCTAGGGTTTCATCTCCTAGCATTGTTTCAACCCTTCTCGATGATGGGGTATATAAATCAGGGTACACATATTATGAGAGCCAGGGGGTTTGAGCAGCTAACCTTTCCTTTTGTAACAAAAACTTGAGTCAGGTCTAGTTAACAAGGGGATTCCACTAAGCAGTAAATAGATAGAATCGATATGTAAAGGAATAAACCCTTTCATAATAAGTTAATTAGTATGAACTCAATTGAAATGAGGCATATCTAGTATTAACCATGCTTGAGACCATCTAGATGGTTAAAAATTTAAGTTTTAAAACAATCCCACTTGCCGTGGACATATTATTGATACAAAGTGAGTAACCTGAAGGTCCATATCATCATACAATATTTTGGGAGAAGGGGGTGCAAAAATCCTACTACTTCATGTGTTTGTATTTTTGGATTAATAATTAAAATCCTCCCAAGAGAAGGTATATAGATAGATTTCAACAATATAAAGTAACCTTGCCAGTTTAGGGATTAAGATGATTTACTTGGTTGTATTTGTCTTTTCCTTTACTTTCTTGTTCTTGATTGAAGTCTATAAATTATTTGTGAATAAAAAACATCATAACCAAACACATTTGTTATCTACCATTTCTTGAACAAGGAAGCATTATGCTGGTTAAATCCAAATCATCCTTTGCCTTGTTCAAAACCTCATCTTAAAAATTTGTGTTTGTATTGTCTAAAAAATGTAGTTATGCTACCCATTTGAGTCTGTACCATTTTCAAAAATATTTAAGTCCATTGATAATTTAAATTCAAAATTATACATTTCTTGGTTCTAAATCAATGTGTTAATTGGTTTTACCATTTGCACTTGGTTTGAGTTAACTTGGGTTTGATTTACCATTCAGATTAGAGGTCATTTATAAACTCATCATCATTTGATCCTTATGAACTTAGGTTATCTTGCATGTCAGTTATACTCTAAGTTATAGAACACATTTGATTCTACCTCCTATTACCATGTGGTGGCATTGTGCTACCCATTTGGTTTTAGTTTTATATGTAAGAATTATTGCATGTTTTCTCATATTGAGTTTCTTAGTTCACATTATCACCTTACTAATCTGAAGGGATTTATTTTAATTTTCTAGTAGAAACTCGTTAAAGTTGAACTAGTTTTTATGGTATTAACATATATCTCAACCTATGTTTGGTTTACTAGTTTAGACTTAGGTCTTTGAGTTATCATACCCTCTTCTAATTTATATGATTTTAATCTATCAAGGTTGAGTAATTTTGTGAACACAAACATTCTTCTAATTGTGTGGTACTACACCACCTCCTTTTTATTTTAGTCTCTTTGTTATCTTGTCACTTGTTTGGAGGAATTTAAAACACACCTTATTTAAAACATTTTCCAAATATTAAGCAAATGTAGAGAACAAAATTTTAGACATGATGTACAGGTACACTCATAGTGGGTCTTTTATGACCTTAGCTATGAGGGAGAACATTGTTATGATGGGTGTGAGTACTTCATCGTGTTTGAAGATATTTCCCTCTTTGGTCCTATTTATTGAATACCAATCTAATCCATGTTGATTTTTGTATGTCATCCCTATCCTTCTCCTTTAATTTACACACCACACTTGAAGGTTACAATTCTAGGCTATTTTCCTTCAGCTTATGCAAGCAATCAAGCTACAAAACATGTCAAGGTTATGATTTTAGGACCTCCTCCTTTGGTTTGTGCAAGTAACTAAACTATGCAACATCATATCATTACCATTCTTGGCCAATCACCTATATCTATTGAGTATATTGTTGAGGAACATCCATTTGATGAACCAGATTTTGTTGATCCCTTCTTCGATAGTCTAATTTTTGGAGATCCCATTTTTGAATCACAAACCATTATTCACCTTGAACCAATTATTACCCACTTTAGAAGTTCTATGTCAGTCTTTGATCCTCACTAACAACCATGAACTCTTTAAGAGTCATCTTTTAAGGACCAAAATGTGTTCAAAGTTGATATTTTACAACCAATTGTTAACCAAATCCATGATGTTATTATTGAAACACCCATTTGTGATGAGTCAACCTGTGATGAATCACCTATTCATATTTTAGATATTTTTATAGATCCCCATCTCTTTGACAAGCTAGTCTATGCAGATTTATCTCTTAATATTTTTACACTCATTAAAGAGTCTCATTATGATAGATTATTTTTTGTTGAGTCATCTCTTCAGTAGTTCTTTCTCTTTGACGGGATTCACCTAGATGAGTAGTCTATGTTAAACCTTTCTTTGATTAATATGTTTTTATTGAGCCCATTTTGCCATCATAGAACATTAATTTTATGATACCAAGCATTCAATAAAATATCATTATAGAAATAACCACATCAGATGAAGAATTAACATTAGAGTCAGGTTCCCTTTTTGAGCTGATGTTAGATCTAACATCAAAAGAAGAATCACTATCAGTCTCAACATTAGATTTAGAGTCCCTTGACTTGGACTCAACTTGAGAAATAAAGTAAAATCATGGTTGTTAAAACATTGGTTACACTTGCCTTGCAGATCAATTTGAATATATTTGTGATCCTTTTATGATTATTAAAGATGATTAATTCAGCATTAACATAGGTTCTCGTTGTATCTTTTATAAAGATTATGCTATTTTTCATCATTCCATTACCCCCGCCCATCATAGCCATTATATTAACATTCCACCTCCCACAAGCATCGATTGAGATCGATAGAATCACACTTTCTTGAACTACATCCATGGTCACATATCAGGTGCAAAATATCAGGGGGCTAAGACCACAGTCATGTAGAAGAAGAACAATCTTCTAATGAAACCTTTTAAAAGGCACTAGAGGATGAACACATTTAAAACTCAACATATTTTATTGAAAACTTTTTGAAGGTGCTAGAAGATAATTAAAGTCAAATGTTAACATCTCTTCATGAAACCTTCTAGGAGGTGTTATGGGATGACTAAAACAAATTATTCATTGTATGATGAAGATATTATTTAAGATCAAATAAGTATAACTTTTAGTATATAACATAATTACATGATAGCTACTCTTAGGATCAAACAACATAAAAATATGGTGGTCCTATCGAGAGCATATTCATATGTCTTCAACCTCACCACAACCAAAATTATGTTAAATGAAAAATTAGTAATATTGTGTGTCCCTAAAAATCTTGATCTTCATTTGTTTCCTAACCATTACACACTCCATTATCATCTATATTTTCATTACCCACTTATCCCATTTATCTCATGTCTAACATTATTTACCATCTTGGTCATAATTTCCTTTACAGAGGTTATAAAGACATCTTGTCTCGATATTTGAAGGAAAAAGAATTAATGACCAGTGAATATCACATTAACATCATTGAAATATAGATTTGTAGTAGGTTCTTGATAGAGCAACTATTCAGACAAGGTGTTGCATATAAATTTACATGATTGATTATTCTAGTTGTCTCACATGCTGATCAAGATGATCATCTCCATGTCATTAGGAGAAATATAACCATTTACCCTTACATTTTCCTTACCTTGTCTCTTAGGGGAAGCCCTATAGACCATTTCATTCTAGGTATCTTATACCATTGTGTCCCATTTGTTCCTTTATTTGAACTACATTGACTTGAGGTCCTTTTGGACTATATAGGCAGTGTTTAATTTATATTGAGGTTAGCTCAATCAACCTTCACTACGTTCTCACTATTTTATGAGAAATTTGTATGTTTAAACACTCTCATTATTTTGTGAGTAACCTTGACCATGATCTCACCATTTTGTGGGAATTTTAAGTTTGAACATTCTCACCATTTTGTGAGCAAACTAAGCCCATATTCTTGCCATATTGTGAGCCAATAATCACTTGGGGGAAACCTTGTTGCCATTATAGCCAAATATCATATTATATTTTTATTTATGCCATACCATGTACCATTTTTATTATACCATGTCTTTAATATTGACCAAGGCTTGTTGTTATCTATCCTGCTTACCCTATTTTGATCATTGGTTCCTTTGGTATCTTTTTGCACTTTTCACAGGGGGATTCCAATCTAATTTCAATAGTTTTAGCATTCCATGTTGAATGATAGTCTATGGGAGTAGTGTGACATTTGATCTGGAAATTTATTTTTCATCTCTCATCTTATTGGTATCTTTTTGATTACTATTATCATTTGCCTTTATATTTACCTTTAATTGCAAACTTGTTGTGACTTGGTCGATCTTCCATCAAATTTTGTGTTGGAAAAACTATTGTGACTTAAGGTCCTAATGGGATGATGTAGGTTATGCTTGATTCATGTTGAGGTCAACTTAGTCCCCCATTTTAATACACTCTCATCATCTTATGAGCATTTTAAGTTGGTACATTCTCACCATTTAATGTGAACTCTTTGAAGTACCCTCACCATTTTATGAATTTTACCATTCTATGTCTCTTAATCTTAAATCAAGTTGAGATACTTAAATTGTAAAAACATTTGTTAAATGATTTGTTGTTTATTTATGTTGTTTTGTGTGTTATTTGGTCTTTTGAGTTATTATTTTGTCTTGTTATTTTGTTTTTTTCTAAGTGCTTCTTGATAGTACATATGGATCTTGATTATTCATATCTCACTTCATCTGTTTATTAAGTTATTCTTGCTTTGTTTTTTTACATTCTTGTTCCTACTTAAATCCTAATTGGTCATATCTTGATTCTGAGTTAGGTTCATCTCATCTATGCCTTATTTTTTCTTTGTTTTTTGTTTAAATGTAAATAGTTGTAACTCTAGTATTGGTAATTTTTATCATTATCTTTAGTTATAAATATTCACATTTAAACTGGCTCAGTGCAATTGAAATCCAATGTCATTATAAGTTCTTCATACTTATGATGCATAATTTAATTTTACTATAACAAGCACCATGTGATTTGGATCGAAGTCTCAAAGTTAATACAACTCTTAAGTGCAATGATGAAACTAGGCACTAATGAGCCTTCACACCCAAATATATGCAAGACGTGCATCTCTTGGCATACATTATGAGTCTAACTAAACAATGGTATATATTTTTATATTATTAGGTAGTACTTAGATACATTGGATTAAGGTCCATTTGGACTATGTAGGTAGTGCTTAGATACATGTCATATCTTAGGTCAGCTCAGCCATCTTCATTTATTCTATTCATCTCTTTCATCACTTTGTACATATTCATATGCTTGGTTTCTTGTGACTATTTTAGTCATTTGACTATTGCATCTATGTTTATGCCTATTATCTTAATATATGCATTAGGTTATACCCTTGAGCTATTGTTTGCCAATTTTAATTTTTGGGGCACAACATCTGGACCAAGCATTGAATTAGATTAGCCCTATAGGGCCAAAACATTCTTTATCAGTGATCAAAGTTAGCCCTACTAAGGCAAAATTATTTTATCAACCGATAAAATCCAATCTACTAGGGAATATTATTGTTTCCTCTCTTTGGAGCAATGTTCTCCTATTTCTTCTAATTCCAAGCTCTACAAACTTTTGCCCTCATTCTAGAAATATTTTAGTGTGCAACTTATTTCAAGATCGATCATTTCATAAACACATAGCTTACACCCTAGCTTTGGGTGTTTTCAAAGTGTGTTACTTACATTTTTGGATTGTATCCTTCCCCTTCCCCCATCCTTGAGGCCCATTATACTCTAATTATATTTTGATCATTTTTAGACTCAATATATACAAGCATTAGCTCTTCTAGATTTAATCTATCCCATGAGTTAATCTCACTTTATCTCTCTTTTTGAGAGTCCATCCTTATCTTTCATCATTATATGTCCTCTTGATGGGGCATCATGGGTCATTTCCTTCCAAATTATTTTTGACAACTATTTTCTTTGAAAAGATGTTGCTTCGCCTGAATGTCTCACCATGCCTTCTCAAACAGGGAAAAAATGTAGACATCCAATTCCTAACACCATTTGTGTTGAAATTGTCAATCCTACTCAAAATTTGTGAAAATGCACAATTTTTGCACAAATCACTTGAACATACTAAATGGTTCAAGATTGTCATATACAAGTACTGATTTAGGCTAATGTATCCCTAAATGGGAAAATGCATTTTATGCGATTATTAACTTTGATTAAATCATTTGAAGTTAAAATGATGAAAATGTATTTTGGTGCTCTAGATCACTCTTTTATTCTAATTTAGAAGCACATCACATGTGTAATGTTATTTTGTGTTGACAACATCCTAAATGGGGTATTGATCCATACACAATTATAGTCACCTTTTAATTCCTCTCTAGTCAAATTACATTCTAGGAATATGACATTTTAACTAGTTTGATTAATTTAGTGCAACAATTTCCAAATAATTACTTAAAAATTGATTAATCTCACTTAGGTAAACTAAACCAAATTATGAGATTAAATAAGAATTCCATGGAATTTATTGAATATTTCTTTATTGGAAATTGATTCCTAATATATGTATCATCAAATGGCATCGTTTGTGGGGTAGCATCCATAAGCCATAAATTTAATAAATATCAAGTTTAAGGCCTCTCATGCCTCTTTTATGCTCCTTTATTCCAAATATTTATGAGGATATTTATTGATTTTATTTACATAATTGGATTAATTCATGACCACACATCTTGATCTCAACATGGATGATCATAGTTGATCTTGATCAATTTGTAAAATCTATAAGTAAGAGGGCCAAGACCACTTTGATTAAGCTTTATTTGTGTAAACCTATTATGAAAAATTCTCTCCACATGCCATATGTGTGTGTTATTTATTATGCTTAATTTACAATAGGATTGCTTCATTGATAGGCACAACAATGATTTTTATCTCATGAACCTAGTTTCATTGGTGAGCAAGAGATGATGGAGAAGCTTTACCTTGCATCATTGTTGAATACTTGAGCACCAAATCAAGGGCAAAATCATGTTTTGAGCCATATTTAAATAGTGTTATGCTCTTGGGAAGGTAATGTATGCACTTTATTTCATTTTCTCTTTATTATCATTTTCAAACCCTATTTGAATAGGTTAGATCAGCTTGTTATATTCTTATGCATTTTTCTTGATTTTCTTGATTAATGCATGAGTTAAAAATATTTGTAATCCATCTCTACATCTTAAATTGTGTTGAAATTGTCAATCTTACTCAAAATTTGTGAAAATGAATAATTTAAGCCAAAATCACTTAAACACATTAAATGGTTTGATCTTGTTGTATACAAGTGCTAATTTAGGCCAATGTATCCCTAAATGGGAAAATTAATTTTATGTGATTATTAAATTTGATCAAATCATTTTGAGTCAAAATGACAAAAATGCATTTTGGTGCTCTGTATCACTCTTTTCTTCTAATTTAGAAGCACATGACACATGCATGTGTTATTTTGTGTCGACAACATCCCAAATGGGGTATCAATCTGTACACAACTAACATTGCCTTCTAATTCCTCTCAAGTAAAATTATGACCTAGTAATATGACATATTGATCAGGTTGATTAATTGAGTGCAGCCAATTTCTAAATAATTGCTTAAAAATTGATTAATCTTAGGTAAACTAAACCAAATTATGAGCTTAAGTAAGAATTCCATGGAAGTTATTAAAAATTTATTTATTGGAAATCAATGCATAATTGTGGGGTTACATCCATAAGCCATAAATGCAAAAAATATTAGGTTTAATGCCTTCCATGCCTCTTTAATGCCCCTTCCATCTAAATATTTACGAGGGTATTTATGAATTTTATTTACATAATTGGATTAATTCATGGCCACACATCTTAATCTCAAGATGGATGATTATGGTTGATCCTGATCAATTTGGAAAATCTATAAATGAGAGGGCCAAGACCACTTTGATTAAGCTTCATTCGTGTAAACTTATTATGCATAATCATCTCCACATGCCATTTATGTGTGTTGTTTATTATGCTTAATTTGTAATAGGATAGCTTCATTGATAGGCACAACATTGATTTTTATATCATGAGACTAGTTTCATTGGTGGGAAAGAGATGGAGGAGCTTTGATTTGCATCATTATTGAATACTTGAGCACCAAATCAAGGGGAAAATCATGTTTTGAGTGACATTTAGATAGTGGGATGCTCTTGGGAAGGTAATGTATGTGCTTTCTTTTATTTGGTCGTTATTGTCATTTACAAACATCATTTGAATAGGTTGGATTACATTGTTATGTTCTTATGCATTTTTTTGATCTTTTTGATTAATTCTTGAGCTAAAAATATTTTTAATCCATCTCTACATCTCTATTTATGTTAAAATTGTCAATCTTACTTAAAATTTGTGAAAATGCATAATTTGAGCTAAAATCACTTAAACATGCTAAATGGTTTGAGATTGTCATATAAAAATGCCAATTTAGGCCAATGTATCCTTAAATGGGGAAATGCATTTTATGTGATTGTTAACTTTGATCAAATAATTTTGAGTGAAAATGAAAAAAATGCATTTTGGTGCTTTGAATCACTCTTTTCTTCTAATTCAAAAGCACATGACATGTGCATGTGTGATTTTGTGTTGACAATATCCTAAATAGGGTATCAGTCTATACACAACTAACACCACCTTATAATTCTTCTTTAGTCAAATTACAACTTAATAATATGACATTCTGACTAGTTTGATTAATTGAGTGCAACCAATTTCTAAAGAATTGATTAATCTTACTTAGACAAACTAAACCAGATTATGAGCTTAAGTAAGAATTCCATGAAAGTTATTGAATATTTATTTATTAGAAATTTATTTCTAATATCTACATTATCAAATGACATCATTTGTGGGATGACATCTATAAACCATAAATGTAATAAATATTAGGTTTAAGGCCTCTCATGACTCTTTAATGCCCCTTCTTTCTATATTTATGAAGGTATTTAAAGATTTTATGTACATAATTAGATTAATTCATGGCCACACATCTTAATATCAAGATGAATGGTCATGGTTGATCCTGATCAATTTGAAAAATCTATATATAGGAGGGCCAAGACCACTATGATTAAACTTCATTTGTGTAAAATTATTGTGCAGAATTATCTCCACATGCCATTTGTCTATGTTGTTTATTATGCTTAATTTGTAATAGGATAACTTCATTGATAGGCACAACATTGATTTTTATATCATGAGCCTAGTTACTTTTGTGAGAAAGAGATGATGGAGGAGCTTTGAATTACATCATTGTTGAAGACTTGAGCACCAAATCAAGGGAAAAATCATGTTTTGAGCCACACTTAGATAGTGGGATGTTCTTGGGAAGTTAATGTATGCACTTTATTTCATTTGATCTTTATTGTCATTTGTAAACTCCATTTGAATAGGTTGGCATAACTTGTTATATTATTATGCATTTTCTTTATTTTATTGAATAATGCTTGATCAAAATGTAGAGATGGATTATAAATATTATTAGATCAAACATTAGTTAAGAAAATCAATAAAAATACATAAGAACATAACAACCTAAGCCAACCTATTAAAATTGCATTTTCAAATGACAATACAGATCAAATGAAAGAAAGCACATACATTACCTTCTCAAGAGCATCCCACTATCTAAATGTGTCTCAAAACTTGATTTTCCCCTTGATTTGGTGCTCAAGTCTTTGTCAATGATGCAAGGCAAATCTCCTCAATCATCTCTTGATCACCAATGAAACTAGGCTCATGATATAAAAATCAATTTTATGCCTATAAATGAAGCTATCCTATTAAAAATTAAGCATAATAAATAACACACACAAATGGCATGTGGAGAGAATTTTGCATAATAAGTTTACACAAATTTTGCTTAATCAAAGTGGTCTTGGCCCTCCTATTTATAGATTTTCTAAATTGATCAGGATCAACCATGATCATCCATATTGAGATCAAGATGTGTGTCCATGAATTAATCCAATTATGTAAATAAAATCCATAAATACCCTCATAAATATTTGGAAGGAAGAGGCATTAAAGAGGCATGAGAAGTATTAAACTTGATATTTATTGCATTTATGGCTTATGGATGCCACCCCACAAATGATGTCATTTGATGATGCATATAGTAAGAATCAATTTTTAATAAATAAATATTCAATAAATGCCATGGAATTCTTACTTAAGCTCATAATTTGGTTTAGTTTGCATAAGTAAGATTAATCAATTTTTAAGTAATTCTTTGGAAATTGGTTGCACTCAATTAATCAAACTAGTAATAATGTCATATTGCTGGGTCTTAATTTAAATGGAGAGGAATTAAAAGGTGGTGTTAGTTTCATATAGTCTGATACCCCATTTAGGATGTTGTTGACATAAATTAACATGTGCATATGTCATGTGATTCTAAATTAAAAGAAAAGAGTGATATAGAGCACCAAAATGCATTTTCATCATACTGACTCAAAATGATTTGATCAAAGTTAATAATCGAATAAAATGCATTTCCCCATTTAGGGATACATTAGCCTAAATTGGCGCTTATATATGATAAGATCAAACTATTTAGCATGTTTAAGTGATTTGGGCCCAAATTGTGCATGTTCACAAATCTAGAATAAGATTGACAATTTTAACACAAATGGTGTTAAGAATTGCATGTTTACAATATCTATCTATAATCATTTACTCTTTTCTTATTTTGATCTTGATTTATAGCACTTAACTTTTAAGATCTAATGTAGGTATGAATGTTTCATTTGTCATGGCATTTTATTCATAAATGGTCTATAGATTTTAATGGTGGATTATAGATTTGGTAATTTTAGTTAAACGACATAATATAAATCTCATTTCTCAAATTTGCATCTTACACCCATAATAGTGGAAACTCAACAACCAATTAGAAATATTCATCAATGAAAAAATAAGCAGCCACATGTACAAATTTCCTCTAAAACTATTTCATTGGCTAATGATATATTTCCAAGTTTAATTATCATTAACTAGTTTATTGAATCCTATGGTTGTCTTACAAAAATATTGTGTGTCTTCCACAAAGAGAACCAATGCATTCTATGACGTGAAACATAATGTATAGGTTACTTTTACTACTAGAACTTGTAGTACATACATGATTATATCCATCACACTGATGATTCTATATATTCTATAGCTTGTGACCATTTATTAGATTCAAATAGTGATATGAATGCTACTCATTTCCCATTATGTGTGACATTTTCACTAATTTATACATGACCTACACTTTAGCATCTCATCAATTGGATCATAGGTTAGATAGGACATAGTTTATTGTACATATCTTCACATTGCTTTTTTTTTTATCACCCTCTCCTACCTTGAATGATTGAATATTTTATTCTCCTATTGTGACTTAAACATGTACATATGATATTTATTTCATAATACTTATATCCTTTGGATTTGATTTTATTATTATTATTCATTATCCCTAGCCCTTTGATTTTTTGTCTTATTACAAACATTCATACTAGCTCTCCTAAGATGCCACATGCATATACACACTTTAAAACAGTCTAAATTTTGTATAAATTGTTCGAGGCAAGTCACTCCTTGATATGGAATAATAATTTCCCAACTCTCCATATTTACTATCTATGCTTGATTTGGTCATGGCACACATAAACTTACATGATCACATAAATTCAATGCCTACACATATTATGACATTCACACAATGATTATTTCCCACTAGGGGCATTTACTTATTATGAGTTCGACATATAATACTATGAGACATGAATTTATGATACAACTTAGACATATCACATGCATTCTCTAGCCTAATTTTATAATTCACTTGGTGCACACTATGCATTAACATATGCTATTGATTGTTTGGATCCCTTCTAATATTCTGTTTCACAACCTTGCCCCTTGGCCTTGCTTCATAAATTGAGTTCTAATTTATATAAATATTCTTAAAAAATAAAATATTTTAAAAAGTGCCAAAACATTTAAATATACAAAAATACAAAACCAAGACCTATACATGACTTGTTTTGATGATATACATATTTCTTTCGTGTCATTTGTCATACACATGGTGAATTACATATCCATTTTCTATGCACATGCTTTTCACAATATATAGAGTTAATTTATAGAAATAATGTTACATTTGAGACATGGGCATACATATATGTGACATCAATAACATCCATTGACAAGTAATACATTTTTAGGCATGCCCATCCTAGGGGCATCTTAACACATATTTTAGATTATATATTTTTATACTAGTGTATTAAATTTATTGAGATAATTAAACTTTTTATAAATGAATTACTCTTGTTTATACTTATTACAATTCTACTTCCTATGGATATTGTGCTCGGATGTACTAGATGATGAAATCAAATGACTATGTGGACTAAATTTTCATTCTCTATGCTTACCTATTATTGATAACTATGACTAATGAGCTAAGGAATCAACCCTAAAAGACATTCAAAAACCCACTTTTTGAGCCTTTTCAATCAATGATAACATATTAAAGTTTCCTTTTGTACTCCTTTGTATTATATAATAGTAAATGAACATGTTATATATATCTTTGATGTTTTATGATTAAACTATCTATTTTATGAATAAGATTATATAATTTAATGTCTTTATTTTAATTTACTAGTAATCCAATGCGTAAAGATATTAAGGGAAAGCTATGATTCATATTAGGTACATGTAGCAAATCAATATAATAACTAGACCACTTGTAGGATAACTTGTAGTAATTTGGTAGTCATCTCATAGCAAATGGGTAGGCCAACCCATAATAATTGGGTAAATAACCCATAAAAACTAGGCATGCCAACCCATAGGCACTAGGTAGGCCAATCTGAAGTAACTAGGTAGTTAGCCCATAATAGCTAGGTAAATCAACCCATAACAACTAGGTAGCAACACGTAGTAATTAGGCATGCCAACTTGTAGTAAATAGGTATCCCACATGTAGAAACTAGGTGGGCAATCTGTAGCAATTATAGTGATAGTTTTTACAACCTATTTCAATGGTAAAGATAATTATTCCAGCCTATAACATTATCTATAATTTTTATTCCAAGTCCTAGAAGTATTCATTATGGTCATCCTAAAATGTAGCACTTGTTGTTAAAGTGAATTTGTGACTATGATGGTTAGTAGGTGGTTTGAGAAGGATTCGATGGTCTAAAGAACAAGGTAAATCATAAAATCTAAGGAAATGGAAAATCAATGTATGAATGACCCATCAGTAAGCCTTTATTAGATCACACCTCCAAACTATTGCAACCATGAAACCCATTTTTATGTCATGTCTTTTGTTTTTATTTGATTTCTAGTTGTAAATCTGTCATAGTATATGTGTAGTTTGTTTCTCCTAGATTTTATTAATAGGAAAAATATATTTTATACTTTATATTGTAATTAGGGGATAAATTTAAGAACAAATCCTCTCTATTTAAAAATCAAGAAATAGGTCATATGTTAGCAAGTAGAAAATAAAAAATAATAATTGAGAATTTTTGAGGGAGAATTTAATTATGTTCTATAACTTTGTAATGTCACTATAGGAATACTCACATTGGTATATTCTTGTGAATGCAAGAATATGTGATTTTAAGTAAAGAATGTATTAGGAGGAAGGGATTATGACATAACTCCAACCTTAGCAACCTTATCACCTCAACCTTTTAAACAATGTAGTGTTTCATATATAGTGCTAACATATTTTCAAACAAATGCCTTGGGTTGATAATTAGTGAAAGTAGTAGTATCAATAAATCAAATGATTTCCCCTCAGGTGAATCTATCAGGTTGTAGACAAGTTTGACTGCCTTAAGTTTAATTCATGGTTTGATTATGCTCATAAATTTGGCACCATTTCTGGGGATAGGTGTCAAACATTGGTAGCCTAATAAGTTGAGTTAGATTTCCTACTTTCTAGAATAATTTCCTTGCTTTATAGAGTAATTTACTACTTTACAATTAAGAGTTCAATTTATACAAACAAGATTAATAAAAATATTTTTATCTATCTTAGAACTAACCCTATGTAGGTTAAGGTAAAAAATATCCAAAATAAATTTAAGTGAGTGTATGCAGCCCAAGAAGGAACACTTAGGTAAATGTTTAACTATGAGATTGATTTTTTATATAGGAGTAGAAGCTGAGGCATCGCCTTTAATAACTACATGTCAAAGAATCAGACCTATAGCCAATCCAACCCTCTCACTTGAAATTGTATCAAAATAAGTATAAGATGTAGCAAATGAAAGGTTCTTGTCTAAATCAGTCAAGAAATCTAAGTATAAAGGACAATAGGACATACATACCCATAAAATATATATCCTTTTAGGAGTACCAACTTGGGCACATTACACATTATTCTAGTATTTAGTATCTTTTACCTTCACCTAGACTTATTTCCAAAATATAATATTGAGTCCTACTAGCTCCAAAATTAAAGTTTGAATGTGTAGTTCCAAACCTACCTGAGCAAGACTACATATTTGTAAAATTTATGAAAATATTCTCATAAAATTTTACTCCATCAACTCCATGTAGAATATATTCCTTTCCCATAAAAAATCCTAGATCCATCATTCATTATTTACCTTGGGATAAGAATATTAAAAATGAATTCAAAGTGTAGGTTGAAAAAATCACTTGTGCATCAGTCAATCATATAATCATGGAAAAATAGGAGAAACTCCTAGAAATGAGGCCATAACATTTGAATTTTCCATCAATACCCATATGGGTATTGCACCCATGAAGAACATTACCCTTTCATCCATACCTAACTTTAGGAGAATTGTAAGTGAGGACATAAATATGTTCCTTAAGATACTTACATGATAAAGTTATTTCTAGCTATTCTTAAAGATGCAACCCTAAATTAGTTCATGGGGTTAGGAAAGAATGCAATCATGTATTGGAATGATATATTTCTCTCTAAATATATAAATTATTGTAGAGGGAAAAACTTCAAAAGAGATGACATCTTTTAAATGGCAAAACATGAGGAAGAACCAGTAGAGGTCTACATTGAAATATTTATGTTTAAAATTCAAAAACATAAATAAAATAAGTTGAGTGAAGAGTCTGTTAAGCTAATATTTTTGAAAAAATCAATCAAGGATGCTTGGAAGAATTGGATCTCATGATCAAAAGAGATGTTTCACAAGTATAGTTTGATGATATAACCATCTTGTGTAGAAATTACTATACATCTATAATGAATAAGATTAGAAACAATGAAACATTTCCATCATCATCCTCTAATACCAATAATGGGGTTTATAAGATGGAATTCAATTACCTAATATAATATATGAAGTAAGATATTATTAGGTGTTTAGCCATGCAACTTGATACATTGCATACATGTATAAAACAAGAAGAAGCAAAAAAATCTATGACTATATGCTACCCTAATTTCCATAGAAAGAAAGCAAATTTTAGGTGATATAATTCTCTATTAATAGTATTAAGCATCATACAGGAGGAATTTGACACAATATAACTCCACATAATTGAAGGAGATGGAGATCATGTCTTTTACATAGCCTAATAGAAACTCTTGACTATTTTTATCCCCCAGTTCAAAAAGGTCAACCCCTATAGTTTGAAGCTTAATTTTTCATGCTTGTTAAATTTGTTGATAGCCATCCTTGTCTTGTAATGTCCTTTAAGTGGTCACTAGAATCCCTTTTTAGCATTTTTTAAGGTTTTAACTTACTCATGTGTCTCTAGAGTCATCAAGGTCAATTTATAGGTTCCTAGTCCTATGTCATGATGTGTCAAGATGAAGTATTATTTCTCAAGAATTCCCATTGCATTATTACCTTATTAAAGAGTATTAAACCTTATTTGAGTAAATTAAGGTAACTTTGTATAATTTAAGGTTTTTTGAGAGGTTAAGGTTTCATTTATGGTTAATTTAAACCTTATCAAAGCCTCATTCTTGCATTAATTGTTAAATAATTTGGTGAAGGAATCAATAAAGGTCAAAAGTGGTCCTATAAAGTTTTGTGTTCACCTCATAGAGCCATCAAATATGCATTAATCTTACTTTACACTTGTCAATGCATTCCAAGGTTGACCAAGTCATTTTTGGGTCAAATATGAAGTCTTGTATGTAAAATTATAATTTTAAAGTATCTCAAGAGGATACATAATGTGCATGTATGCCAAGAATGTCAATACAAGTCAAATAATGGTCAATTTTTAAAGTCTAATGTACAAAAAATATGAATCACTCTTTTAAGGTAGTTTTGGTCGTTCATACAGACATAAAGGATCCATATTTAGGTGTAAATACATGCAAATGTGTCTATTCACCTCTCTAAGATCAATTTCATGAATAACAAGCTTGCATAAATCTAAAGGAACCATAGTTGGCATCAAAATCTCCATCGATCCCTTAACAAACTCACAATAGGTAGTTTTATATGTTCATTTCATATAGAGGAGAGAGAGTGGTGACTTGAGCTTGTGAGAAGAGGAAGGGGTCCTAATGGCCTTCAAATCCATGTCCATATTTTTTAGATTGGTGGCCCCTCATTTATGAACAATAACTAAAACCATGAGGTGGTTTTAAACCCTAAAAAAACCCTCAAGGCTCAATTTTGGTCATTTTGAGTAAAATTGAAAGCTAAATGTGTCAAAATAAATATTTCAGAGGCCCTTAGAACATATATGTAGACTTATCACACCTTTTTCCAGCAATTTTAGCACATGTGAATAGCTTAGAAAGAATAAAACCTACATGTGAGTTAAGTTATAGGTTTGAAAGAAGGATATAGGTAGGTGTCTTGGTAAATTTAAGCATATACTCACTCCAAGAGATCTCTATTTAGTTTCAATAAACCTCTCAATACTCCTAGTATCCTCCTCAAGAATCAAATGAACCTCCTTCTTACTATTTGCTTGAGACAAATTGGTTTTGTGAAGTTTTTGAACTATTTTGGGTGTTTAAAATGGATGAACTGAGATGTTTAGCAGTTAATGAAAACCCATCAAGATTTTTAAGACCCTTTCAAATGTCATTATATGCATGAAATTCAAAGAGGATAGAGAATTATGATGCATAGTTGAGTTAATTCAAAATGTAGTCATAATGGAGAAACCTTGATCAAATGTGGATACAAAGTCATTTTTCAAGTTCTTTGAAGAAAAAACACCATCTTACAAAGCATCCAAGTGTTGTCACTTGGATTTTCACCCTTTTAGGATGTGTCTCAATTCTCCTTATCCAAGTGGCACAATTGAAACACCTATAAGATGTGAGTAGCCTAGGAATGAGGTGAATCTCTCAAGAGGGATATCTCCCTTGATGTACCACTTTTAGATCACTAATACACCTATGTTTTTAAGAGAAAAGGGAGAGAAAAATAAAATTAAACTATCCTAAAGTAGGTGATACACCAATTTAGTTGATGACTACCAATTAGCTATATGTTACACATGAGAACAAAGGAGGAATATATAATATGTTTATAATGACACTATTAAATAGGATAACTCACTCAACCTTGACACTTCCTATAACACTTCACATGACCTAAAATAAGAAGCTACACATAGGTGAGAGAATGAGACAACAATGCTAAGGAAACCATAGTCATCACTAAGCAATATACGTCATTAAAGTAAAAACACTATGAATGGTCATATAAGAGGTAAAATTAGGTGTATTTATTAATCTAATGGTATTCAAATTATTTGGGATTCACCATACTCATGTGGAACATTAGTTATAAAGGCCAATATGGGTAGTTCTTATAAAACTTGAGAGAGAGAGAGGAGAAGAAAGAAGTCCAAAGGTCATAAGGACACTTTTAAAAATGATAAAATGGGTTACATGTGCATGATAAGGGAATATGAAACTGATCATGCATAGTTAGGAAGGACAAGTGCCAATCCAAGGCATGAAACTCTTGAAATGTGGCATGAAATTCCCTTTGCTGGCTCAAAAAACTACCTTCATGATTTAGCCCTATTTAAACATCCCAAAACTAATTAGGGATAGGTATAATTATTGGAATGAGAGGGAGGGATTTTATAAATTATTCTCCATGCATTGGTTACATTCTTGATCATCTATAATCTTCCAAAAGTGAGCCATCACTACTTGCACTCAAAGGAAACTCCTCTTTCACACACCCCTCACACTTGGCCTTCAAAAAGGCATAAGTTTTCAGTGAAAATTCATAAAAGAGAGTGTATAAAACTTGGAAAGACCCTCCATGTCCTTATAGTCATTGAGAACACCTTAAAATTAGTTTATTTAAAGCTTTTCACCCTTCTCACTACCATGTTCACTATGCTAATTCTAACTAGATGAGATGAAGCAACTGGTAAACACACTTAGGAGTTTTTTTAAGTCATGAAATGGACATGGGGAGTTATATTAAGTCTCAATATTCCTTTGAAAGTTTATTTCATTTCTTGAAACCTCATAAAACTTGCATATTGCATATAATAGTGAAAAAGTGTAATTTTGTACCCTATATGTACAAATTCCATACAACTCATCCTAGTGGTAAGGAGACTAACTAAGTATTATACACCATAAAATCATTTTTATGGTCAAACTATGCCATTTGGGTGCATTATCTCTTTCATTTTCCACATTAGGTTTATACTAAGGGTTTAGGAGGGTTTTAAATCATTTTTACTCTTAAGCTTTATTTATAAGGACCTGATGTTAGCAATGCAAACCAATTTCACTAGATAAAATATCATGACCCATAATAACCTCTGTACACTCCCTTGTCATCCATGCACATCCTTAGAGGAGATGTGAGCACTTAAAGTTGGTCTATTGAGACTTTTCCACTTTACACAAGCTTGAGTTGTCCTAAAGTCCAAAATTGACATTTTCATGGCTTAATTTTCATAAAAATCAGTCAAAAACATATTTTATACTTCCATAAATATTTACAAATGCATTATAAATCTCAATAAGAGCTAGAAGTGAAATTGACATCTCATTTGAATTTTAGGCCTAATCATGCCTAGTAGGCTTACTTGCAAGTTGAGGGTCTAGGCCATATTGTTGGGGTTCCTTCCTTTGTGATATGTCTTCCATGTTTTATTAGGTGTAATTAAATTTTACAAACCTTCCTACAAGGTTATTTTATCTTCTGGTCCACTCTTTTATCCTCATTTTCCAAAACCTACCAATTTTGACTCTAGGGAAGTACCCTCTATCTAAGACAAAATAGAGGGTACTTACCCTATTACCTCAAACCAAATGAATATTTTATGGGATTAATAAATCAATAAATACAATCTACACAAACCTTTATCCCTTGGTCAGGTCATTTGACCCTCCAAAGTCTTCAAATTCTAAGACAAACTTCTTAGAGAAAGGACTGTGTGCACTGTTTAGAATATAGGTTATGTTTACATTGTTTAGATCTCTTTATTTATTATATTTTACATGTGAAGAGTCTCTTGAGATCATGAATATAATGATTAAAATTCCATAGGTCTTCTCATCACCTTAAATCTTTACATACTCCTTCCCATATACCCTGCTTTGACAAGACTAAGTATAATCCTACCCATGTTTTCCTTCAATGTACTACACTTGTAGGTGTTATTGCATATTTTAAGCTTGATATAATGTCTAAAAACTCTTTATATTACCTTAGGATCATCATAAATTTTTTTTACCTTTTTTTTTCACCTTGAGCTTAGTAATACTAACACCTAGATGCCATGTTTCAGTTCACTGTCTGCTTACTCAACTATAGGTGAGCATTTTCCTGTAAAGGGGAACTTATAGGTGTTCATGAGGATTAAAATATAGTTTTATAACCTATTTATATGGTCTATTAGGTCATAAAAACTCCTTTAAACTAATTTTAAATATTCGACCATCTACCGACCCTAGTGATTCCATGTTCAAGTTTCCATCTTAGAATGTGTGTTTCTACAGTCAATTGTAGGTATGCATTTGCATGATGGGATACCTGTAGGTGATCACTAGAATTTCAAACATCATTAACCAACTCCTAATAATTTTATATATTCCTATTGTCATTCCTTTCACCCCATAAGGTCTTCTAAACATGGGAATATGCCTTGGTATTACAAGATTGGGTGAAGGTGCTATTTGGAGCTCAATTCTTGCAGATGGCACTGTTAGAATTCAATGCATAAAAGTATATTTTTGGGCTCCTCTAACATGAAAAAAAATGATCAAAACACATCCTTCCATTTTTAATATAAACTCCTATGATATGGATATAGGATGAATTCACTAGGGGTGGTCAAAACTTATCATAACATTGTCATAAGGCATCTCCAAAAAGGTTAGGAGCTCTGTTTTCTTATTTTAGGGAAAAAGTCCCTAAATATAGTCATTTACTCTTTAAAGGTAGTTTCTACCTTCATTTACCCATTTTAAATTTCAAGGAGGTCTATTATGTTCAAACCATATAATAAAACTCAAAATGAGGTTTTGTCATGTTTCAACTTTCCTATACAGGGACCTTCATAACTCTGTGATGCCACTAATAGGTGGGTATTTTCACATGTAGATAGTGGACATAAATTTGGTAGTATGTGAGATGTATATTCTTATGATATATTAAATACCATTAAAAAGGGTTCAAATTCACTTTTTCTCACTCTAAGAGATTGATAAAACTATCAAACTCCTTTCCAACATGATTAGTCTTCATGAGAGCACCTGTACATGTACATTAATGACAAGAAATAGTGAGTGACTATGTTGAATGACACAATCTCTGCTATAATAAGTGAAAATATTTAATTTTTTTTTACTACTATGGTAAAGTATTCAACCTTTCAATAACATAGTCATGACCCCTATGTACGTGTTGAATGTCTTAACCCAACTCATTAAGTTGACTATGCATGATAGTCATGGAACCAACTAACTACATGGTGCTTGGTGGCACCATCATATAACACCATTAATATAAACATATCACCATCCTTTGACCCCATTACCAAGACATGGGAACATTGAAAATGGTAGAAACCTGCCTGTTACAGATAAAAGTGTCTTCACTTGCAACCTCAGCTACTTGGCTTATCCAAAAAGTTTGAAACACTAAAAATCATGGAGAGAATGAGGTGAAGATTTATATGTCCTATAGAGTCAATCATAATATTTTTATTATATGGAATCATCCAAACAAGAGCAAAACCTATACGGTGCACATATTGGAAAGCGAAAAAACATAGTCGACTTGTTAGGGATGACTCATAAAGCACAGTTGAAAAATATTTGAAATGTTTTTATGAAAAAATAATATCTCTAAGTTTGATTTCACCTCCCAAAGGATTTTTTTCTAAAATTTCTCTAACTGTCCGTACCAAGCGTAAACTTGCTGACTAGTTCTATGTGTCTAGAATGGTGAAGAAGGAGTAAAATGGTTTTAGATTGAAAATGACACTTTCAAAGCATGTCATGCATCAAAATGAGTTTGAGTAAGCTGAAGAGTCATCTCAAAACCTTCTCCCATGTGTCACACTCCCTCATGGGCCATATAAGTGCCAAACTCTTCCTTTTTAGTTCATTTCCTAATTTTTA
Source organism: Torreya grandis (assembly GCA_037957365.1). NCBI lineage: Eukaryota > Viridiplantae > Streptophyta > Pinopsida > Cupressales > Taxaceae > Torreya > Torreya grandis. Next base: position 61,864 of record JARHVA010003164.1, on the reverse strand, counting down.
GTTAGATAACTTGTAAGTTTCAGATGAACTAACATTCCTGCTAGGGAATCTAACTTATTAGATGTTGAAAGGAAAATAGGACACTTGGACACATTTAAAACCATGTAAATTGAATTTATGACCCTTAATAGCCTATTAAATGACTCAAAATGACATATTAACTAATTGGATCATGATCAAGGCTAAAATAACATTAAATGACATCAAAAGACTTATAATACACCCTATGACATAATATTAGACCCCTAAAACATTTAAAAAGCAATTTTTTACCTATAGGGGTCGTAATTTAACCTCTAGGGTCAAATTTGATCAACACCAAGATCACCTTGAAGGTGAGTTTTCAAGTGAAGGACCCTATAAATAATGGGTTCTAGTGTTCTCCATTTGGTTGCTAATCAAAGATAGGTATTGTTAACCTACAGGTCTACAGACTTGCAGATCAATATTTGTACCTAAATGGTTATGATGAATGAAGGTAAGGGTATTGAGGACTTGATCATATATTATCATCCTTACTACAGAACTCATAGAATCTTTAAGACCAAATTTCCCAAATCAATACTGAAGGGATAAAATGTTGTAAATGTTAAGTATGTGAATAATCAGAGTTGTGTGCTTCTAAAATAAAGCAACACTCAAGGTAATTTAGTGAGCCTTAAGGTTAATCTTATAAGACTTTGATAAGGTCATCAAAGGGTTCTAAAATCCTCTGAGATATCAATCTTCAACCCACCTATCTTCATGTAAAATATTTCATGGTTGCAAGTGTATTCAAAGGAAATGAGCTAGAAAAGGGGAGGTTTGAGTATGAGGTCTATGTAGTGAAAGTTAATAAGATTTTAGAGCCTAGAGAGATAATAATTAAAGCCTATATTATTTTTTGAACCTCAAGGAAAGCCAACACTAGCTCAAGAGAGCCCTTACCTAATGCAATACAATCATGAAGACTAAATAGTATTGTATAGGCAAAGATAGGTGCTTGAAGACATTTTGGAGGTCTTGAGGAGAAAATTAACATTACCATTAGGTCTGAGGGTGTGTGATGTTATCATAATATTTATTAGAGATAAAATGATCTTAAAAAAATCACCCTTAAGGTCCTATAATGCTGTAAACAAGACTAATGAGCAAGAGTGAATTCAAGTGGAAGGCGACCCTCATGCATTGGTAAAGTAGGTTGTAGGTTTATAACATGGTATGAAGACTCTTCAAGAATAAAATGACAACTATAAGGGACATCAGAGTGATCATTGGAAATATTGATAAAGGGGGACTAAGACATAAGTGGTCTTGTAGGAATAACTACTAGCAAAATTCAAGGCTCAATGCAGACCTACAAGTTTGCATTCAAGACCCAAAGAGTAGAGACACAAAACCTATATACCCTTAGAAATATTTATAGGATTTTAGGACATTATTTATCAATTGGATAAACTGGACATAACAACTCAAGTGTCTCTATCCACCTACAAGAGTTCCATGTTTTAGAGAGTCACCTACAACAGTCATGGCAAGCTTTGCCAAGTAGACTACACCTAGGGCAACCATGAAATAAAATGGCGCTCTCAAGTAATACAATTGATAAAACATGTAAGGGGAAGTGTGAATAATTTATATGGATTTTGAAAAGTGAATAAAATATCTTCATTAGTGTCAAAATGTAGAAAACACAATAATTAGGTCTTTAGGCATAATACCATTCTTAAACCCTACCATTGGAAAACTTAGCCTAAATGGTGAGAAGGCACTGATGATGACTTGAAACCAACATTATAGGATTTACAAGGGAGTTTTTAATGTTATTGAGGTACTATTTTGTATAGGAAGGCTCTAAATTGGCCATTTTGGCCTAAAAATCTCCATAAGGTGCATAAAATGCCTACTAGCCACATGAGAGCCTCAAAGATTTAATTGGAATTATACAAAGAAACAAAATGGGAACTCAAGCTCTTAGGGATAGTTGGGGACCCATTTAAAATTAATTATAGTGGCATTATTTTAAAGATTAAGGCCTTAACCTTTATGAACTATAGTTAAGAACCCAAGCATGTATAAACCCTCCTAAAACCAGTCTAGGAGTTTGATAGGGAAGAAAGTGAAATATATGCCTCCTAATACATTAAGTTTATATTGAAAACATATGATAATAATTACTCAATCTAATAATATCCTCACCATGATATTTTCATGTAGTTGTACCTATATGAATGCATTTAATTTTGTGTTTTTGTAGGTTTTTGGGCTCAAAATAGGGTTTTTGGACACATGAGTTGATGAAAACCATTGGAGAGGTTGGTGTCAAGATACATATATATTTTTTTACCTCAAAATCCACTCTTGTGCTTATGAAATTAATCATATAGGTCTAAAATTTACAATAATGCACAAATGTTTGTGAAAAGGTGATGTAGTCACCAAGGAAAGATTGAGCGGTAGGGTTAGGTCACTTTAAGGCCATGTGTCATTTCATAACATTGTTCTTATGCTCTAAGATATGTTTATAAAAATTATTTTAGGATGTCATTGAGATATTATTTCTATTCCAATGGCCAAAACTAAGCAAATTATACTTAATGAACTAGTAGGCCTATAGGGCTAATAAAGGAGATTTCCAACATTAAATGAAATGAAGAAAAGGTGCCAATGAAAGATAGAAAAATATTTGATAAGCCTATAATGGTGTGGAGGTTTCTTCATGAGGATAATATGACATGTGTCAATCTTCCAAATGGTAACTGCTCTTTTAAGAAGTGCTTGTAACTCTCCAAACAAGAGCTCCTACATCACTTGGTGAAGTTCCTCATCAAGTTGAGCCAACACATGCCAAGGAGATGGATGGAATTGATTGTTGACATTTTGGCCTTATATGCCAAAATTTAACCCCTAAAATCAAAAAATTCCCCATGACACTCACCCAATCCTACACATGGTGATCTTCCTGCATGGTGATGTCTTCTTTGGTCTCATTTTTGACCTCTTTAGTCTTGTTCAAGGTGTCAATATATGTGCTAGAACTTGCTTGAAGGGTCTCCATGTCATAAATATTTTATTCCTTTAGAGAATGTATCAATCTATCATGATGGTCCTTGAAGTGATGAAAGGGGTGTCAAATGTCTCATGAATTCTAGAAGGTGGCCTAAGCATTGTTTGATATAATTAAGGTCTTTTAGCAAAGGTTAAGGTAATTTGACAAGGTTAAGGTTTCTAGTTATCATGGTTTTAGGCTTGATTTAAGCCACTTCTTGTAATAGGATCCTTGTTACCATGATATGAGGATGTCCAAGACTTGTTTGAAGTCATGAAATGAGGTACAATGATGTATTTAAAGTCATTATTCATGGTATACTTATCAAAACCTATCTCAAATCTTGATTCATCCCCTAAAGCCATCAAATGTTCCTCAAACACCTCATATTGGTCACATTGGATTATAAAGCCATAATATTAGTTAATTATATTAATAATAACCTCCAAAGAGTCCCATATCCCTCATAAATCCATCATAAGATGGTTTCATATGCATAAAGGTCCATTTTAAGGGTCAAATTCACTTCCCACTCATCAAACGAGCCCCACATGTGGGATGGTGTGTCTCTTCAAATTCCCCCAACCATAGTATTCATTTTTAAATGTTTTTTGACTTATATTTTCCCCCTCCTACCCACCAATGGAATCCTAAGGTCTGAAACTTGAAGAAATGCAAGAAAATAGGGTATTTGTAGGTGCTTTACAGGTTGTATGGCTTTGTACAGTTAGGTATGTTTAGAGGGAGGTCAAAAATTTCACTTATATTTAATGTTAGGTACCTTAGATGATTTTATAGTCTAAAATATTCAAAATAGGCCCAAAACCATTTTAGTTTCCCTACCAAGCTCTTTGAAAACTCAAAATAGCTTTCATGTTTATGCTCAGTCTGTATAAGAGAGAGAAAGTGGGGATCTGAGATTTGGGAAAGAGGAAGGGGTTATCTTGAACTTACCATTATTGGAATTGGTTTGTAAATTAAAGTCCTATACTTTATGAATAATAGTTATGAATATGGTCAATCAAAAATCCTTCTTCATCTGTGTAGGGGTCAAAGTTGCATAAATTTTGGTGCACTATTAAAATGGTTTTAAAAATTTGTGTTTTTAGGTGTGTTCTAGAGGTCATTAGGGTACTAAAATGGTATTAGCAACCATTTTTTCACATGTGTGGGGGTGTGGGATCAAAAAAACATTCATGTTTTTACTTGTGTAAATTGCAAGCAGTACCTCCTCAAGTTGTAGATCATTCAAGGTAATGAATTTGGAAGATAGGGATGTTTTAAAGTAGGTAATGATTTATTATAGTCATTTAAAACCTTATTTATCCTTAAATTATTATCCAAGTCATTATAAAAAAGGGACCCCTTCAAGTCATGCTCTAAAGTGACTGTCTTGAATGTTGAGTGACCTCCTTTGTAAGTAAAGAGCAGGGTATCTGTAGGAAGCCATTAGGTTAATTAAAATATACACATGATTCCTATATTATAGTCATAATAATACCTCATTAAATTCACTAACACTTACTTCCATTTTCTCAATCCCATTCTCATCTTTGAGCCCTAAAGAGATAAGCCCTAATCCAGACACATACAAACCTAATTAGATATACCAAGTAAATGGAATACTAGCTATTGAGATAGGGTGTAGAAAGCATTAAAGGTTCATAAATAATCATAAGGACATAAAATTAAATTGTATATGAATAAATTAGGATAAATTAGGACCAACATCACCTCAGCCATCCCAAGATAAGAACTCAATAGGGTTCTCATTAAATACACACATAGGATTGTGACTACATGCTAGAGGTGATAATGATGTGAGAAGATTAATGAATGTTTCAATAGGTTAGAAGGAGCCATATATATTCATTAACATGTTTTCATCACCCAAGGATAATAATGGAACATCATACTCACTTTCTCAAATGAACACACATAGTCTAAGCCTATGACCATTACCTACAGGCCTAATTGTAGGTGTAGAGAAATTTGAGAAAGAAACCCTATTTTGAGAGTAAAGAAGGTAAAAAGGGGGTCATAAAAAAAATGAGTTCACTCAATAAATAATTAAAGGTAAGTAAAGTGGATGAGAAACTAATATAGAAGGAGGGAGAACATACTTGTGACCAACTGGAAAAACACATCCCATAGGCAGGGTTAGGAGGAAAAGAACTAAAATATGTTGAATCCTACACTAAAATCAAATGATAAGATTTAAGTAAGGATATAATAATTTTTTTAAATAGTCCCAAAATTTTCATATAATTCTTTAGTTTATTAAAGATAAGAAAGAGGGCCCAATGGCCTAATTAGGCCTAAAAAATCACATGTATAGGCATGTGCACAAGAGTTGATGGCACATACATGTTTTAATGGTTGTTTAAAGTAAAAAAGAACCTAATAATAAGTTATGAAGGCATAATTTTTTTTTCCTAAAGGATGATGTCCTCTATTTTTTGAAGGAGAGACTAACCACACTTCTTCAGTCAAGACAAAAGATTTCCACCTACACGCAGAACCATGCTAACAAGATGGTGAAAGTGTAGAACCATACATAGAGGCAAAGCATAGAGATGAAAAATAATTTTCTCACTTTTTTTCCAAAAATTATCTCAATTTTTACCATTAGTATGTTTCAATCTTTGAGAGATGAAGAGCTTAATAGCCTACACAAGCCTATTAGGCCTAAACATGCCATGCATATGAGTTGAGAACTTATACATGATTTTAGGGTATCTCGGGGCCTTGAAACATAAAAATAAAGAGAATATATGAATATTAATTAAGGATTTAAAAGTTATAAGAGTCTCAGGTTTAGGAAAAAGGTTTAATGCCTGATTAGGCCTAAAACTGATATACATAGGTCTTTGCATATGAACTAAAAACATTTGATGGATTAGGGTTTTTGAAAGTTTAGAAACATTTGAATATGAGATTATTAATAAATATCAATATTTAAAATGTGATAGGGGTCTAAAATTTTGGAAGGATGACACCAAACTAAGCCCTTAGGGATTCAAAATCCTAACTGCTCATAAAACCTAGCCAACTTATGAGAGTATACAGAGGACATAATTAAAGGAAGATATGATCCTAAGGGTGTTGTAAACTAGGTTGAGAACATGTTATAGGAGTTTTAAAATCCATAATCACTTAATTAGAGAGAGGAGAACCTATTGATACTTGTAAACTAACTGTCAAGCACTCAGACTAGGTAATGGCCTATTAAGTAGATCTATAGATCATGAAAAAGGGGTAAAGATGGAGCTTGGGTAGCTGGAGACAAATTAAAATTTTGGGAATAGGTGGGAAGGGTGTGACATGATGATGATGAGACCATCAAATCACATGTAGGAGAATTAGATCCTTGAGACTCAGTCTAAGCCATTAGGTCTAAAGCCATTCGTTAAGGCCTCAAACCCCACCACTACCTTGAGGCATTTTAAGATGTTAGGTGTGGAGCATAATTGTCTTCTAGGATCAGAGGTTAAAATGTTGATGTTATTTCAGCCAGGTTTGGATCCCATTCTTTGAATCCTTAATGGCATGGGGGTTGTAAGGGGGGAACCCCCCTTACGGGGTCTAGGGGCCATGCACCCCAAAGATTTTTTTTATTAAAATTTCCTTGTTAAATTGTAGTTTCATAGTCAACTTGGGCCATTGATTAAAGGTTTATAGATCTAATGGTATAAGTTATGTTTATGTGTTTTTTACCCTAAAATGTATTGATATATGGATAAGATGTATGAGTGTGAAAAATAATGGAATATTATACATAGAGAGGAGGCAGAAAAGGTACAGAGGTGTAATAGGGTTTGTTATAGGATTCTGTTTTTCCCTTATATTGTTAGAAATAATATACTAGACAAGTTTGGTGAATGTATCTCATCTTGGGTGAACCACGTTAAATCTGGTATCTCATGTTATTTACATGTTTATGTTTACTTTTATAATGTTTGATTAATTCATTTTATAGTTTCTCTTATATGCAATTTGGGGATAGATCTGGGTTTTAATTTATCCTAACATCAGATGTTCATATCATATTGGTGGCCATGAGTAGGTTTGAAAAGATAGTAAAAGTCCTATATAATTTTTTTTCAAACAAGGGAAAGTAGGAAAGTGGAAAAATTGGTCTTATCTCCAGCTCAAACTGTAATGCACCTAGTCTACCACCTTGAGCCACGATTTCAAACACTCACATCTTTCATGATATAAGGACCCAGACCTAGGGCTCTTGGGGGAAGTTGGAAACCCCTATGGACTCAAGACTCTTGAAGTATAGAGTGGGTTTTAGGGGCCCATATTTATGAATCATCACTAACTTTGTAACCTACTTAGAAAGCTTGTAAGGAGCCTAAGGTCTAAGAAATTTCACTCATATCTCTTTGTAAAATATGCATGTGACCCAAATATTTTTAGGATATAGAGGGAGGTTCATGAGCTCAACATCCATGGCCATAAGTTTTGGATTGGAGTCTATACTTTATGAACCATATTTAAAATGGTAGACCTCTAAAACCCTACTTAAACCCTAAGATAGACTCGATGAAGTAAAAGTGGAGATATTTTCACTCAAACACCATGGGTTGACCTGATAAACACTTTAAGCACATATTAGACTCAAAGGAGACCCTACTCATGGTACTGATCTATATGGACTTGTCAAAAATATTAATTTTGTAAGGATTTGAGTAGAGAATAGGGTAAAAAACTTGATAGCTATTTTAAAATCATTGGGGAAGGTAGTTTGGGGCATATTTCATTCTCTCAGATCATAAATTACTCACAAACTTCTCTAGAAAGGCTTCTAAAAGTTAGAGCAAAAGAGCCAATCTATAAATGCTAATAGAAGGTGACCTAATCACCTAGTTAGGTGTATACTACTTATAAAATCATAAATCATGGTGTGGTGTGGTTTTAGGGACTTGAAACATGATCAAATACCAATCCTTGATATCCTACTCAGGTTCAATGGTCACCCAAACACATAACACTAAGCCACTAGGCCTAATTTACTTAGTAGACCTACTTGGTCAATAAGAAGAGATGTAGATTGGTTAGAGGGATGTAGAAAGAGTCAATATAGGGCCATTAACACCTTGTAATTATCATCATGAATGTAAAAAACACACCTCATGGTCATTATGAATGAAAGGACAGTTTCTGAGTTGAGTCAACATGATAGGAGAAGGGTGAGATGCTTAGTAACTCATGGTGGCCTAATTGAATCAATTTAATGTTTATAACTATCAGAGAAAAGGGTGATTGACCATATTTGGGCATGGCCATTATTTTAAAGAGGTCAAACAAGCTTGACCCAGCCTCCACCACTCTATATCAATGCCTATTTGGCCTATTAAAGAACACCAATGCATCGATAGACATATGAGGACTATTATGGCTAATGTAACTACTGTGTATGTGGAATAAGGTCATTTATGAACACTTGTCTACACCTACATGCCAATTTACCTCTCTTTATCTTCTCATTATTATATATATTGAGCCTCTCAAGACATTGTACACATTCCTCACTTGGGTATGGGGAAACTCTACATAGATTTGTACTTTATAAACTTAATGGATTGATAAATGAACTATTTCACCTCCTTCATGTTGGTATGATAGTGTTTTAGTTACTTGTTGATATGAATATGTGGTAGGCTTCTCTCCTATTATAGGTGCTTGCCATACCTAGCTACTAGTAGGTGTGTTATGTAAGTCATATGGTGTGTAAGAATGTTGGTGATTGAGTTTGAAGTGGAATGTAACAAGTAATTACCTTAGATTAGACATTCCTATATTGACCCTCATGCTCTATTCACCTAGCATAGATTCTATGTGAAACATTATTGCATAGGAACTCTTGGAGATAGTATCACCGTTATTTATCTAATTCATTCATGTTGTTTAAGGCAAATAGAGTAGATGATCATATTGGTGAATCACCATCCTTAGATTAGGTTTCATTTTATGCATCCCTTCTATCCCTTTTCACCCCAAAATTATTATGTCTTAGTGATTTAAGATAAATAGATGCACTAGGGGAGCTAGCCCCATAATCTAGAGGTCTAGCCTAGCCATAGGTCACCCACAACATTAGGCTATTCACATGTTACCCAAAATTTAGGGGTAGGCATGAACAAAATCCTCTTAGGGTGAAGTTTTGAGTGTTAACACTAACCTTAGACCCTTCCATTTATCCTTGTAACTTATTTTAAGTAGAGGACACTTGTCATTGGAGTTACCCCTACGTCTCTCCCTCTCTCTTTCCTCTTACTTTCTATATATTTAGCTTTATTTGGATTTTCAAAGGATCCTCCACCTAAGTATGGTAAATCCCTACTCATTTTTATTCCTTAGATAAATAAAAAATACTAGTTTTACCTACTCCTTTGACTATACTTAGTGTATATGCATGGATAGTTGATATTGTTAAGTGATTTATTTGGTCTTCCTTGACATATCCTATTCTAACACCTATTTGATTTTTGAATGTTATTTTGTAGGTCATGAGAAGTGTTTAAGTGAAGTTTTAGGGTTGAATGAATTTTCCTATTCATTGGTGTCATTATAGACTTATTGATTAGTCCTAGCCTAAACATATATCATAACCTTCACATTGAAATGCTAATGTGAGAGATTCAGATGAGGAGTAGTGTATGTTTAGGTTAGTCTCATAGTCTACATGTGCACATGAATATGGTTGGTAGTGATGAATTGATTTGGTGTTTCACCCATTTATTTTTATTTCATGTTATTCCTCTCCCTTTTCCTTTGCATGTTAGTAGTGTAGTGTTTGTGAGCTTAATTGATACATCAAGGGGAACTAGTCCTATAATCTAGAGGTTTAGTCCACTTAGAGGTCACCCACAAATTAGGACTAAACCCATAATCTATATCAAGTGAGAGGGATTGAAACACCTTCTAAAGGGTGTAAATTTGAGTTATAACAGTTTTGGCATGCCTAGTGGGGCAAGATTAACAATCAATTGAAGTATTTTTGGTGTTGCTCTTTAATGACCAGCCTTTGGAGGCATTTCAACAAACATTAATAGAAAATATGAATATATTCACGTGGTTGTAGCATCCTAGGTATCATTTTAAGCAATTGATCTTTCATTTTTTCCATTTTAATGAGGTTTCATGGCTGAGTTTGGTGTTGATTTATATTTTACACAAGTTAGTCAGCCATATCAAACTCATGTTAATCCTTATCAGCAATATGTTGACCCTTATCAGGAGCATGTTGATTCTTATCAACCTTGATATCAAGATTATTACCCTCATTATTTTCCTCAAAATAATTACCAAGATAGTCTACCTCTTTGAAAACATTTTCATCTTTGTAATCAACCTTATCAAGACCATCTTGCCTCTATTCAACATGGTCCTATTTTGAATAAGTCTATCTCAAGCTTCAAACAAAATCTTTTGAGCTATGAAAGGTATATGATATGGATTAATACACAAAATGAGTATGGATAAAGTGTTCCTAATCATCTCATTTAGAATTTGAGAGACTCATTACAACTAATGAGGAGAGATTGGGGACCTATTGAGAGAGAAAATTGGTAAAGACTCACTAGTAACATGATGGACATAGGTGGACTAATTACATACATAAAGGACAAGATAATATTTCATGAAGGAAAATAATTTTAGTGCTATTAGTGTCATGAGCCTTCTCTTATATAAACTCATCACTCTTATGTGCCAACCATTCTTCCTCAAAAGACTAAGTCAAGTGAGTTTCAAAGTGTCCCAAGTCCTTCACATACCCTTCAATCCTTCCCATCATGGAAATAAATCCAAGAGAACATCCAAAAAAAGAAAAAGGTTATTGTTGAGAGTGTTGAGGATCAAGAAAAATTATAATTGAAGAGTTTGATTGCTACTTTGAGGGAAACTAATGAGGCTACCTTGGCACAAAACTCCATTCCCATCCTTTAAGAACCCCCCAAATTGTCCGTTAAGATTCCAAGTTGGAATCAAGTGGTGAAGTCATGTAATAAACAAAGTGGAACAAGTTTAAATTAGGGAATTTATATCAAAGAATAACCTAAACATATTTAAGGCCTACCAATCCCTCTTCAAGAGGCTAAATCCTTCCCATCTTGGAAATCAATTCAAGAAGAAATCCAAGGCAAAAAATAAATCATTGTTGAGAAGCCTGAAAAACTTAAGACTTTCCCATCTTGAAAATCAATTCAAAAGAGAATTCAAATGAAGAAGGAAGTCCTTGTGGATAAATTTGAAAGCCAAAACATTTTAAATTTTTAGGTATTCATTGGTGAATAGAGGGAAGAGAATGACAAGCTCATTGATCATGAGAACTCAAAACTTGTTGGTGAGATTGAGTAGCCCTCCTTGAGGAAGACAATCAAATTATAGATTTAGATCATTATTAAGAAGGCTAAAAAGAGGATAATTTAAGTGTAAGTGATGAATAAATTATCATTAGACATCACTTGGTAAATATGGATGAAAAATAATCTTTAAAAATGAGGAGAAGGAAAGCCTTGATGAGTTGACAATGTTAGAGTCACAGGCAAGTTTTCAAAGTACCATTAATGACCAAATGGATCAGTCATATTTTCATATGTTTAATGGTGATGAGAAGGTTTAGGATGATCATATAGTATTAGGTGTGATGGAAACCAAGTATGAAGAAGTTAAGAAGGTAAATATTTGCTTTGGACCTCCTTGTTTCCCTCTAGATGATGAACCTCTCCCTTGATACAAAGAGAAGTTTATTTTGCTACAAGAGGACCTTATTGATATATAAGCTAATTAAAGGAAAGTTTGAAGACTTGTTTGAGGTGATTAGATTAGGATTCACTATTTTATAGGGAGGGTATAGGATGATCAAAATAGACAAAGGTATCTTTGGCAAGCAATTCAATGTGTAAAAAAGAGTTAATTCATTAATTCCAACATTCTAAGAGGTAATTCCACTTAATAATGATTTGTTTGATGTTATTTAGGAAGAATATCAAATTATAAATCAATTTTTAGACTTTTTTTCACTCTTTAAAAAGGAAATTGAGATCCATTGATCTCAAGGTATCAGGAAGCAAGGTGAATTTTTCCTTGAGGCTAGCCTGACAAACATGCCATAAGATCTATCTCAGATTATTCAGTTTGATCAGGATTAACCTATTAATGAGATAAAGATAGCATTATTTGTGCCAAACAACCAAGCTTGGGATAAGTATTAATTTTTTATTGACTCACATATTTAGTTCATGAACAAGGGAATGGATCAATAAGGTCTATTTGCTAGTCAAAGAGACCATGAATATGCTAACATCTCTAAATGTAGGTGGAAGCTATTAGTCCATGAGCAATGCCTGATTAATATCTACTCAATATGTGAAAATATGATTTAATGTCAATAAGGTGACCTCAAGATACTCCATTTGATCATAGAAGAGAAAGATATGTTGAGGTCAGTTATGTTTTGTAGTTACTTGTTTTGTTTTACCTAAGTATTTATTAGCACAAATGCGGTGAGCTATCCTATTTTAGACTTGTGTGTATTTATTTTTGTTTTGGTTGTCTTGGTGAGGTAATAAGATATCATGGTTTGCTCAAGGGTCTTGTATCCAAGTTCAAGGTCTCATATCAGTCAGTAGTTGATCACAAGTGACTCTATTTCCCAATGGAAGGATAAGGCTACTAGTCTATTATCATTACAACTATGTTATCCCTATGGATATCCAAATCATTAACTATTTTTTACCCCCTAGGTCAAAAAGGTCAACCCTTATAGTTTAAAGCTTAAATTTTCATTATTTTTAAGTTTGTTGATATCCATCTTGGCCTTATAATGTCCTTCAAATGGTCACTAGAAACTTCTTTAGCATTGTTTAAGGTTTTGACTTACTCATGTGTCTCTAGAGCCATCAAGGTTAGTTTAGAGGTTCCTAGGCCTGTGTCATGAAGTGTTAGGATGATGTATTGTTTCTCAAGTATTCCCATTGCCATGTTACCTTGTTGAAGAGTCTTAATCCTTATTTAAAGAAATTAAGGTAACTTTATATATTTTAAGGTTTTTGGATAGGTTAAGGTTACATTTATGGTTAATTTAAACCTTTTCAAAATCTCATTCTTGCATGAATTGTTAAATACTTTGGTGAAAGAGTGAATTGATGTCAAAGGTGGTCCTACAAAGTTATATGTTCATGTTGTAGAGCCATCAATCATGATTTAATCTTATTTTATAGTTGTGGATGCATTTCAAGGTCTACCAAGTCATTTCTCAGGTCAAATATGAAGTCTTGTACATAAAAATTGTAATTTTCAAGAATCTAAAGTGGATATTTAATGTGCTTGTATGTAAATAAAATTAAAATCATGGTTAATTTTTTAGATATAATGTATAATATAAGATGAGTCACTCTTTTTTTGGATGTTTTGGTCACTTATATGAACAAAAAGGATTCATCTTCAGGTGTAAATGAATGCATGGGTGTCTCTTCACCTGCCTTAGATAAATTTCATGAATAAAAAGCTTGAAAAAATCCAAAGGAACCAAAACTAACATCAAAATCTCCATCAATCCCTTGAAACACTCATAATGGGTAGTTTTAGATGCTCATTTCGTATAGAGGAAAGAGTGGTGACCTAAGATTTTGGGTAGAGGAAGGGGTCATAATGGCCTTAAAATGCATGGCCATATTTATTAGATTAGTGGTTCCTCCTTTGTGAATAATCACTAAGACCATGAGGTGGTCTTAAACCCTAGAAAAAACCATAAGGCTTAGTTTTGGTTATTTTGAGTGCAAGTTGTAAACACCTAAAACTAGCCATTGATAAACTCCAACCAAGCTTTTGACCAATTTGCACCCAAAATGCACAATTTGGACTAAAAACACTAAAATTTTATAAATGATGTGAAACTAACATATTCAAGTGTCGATTTTGGCCAGGGTATCCCTAAATAGGGCAATGTAATTTATGGGCCAACTAACTTTGATCAAACCATTATGAGTGAAAATGCTAATTTTGCACCTAGGTGCTCTAGATTGCTCTTTCCTATCAAATCTTATGTACAAGACATGTGCCTTTGTTATTTTTTGATGATAACATCCTAAATGGGAATACAGTTCTAACACATTTGACATTGACTTCCAATTCCAATCCAGTCAAATTTTGGACTAATAACAAGGAATTCTGATCAATCTGAGTAATTTGTGCACAAAGTGCTTAAACATGCTTAAGAGCTAATAAATCCAAATCAAGGCCTAATCAATAATTTCATATAAATTTTTTGAATACTTATTTTTGGAAATATATATTGAATATCTGCATCATTAGGTGACCTCATTTCATGGGAAGACATCCCTAGGCCATAAATGCCACAAATATCAGGATTCATACCCTTCATGCCTCATCAATGCCTTCCATGATGCCATCCATTCCTATTAATTTCCACTTATAATTTCATGATGAGGATAATTATAAAATTAATTCCAAAAATTTAATTAATCCTCAACCACACATCTCAATCTCAGAATGGACAGTTCAGGTTGATTCTAGACAATCTCAAAAATTTATAAATGGAGAGGCCATGAACATCATTTCTAAGCTATTTTGGTGCAAATTTATAAGGCAAAAATGATTCAAAAATCTAATGAAATTAGTGTTACCATGACAAATTTATTCCAAGCCAAGCCAATCGAAATACACAAGGCGCCAAAGAGAAGAGGAGATAGCCAAGCCTCCTTTGATGAAGACTTCATGAGCACAAGCCAAGCAAGCCACTACAACAAAAAATTTAGAGCATCTAAAGAAGGTAAAATAGGGTTTATTTTGAGTTTTAGTTGTGTGTTTTATTCATGTTTGTTAACTAATATCTCCATAGTGTCTAGGCCTAAAGATATTATGCTAGTTAGTGTGTTTCTTTCATTTTGTTTTCATTTTGAAACTAACACGATACTAACCATCCTCTCTTGAGTAAAATTATTAGATCACACAAGTGAAATATAAATGTTTCAAAATAAATATTTTAGATGCCCCTAAAACATATAGACAAACTTATCACACCTTTATGCACCAATTTTAGTAAGTTTGAACACTTGAGAAAGAGGAAAACTTACATGTGAGTTAAGTTACAGGTTTGAAAAAATGATATATGTAGGTGTCTTAGAAAATTAAGAACCTCATAAATCTAAGAGAGTTATATTTGGTTTCAATGGGCCTCTCAATACTCCTAGTATCCTCCTCACACCCTCCCCAAACATCAAATTAACCTTCTTCTTACTGTTTGCATGAAACATACTAGTTTTGTGAAGTTTGTGAGGTGTTTTAGGTGCTTAAAATGGATGAAATGATATTTTTAGAAGCTTATGAAAGATAATAAATATTATTTATACCACTAAAATCATAATTATATGCATTAACTTCAAAGAGGATAGATAACTATGATGTATAGTTGAGTTAATTGAAAATGTAATCATAATGGAGAAACCCTGATCAAATGTGGAGACATAGTCATTGTTCAAGTTACTTAAAGAATAAAAACCATTTTACAAAGAATCCAAGATCACCCTTAAGGTGAAATTTCAATTGATAGACCCTAAAAATCATGGGTTCTAGTGTTCTCCATCTAGTTGCTAGTGAAAGAGATGTTTTGTTAACCTACATGTCTGCAGATTTATAGGTCAACATTTGTACCTAAAGGGTTATGATGAAGAAAGGTAAGGGTATTGAGGAATTTATCATATATTACCATATTTATTTCATAACTCCTATAATGTTTGAGATAAAATTTTCTAGGTCAATGGTGAAAGGATAAAATGTTTTAAGTGTCAAGCATGTGAATAGTAAGAATTTTATGCTTCCATAATAAAGTAACATTTCAAGTACTTTAGTGAGCTTCAAGGTTAATATCTCAAGAATATAAAAAGGTAATCAAAGGTTTAAAAATTAATTTGAGATCTCAAACTTCAACCCACCTATATTCATGTAATATATTTCATGGTTGCAGGCCTATTTAAAGGAAATGAGCTAGAAAAGGGGAGGTTTGAGAATGAGCCTAAGTAGTGAAAGATTGAGAAGGTTTCAAAGTATATAGAGATAATAATTAAATAATATATATTTATTATAACCTCAATGATAACCAAAACTAAATCAAGTGATTCCTTCCCTAATGCAATACAATCATGAAGACTAAATAGTATTGTACATGTAAAGATAGGTGCTTGGAGACATTTTGGAGGTCTTGAGGAGAAAATTAACCTTAAAATAAGGTTTTAAGGCATGTTATATTTTCATCAAAATGAGAAGAGATCATATAATCTTAAAAAAATCACCCTCAAGGTTGTAGAGTGTTGTAAACAAGTTTGATGAGTAAGAGTGAAGTCAAGTGGAAGGTGACCCTCATGTGTGTTGGTGAAGTAGGTTGTAGGTTTCTCACATGGTATGAGACTCTCAAAGAACAAAAATATAATTATAAGGGACCTAAAAATGATTTTTAGACATATTGATAAATGGTAACTAAGACCTTAGTGGCGTTTTAGGAAGATCTAGTAGCAGAATTCAAGGCTCAATGTAGACCTACTTGTTTGCATTCAAGACACAAAGAGATATGTATGAATCCTATAGAACCTTGGAGATATTTATAGGATTTCAAGACATTATGATAAAATGGAGAGATGGGACACAACATACCAAGTGGCTATATCCACCTTCAAGAGCCCCAAGTTTTAGACAATCACCTAAAATAGCCATGGCAAGCTTTATCAAGTAGACTGCACCTAAGGAAGCCATGAAATCAAATGGATCTCTCAAGTAATCTAATTTATAAAATTTTTAAGGGGAATTTGGAAGAATTAATATATATTTTAAAAGGTGAATAAAATATCTTCATTAGTGTCAAAATGTAGAAAACATAGTAATTAGGTCTAATACCATTCTTAAACCTACCATTAGAAAACTTAGCCTAAATGGTGAGAAAGCATTGATGAGGACTTGAAACAAACTTTATAGGTTTTTAAATGGAGTGGTGGATGTGATTGAGGTACTAGTTTGTAAGAGAAGGATAAAAATTGTCCATTTCGGCCTAAAAGTCTCCCTAAGGTGTACAAAATGCCTTCTAACCACCTGAGAACCTCAGAGATTTACTCAAAATTGTAAGGAGAAACTATATGGGAACTCAAGCTCTTATGGATAATTTGGGACCATTTTCCACTTAAATATAGTGGTATTAGTTTAGAGGTAATGCCATAACCTTTATGAACTATTTTTAAGAACCCAAACATGTATAAACCCTTGTAAAATCCTTTTAGGAGCTCGATAGGGAAGAAAGTGAAATATATGCCTCCTAATGCATTGATTTGATCTTAAAAACATCTAGTCATCATTCCTCACTCCAATAAGATCCTCACCATGAAATTTTCCTATACTTTCACATGTGTGAATGCATTTAATGTTATGTTTTTGTACATTTTTGTGATCAAAATAGTGTTTTTCGATACATGACATGATAAGACCATTTAATAGGTTGGTGTGGAGAGCCCTATATATTTTCAAACCTAAAAATCCATTCTTGTGCTTATGAGAGTACTCATATAGGTCCAAATTTTCCAAACAGTGCAAAAATGCTTGTGAAAAGATGATGTTTTCACTAAGGAAAGATATAGTAGTAGGGTTAGGTCACTTAGAATCCATGGGTCATTACATAACATGTCTCTTATGCTATAAGATAGGTTTATCAAAATTTCTTTAGGTTCTCATGGATATCTTATTGTTATTCAAATGGCTAACATTAAACAAATCAGACTTAATGAACTAGTAGGCCTATAGGGCTAAGAAAGGAGATCTCCAAGATTGAATGAAATGAATAAAAGGTGCCAATATAAGATAGAGGAAGATTTGAGAATCCTATAATGGCTTAGAGATTAATTTGTGAGGATGAGATGTCAAACTTCCAAATGGTAACTGCTCTTTCAAGAAGTGCTTGTAAATCTCCAAATAAGAGCTCCTACACCATATGTCCCCATTCACACTAAGGCTTTATGGGAAGTATGCCTAAATAGTCCTAGTTGGAAAATAAATGACCCCAATATTGTAAAAGTACTTGGAAAACTTGTAGACATTATGTTAATAAATATTATCTGACCTAAGTACTCTCACCTAGGCAACCCAATAGTTTACATCAATATCTATTGTAATTTTATTCAAAATACATGAATATATTTATGGGAAACCATTAATGTGATGATAAATAAACTATGATAAAAATGCACCTCAAATACCTTCACCGAACCCCCACCATTGTGTAATGGAAGATAGATCAATGGTGAAACTTGAGGGGGCTATATAAGACGTAGTTATCACCATGGACTTATGGGAGTACCTAATTTTTTTTATAATATTACAATCCAAATCAAAATTGGTGGGATACCCTGGCTATATATAGATATTTCATTCATTCAATACAAGTTTGGAACCATGATGATATCAAATGAGATTACCACAAAGAATATAGTTTTATACCAACCAACTTAGCCTTTGTGTGAATTAGAAAAACTTTATTTTCTATAAGATGATGAAAATTAGAAATATCCTTTGTAGAACCTACTCATGGTTGAATTTATCATACCCTTAAACAAACAAGATGATGAAATGGTCATTTCAAATATCCTAAAAATACTTATCTAACTAACCCACAAATAGGCAACCAACTATAATGCATATAATGTCCCCTTAGCAACAAATTTCAAATAGAAGGATCCTTGGATCTCATGGGAGACATTGATACTTTTCATCAACTTACTAACACACCATTTCAGCCTTAGTCCTCTAGATTTCAACATAGATTCCATGGTGTCCTTGTTTTAACAAGTTAAAATCCTACCTAAATGACCTCTCAATATCAACAACAAGCTATACCTTCAATAAGAAACTCAACTAATAACCATGATGCAAAAGCACAAAATGTTTTTTATATGAGACCACCATGACACGAGAGGCATACACCTTGACCTATGAACCTAACATATATACATCAAAGAGGAATGCAAACTCATCCAAAAAACATAAATATAAATGAAACCTATTGTTAAAGACATAACACAAAGAGAATTATAGAAACTCCTAGATGTATGATTTTTTTAATCTTATCTCTAAAATCTAGTTGCTGTCACCACTTGTCATTTTTCCAAAGAGCGATGAAAAATGGTGTATATGTGTGGATTATAGGGTGATTAATGCAGCCACAAGGAAGATTTTTTCTCCTCTTCCTTAAAAATCACTTCTCTTTTCTTGAAAGATTTAGAAGATATAATCAGATTAGAAAGGAAATTGAGGACCATAATAATATTACCTTTGCATGTCCTTGGGGTACTTATGTATATTTCATACTCCCATTCATGTTATGTAATGATCATACCAAATTTAAAAGGCACATCTTGAACATTTTTCTTACCTATTCCATGATCGTGTAGAGATTTATATGGATAAATTCATGATTTTTTTGGATACATATGAATAAGCCACTAAGAACCTAGACAAATTTGTTCAACGTTATCAAGATAACTAGTTGTCCTTAAGTCATTATAAATGTTATATATTGATGACACAAATAATTGTACTAGGATAACATATATTTCCAATGGGGATAGAGGTAGATCTTGCCAAAATAGAAGTAATAAAATTTTTACCAACCCCATAAAAATAAAAAGATGTTCAAAGTTTCTTAGGACATGTTGGATATTACCATAGATTTATTAAAGATTTCATTAAAATAACAATAACTCTATTTGTTTTATTATCTAAATATTATAACTTTATATTTCCTAATGTATGTCAGAGAACATTCCAAGACTTAAATATATATTAGGATCAAATCTAGTGTTGTGGGTTCCAGATTGGAAATTACCATTCCACATCCATAAAAATGCTTCTAATACAACAGTTGGAGCTATCCTAGGAAAACATAAGGATACTTGAACTATGTTCTATACTTTATAAATAAGAATATTAATTGTGCTGAGATCAATTATATGTCATCAATAAGTTTACTCATTATATTATTGGACATTCTATTTTTATTTACATTGACCATACTACAATTAGGTATTCAATAAACAAACCAATCATCAGTGGTAGAATAATTAGATGGTTTTTGATACTAAAATAATCTGACATTATTATTATAGATAGACTAGACAAGGATATTGTAATCATAGATTTTCTATAAATACTAATATTTAAAGAACATAGTTCATTGGTAGATAATACATTTATTGATGAACATATTTTTGCTTTGTCCATTAACAGTCCTTCGTTTAAAAAAATACTAACTATTTAGATGTAAAATATATCCCACAAACATTTCTCTCTAAGAAAAAAATTCAATTAGTGAAGATAATCCTTCTATACTCATGGATATAAGGGTACTTATTTTACACTTGTTAGACTTAGTCATGTGTAGATGTGTTAGGGAGGACAAAGTAATTGACAGCTTCCAAGCATGTTATGATGAACCCTATAGGGGAAATTTTTTAAGAAGAGGAAAAAATTTAATAGCCTTTCTACATGATACTACTAGCCCACCCTACTCATGGGTGTTGTAACATATTCCTACTAGTGTGTTAGTTGTCATTATATGAGGAAACCCACATGTTTTTATGAAATGCCTCTCCAACCCCAATTAGTCCTAGAAAATTTTGACAAATCATGAATTGAATTTTTTAACCTGATAGATCCAAAATATAACAAAAAGGACTACATATTGGTATGTAAATATTACATCACCAAATGGGTAGAAGGAAGATCCTTAACTCATGCAAGGGATGATAAAGCTGCAGAATTACTCTATGAAGAGGTTTTCACATAGTATGAAATTCCAAGGGAAATCAATACATATCAAAGATTGAAATTCACATCTAATTTAGTTGTAGTCCTTATTCAAGAATATGAAATTAGGCATAAAAAAATCTACTCCATATGATCCACAATATAATGGCTAATTAGAGGTCACAAATAGGGAATTAGAGAACATTATTACAAAAATAGTAGGTGTGCACAACTAGGATTTGCTAGCATGATTTTTGAAGGTTTTATGAGCATATATAAATACACAAAAAACCAAAATAAGGTTTATACCTTATTAAATAGTTTATGTTAAGAATTTTTTTCTCCCCATAGAATTTGAACTAAAAAATGTTATGTAATACCCTAGAACTTGGCACAAATATGTATGAAGTATAGAATGAGAGGATAATAAAACTTAAATCATTAGATAAAATTTGAAGGGAATTATTTCAGCATACAAAAATTGTTCATCAAAAACAAATAAAGTGGTATGATTGATTCATCAAGACATGAGAAGTTCAATTAGGATATTGGGCCCTACTCTATAACTTTAAATACAAAGAGCACAAATGAAAGTTACAAACCAAATAGATTAGTCCTTATGAGGTAGATAAAGTATTCTAAAATGGAGAAATAAATTTGGTAATATTTTATCTATTATTCAATGGTAACCAATTCAAGCTATACAAGAAACCACTCTCCAAACATAGATTCATAGGGAAAATCATGAAGGAAGAAAGATATTGCATTGATATAGAGTTATCTAGAACATTGTATGAATATGCTACCTCAATATTTGATCTATTAAAGGATATTTTTAAATTATTAGATGAAAATTTTAGCTCATCCTTCATTCCTTCAAATTAAGGGTGAACACCATTTCACAGCCTTGACCAACCAACTGGTTTACTAGCTAGCTTATTGGGATTAGTATTTACATTAGGTAAAATAATATTTACTTAGTTACCACATGGTTAATATAGTTATTATTGGTTAAATGAATATATTATTATAAATAATATATTTCATATCAAGGTTAGTGGTTAGATTGGTTATACCCTGACTATTACTAGGTCATTTGTTATTAGTCAATCCTATTTATTAGGAAGTTTTCTTGATTATTTTCTTGGCTATATAATAGCCAATGTATTGTTCATTTGATATGTTGAGTATAATATATCTTGTTATTATTATTATTCTTTGTATGTTATCTCTATGTATTCAGCTCAATTGTTAATTGATGTAGCTGCATCTCTACATAAACTTTGACCAATTTAAATATTTGGTATTGGATCAATGGCATTCTAAGCTTTTGTGGGGAAAATCCATTTCTTATCTTAGTTCCCATATACACAAGTTTTTTATACATATCAAAGTGAATAATCATCTAGATGATAATCCTTAAGAGTTTTTCCATATTATTCTAAAATTTTACTATTTGTTCTCTCATTTTTTCTCTATATATTCTGATATATGTGCAATTCTATACCTAGGTGCATCTTTTATTCCACATTAATCATTTGTTGTGAATTGTTATTTGTAGATTCCTATAGAATTATCATTAGATTCAACTCATTTAGCTCATGATCTCCTTAACACATTTTTGGCATCAAGCCATCACATACCACTTATGGAATGGAATGTCTATTTATCTTAGCTTAGATCTAGTCATGATTTTATTGGCCTCAACTTGAATAAATACTAAAATTATAGATTGTTGGTCAAGCTAAGACCCAATGGCACCCATCAAGATTTAAATGGCTTGCATGCAATCTAATAAATTGTCTAGAATTCTACTATCTCATCTTATACATGAATTTAGAGCACAAATCATATCATCATCAAATATACTTAGATTAATCCTTATCCATAATGTATGAGCATAAAATTTGCATTAGATTCCATGTACAGTCTTCTATGATGATTTATATAATCCTTGTCACTCTTCATATGTCTTTAATACCATTCATTTTTCATCGTGGTTTTAGGATTATGTTATAGATAAAGTGGAAAGGATAAAGCTTTGTACCATTTTTTATAGGTGAAAATAAGCTTGCGTATGTCTTTATTAAAACTTTTTAGGTTGAGTAAAGGTATTTTATTTAGGGTATAATTTATTTCTATTAATAGGCTAGTGTAAAAACTTTATTTAGATTAGAATTTAAGTCTTGTTTTGATATATTGGTCTTTTTTAATTTAAAATTTAAAAGATATTAATTATATCAAATAAGTCATTTTTTGAGTTTATTAGTGAGTCCAAGTATTTTCTTAAATCATTAGTCATATGTTATCAACTATCAAAAAATAGTTATATCATTTGATCTTCAAAGTCATATGATTAACGAATCTAAAGTGTTTTATTTGATGTTAAGATTAGGTTTAAATAGTCATAGTAATTTTAGTCCATTCTTGTCAAAATAAAGAGTTAGAGTTAAAATTAAAAAATGAGTCAAGAATTAAAATTCATCGAGTCATATTGTCAAGAGTCATATTTTATAGTTGTGTCACCATTTTTAAAGTGTAAAATATAAAAAATTTCTTGTAAAAGGATGCATTTTCTGGTGACCCCGACATTCTATGTACTATTTCACATTACAAGAGGGAAGTTATACTAATAAACACTATGTGTAAAATTCAGAGCTTCAAATCTTCATCGATTATGTAAGTAGTGACATAAATGAGGTCAGATGCAATGGAGGAACGAGGCTTTCTATGCCTCTCATTAGTCACCAATGATGAAGCCCATATGCTTTGGTAGTGTATTTATTTTAGTTGTATGTTTGATTTTTGTTGTAGTGTAAATAAGAAGAGAGGTAGTATTCTAGTTCAAAATTGTAATTTGTGAACAATTCTAAATATAATCCCCTGAAGTAAGATAGTGATGAGAGTTGATAGAGTCTTTTAGCATTATGATATTTATGGTTATTGGTTAAGCATTCATAAAACCATCATTATGATTGTTGGTTAGGCACTTGTAAAACCATCTTGTTGTGGTTATTAGTAAACCACTTGTACAACCATTCTAGAGGATGTTGGCTTTCTTAAAAAAGAAAACCATCCAGGTAATGAGTTTATAGAGGCTACACATTACAATAAAATATAATGTTTTTCCCATGTAAAAACTAGGGGGAATGTTGGGATTAGTATTTACATTAGGTAGAATACCATATGTTTAATACGGTTATTATTGGTTAAACAAATTTATTATTGTAAACAATATATTTTGTATATAGGTTAGTAGTTAGATTGGTTATATCCATGACTATTATCAGGTTATTTTTTATTAGTCCTTCCTATTTATTAAGAAGTTGTTTTGACTATTTCCTTGACTATATAATAGCCAATGTATTTTTTTTTGATATGTTGAGAATAACATATCTTTTGATTATTATTATTCTGTGTATGTTATCTATATGTATTTGTTTCCATTGAAAATTAATGTAGCTACATCTCTTCATAAAATCTGACCAATTTCAATATAGCCAAGGGTTGAATAAAAATTTTGACTGAAAAACTATTGTTCCAGTTAGTTAAAATTGAAAAATAAACAAATAAATAAAATTAAAAAAATGAAATTCTCAATCATTGTTAACAGTCTTGGTTTGAAAACCTATTTACTGACTAACCAAGGGTTAAATAAAGGGATTTGATTTGAAAATTAGCTTGCTAACCAATCAATGGAAAAAAAACTAAAAATAAATTTCTTATTATTATTTCATTTGGTCACCAACTCATATCCATCTATAGGATTTGTATAGTTTTTGAAATATGTATGTAGGTGTCTAAAAGATAAATATAAGTAGATACATGAATGGCAATAGTTGCTTTAATTTTTTAGTAGATGCTAAAAAATATGTAGTAGATGTTGGAGGATGACGGTAGATGCCAAAAAATATGTAATAGATGTTATAGGATGAAGACATATGTGACATGACATGTATTAGATTCTTATGATGCATGATTATAGTTTATACGAGCTAGGGATGGATGCTACGAGTGAAATCTATATTATTATGGGTTTTTCAAATAGTGTTATAGGTTTCCAAAAAGTTTCTATAGGTTTCATATACAAAAAAATACAAACCCAAAATAACCCCTCCTTTCAAAAACATACATTTTTATTACTCACCATCCCCATAAGTAGTCAAAATTTAGGCACTAAAGGAAGATCACCATAATCACTTGGCCCTTATCAGATTACTGAAGGACCTATACCTATGTCTCTTTAAAAGACAAGTAAAATTAACACCACTCTCAAATAACATCATCATGATTAGTGTTTCTTCCCAAGTATTCAACCATAACCAACTCTTATTTCCTCTTTTTCATGCATGCTTTCTAGCTACCTACTACAAGAAAATGTAAGCATTACTACAAGAAGATAATAATTGGTTACTATAAAACTTAGATTCCAATTGTAAATTACCACTAAAATTCCAACTCAATCATAAATAGAAATCAACTATTAGTTATTAATCTTATAAAAGATGATTTCATCAAATAAAGTCTTCTTCAAGTCTCACATCATCTTCCATGACTACTCAACAAATTGTAGAGACTAATTCAGTCACCATGAAACAACCATCAAAGTAGACCATACAAATCAAATTAATTAGTAAACCAAATGTGATAGGTAATAATATCATTATTTTTTATAATAATTATATTTTTCATATTAAACATATAAAGTTAAGTAATAATGTGCATTAAGTAATGTTTCTTATGCTATAGGTTTAACTCATGGTAAAACATTCCATTTTTTAAATTATGTCAAATCAATCTGATTTCTCCATCACACATCTAATAATTTCAAATTATTCCCATGTGTGCCATGTTTCTTCCCACATGGATCAACCATTATAACATGTCACTCAAAGTTAAGTGATCTGATTATTGGGGGAAGAATGGCTCGTCATGATGTTATAGGATATAAAGAACAAATTGGGGAGATCCACCTTGTAATGATTGCTACAGGCACACTGGACTAAGTAGAAAAAATATTTAAATGATGAATAGATAATTACCAAAGACCATCACATCAGAAAACATAGTGTTCCTTCCAAATTTTTTAACTCTCTTATTTTTTTCTAGAAACCATGAATTGTTTCTTGATGTAGGAAGCAACTTGAGAAAATATGGGTGGAGATGTAATTAGAAGAGATATGAAAGGCCTCACACCATTGACAAGGATAAAAGATATTGCCAACATCTTTAAAAATTTAGGTTGGTTGAGCTATATTTAAAAATTATAAGGATATGATGTCCAAATTGCCAAGGTGTTTGTAGAAATCTTGAAATATGGTGTAGATATGATTAGGAGGGTATGAGTTAAGGTCATTGAATAACTACTATCAAAAGTGCTTATCCTACTATGAATAGGGGAATCATGACCAAGAATACTAATTTTTACTAAAGCAAGAGATATATTATATGCAACTAATGATTAGTTAGATTGTTCTAACCAAGCCAAACTTTAATCTTCATTACCTCTATTATGGACAAATTTGATACATTCATTATAAAATACCTCACCTATGAAGGAAGGTAATATTTATGGTATAAATTATTATGTTACTAAATCAATCCTTTTATTTAACATGAAGGTAAAGATTGAAAGTGGTTGAAGGATCAAGAATTGGTTTTAAGATGTGTTATAAGGTTTTTAAATAATTATGGGAGTAAGTCGACACATCAAACATTGAATTATGCATCATTATATTTTAAAAAATCAAATATTCTTTAATCCTAAATTCAAAATTAGATTATCAAGATTTAATATAACCTATCCAACAAAGTAATGTTTGTAGATACCTAAAAACTAGCCTCAACTGGTTCTCGATCAGACTTGAGATTGATTCCTACCAACCATTACAAATGAAGTCTCGAAAAGACTAAAAATTTCAAATTTACTTGTGCATCATTCATCATAGATCAAAATCATGTTGAGAGATCCCTAATTGGGGTATCATATTATATGGAACAAAAATCTCTCATGGATTTATCCCTAATCACCTTATGGTATGACAACTGTCAATTTAGCCTATGTACCTATTAAGCAAGACACTTGAACACATATCAAATTTTGAAAGAGCTAAAGGCTAATTAGAATCAATTAACAAATTAAAAAAGATTAAATGCCTAGTTTCATTATCCATTGGAAATTAATAAATATCTAAAAAAAGAAATTCAAAAATTCAAAATACCCTATCCTTTCATCATTCCCTTTATCAGTTGTCAAGCTCTTCAAAAATAATTTAAAACATCTAATTTGGGAGACATACCTAGTAATTGTAAATCATAATTAATTGACAACTATTAACTCAATAGGAGTTAGTTCTAATTCACCCAGGTTTTTTTTTGAACCCATTATAGGCCTAAACTCATCCTTATCTCATCTTGGGTGAGAGTTAATTCCTAAGGCTATAAATATAAGGCCATACCTCTTCATTTCAAAGGTTGGATATTGTAGAGTAATTATGCAAGATTTGCTCTATAAGACTCATACAAGTAGTGTTACCATGCCAAATCTTAAACCAAACAATCACAAGACAAGGTGCTAAGGAGATAAGGATCTAAGCAACCTCCATTGTTAAAGACTTCTTGATACAATCCAAACAAACCATTCAACAAGCCATTTGGAGCTCCAAAGAAGGTAAAAGACTTACTTGTTTTACATTTTTATGGTGCTTTCATCTATTTTTTATTACCTAAGCTCCCCCTATTGTCTAGGCTAGAGGTGTTAGGCATTGAGTGTGTTCATTTAATTTTTTTTATGACACTAACATAAGACTAACCTCCCCTCTATGTCAAATTCCTAGTTCACATGATGGCATGACCGGTGGGACTTACACCCCATAAAGTTAATCCTAAGGCCTTTTAAGAACTCTCATAATGATTTTTATATAAGAATGTGAGCTTGATGATCAAAATAGGTAAAAATTTAAGGCTAAAAGATGTTTTTATGGAAGTCGCAAAGTTGTTCTGTGTAGTTGCAATTTTGCTCTCTAAAATCATGATATTATGTAATATCGCTACTCACACAGTCATGGTTTTGTCTTATTTAGGCATTTTTGTAAACTAACTATCAAGGTTTATGATAACTATTTTATGCTTATAAGGTAATCAACAATATCATAATATCATGATTATGGAAATTACAGTATTACCATAAAACTTATGATATTGCAATATCACAACTTTAAAAGTTAGGATATCACAATAATATTAGTGGTATTACCTAAATTTTAGTGATCTTATATTTAACCTCTAGAGGTATGTGTACTAGCCATTTTATGCCAAGTTGTAATATCATTATTTCTTGTAATAGTGATATTGCCTTCATTTTAATGGTTTTATATATAAAGTAGTGATATTGTATTTAATACTCTATTTTTATGCAAATTGAGGTATTGTATTGACAATTGTGGGTTTTTAAAGTGAGTTACGGTATTACTCTATGTTTTGTGGCTTTGCATTGTGTGTAAAAAACCATAAACCTAAAAGAAAGATTTGAGAATTCATTTGTTCATACATGATGTGCTTGTAAACACAAGGACCCTCTAACATGTTTTGTGGGACCTAAAGGTCACAAGGAAACATTTAAAACACTTCTAAATTGCAAATTTCACATTTAAAAATGGTGTTTTAATAATTGTCTTTCTTAAGTCATATTTGCTTTTTCAAAGTTTTCAACAAAAAAATGCCAAGAGGCAAAAATTCCATAACATATTTCATTTTAGTGCAATAAAATAAAATTTCACATTTAGTTACATACTCTAAGATTTTTTTACTTTACACGTGTTTGTTTGTAGTAAAATGAGTGATGAGCGTATGCTCTCCCTCTGTCCTATTTAGGGAACTCAAGTGACAAAAAGTGATCATTCTTTGCCTTTGTTTATTTAGCCCAAAAGCATGAAAATAAAGTCACTAAGGTCTTCCCCAAATTTGTATGGTTTGGGTGACCCCAAAATGACCATAAAGTCTTTTCACTTGTCTTTATTTTTATGCAATTTAGATTATGAACAGAAGTTCATCATCTCCTCATAGGTTCTTTAGGGAAGTGTTGACTTGAAAATTCATCTCTTGGAATTATTTCAACCCCACTCTATGGTGGGGTATATAAATTGAGCTTGTGAATCACTAGGATGGTAATTAGAGCAGTTAAACTACCTTCATTAGTGACTACTACCCTTAGGACGTATGATCAACTCAAACATCACACTACACTGAGTAAGCAATAGATGTAGTGGTTGTGTAAAGGATAATATATTTTCAAAACAAGTTAATTGATGCAGATCCAAATGATGTGATTACATCTCTAATGTTAGCCACACTTGGGACCATATATAGATGAACAAAAATTGATAGTTTAGAATAACCCCACTTGTTGTGGACATATTGTTGATGCAGGACACGTAGCCTAAAGTTCCATGTCATACTAAAACATATTGAGAGAAGATGGGGCCTAAAAACCCTACTTTTCATGTACTTTTAATTTTTTTTATTAACAATTAAAATGCTCTCAAAAATGAGTATATTGATGGCATTTGATAGTATTATGAAATCTTGTCAGTTTTAGGATTTATGATGTTACACTTAGGTGTTTATGTCATTTTTTCCTCTATTTCATAGTCTTGTGTATAAATTATTTGTTTGATGTACCACATCAAAAATGAGTCTTGT
This sequence comes from Torreya grandis, assembly GCA_037957365.1. Classification (NCBI taxonomy): domain Eukaryota; kingdom Viridiplantae; phylum Streptophyta; class Pinopsida; order Cupressales; family Taxaceae; genus Torreya; species Torreya grandis. The sequence goes on along the minus strand of JARHVA010003164.1, from coordinate 32,322 downwards.
TTATAAATCACTCCTTTGTTTGAGGAGGTTTTACATCACCCATTTGACATCATCCATGTGCGTTAGTCTTTTTGTTAACATTTATGTGTGTTTGTCATTTAATTGAATAGGGTGTCGTTACGCTACCCAATTCATTTTCAAATCTTGTACCTTTGAGTTTTGAAAAAAATCATTTTTCATACCTTTAGATAATTTTAATTCCATTATACTGCTCAAATTATTTCATCAACTTGTTTCCTTGTGTCCAAATTCTAATTTTGAAACCAAATCCACATATGCCTTTTAGATCTATACCTAGTGCCATTATGCCATTCATCTTTGTCTAGTTTGTCTTTTGTATAAAAGAATCCTAATTTTCTAGGTTGCATCCAAAATTAGCCTTGACAAGTCAAAATCTAAACATTGATTGATTTTTTCCTATGCCTTATGTAATTTGGGATTAGACATTGATTTTTATCTTTTAGGTTGTGTAACTTAGCCTAATTTCTTATTCAAATTAAAAATTATTGTTTTTGCCTATATTTGGGGGAATTAGTCTATACCCTTCATTTGCCTAAAGTTTCATGCCTTAAAATCTCTTACCTTGATTTGTTTAAAAGTTTGGCTTTTGTGCCTTTTCCAAAAGACCTATCACATGCTTATTTTGAGCCTAGATTTTGTGCATTATCTGAAAGACCTATAAATTGTTATTTTCTTTAGATTAGAATTGGTTAAAACACTTTATACCTAGATTTTGGCATTCTAGTTTTATTTCATCCACTTGACCTTTTTGTGTAAGACATTTGGTGTTATACATTTGACATTAGACTATTTTAGCCCAAGTTTTAGCACAGTCCATTTTAGAGATACAACTCCATTCCTTAGACCAAGTTAGGCTATGATCGAACCATTTTTACTTTGGACCTTATTTTTAAGAGTTTATATAACTCTAAGACTTTTTTTTGAAACATTCATAATTGATTTGGGTATGTCTCATTACACTCATAGTAGAGCCATGTATAATCTAAGTTATGATAATGTGGTCACACAAGATGAATTTGTTTAAAAACCTTATGATAATGATGTAGTTTTTGAGACAGATCCTTTTCCTCCTTACAATACCCAATCTAGAGAATAAATCCAAGACCCTCAAGCATGGTATGTAGTGATACCTTCTTTGGGCAAATTAATGTATCAATTTTGCTCAATCAATTATAATAGTACTCAATCTCATACCTATACCAATAACCCTCCTTTATCTTGTGAGAGAAACTAATTTCCACATCATCCAAGGATTACTATTCTAGGACCTCATATTTTAGATCATGATAGCAACCAAGCTTCATAATGCCCTACCATTACTATTTTAGGACCTCATCTTTTAGATCACGATAGCAAACAAACTCCATAAAACCCTACCATTTCCATTATAGAACATCATCCTTTGGTTGACAATAGAAACCAATATTCACAACACCCTACCATTACCATTTTAGTCCCTTCCAAATATGGTAGCTCATTATCCTAATAAGGTTATGTAATTATGATTAGATAGGTCATAGTTACTATCCTAAAATGGTAACCAATATTTTTTAAGCCCATCTTAGATGATCCTATTTAAAAATAGGTCATTATCCAACCATTGATCATTCATCCTTCATTTCTTACCTTCCCCCACTTTATAAAATCCATGTCAATCATCGAGCCATAATCAAACCAATCAATACCTATCAAGTAGAGCCAATCATTTGAAGACCAATATATGTTCAAACCAAGTCCAAGAGAACCAACCAATCTATGATGTTTTTTATTGAAAACTTATTTATGACAAGTCAACCTATGATGAATCACCTTTTGTTACTTTACCCATTATCAAGGAGTCTCACTCTAACAAGTCAGTCTTTTCTGAGTCACTTCTTAATGATTATAATAACCTTTGGGAAAATCATTATCTTGACCATTGTCCTATTTTTAAATAGCCTCCCTTTTATAATTAGATATCTAAGGAGTTGTCTCTTGACCTTTGCCCCCTCATTGAGGAGTCTCACTTTGACAAACTAGTCTCTATGGAGCCCACTAGGTCATCACCAACCATTATTTGTCTAATACCAAACATTCAACAAGACATCATTGTAGTAGCATCTACACTAGATGAAGAATCAATATTGAGGTTAGGTTTTATTTTTGAAACAACATCAAATTTAACATCAGAAGCATAATCAATGTCAGTCTCAATGTCAGATTTAGAGTCCCTTGAGTTAGATTCAACTTCAGAATCAAAATATGTTCATGGTTGTTATAATATTGGTTATGCATGCCTTGTAGATTAATTTGAACACATTTATGATCCTTTTAAATTTTTTGATGATGATTACTTCAAATTCAACATAATTTCTCCTAGTATATTCTACAAATATTGTGCTTCCTCTTTCCATTACATTACTATTCCACATGTGATTATCACCAACTAAGCTAGCCATTATATTGACATTCCACCTCCCACAAGTGTCGATTGGGATCAACAAAATCACACCTTGTTGAACTACATCCATGGTGACATAGCAATAGTACAATATGAGGGAGCCCAAGACCACAATCATTTAGAAGAACAATTTCCTAGTGAAACCTTTTCAGAGACACTAGAGGGAAATCAAATTCTAAACTCAACATCTTATACTGAAACCTTTTCAGAGGCACTAAAATACAATCAAAGTTCAAAGTCAACATTCATTAGTGAAACATTTTTGGAGGCATTATGGGATAATCAAGACAACTTAATTGGTGAAAAACTCGTTGAGGTGATAACAACTAAGTATAATAGTTCTTCATTGCTTTATGAAGACATTATTAAAGATAACATCAATACATCTTCCAATCTATAGCATAATCATATGGTAGATACTCTTAGGATCAAACAATAAAAAAATCTATTGGTACTATTGAGAGCATATTCAAAAATATTTGACCCTACCACATCCAAAGTTATGTTGAATCCAAAATCAATAACATTATGTGTGCTTGAAAATCCCAATATTCATTTATTGCCCAACCATTATACATTCCATTATCATACACTTTTACATTACCAAATCAGACCCATCAACCAATAATTATCTTTATTTGCCATCCCTAGCCACACTTTATATTATACATGCTACAAAGGCATCTTATCACATAGTTTGGAGGAAATGGGATCAACAAATAATGAAGATCACAACAACATTATTAGAGTCTAAATCTACAACAAGTTCTTGTTAGAGAAACTATTTAGTAGAGATGTGGGATAACAATTTTCATGATTTATTATTTTAATTATATCATATGTTGATCAAGATGTCCATCTCCACATTAATAAGAACAACAAAAATATTTAGCTTGTCATTTCTATTTGCTATTCCCCTTGACATTTTTTTATACCCTACCATTTACTTTACCTTATCACTTGGGTGCAACCCTGTTACCATTATCGACAATTTTTATATCATCATATTCTTTGTGCCATATCATATACTATTTTAACTTACCTTTAATACTAACCAAATTGTTTTTAACTAGCCCTACTTAACCCATTTTTACCTTGGTTCTATTGGTTCTTCTAACACATTTCACAAGTAGATTTTGATTCAATTTTAGTAGTTTTAGACTTATGTGTTTAACTATAAGTATATGAAAGTAGTATGATAGTGGATCTGGTAGTTACTTATTTCATTTAAACTTGACTAGTGCCATTGATTATAACTACCTTTAGGCAAATCAGTGTTCCACCTTGTGTTACTAATTATCACCACTTATGGGAAAATTATTATTACTTACCTATGTTGTTATCTCTTAATTATAACCACCTATGGGAAAATTAGGAACAACACCTTTTATATCATGCATTGTTGCATCACATTTCCATTACTATTATCATTTACCTTAATTCATGAATTTTTTTCTATCTGGTCAGATCTCATTATATTATGTATGGGTAATACTAACATGACTTGAGGTCCTAATGAGACTATGTAGGTAGTGCTTGATTCACATTGATGTCAGCTCAGTCACCCTTTACCATGCTCTCACTATTTTGAGAGTTCATTCTAATATTCCTCTACAACATCAATCATGTTTTTATTGATCATCATTTTTATTTTATCCCATTTCCTAGGAGAAATATATTTATCTTGATGTTTATGATAGACCTTGCATTTATAGAACTATGTAGGTAGCGTATACTTGTCTAGTGCATCTACAGTCAGCTCGACACCCCCTTTATTTTCTTTTATTACCCCCATTTTATTTGTATCATTGTCTCCTATAGATAGGGACATTATCTATTGTTTTATTTGTGTCATGTTATTTGTTTTAACATTATGATTAACCATTATTTGTGTTGTTTTATGTTTTTTATTTTTGCATGTTTTTATCTTTATATTTATTTGCTTATTTACCTATTTATTTAATTTATCATTTTTCCTTGACTTAGTATACTTACATTTATTTGGTGATTCCTTTAGCATCATACTTAAGTCCATCCATATTCATACGTTAACATTGTCATAATGTTTTTATCATTGGTGCATTGTTTTTGATTATTTATTGGATCATGTGTCAGTCCTTATGCATATTTTGGCTAAGTTTTCATGGTAATATATCATGATGCATAATATCACATGCTATAATAAAACTCAAAATGAGAAATATTATAAGAAATGGAGCTACATAAACATCACCTTGATAACCTTGGTAAATCCTCACACCCTCCTTGATAAAATCAACCCATCAAAAATTCTAGTTGTATCAATGCTAATAAGGACAAGAATATCTATATTGATAGGTACAATGGAATCATTCTCATGGACCAATTCTTATTATTCTATTCCTCATTCTATTTTCTCCCACTTTTGGGTAAACTATATTGGCTTGAGGTCTATTTAGACTATGTAGACAATGCTTTGATACATGATGTATCTTAGGTTAGATTGGCCACTATTATTCTTCTAGTCATTTATTTCATCACTTTGTGCATCCTCATGTGCCTAGTTTTTTATGGCTTCTTCATTCATTAGACCATCACATTTATGTTTGTATGATAGATTATATCCTTGAGTTATGCTTATCAATCTGCCCTATTAGGGCATAATCAGATATCATTATTTAATCAAGGTCATCTTGGTGATTACAACCACATATGGGAAAATCATTATTTTGACTCATCCACCCTATTAGGGCATGTGCTTGTGTCACTGATTATAATCACTTTTTAGAAAATTAGTGTCTCAACCTTTGTTACTGATTATAAACACCTTTGATAAAATTAGTACTTTTTAAATCAATGCATGCAAGCATTATCTCAATTGGATTAATCTCACCCATGGATTAATTTCATTATTTTCTTACTTATTTTTGAGGGACCATCCATCAATCATATGTGTCAGCCACTCCCTCAAGGGGGCATCATTATAAGCTTCCCAAACATTATTTGAAACTTCTTCTTCAATCATTATCTTATTTCATTCTTAATGGCCCTTTTCATTCTTTATGAAGATGTTACTATGCCTATAGCTTACAACAAAAACCTCTCATAGATTTATCCTTAATCATGTTATAGAATTACAACTGTTAATTTGACCTAAGGACCTATTAAGTAAGACACTTGAACAAATATCAAATCTTGAAAGAGCTAAAAGGCTAATCAAAATCAATTAAAAAATTAAACAAGATTAAATGCCTAGTTGAATTATCCACTGGAAATTAATGAATATCTAAAAAAGGAAAGCCAAAAATTCAAAATATCCTATCCTTTCATCATTACCTTTATGAGTTGTCAATCTCTTTGAAAATATCTTAACATATCTAATTGGAGAGCCATACATAGTAATTGTAAATGATAACTACTTGGCAACTATTAAATGAAATGGAGTTAGTTTTAATTCACCTAGATTTTAGTTTGAACCCATTCCAAGCATAAACTCATCCTTAACTCATCTTGGGTGAAAGTTGTTTCTTAAGGCTAAAAATAAAAGACCATACCTCTTCATTTCAAAGGTTGGATATTGTAGAGTTATTATATAAGATTTTCTCTATAAGACTCATGCAAGTGGTGTTACCATGCCCAAGTCTTAAGCTAAGCAACATTAAATCCAAGGTCCCAAAGAGATAAGGTTCCAATCAACCTCCATTTTCAAAGACTTCTTGATGCACAAGTCGAGAAATCCATTCAACAAAGCCATTTGAAGCTCCAAAGAAGATAAAATACTTATTTTTTTAATGTTTTTGTTGTGCTTTCATTTAGTTTTTATTATCTAAGCTCTCCCTAATTTATAGGATAGAGGTGTTAAGGTTTTAGTGTGTTCATTTCATTTGTTTTATGGGACGAACACAAGAATAACCCCCCCCTATATCAAATTCTTAGTTCACAATGTCTATGGAAGAGATAACCTCTTGAAGGAAAGATATCTGATCCATATAATATTGTTTATCAATCTCTTTTTTATCAATCTCTTAATGCCATAAAATCTAAAATAAACTAAGAGAAAATAACCTAAATAAACTAAATTACAAATTACAAAAATGAAAATGAAAGCCAAACATGGAAATGGAAATAAAAGCTATCATACTAACAATTATTATAAATAAAAAACTAATTAGAACTTATTCTAATATAGAAATGATAATAAAAGTAATAAATTAAAAGACAATTTATGAAACTAGGAATGACTTATAGCAAATTAATATGTAAAATAAACTAATCTAAGAATATAAAACCATTTTAAAGAAGCAGTAAAATAATAATTAAATCTACCAATTAAGAAACTAACTCCAAAAGAAAAGTAATAAAAGAAAAAAACTAACTACTAACTAAAATAAATTAAAAATCTACAACTATTAGTGGATTAAATTTAGAATATAAATAAATAAATCAAGAAATGAGGAACAACTAATGATAAGAAAAGATATAAATAAAACCTTAAATAAAAATAAAATTAATTATAACTTAAAATAAAATAGAAAAATACATAGAAAAAATAATTAAAGACTAAAATAGAAAGAGAAACTAATCAAACTAACTGATAAAAGCTAAGATTGATACTAATCTAAAATAGAAAAGAAAATGAGATAAAATATAAATTTAGAATCATTAAAGTAATAATCATCTTAAATGAGTAAAATAATATTTTATTGAGAAATATAATCATTTTGGTTACAAAATAGACTTCAATCATAAATCAAATTATAATTGAAAGATCAATAATTTATCACAAACAGTGATGTATTCATCATTATTCAAGTCATGTACAAGGAGTTGTACATATATGATTGCATATATGCAGTCATCAAATGATATAAATGTTTGATAATATTCAAATAAATATTTATATATAATCTAAAAAATAGATATATATATATGTTATTCAAACATATTAATTTAACATCATAAAATGCATTGTTTGATCTATCTATAAATGGTTATTCTATCTTAGAGATGCTTGCGTAGAAAATAAAATAAGGATGGAAAACTTTCAATCTTATAATAAATTTTGATACATGTATGTTTCTCCTCTTGTTATGTGTCTTCAATCTCTTTATAAAGTAATTATCCGTTTAGGTGGTTGTGAATCAAGTTATAACTAAATTTTAGTTAGTTGTAGTTAATATTAAATAAATTTTAAAAGATAATTAGTTTGATTTATAATTTATAATGTTTATAACTTAACTTTATAATTTGAACTTTAAATAAAATTCCAAGAGATCAAATAAATATAATAGACCAATTAACATTTTTAATAGGTGGGGGGCCCTCACTAATTTGACATCATTCAAACAGTAATATAACCACGAATATAGAAAACATTTAATAAATTCTATCTATTAAATAATTAAAAAAAATCCTATCATTAAAATCCATAATAACATTTATCCATTAATAACAAATTTAAGTAAATATAAAAAAATATTGATTTTCTATTCTACATGAAAATAAAGTTCTGTTGCTAAGTAAAATATACTATATCACCATCAAAATGATTATCCACATACTCAAAAAAAATATTATAAAAATTATTAAAGTATCAAAAATTAATAGGAAATCAAAAACCACAGTCAATTTGAATCAACATTTGAATCTAAATTAATTAAAAGATCACCTTTATCAGTTTGATACTCTATGTACTCTATGGAAACAATAGGTAGCTCAACTAATATTGTCCCCTCAAAGTTGTCATCAATATCTAACTTCATATTTTTGAGCATCTGGGTCACATAAGTTGTGTTGTAGGGTTGGTAGCATGTTTACATCTATCAGAAGTAATTCTCTCAAGTGTAGGTGAAAAAGGCCTATTATTTTGTGAAAAATGTGGATTTGGCTCAACATTTTTTTAATTAATCTCAAGAACAATTTTAGGCTGAATGTGTAGAGGGGTATTATGAGGGATATAATAAATATCGGTATGAATTATCTGTGAGGATTCAATTTATTACCTCATCTAAAATAATGGGTTCTCCAATGTGAAATTGTATATCCTCTATTACCATGAAAACTCATGGAAGAAAAAAGGATAGTATCAAGAAAATTTCATAAAATAGGATTTGAATAAAAAAGTGGACAAACACAAGGGTTCCATGATTGAAAGGTTGAGGAAAGGTGTTAACATCCCTATATCCCTAAAAAAATATGTCTCGAGAACTACCCCATGAATGAGTACCTTTGTTATGTCTATTCTTTTCCCAAACCCTAATTGAATCATGTGGACCTAGGGTCCACCTTTACATACTAAATAAATGTACCTATAATAAGCATTAAACACAAAATGAATAACCAAAACATCATCCATTTATCATTTGTACTAAAAATAACCATGTCATTGATTTTGAAAACTATCTATAGTAATTGAACATATCAAAGAATTACTAAAATATAACTCCAAATGAAAATAATTCCCAAAACTTAGAATTGATTCTAAAAATACAATCATGATTTTTCATTTTACTGAAAGTTGATTTTTTTTTGTTTTAGAATCAAGCCCTAATCATGAAGATCTAAAAAATGCAATCATTATAAGTACATTCCATATGAACAAACTAATATGAATACAAGAAACATGCCCTAAATTTCTAATAACTTCCTTGCACAAGCCAAAATAGACAAGTTGTCAACAATAAACCAATTTTACCAAGAAACTCTTTATATAAATACAATTACCTAAAACTTTGCATTATTCACTTAATCAAAATTTTAATGCAAACATGACCAATATATTTTATGCCAATGAAAGACTAATAGAACTTAGAATCCATACATGTTGAATCTTTCATATGAGCCACCAAAAACTCAATTTTGAATCATTACATAATAATCAAATACTTCATTTGAATTAAAGTGTGTAAAACATAAGGCAAGAGGATGTCAACTAAATCAAACTAATAAGAGTAGATATACATAGAATATTATCAACTAGACCCAAAACATCTTCACTCAAATAGCTTATAACTTTCATTAATATATGCACTCTAAACTAACTTGTAGCCTGTATCATTTTCAAGCATGTCTCAAAAAATAAACAAAACTCTAATATGTATAATTTTTCATTATTTCACAAACCCATGTCATAATAATGTGAATATAATGCAAGCCATTTGAACATAATGCATGTAATTCCCAATAAAAATATTCTTGATATTTATTTCAATAAAAAATTCACAAACAACATTTGTAAACTAAACCTTGGTGAATGAACCAACTAAGTTCAAAAGATGGAAAAATCTATTCAAATTCATGGTGAAAATCTTATAAATTACCTCCATACACCATAACAATTGACAATACATTTTGACTTCAAATTAAAACCTTGAATAAATAACTATTTTGAAATATGCATGCATAACCAAATTTTCTTAAAAATCTCAAAATCCATGTTAATTATTTTCATAAAAAATTTATCAAAATAGAAATTTTTTGCCATGACATGCAACCATAATGCAATATTACCCTAAATGCACATTGAGAAGTTTATTATAACAAAATAAACTATTATTAATAAAAAAAATATTTTATTGAAAAATATTGTCATGCATTCCATTATTTCCAACTAATCAAAAATATTTCACCATTATTTTGACTAAAAATGCCAAGAAAAAACCAAGCCAAAAATAAAATCAAAATAGCCATGCAAAAAACTACCTTTTCAATGCAAGTTATCAATGCAACATACTTCTAATCAATTAAACATAAAATGCTTCAATAGAACATATTTTCAATCTTTAGATCATGTATGTACAAAAATGCTTCCAAATATAAATATGAAAACTTCAAAACCAATAATAGACTATATGAATATACTATGCCTTTTCATCAAAATATTTCATAAACAACTACCTTTGTATGTAATAATATCTTGTGAAAATCAAATAATAGAAGAAGTATGAAAAAATGGCATTCATACCTCACAGACCAAAATCTTAGAACTTATGTTATTTCTTTCTTATTATTATTTCCTCTTTATCTCTTTCCTAATAAAGGCTCAATTTCACAGGTGAACTTGGAAAAATGACATTGAGTTCATCAAAAAACAAAGATTTTATACACAGGTAGTTACTATAACCATTTTTTAATGCCTTGAATGACTTATCAACTTGTGGTTGGTTAGTAGAATCTACTGCCAATGTTGAATGTGCTTCACCATGCTTACTCACCAACTAATCACATTGACAATACGTTTAGTCATTTTACTAAATCAACTGACAATAACACTTATCAATATGATGATAACCTCATTAACTTCTAAGTGTCGAGTATCCAAGCAAAATCTAGTTTCAAGCCCTGATCTCATATCTCATTGAATCCTTACATGCAATCATCCATGGTAGATCCATCAATAATTATTGATTTTAAATGGATTAAGAGTTGATTCAAAATTAGAAGAATAACCATGGTAAATAATAAATTCTCCACCCTACCTTTCATCTATGTCTCAATTGACCATCAACCATGATAATACTATTAACTTCATGGCAAATTCAATGACCTAGGCTATATTAAAGAATTATAACTTATGATTACTAATGCCTTTGAAATAGTAAATAAATTGATATATATATATATATATATATATATATATATATATAAGGCCTTGAATGTATATATATATGTTTGAAAAATTATTCATATATGTTAGGAAATATTGTCTAAAGTTTTTAAAATACCTGCCAACTTCATGTTTTATTATGAAGATAGAACATACTATGAACCAGACTTCAATGATATATACTTACTAATCCTCAAAATGACTTTATAAATGTATTCAAATGGATTGTATTTTAAATTCCCTTGTGAAATATAAAAAATAATTTATTATTAATCATAATTATTAGATTCAAATTAAATCAATATTAATCAATCCACATGATACTCGCCTTATAACTACCTTAAAGTGCCAAATCTATGTCAACAAGAATTGACAATACTCAGAAACTAAGATGCATTTATGTGCAACATTTGAGTTGAAGTAGTATAATGTCCACTAATGCTCAATAATATTGGCTTAGCCAAGATTAAACAATTATTTGATTATAATGACAATATTAAATGGATATAAAAATAAAATCTTTACAACTATTGAATGTTACACATTGATCATTTTTAATGGAACATGTCAAACTACATTATGAAGACTGAAGATAAAACATTTAATTTTGATTATAAATGTAATATTTACTTCAATATATTTATTTATGCTATGTAATCACTAGATTAATTATATGAGTAATAAATATTATTTAGATTGGTAATATTTCACATTTACATACACATAGAAAATGGTCATTCAAATAAGTATAAAATAATTGGCCTCCACCAATAATTTTAAACTTTATGACCAATGTCATCAACATATAAGAATTAAATATGTCAAAAATTTTAGAAAAAGGGGGAGGGGGTGATAAAAATAGGAATAATATTGGTGACCTTGCTATCTAGTTTCACTTATGAATTTAGGTTAAAAATATTTTAAAATAAAGTCAATCCTGAAAATGTGATCTAGATTAAATCATTTCTCAAGTAGTTATGCATGAACCCATTTAAAAGAGTAAAATATTCAGGGATGATTTTTTCAACTAGTGTGACATGAATAATAGGAAAAAATATATCAAGAGAATTCAAGATGGATGAATAACCAATTCATAGCCTAGAATATAAAATTTGAAAATCACTAACATTCATAACACTTTAAAATTAACACTTATTTATCATAAATATTTATATAGAAATGTTCAAGTGATAATATTTCAACAATGAGATAATTATAGTGATACAAAAAATCTCCCATGTCCTTTTCCATTATAATGATGAGAAATCACAAGATTAACAAATGTCAATCAAAACTAAAAAAGCTAAAAAAACTAAAAAAATAAAAGAAAAAGCAAACAAAAACTATAAAATGAAACATCAAATAAGAAAGAGAAAACTAACTGAAAAAGAGCTTCAAATTATGACCTTTGCCTGAATGACACAACCAATTACCAATAAGATATTATAGGTGAAAATAATTCTTTAAAAAAATAAAAGCTATTTTATAAGGACCAAGCCACAGTGATCAAATTTATGATACTTACATGGTTTATCATGAGCTTTATCACAAAATAAAACTAGATCACCAACTTTAAAACACTTTTGGGAAATTTTTTAATCAAAAAATTTATTTATTTTATATTTAACCCTTTCTTAATTTTTGTAAGGTAGTGGCTTTAGTCTCATCAAGGGATATAATATCATTAAGTCTTTGTTCAACAGAATTAGTATGCTTAGTTAAGTATTGAAGAGTGGTTCTTATGGAAGAAATTTAAATTTCTATTGGCAAAGTAGCTTCAAAACTATAGGCTAACATAAATGGAGAATAACATGTTTTAGACTTCACCATTGTATGATCAACCCCTAATGCTTTAAATATATTTAAATGCTAATTTCACTTATTAGCACATACATTCTTTTTCATAACTAAAATCAAATTTTTTAAGTACAATTAGCTTGTCCATTCCCTTGAGGACAATAATTGAAAGAACGATTAGAATAATTTAATAGTACCTTAAAAATTTTAATTAATAATTTAAAATAAGTTTAAGACCATTATAAAAAATTATTTCATAGGAAACACCAAATCTAGAAAAAAAATGATTTAAAAAAAAAAAAAAACTTCACCTATGATTGAATTTTTTAAGGCTCTTTCCTTAGGTCATTTCATAAAATAATTTATGGCTGTAAAAATATATATGTGACCATATAAATAAGGAGGATGAATATTAAAAATAAAATTAATACCCCACTTAATGAAAGGTTTATTAGGTATAAATAGATTTAAGGGTATTGCAGGTAGTCTATCTCTACCATCAAATAATTGGTAGGGCATACAAGCATGAACTAGTTATAATAAAATTGAATCAATGTAGGATAATAATAACCTATGCATAGAATCTTATATGCAGAATTTTTGGTTGAAAAATGACCTCCACAATTACTTTCATGACATCTTTTAAGGACTTTCAATGTCTGATCATGAGTTAAACACACAAAGAAATACCATCATTATTTTTATAAAACAAAAATTTCTCTAATAAAACAAACTTTAGTGATTAATGTTTAAGCGATCTTACTTCTGTATTATCTAAATTATTAAAATAGACCTGATTTTATAAATAGTAAAGTAAATCATGATACTAATCATCTTGAGAAAATAAATAATTTCATTCATTTATTTTGTGCCCAAACTTAAATTACTTAAAAAAATTAGCAACCTTCATAATTTTAAAATGAGGCTTAGATGTAATGAATCATCAATTGAAAAAACTAAAACATTTTATACATAATATCACATTTTCAACCAAGTGTTATGCTAAGTTATTTCCTTTGATATATTTAGATGTTTCAAATTCAAGATCATAATATTGAATTCTTAAAATTCATTTAGTTAATATTCCTTGAATAGTAGATTGTTTTAGAAGATAAGAGAGGACATGAACATCTGATCTAATAATAACCTTGTTTACCATCAATAAATATAAAAACATGGCTAAATAAAAAATTAAAGATAGTACAAATTTCTCAATTAAGAGATATCTTGTCTCAACATATTTTACAACTTGGCTCATATAACCAATATCTTCATGATTTTCATCATTTTAAGTAATGATAACACTTATGACCTTTTTAGTAATATTAATATAAAGAATGAATGTTTTATTTAAATTAATTTTAACAAGTATGGGTGTACTTACAATGGCATATTTAATGTTATTAAAAGTTGAATTAAAATCCACATTCCAGACATAAGATTAATTTTTATTTTAAATAATCTATGAAATATTAGATTTTTTAGTAAAATTAAAAATGAATTTTCATAATTTATTTTTTCAAAGAAAGATCTAAGATTAGATTGGTATCTAGGAGGTGGTAAATTATTAATTACTTTAATACGTTCAGGATCAATTGAAATTCCATTTTTAGAGATAATATGACCTAAAAGCTTAGCTTCATTACTCCAAAAATAGATCTCTTGGGATGTAGACAAATTCCATATTTTTTGCACCTTGTGATTGTTTTACAAAAATTATTAATATGCTTCTTTTTCCTTTTATAATACATGGTGAGATCATCTAAGTAAACTTGAATTAAAAAATGCTAACTAAATCATCAAAAGCTACGTGAATATCTCTTTGAAAGGTCACACCTACATTCATTAAGCCAAATAATATTCTGTTAAAAGTAAAATTTCCCTTATGTGTAGTAAACTTAGTCTTATGTTTATCTTCAAGCCTTATAAGAAATTAATTATAACCGTAAAATCAGTCATGTGGAGAATCATTTCAATTCATGTAACTTGTAAAATATAATCAATATTAGGAAGATGAAAATGATCTTTAACACTATTCTTATTTAGATCCCTAAAGTCTACACATAATCTAAGATCACCATTCTTTTTCTTGACAAGAATTAAGTTAGCCACCCAATCAAAATATTTTATAGGAAAGATGACACCACCATCTAACATTTTATCAAAATCCTTGTTGATGGTGTCTTATGATAAGGGGATTATTATTATAATATTTTGTATAATAGGTTTTAAAACAGGTTTGATAGGTATACCATGTTTAATTATATTGGTATAATAACCTTTTATGTCTTTGAAAGACCAAGCAAAAACATCAATTAATTACTTAAATAATTTAACAGATTGATCCTTTCTTCAAAAGTACATTAAATTCCTAAATAAATGAATTGAGGATCTTCCTCAGTGCCAAAGTTAATAGGGATATAATCATCTATTATTCTTCTTGAAGGCTTATCAACATGGGAAATATTAGGTTGATCATTGGAGTGAACATTGACTCTAGACTGACTAAGCCAACCTAAAATTAATTATACTTACTTGGTTTTAGATAATTACCATAATTCAACACATAGTCATCATTATGTAGAAAATTAACTTATAATAAAGAATAAATATGTTCATCACAATTAAAATTAGGCTAATTTTCATTAAAATTAGGTACCTTAGGTTTGAAAAAATTCAAAAAAAGAGAAATCAATAATTGTTTCACTTTCACTTAAAGTAAGATCTGAAGCAAAAATAACAAGCCGATCAACTTGAGAATTAAACTCAACAAGAAAATGAGTGATATTAAAAGTTTTAAAATTCTTAAGAAGTGACCAAATTTTCTAAGTGTATTTATGAAGATGAATTAGATACGTCTTATAATTTTTATAACTTGTGTAACTATCAATTCAAAATCTTCAAAGACTTCCAAATGCTTATTATTTAGTTCAATAGTTTTTTCAATACCTAAACATAAGGCTTTAAATTCCATTCTATTTTTAGTATTATCAAATGATAATGAATAATCTTAATAAAATATCCTTTCTGTAGGAGAATTAAAACATATTTTAGCACCAATACCATGTTGTGAACATGTTCCATAAAAAAATAAAGACCATATTGTATCTTTAAAAAATGTTCTTATTTGTTGTTGTTTTGGTTCATCTAAATTTAATAACTCATAGGTATCAATTATAGTTTCTACATAAACAACACTTGTTGGTATGGAATTTATGAGGTTAATATACCATTCCTCTCTTTGAATTAAAGCTATATCATTGTCAATAGGAACCTAAGTTTTATGTTTGCCTAAAAAATCACTAATTAATTAAAACTAATTTCTACCTAAGAGCATAACATAATTAATATGAATATCCAAAACTTTAACATTAGTCATACACCTGATTATTTCTTATTGAGTTATTTTGATAACAATATCAAAAAATTTACCATAACTTTTGGTTTGATGAGAATCAAAACCTGTGAATTTTTTGTTATCATTTTTGTAAGATATACCCAATTGATCAGTTGAAAGGAATGAAAAACAAATCACTCTAAGCCATAAATATCTTAGATGTTAACAACAAAAAACATTACAAGGAGAATTTGATAGTATATAATTGTAAATTGAAATGTAAAAATGAAAAGCCACATCATATAATATCTCCAAAATTTCATGTGAAATACAATAGAAGTGCCTTACTTATATAGGTAAGGAAGATCAATCAAAGCCATAAGATCAAGATAAGATATAAACTACAGATAGAAACCCACTATACCTAAAATATAATAAATAATTAATATCTACATAAGTGGGTATAACAACCTAATAATTCTTAAAACAATTAAAGTACCTAGCAAACATGTGCTAATATAAATAGCCTACTCTAACACCCCCCTCAAGTGAATCTAGAAGCTAAAAATAGCTAAACATATAGTGTCATATTCATAGTATGAGTCCCAAATATAAGGATTGATTAGGTACTCATGTAAAATATATCCATGACTAAATGGAGGAGGATGTACTCATGAAGACCCCCCCAAAAAAATTTCTCAAACCTCAAGCATGCCATGCAACTCAAGGTGACGAGGTGATTCAAAAGGATTTTTAAAGATGTCAGAAACTTATTACTGAGTTAGAATATACTCCAAGAAAATAAATACATATTGAATATATTGATGAATGAAGTGCATGTAAATCTCAATATTTTTGGTCTACTAGTGCTCAAAAGGGTTGCAAGAAATGTGAATTGCACTTTGGTTGTCACACCAAAGTACATTAGTTGAACCCTACATGAATTCAAACTCTACCAATAAATAATGAATCTAAATAACTTGATAAATCATTGTGCTTGCTTCCATATACTCTACCTCTATAGATGAACGTGCAATAGCCTGACACTTTGTATAAGCCCAAGTAGCTAGAGAAAAACCAAGACAAAAAAGGTAGCCAGAAGTGAAACACCTTTCATCAATAAAAAATGGCCAATCTAAATTATATAATAAACCAAATGATTATAACTTATGGTGTAGTGTAATCTAAATTGGGAAGTGCTCTATAGATATCATAAAATATTTTTAGTAGGTTGCCAATGAATTTTAAGAGGAGCATGTGGAAACTAAGATACAATCCCAACTGTAAAATAGGAGTATGGGTCATGTACATGAGAATTCCAACCAACTACCTATAAAATGTAGGATCACAAAGAGGAGTAGTGTAGGTGGAATTAAGAGTTACTCCACATAGGAAAGGAAAAGAACTTTAGTTGTAAGCAGCCATGTCAAAATATTGAAGAATATCAAGGGTGTTCTTCTGCTATCTTAAATGAATCCTTGAATTTGACTAAGAAATTTGCAAACTAAGGAATATGTGTAAAAGACAAAGATATATCATATTAAACTATGTTGAAAGAGTCTACTGAATAATATGTATATAAGAAGAAGATTTACATGTAAGAAGCAAATCATCAACATACAAAACTAATGTAATAAGATCTTCTCTAATATGATGGATATATACCATTGGATTTAAGTGGTAACAAATAAATCCAATACATAGAAGTAAAGAATCCATATTCTCTTAATACGCCTAAGGAGATTGTTTAAGACCATAGAGAGACCTTCATAGTCAATAAACAAGATAAGAATCATGAATAAACCCAACAATTTGCTCCATGTATTTTTATTCCTATAAATCTCCATGTAATAAGGCACTCTTTATGTCCATTTGGTACATTGGCCAACCCTATGATGTAGTAAGATGAAGTACTAGGCACATTAAATCTATCTTAGAAATAAGACAAAATTATTAGAGTAATAAATACCTTAGACTTATGGGAAGCCATTTACTACAACATGATCCTTATACTTATCAATGGAACCCTTAATTGCTTATTTAGTTCAGTATATCCACTTATCTAGCCAAATTTATTCTCTTATGAAGAGAGAACAAATCCCAAGTATGATTTATTAATAAGGAAGAATACTCATGTATTATCACATCATCCCATTCATGTATCCCATGAGCCTATGAAAAATATTATGGATCCCTAGAAAATGCCTAACATAAAAGTCTAGAACCTATAGAATGTACATGATGGTGGAATATATTATATGGAATGTGATACCTTATAAATTTTATTATGAACCCACATAGGCATATTGGGAACATGATCTATATCTAAATCTACATCCATAACCTCTTCAATGGCCTCCTAAACTGGCTCCTCAATATAAAGTGAAGAATAATCAATGGATGGAATCAAATGAAAAGAAGAAGTCATGGAAGAAGATGAAGACTCATGAGAAGAAAAATACTCATCAAACTGAACATGTGTTTAAAAAAGAACATCTCGAGTATCAAGATCCAAAAGTTGATAAATTCTCATGTCCTCACAATACCATACAAATATTAAGGGTTTTCTTTTCTTATCCAAGGATTTCCTTTTCATATTTGGTACAAAAGCCTAATCATGGCTCCCAAAAACTCAAAAAAATGAGATGTTAGGCTTAGTTCTAGACCAATCCTCTTTTATAGTCAAATACTCAAGTACTCTATGTGGTATGTAACTTTAAATATAATTTTCATAATTAACTACTTTTGCCTAGTATATAAGAGGTAAATCTTGAGAATGTATCATACATTTAGCCATCTTCTTTAAAGTTCAATTCTTCCTTTCTGTTAATCCATTCTATTGTGGAGTGTAAATAATATAATTTTGGAGAACAATGCTATGAGATTCATAAAATTTAGAAAATTCTTTGCTAAATTAGTCCCCCATTATCAATATGAAGCTTCTTTATGAAACTAGAAGATTAATTCTTAACCAAATCTTTGAAGACTTTGAAGTGTTAAAAAACTTCACTCTTATACTTGAGAAAATAAATCCAAGTACACCTCAAGAAATTATCAATAAAAGTAAGTGCATATTTATCTCCATTGAAAAAAGGATTAGAAAAATCATCAAGTTATTATACACAAGCCAGGTGGTGAAGAAGATCTCTTGGAAATGCCCTTAGTAAATGGATATTGGTGTAATTTATAGAATACATAGTCAGGGAAAACTCCATCAAGACAAAAATCTCTATGAAGATCATCAACAATATTATTAGTTCTCAACTCCTTCAAATATCTATAATTAAGATGTCTAAATCTCTAATGCCAAAGCTTACTCTCATAATATGCATGAGAAACCAAACATATCCCCATAGAATAAGTGTCATCAAAACTTTCAAAGTGATATAGTCTGGAACTCTGATTAACAACACCTTATGCAACAAGATAATAAGGCTTTAACAAGGTTCAAATTTTAGCCCCTTGTGGTGTGAAAGTCACTGTCCTACCCTGACCATAATGACAAATATGATAAATAGAAAGCAAATTGGTAGTGATATTAAAAACATATAGTACATCATTGATGCAAACACCATCAAGTTGTACGTCACCTTTTCCCTTAATAGAAATAAATGAAGAATATCCAACATCAATGTTGGAAGTAAAACTCAAACCAAGAGATATGAAAGACTCCTTAGAATAAGTCATGTGGTGAGAAACATCATAATCTATAATCACATTTTTTAAATAGGTGACTAAGATATTCCAACAACATTAAATGGTTTTCCATGCTCATTAGAAGGAGGTGGAGTGGAGATATAGATCTTGTATTTTTTACTACATCCTTTAAAGCTTATATTATCTTACAACACCTAGTTTTTACATGACCAATGCCCCTAAAAAAGAAGTATGAAAGGCTATACTAATTCATGGATTTATAAGACTCCTTAGATTTAGAGTTATTATCTTTGCATGTAGTGGCACTTTGGTATGAAAAAGGATTGGTTTTGGTTTTAATTTCTAATTTTCCCTTGCCTTTAGGATTATATGCTACTAATGCCTTTTGAGAGGTGGAAGACTCAAGGTTAGACACTTTAGATTATTTAATAGTAAGTATTTCACAAAGCAACTCTAAATTAGTTATTTTGAATGTGGCACCCAAGGCATCCATGTTAGAGAAAAAGGTAAAATCAAAGATTTGGAATTGACCTTTCAATTGGACATAATTAGGTAAACACATTATTCATTTTTTTAATCTCTTCCACTCTCCTTAAATAATGTCAACAAGTGTTTAGAATTAGTAAGATAGTCTATAATGGATGGAAAATCTTTAGGATTGAGAGAAGTGATCTCTAATTCAATCTGCATGGGTTTCATGTGATCCACCATACTAAATAAAACCTTCAAATTTTCCTATATTTTGAAATGAGAGTCACAACCTTCTAATGCAATAAAATACAATCAATTACATAAGTTCCTATCAAACACATACAGTCATCAAATTTACATTGGTTCAGTTTTTTTTCATATTCTCTAGTGAATACTGATTGTGTTTTGGACATTAAAGCCCATAATCCTTTGTATTTAATTATTGTTTCTATTATTGGTCTCGATTTATGGTAATTATATATTTTTAATGGCTCACAATGATCTAATTTAGAAGAATTCATTTAAAAAAATCATCAAATAGAAAAATAATGCAAAAATAATACACGCATCAATATCGAGATAATATTCCAAAAGACTTTGTATTGAGCCCCCTCAAATTTAAAACTTTATATTTTAATATGTTTTTACAAAATAAATTACACAAATAGATCAAACATAAAAAAAATAAACTTTTGAAATAAACAACCCTCGATTTAAAGTTACCAATCAAAAGATATAGATTGTACAAGTTTTCCCATCATAAATGGGTCAAAAATAAAAATTACACCAAAAAATATTAAATGCTTGGATAATTAAATTTGGATATGAAAAAATGGATTTTAAGGAAATTTAGAGCATATGAAAAATAACAAATGATTTTTTAGGATGATTTTTCATATAGATCAATCCTCCATGCCGATGTTTCACTTTGAATATAAGATATGTTTTTTTTCTTGATCTCGCATAAAAAATCTGCAAAAAAAGAATCACAAGGTCAACTTCAGAGCCTCATAACTCCTTGGATACTACTCATAATTTTTATTATGACCATTTTATGGAAACCTCTCAAAGTCCATTTTATAGTAGTGAAAGAATTATTTGAATTATATACCTATGTGAGGAGAAAACTAATCTTTAATATAGTCAAAATTTTATACATAAACTTTGCAATATCTCAAAAAAACCAAGAAAAAAATTATGGATTAATTTTTATTTGTAGCAACCCCAATGAACTCACAAATGGATGGTTGTAATAAATATTACTCTGATTACCATGAAGGGAATAAAAAACAAAGCATTCTAAGCCACAAATATCTTAAGTGTTAACAAAAAAACATATCACATGAAGAATTTGATAGCATAAAATTACAAATTGATATGCATAAATGAAAATAAAAATCATATAATATCTCTAGAACTTCATGTGGAGTATAATATAAGTGTTTTACTTATATAGGTAAGGAAGATTAATCATAGACATAAGATCAAGTTAAGAGATAACCTAGGAATAGAAACCCACTATACCTAAAATAGAATAAAAAATTAATATCCACATCTAAGTAGGTGAGAAAACCTAATAATGCTTAAAAAATAAAACATCTAGGAAATATGAGCTAAGATAAATAACCTACTCTAACATCAAAAATAAATTTAGGCATTATGTTCTTTGAATCTCTTGTATTAATGATATAATTGTGAATAATTTTGTTAAATTTTTTAACTAAAACATAAAAGGGAGGTATGTAATCCGTAAGAAGATTATGAATTTGAGCAAAAATAAGAGATTGATCATTATTACTGAATTCTCCTTGGAATCCTACTATATTTTTAGGATTTAAGTTTTGAATGTATTCCTTAACTTTATCAAGTTATTTAGGTAAACCAATAACTTATAATAAAGAAAAATCAACTTTGATTGTATCTAAATAATCAATAATATTATAATTACCAACAACAGGATGATGAATATGAGTATAATTTTTGAGCTTATAAGAAAGATACTAAGTATTATTAAATCCATTAATCAAAGGATTATTCTGTTAAGAATTTGTTATAGTATTATCTGAAGTAGTAATATTATGTGTAGCCTTACCTTTATCTTGTGCATTTAGTTTAAAGTAATAATTTTGATTATTAGTTGTATTAGAATTATATTTTGGAGTATAACTGTAATCCTTTTGCCTTATTTGTACAATATAAGTATTAGTAGTATTTGATGTCATCTGAAAACTCATCAAAGCCACACATGTTTATATTGTTAGCCATGTCAATGGAAATATTATCCTTTTCATGAATGAATTTTCTAAAATTTTAAATAGTTATACAAGTGTTAGGGTTGTTGGTGCATTTATTTGCTTTATTGAATTTACTTGTATTTATTATTTATTTTGGCGCACTAATTAATTATTGTAATTAATTTATTATGTTTATTAATAATTTGCACTAGATAGGATAAGCTTAGTTAGTAGTCAACTTGGACACCTATATTATTATAGTGGGGTTTCACTTCACTCTTCATGGTAAGATAGGATAAAATTGCTTAACTAGTAGTCAACTTGTGTTGATCATTTACACAAGTTGGACAACCATCTTGTAAGTGTGGAGTGTAGTCAGATATCAGTTGAACTACACATGTTGTATGGGTTCCTTGATCTTCATCTTGCATACCTTGCTCTATATAAGCAATGATTATTTATGTATTCTATATCAGATTAATATTGAATTATTAGAGTAATTCATCATATTTGAGCTATTTATTTATTTTAGTTATTATCTTAGATATACAATTATTATTTATTACTATTATTATTTTATCTCTTGTTCATGCTTTTTATTAGATTCATTAGATCATGTAGCTAATTCTAATATGGTACTAGAGCTATCTTAAATATGTTGATTGTTAAATATTCAAGAGAAAAATATCTAGATATAGGATAAATTTTTTTATTTTATTTATAGGTATAAATTAGAGCTTTATGGAGAATTTTTGAGCTCACCATTGAGTTCAGAGTGCCTGAGATAGTCAAAATTCTCTACAATTTTATCCAAATTGGGCATAGGAAGTGAAATTGACAAGGGTTTGATCCAGAAGCACCATGCCCAAATCTAGCAAGTACCTAAAAATAAAAGAATTTTTGAGCAAAACAGATGTCATGGTTGCATTCAAAAGGTGTCCAAACCTATAGATATATATAAAATTTGTCTAATTTAGACATAGTCACCCAGAAGGCAAATTTTGTTTTGATCTTAGGTACGATCGTATGGACTATGCAGACCATTTTTTTATTGGTAGGTCTCATGGATCAACAGGCAGTTTTGAAAGGGAAACTTCTAGAGCCCACCATTTGAACATCGGAAGGTATTTTTGAGCAATTTTTTTTGAAATAGCTTAAAATTTCATATTCTTCAATACTATACTTTCAAAATTTCCCAGATTTGTCTAGATTTTTCTAGAATTCATATTTTCTATAGTAGCTCTTTCTTGTCCTCATTTTTACAAATTTAGAGGCTCATAACTTTCACATACAACCTTGTATTGAGGTCATTTTAAAAAAAAAGTTAATATTTTTTCGAGCACAACACATTAATATAAAAAGTTTTATAATAAATTGCATATTTTTTGTACTTTTAGACTAGAGGGCCTAATTGAGATTTTTGTAAACTTAAAAAATTATAATCCAGCTTTGTAATTGCACTCAATTATAAAGTACCAACAAATACTTGATGGGTGGGATAAAACTAAGTAATTCAAGAGGGTTTTATGGTGTATTCTATACTTTGATTTTTTCTTTGTGACTGTTTATTTTCAAAGGCATCATGGGGAATCCTAAGTTATCACTATCAACAACATATAAATAAAACACATAAAAATATAATGCTTTGAATGTATTAATTATATTTGGATATATGCCTTACATAAAAACTATTCTTACTCCATCTAATGATGCAAAAGAGCTATAATACTTTCTCTTTGAAACTACTAAGGTAATTAGATGCATTTAGTCTTACATGTCTTTAGATTTGAATTTCTATCTTGAAAAATGTACAAATCCAAAAGCGGCTTGGGGTAAATTAGCATCATTGTTTAAAAAAGTAGATGAGGTTCATGTTTACCAAATTGACAATGAACTCATTAGTTTGGATCCTAAAAATTATGCTACAATACAAGACTACATCACTAAAGTCATAGATCATAGAGCACAACTTTATGAATATAAAATTGATAAAAAAGATATTCAATTGATTTTTAGTGCCTTTCACAAATTAGGTCTTGAATATTCATAATTTGTCTCTAGCTTTTAGACTCATAGGCTCACATTAGGTACATCATATCAAATGCCCACCTTTGAGGTATTTGCTAAGATTCTAATAGTTAATAACTATGGGTCTAATCAAGTCATCTAAATTTCAAGTTCTAATTTCAAGTCAACCTCATCATAAGCAAGTTTAAACATCAAAATCAAATATAGGTTCAATTAAAAAGAAGTAGAATAATCAGAATAAGTCACAGAAAGATAATAATAAAGGGCAATAATCTTCCTCACAAGGAGATTATAAATCCACTAATAAGAAAAAGGATTCACAAAAAAGGACTGGCACTCCTTGCATTTATTTCAAAAAGAGGTTTCATAGTCAAAAATATTGTTGGAATAAAGAGATTGATGAACTTAATGGTCTTCTCAAAAAATAATAACATCAATCAATCAAAGGATTATTATAATCCTTCAAATTTAGGGAAAGAGAAAGCTATGACACTAGTTGCACTGGTAAATTCTCCCAAGTCATGGGTAATTGACTTAGGTGATTTACAACATATGGGTTCTGATCAATGACAATTTTCTAGATTAGAACCAAGTTCTTTACCTCATATACTCATAGGTGATGATTCTAAGGTAGATGTTATAAGAAAAGGTATAGTTGATTTTGATAGTGGTGTATTTGAGAATGTCCTTTGTGTGCTAGAGTTATCAACTAACTATATCTCTATCTACTAAATCACTCACTTTGATACTAGTAGGAAAGTTGATTTCACATCTAATTTTATATCAATCCAACAATTAGAGGATAATGCCTTAGTTGTAGTTGGAAAAGTCAAAAATAATACTCAAATTTATTCATTCTCTCACTTTGTGCCTCAGTCTTCCTCTACAACTTTGCTCTCACACACTAATTCAATGAGAAAGCTATGACATGAGTGGTTTGGTCATCTAAACTACCACTAATTAAAATAGCTTAGTCAGTAGGAGATGGTTACAAGGCTTCCGCAGATTTAGTTTTTAGGGGTTGTATGTCATGGTTGTGCCTTAGGAAAACATCTAGAAGATAAGTTTGATAAAGGGAAGGCTTGGAGGGCTACATAAATCCTCAAACTTGTTCATCATGATTTAGCAAGTCTGTTACCTACTTTATCTTTTAGTAAAACCCACTATGTTCTCACATTTATTGATGACAATTCCAGATATATTTGGGTTTATTTTTTAAAACTCAAGAGTGAAGTATTTGATATATTTATAGAGTTCAAAGATATAGCAGAGAAATAATATAGGAAGTATGCCAAGAGTCTCTACATAGATAATGGGAGAGAATATGTGAACAACAAGTTTGAACAATTCTATGATCTTGAAGGAATTGATATTTAGCATTTAGTTACATACACACCTCAGTGAAATAGTGCAGTAGAGAGGAAGAACAAATTCTTAAAACAGATGGAAAATTGTATGATTCATGCAAAATCATTAGTACCTGAGTACTAGATAGAAGTGATTAATTATGCTACATATATATATATATATAATATATTTCCTCACAAAGCTTTAAAGGGGATACCACCTCTTGAAACTTGGTACAATAGGAAGCCATATGTGTATCATTAAAAAGTCTTCAACAATCCAACATGGGATCACAGACCTTCAGACAAGTACCATGATTTAGAACAATAAAGCTAAACTTGCATATTTGCAGGATATCTTAATGGTGTTAAAGGATATCAACACATTGATCTAAATTCACATGAGCTTATTATAATGAGAAGTGTTTACTTTGAATAAAGTCCTTCAGACTTATCTTCTAACATTTCTCATTCTTCTTCCTTAGAAGAATAAGATAATAGTGATGATGATACTCCTGCTTCTTCTACTCATAGAGATGATAAGGTAATACCTCCCCAATAGGGTTTAGCAGGTCATGTTCTTCTTCCTCCTCTAGATCCTTACCCATTGATGTATTTATATGCTAGATAGACTTTGGTAGATGCAGACACTCTTGTTAGAGATCCATCAAATAGAACAACATGGTCACAACATGATCTTCCACATTCCTACATTGCCACAGCTTCTGATCTACAATATTTTCAAGAAGCCATAGGGACAGTTGAGTGGGATTCAATAATGGAAGAAGAGTATGACTCATTGATTAGGAACAACACTTGGGATCTTGTTCCTCTTCTTAAGGGAAGAAAATTAGTATGATGTAGGTGGATATATTAGACTAAGTTTGTAGTGGATGGAAATATTGATAAGTATAAAGCATGTTTAGTGGAAAAAGATTTTTCTCAAGTGGAAGGCATTGAATATATAGAAACCTTTGTGCCTGTTTCTAAGATGAATTCCATTCACTTGCTACTAGCTATTGGTGCAGCTCATGGTTGGGCTGTACATCAGATAGATGTTAAGAGTGCATTTATTCATAAGGATATTCATGAGGAGATATATATGGAGCAGCCATAGGAGTTCATTCAAGATTTTTCATTGGTGTGCCACTTTTAGAAGTCTCTATATGGTTTGAAACAAACCCCCAAGGCTTGGTATTCCAAGATGGACACATTTCTTCTCTCAATTGGGTTCTCAAGATGTCACTCTTATCTAAATGTCTACATTTTATGATAGGGGGATTCACTATTGTACTTAATTCCCTATGTTGATGATCTCATTTTTATAGAGATCAAAACATCCTTCATCAATAATGTTAAGACTGCACTTCATGATAAGTTTTCTATGATAGACATGGGTCTATTGCACTATTTTATTGGGATTTAGATAACACAATATTTTTTTGGGATTACACTTTCATAGTCCAAGTATGTCATGGAATTGTTAGATCAGTCTCACATGCTCAATTTTAGGCCTACACTGACTCCTTTATTATCTAGATTTAGACTTGAGGTTCATTATTCCACTCCCTTGGTTGATGGCACATTATATCACCAACTTGTAGGCAGCTTCATCTATCTGACTCATACATGGTCCAAAATTTGATATGTAGTTAGCATGGTTTCAAGTTTTATGTAGACACCATATGAACTTCATTAGAGAGCCACCAAGCACATTTTGAGCTATATTTAAAGGCACTATCAGATATTAGATTCACTATATAGTAGGTATAGGTTTAGACTTGCTGGGATACATAGATTCTGATTGGGTTGGTGATTATGATGATCATAAGTTTATTTTTGGTTATAGCTTTCACTTTAGATCTAACTGCATTTATTGGTAGAGAAAGAAGTAAAATGCTATTACTCTTTCATCTATAGAGGTTAAGTATCATGGCACTGTTAATGCCAATACTGAGGTTATTTGGATTTAAAATATTCTCATTAAGCTTGGCATTCCATTTTGGAAGCCATCAGTCATCTATTGTGATAACCATAACACTATATAGATTTTGAAGAATCCAATTCATCAGTAGAGAACCAAACACATAGAGATCCATATGCACTTTAATAGGGAGCTAATTCAGGCATAGATCATTGATCTAAAATATTATCCTATGGAAGTGTAGATTGTAAATATTTTCACCAAACCTTTTACTGAGAGCAAGTATCTTCACTTGTGATCTCTTTTAGGGGTGCAAGACATCAGTTATTTAGGGGACATTAGTTCTTTAGGTGGGTCTCCTATACCTTCATTTTGAGGAGTTTTTTCCTTCAAGTTTTCTCCTTTCAACAATCTATTTGTATAGAGCACCTAATATGGTTATACATTGTCAAGACTTTTATATGCATAACCCTACCTAAGCTTCACTTATGGGGGGGGTAGTGTTAGTGTATTTATTTGATTTATTGCATTTACTTGTATTTATTAGTTATTTTGGTGTACTAATTAATTATTGTAATTAGTTTATTATGCTTATCAATAATTTGCACCAAATAGGATAAGCTTGTTTAGCTAGTAGTCAACTTGGACACCTATCTTGTTACAATGGAGTTCCTCTCCACTATTCATGGTAAGATAGGATAAGATTGTTTCATTAGTAGTCAACTTGTGTTGATCATTTACATAATTTAGACACCTATCTTGTTAGTGTGGAGTTCAACTCCACTATTCATGTATTCAAATATTAGTTGAACTACACATGTTGTGTGAGTTCCTTGATCTTTATCTTGCACACCTTACTCTATATAAGTAATGGTTATTTGTGTATTCTATATTAGATTAATATTAAATTATTAGCTTAATTTATCATATTTGAGTTATTTATTCATTTCAATTATTATTTTGGATATACAGTTATTATTTATTACTATTACTATTTTATCTCTTATTCATGATTTCTATTATATTCATTAGATCTTGTAGCTAATTCTAAAAATGGTCATGATCCAATTCACAAACTTTACAATAATGAAATTGTTCTTCATTTTTATTTTTCTAAGGATTAGAAGTCTTACTTAATGTACAAGGTTTGTAATTTAATTATCGCTTAATATGGACCATATTATTACCAAGATAATGGATCTTTTTAAAATTTTAACATTATCATAATTTAAACATTTGGAATTTCTATCTTTAAAACCAACACATTTTAGTTTATTTTCATACTCTATGTATAAAACTTACAGTTTTATTGTAATCTACAAAATCTTTATTTAAAAGAACCATTTTATATTTTAAAAGTAAAATATTACAAAAATATAATTTAGACAAACTTTTAGATGGTCTAATATTATGGAGAATTTTTTGATGCAGCTAAGTGAATCTGGTTATAAAATTGTACATTATCTCACTTGGACACACACACACACACACACACACACACACACACACACACACACACAACACACACACAGAGAGAGGAGAGAGAGAGAGAGAGAGAGAGAGAGAGAGGAGAGAGAGAGAGAGGAGAGAGAGAGAGGAGAGAGAGAGAGAGAGGAGAGAGAGAGAGAGAGAGAGAGAGAGAGAGAGAGAGAGAGAGAGAGAGAGGAGAGAGAGAGAGAGAGAGAGGAGAGAGAGAGAGAGAGAGAGAGACACACACACACACATACAAGTTCATTGACTAAGTCTAAATCTTGTTTAGGCTAGCCAAAAAAAAGCTCTAAATAATCCTCTATGTCTTTCAAATTACTAATAACCCTAGCAAGAAGACCAATAAAATTTTGATAAACTCTACCTTATAAAGTTTGTGAAAATACTCTTAAAGAATTTTTTTTGTTAATAATATCAAGAGTAGTACTATATACATACATACATACATACATACATACATACATACATACATACATATATATACATATATATATATATATATATATATATATATATATGTATGTATGTATGTATGTATGTATGTATGTATGTATACATACATACATACATACATACATACATACATACATACATACATACATACATACATACATACATATATATATATATATATATTTACAAGTTCATTGACTAAGTCTAAATCTTAATTAGGCTTGCCAAAACAAAGCTCTAACTAGTCCTCTATGTCTTTCAAATTACTAAAAACCCTAGCAAGAAGACCAATAAAATTTTGATAAACTTTACCTTATAAAGTTTGTGAAAATACTCTTAAAGAAACTTGTTTGTTAGTAATATTAAGATTAGTACAAACTAACTTGAAAGCATCTAAATTATCTTATAAAGACTCACCAAGAAATCTTGATAATTTAGGGACAATGAGTCATTTAAGCAAGAATAATTTACCAAGACAAACATTGATATTAATATACTTAGAATTAGATTATAAATATGTAATCTAACCTATCTAATAAAGTTATATCTCTAATCTATATAATATTATTTATCAATCTCTTAATGCCACAAAATCTAAAACAAACTAAGAGAAAAATAACCTAAATAAACTAAATGACAAATAACAAAAATGAAAACAAAAGTCAAATAAAGAAATAAAAATAAAAACTACCATACTAAAAACTACTATAAAAAAAACTAATTAGAAATTATTCTAATATAGAAACAATAATGAAAGTAAGAAATTAAATGATAATTTAAAAAATTAGGAATGATCTATAACAAATTAATATGTAAAATAAATTTATCTAAGAACATAAAACAATCTAAAAGAAGTAGGGACAAATTAGTTAAATCTACCAACTAAGAAATTAAGTCTAAAATAGAAGTAATGAAAGAAAAACAACTAAATGGAAATTGAAATAAATCTGAAATATATGACTATTATTTCATTAAATCTAGAATATAAAGAAATAAATCTTGATCATGTACCTTACCATGCTAAGATATGGGTCATCAAGATTGTGCTACATGAATGACTGTCACTTTCCCCAGGATTTGACCTTTTTACTATGATTTGGCAGGTCACATATTGATGAGATGATTATTCATGGATGGTTTTTGATTATATGGATAATATTCAAGTTTGACTATGTAATTTGGAATTACAGGCTATGGATTATTGAGATGGTGTCACATAGAGCAATCTCACTTCACCAAAAGGTAGTGAAGCTTTAAAAATGGTGTAAGAACTTGTCAGTTATGGGTCATAAGGATGGTTCCATGTGGATAACCCATATTATTTTAGATAACTAACATAACTTAGAACATGTATGATTATCAAAGGATAAACATGTCACTAAGATGAAGAAACATGTCATGATATATCTCACTTGGGTATCGGGATAACTTTGTAGACTATCTTAGACCTATGGACCACAAATAAGTGAGATTTTCACACATGGATTAATATTGATCGCCCAGGTGAATAGTAGTCTTAAAAATTTAAAAATAATAAATAAATAAGCTAGATGAAGGTGAGTGTCAAGATATCATGATGTTGGGGCCAACCTATGCATTTCTTGGATTTAGAAGACTCCTTGTATTTAGAGTTATTATCTTTGCATGTAATGGTACTTTGATATGGAGGAGTGGTTTTGGGTTCACTTTATGATTTTACCTTACCCTTAGGATTATATGCTACTAATTAATTTTTATAGGTGGAAGAATCAAGGTTAGACAATTTAGATTCTTCCCTTATAAGTCTTTCACAAAAATAACTCTAAATTAGTTATTTTGACTATGGTACCCAATGCATCCATGTTAGAGAAAAAGGTAAAATCAAAGATTTGGAATTGACCTTTCAACTTAGACATAATTAGGTAAACACATTCTTCATTTTTTAAAATATTTTCTACTCCTCTTAAATTATGTGAACAAGTTCTTATACATAGTAAGATAGTCTATAATGAATGGAAAATCTTTAGGATTGAGAGAAGTGATCTCTACTTCAATCTGCATGGATCTCATGTGATCCACTGTAATAAATTAACCCTTCAAATTTTCCTATATTTTAAAATGAGAGTAATGAAATAAAATACTATAACTTACATAAGTTCCTTTCAAACATATACAATCATCAAATTTACATTGGTTCTAAAATTTTTCATATTCTCTAGTGAACACTGATTGTGTTTCAGGTATTAAAGCCCATAATCCTTTGTGTTTAATTATTGTTTCTATTTTTGGTCTCCATGTATGGTAATTATATATTTTTAATGGATCACATTGATATAATTCATAAGAAATAAGTTATTCTAAAAAATCATTAAATAATAAAATAATGCAAAAATAGTACACAAATCAGCACTAAGACAACCTCTCAAAAGACTTTGTATTGAGCCCCCTCAAATTTGGCACTTTATATTTTAATATGCTTATAAAAAATAAATTATTCTAATATATCAAGGATAAAAAACATAATTTTTTTAAAAAATAACCCTAGATTTCAAGTTACCAATCA